>OX419201.1:10035000-11235000 GCA_948465475.1 Thalpophila matura | reverse complement strand
TCAGCAGAGCTGGGATCCACACAGCGTCATATGCCAGCATGTCCTCTTTCTTCAAATAAGTGTAACAGGCAATAGCTAGTTGGCTGATAACGCACAGTCCACCAGTAACGAACATCATGGTTCGTCTCTTTATCTTGCTGATTAGAAAAACTGCTATTGTATTGGAGATAAACCTCTGCGTGTCTAGGAAGATCATCCAGAAGTGTGGGTTGACATTCGGACCCATGATCAAAGTTATGATGGTGGTGGAGTAGGCTGCCATTGTGGTTCCTCCTGCGAACTGCACCATGACGTATGCGTGTATCATAATAATGATCGGCTTGTAGAATTCTTTCTTCTGTACGGTCGCCATTGCTGTCTTCACGCGGTTCGGTTTCTTCCCAAGCTTTTGTTCTTGTTTGGCCTTCTCGAACATCATTCTGGCGTGTATCATTTCTTCTAATTCATCGTCTTCGTCCTCTCCTCGCAACCAATGGAAGACATCTCGGCACTCATCATACCTTCCCCTAGCAACGAGCCAGCTCGGTGATTCAGGTGAATATAGGGTCATGACAAGACTGAAGAATGAGAAGAAAACGCAGATTAGTGCGGTCCTCTGCCAACTGAGGAGGGATCCTACGACGTGAACAAAGAGTATACCGAAGGCTTGCGTCAAGGAGACAGTGGTGAGGAAGCCTCCTCTGTTCTTGGGACTGGCGTACTCCCCGATGAGGATTGAACGTAGGGGTGAGAGCATGCCAATTGAGAGGCCTTGCAGTATTCGCCCAATAAGAAGAGGCTGAAAACGAAAACGTTTTGTAATTTTAAGCGAGGTAGGGAACAGCGGAATATCTCGCTGAAATCTGGAGCAGCCCGACTGAGGCATGTACCTCCACCCTACAGAATACCAAAGCCAAATAACGCTACTCTTCGGTAGTTTTGTGTTCCTGTGTGAGTAAGGTCGCCAATCCTGAGGATGCGCTGTATTGACAGCGGGGGACCTGCTCGTCCCCTAAGCTACCGGCACAGCGAATCCTCATTTAAAAGGGTCAGAAATGCTAGCTATTTTTAACCGACTTCAAAAAAGGAGGTTCTGTATTCGTCCCGTATGTATGTATGTATGTATGTATGTATGTATGTAAGTATGTATGTATGTATGTATGTATGTATGTAAGTATGTATGTATGTATGTTTGTATGTGCGCGATTTTCTCAAAAACTACTGATTAGATTTGGATGGGGTTTTCACGAACGTAATCTACATACTTTCAGGAAGGTTTTAGTATATAATACATTATGTAATCATTCCTATGTACAAAGTTATAGGCATAAATGTACACACTCCGTAGAAGATTTACTGTTGAACGAATTCGTGAAAGTAATCTAACACGGGATAAAGAACTAAAAAGGGAAAAAAAAAAAACTTTTTTAACAAAAAATAACCGACTTCAAAAATCCACTACAAAGAAAATAATAATTTTGGTTTCGGAAGTCGGTGGCAAAAAAAAGCAAACAAAAACCAAAGCCACCGACTTCCGAAACCAAAATTATTATTTTCTTTGTAGTGGATTTTTGAAGTCGGTTATTTTTTGTTAAAAAAGTTTTTTTATGATACTCGTTATGACGGCGTTACAGTGTTTCATAGACCGCTTACCGTTAGGCAGGTCGTACGCCTGTTCCCTAATAATTATATGTGCATATAGCGTACTCCCCTTCAGCTTAGTCTTTCTGCTTACCTCATAACTCGTAGCCATCATAGTGATGAACCAGCCAATGAGGACTGGCATGGTGACGGCTAGATGAGCGGCCCTTCGTCCGAACCGCTCCATGATGGGTGGCGTGATGAAGCTGCCCAGCAGCTGCGTCACGCCTAATACTGATGCTGTGAAAGGAATTATGAGCTTGAAGTAAAACTGTTTAGATAAGTATTTTATGGAGTGGAATGACTCCAAAGTAACCTCCATAAACACCTCGTAGTGCTGAACATCATAACGTCGATCTTGGATGCCACTAATAATTAGAACCCCAAAAACTTGACAAGCAGTTTAACCTAAGGATATTGTCCGATAAGGTATTGTATGTTCTTAGATTAGAAGCCGACCCTAATCTAGATGGAAAGGGGCTGGCTGGCAAAGAAGATGACTTAGGCGCTCCGCAGACGGAGCGATCTCCGAGTTGCGGCAACAGGCAAGTCACAATTAGCTGTCTAAAACGATTTTTATAAAATATAATTTTATGAAACTGCGTAGACAGAGCAAAGTTCTACTGTCCACCAAATCTAAGAAATACCTTTTGAGGTTTTAGGTAAATTGTTCCTGTCGTAATAATGAAGTGCCTACAAACGAATTTACTAAATTACGAGTATAAACAACTAATGGTGTAATGTAAAGTAAGTAATTAGTTACCCTACATTAAACTCTCTAGTTGAAACCTTACCTAGCCATGACGCCGCAGTCTTGCTCATCGGTATTTCGGAGTCGGCCGCGAGGAGCTGCGGCAGCAAGATGGCGGGGTAGCCGATCACGCAGCCGTGCCCGATGATGTTGCTGCCCACCGCCGCCGTCACGAAACACTGGTAACACATCTCTGTCAGTGTCAAGGTAGGTACGAGATAGCAGCAATAGGCGAGACGTGTCGCTGCGACACTACTGGTTTCTATGTAGACGACGTGTCGCTAGCTATGGAAAGTATTTCATAGAAATGCATAGAAACCAGTAGTGTCGCGGCGACACGTCGCTGCTGCTGTCTGTAGTCGACTACTAACTCGTGTCTTTAGTGTCCTGTATTGTTTGATCTTACATTACGGCTATGGGAAGAAATAAGTTCTGATGGAGTCGTTAACAAAATGTAGGTAGGTAACATAACTTCATGCCAACGGCGGGTCCAGGGGGTCACGGGGTCATGACACCCCTGGGGCAAACAAAGTTTTCACTCAAATAAAAAGGAGGTCTGTATACAATTTGTTAGTATTTTTGTTAAATATTAAGCTAGTTTCTATACCTACCTAATACTGCATTTCTACAAAATTTTATTTATACACCTATCTTTGTTTATATTATTGTTGTTTGAATTTTATTTCACTTCTATGTCTATTTAATAATAATAATAAAGCTGAAGAGTTTGTTTGTCTGGACGCGCTAATCTCTGGAAGCTCCTGTCGGA
The DNA here is from genome assembly GCA_948465475.1 of Thalpophila matura. NCBI lineage: Eukaryota > Metazoa > Arthropoda > Insecta > Lepidoptera > Noctuidae > Thalpophila > Thalpophila matura. The sequence goes on along the minus strand of OX419201.1, from coordinate 11,231,860 downwards.
CTTGAAAAATTAATTTCGTGTTTTTTGATAGCCCAATTCTTGAGAAAGGCTATATAACATCAGAGTCTAGCAAAAAGAAAGAAAATCAGAAAGAACGCTAAACGAATACTTATGAAGCAATAGTGCAGGCGGGCATGGGCACAGCCACGGTGGGGCAGGGTGGGGCGTTTGCCCCACCCTGTGTGTATAGTTTGCTAGTTAAATATTATTTTGAACTGCTGCCCCACCCTGAGCCCATGGCTGGCTACGCCCATGCAGGCGGGTAAATAATTTTCGATTCCGATTTCTTTTAAATCGAACGGTTGAAACCGCGGGGCACAACTAGCACTATTATAACAAGAACATTATATAGAATCTTATACTTACTTGTTTTATGAACGGTGAAATTCTTCCCTTTCCCATCTTAGATCAAAACTAGCACAGCCTCATTTAAATAAATACACAAATTAACTTAAATATAAAGTATAATATCACTTTAAAATTAGTATCACAATGAGCAAGTTTCAGCACATGTTTATTGGAATTTGCTTAAAAAAGGCAATTACTACAAGAGCCTCGTTTTATCCGATAAGCCGTCTCATATTTATGACAATGACAATAAAATGTTAAATACACGTTTATCATTTTAACTGCACTCGAAAGGATATGGAAATATCGATATCTAAGGGCAGGCCCGCACTGGCAACTGTCCTCTTTCACACTGCCCAGTTTCTACAAATCATTATGATTATGATAAAATTTCTAGATCGATTGATACAGAGTCACCGAATGATTAAAACTAATTTATAGGTAATGTCATTATAAGCGTGTTGCTTTTTTAGGCTGCCGATATACCTATTTAGTCATTCTAATATTTGCACCTTTGCCAAAAGATTTTCACATTTGCAGTCATAATTATATTTGGACTCAGTTTTCTCATGACTTCGTCCGCGTGATATAGGTACCTACACGTAGCGCCATCTAGCATCCTACAGCAATTGTGTTGTGACCGTCTAAAGTTATTGTTCTTTCCCTCGGGAACAGTACGTTTTTTCTGGATGAAACCACTGAACCGATCATCATGAAATTTTGCATAATTACGTTGTCAAGGGTACAGAATACATAGGGTACCTATAGTACTACTATGTACCTAGGCGTGAAAAGGTAATAAACAAACAAATTTTACTCATTAATTGTAATATTAGTTAGGAAGTTAAGATTGGGATACCGTACCTACTTAGGATTAGTATTTGCTCTTCTTGGTTTGGATTAGACACGGTTTGAGTACAAATTGCGGCTTATTCGTTGATAAAAACATAAATCACAAATAGCATTTATCTAATCCTTAATTAGAATAGGTAATTAATTTGTTTATGATTTATTATACAACTAAGTGGTTATGCCTGTGACTCCGTCTGCGTGGAAGTTGGAAAATAACCTGGCTATCATATACAAAAAGATTTTTTTCGAATTCAACTTCAACATTCCAAAGATAAGCGCGTTCAAATAAACTCTTCAGCTTTATAATAGTAGATAGTATAGACTAGCAATTCCCCGCGGTTTCACCCCCTTTGCTCAGTTTGTAAGGGTCGTAGCGTGATATTGAATAGCCTATAATACAATTTCTCACGAATCTGGCTATCATAAACAAAATATTTTTTCGATTCTGACTGCTAGTTCCAGAGATTAGCGCGTTCAAACAAACAAACAAACTCTTCAGCTTTAAGTTTTATTTGTGATAGAGTGAGAGTCAATTGGTTGGCGACTAACATCTGAAGAACTCTAGAATCTACTAATAAAATTCATATCATTAGACAAGTTTACTTTAGTCCATTTCGATTAGAAAAAAAATAGATGGTGATTAAAAAATCATGTTGTATTGTTAGTAAGCAGTCGGTCCCGTTTGTCATAGGAATATCTTTGACAATCGTTACGGGTAGTCAGAAGCCATAAAGTCTGACAGCTGGTCTAACATTCGAATACCGGTATTACCCATTAATTGGGTTGTGGAGGTCAGATGGCAGTCGCTCCACGTAAAATATTGATATTCAGCCAAAACTAGTTAGACTGGATGCCGACCCCAATATAATTTGGGAAAAGTCTAGGCAGATGATCTTGTATTGTATAGTAAATCATACGAATAAAAATCCGCCGTTGTCTCCACAGCTTTACGTGATCATAGCGATAACTTTTACAATAGCGGCAGTACTAAGTGATAGTACCTATTGACTGTTATCTGTTCGATATATATCGTGATGCGTTGTGGTCCACGCGCCGCTTGGGTGCGAGATAACGCGTGATACTGCAACATTTTTGAGGCTTGTTTGCATACTTGGATAGAATCAGTGACATCCCTAGGCCCATGACTCCATGAGGGCCATGGCTCGGTGCGGCAGCCTGCAATCCCCGATACAATCTGGATGTCTTCAAGTCACGAGTGAATCGGAATCGGTTTCTTCTAAGTAAGCGTGCTACATCATAGACCGCATCAAAACGCAAGCCTAGTATTAAATAAAAAAAAACTTAAGATAAGTACTTCCCCGTTGACCTAGAATGTCCTAAAATCATGAATAAGCAATCATAAAAAATCCTAAAATCGTTAACTTATTATATTCATATTACCTATCATGCAAAAAAATGGGTTTTTTGCGATTACAAACTTACATTTTGTACGTACGGAACCCTCAGGGCGCGGGTCCTGCTCGCATTTGTCCGGTTTTCTTTATTAATTGTCTCACCCTCTTTCATATTACGAAAAATCATCAAACAAAATGTAGACATACATCATACAGTACAGCATCTACAAACATACACTCAGGTATAACCTATGTGTACATATAAGTTGTTTGTAATACCATACCAGATGCGATGCCGATACACGTCTGATCGGTATCTCATCAGGTATGGTACTGACGTGCGTGCCGGAGAAGGGCGCGATCAGTGAGTTTGCGGAGGGTAGTGAGGGCAGGGAGGGAGAGGGATGAAAGGGAGAGAGGGCCGCGATGGAGGGGCCGGACAGTTATTAATTTTCGTCGGCAATTATGGACGATGCGATTGATTTGCGGATGGACAACAAACCTAGTTTGACGACTACAGACCATCAATCGATCCTGATTGTGTGCCATTGTGAATCAGCTTAATTTTACCTGTGACTGTGTCTAGCTAGATCCACCTTATAGATTTTTTTTCTAAAAATAGGTAAGTACTTACTAGATTTATAAAAATATTAGATTTATAGACCAGGCGTCGGCAAGTAGGGTTTTAGTAGAGACCGGATACTGTTGAAACATTTTATTGAGGTCCTTGCAGTTTGAATTATTACCATGATGTCTGTAAAAGTTACAATACGATAAAGGTTTTAATTGTACCGGCCTATGTTACTGGCATATGTTTTATAAAAATATGATTTGAATTGACTATGATTCAAATTGATTAGGTAAGGTAGTATTATTACTGTACTCTGTGATTTAAGGAATATTTGGCAGTCCATTCGCGGTCCGTATCCGGACCGAGGTTCACCTGTTGCCAACTGCTGTTCTATCTTACCTTTTCACCAGTAATAAAAGCAATTTCTTGTTCGTGTAGCTCGCGCTATAAGTTGTAGGATCTAAGTAAACGAACCTCAGAGTTATCTTGATAATTATCGCAAAATTATCTTAGTATTATAAAAGTGTAATTCGCACATTTATTACTTTACATAATAATTAAAAATCTTTATTGCACTGCATTAAAGGTAATCTATTTAGTTCATGGATTTAATGATATTAGAATCGGGTGCAATTTGTCCCTGACCGAAGCACTTTATTTTTACTTTTGAAGCCAAAACAAAACGATTTTTATCGAAGAAAAGTAAATTACCCCCTCCCCCTTGAATGGAACGAAATGCTGTAATTCCCTCCCCCCTTTGAACGAAATAGTGTGTCCGCGTCTGTGAATAACGATAGTTAAAGTAAAACACACGTGCAACCCGTACCTAAAAATGGTAGTCGTGCCAGCCCTGCCAACTACAGGCCCATCTCGGTTACGTCCATACTCTGCAAGACCATGGAAACTGTCCTCCTCTATGGGTGCTGGCGTAGGATACCTAGAAGCTAATGACCTCCTCAGTGACCGGCAAGGCATGGTTATGATAATAAACTTGTTGTTTTTTCTTTATGACATGGATTAAGTAGGACAATCACACCGCTTATCAGTCATCGGAATGTATTTCATCATAACAGAGCAGAGAAAGATTGCAAACAATGTTCTTATAGCTGGTATTTCCTCTATGGAGAACTGGAAGTAGTTAGACAGTTTGTAGGGCTCTTTCAACTGACATGAATACAACATAATTTCACCCAAAAATACACTGTGTCTAAAATATGTAAAAAAATGATTTATTTTAAATTAGCTAAGTAAGAACTTATTAACGAAGAACTTATAAACGATGTAAATGTCTGTCTATGATGTTTTGTTTAATAATTTAAACAAAACATCATAGACAGACATTTACATCGTTTTCAAATGAGGCTTAGTTGTATCTTACGGCCAAGAATATGAAAGAATAGCTTTAATCTTCTTGCTTACGGCAGTGTCTGCCGTCAAATATGGCGGCTTGTATGTCAGTTTTTTTTTTTTCTGAACGATTACAACTTCCAAGTACAAACGGTTCTATTACAGGCAAGTCTTAAGCCGTGTCTCCTGCGCCCTGTTTTCGTGTTCGACGAACATCGAACAGTGAACAGTGAACGATGGTCTACGTGTTTTGAGTGATTTTATTCGTCAAAACACGTAGAACACGCCCCTTTCTCGTTCACTGTTCACTGTTCGATGTTCGTCGAACACGAAAACAGGGCGCAGGAGACATGGCTTTATTCTACTCCACCATCTTTGGATGAATTCATTCATTCACTTTTATTACCTAAGACGCCTTTCCATTCTCCCCATTTGCCTTTCATCCTCAACTGCCGTCTCTCCTCTATACTCATCTTCAATCTCCTGCAGCGTCCTGCCTTTGGTTTCTGGCATCAAAAACCATATCACAACTAGGCAATAAGTCAGCAATCCAGCATACACTGAGTAGGTTCCAGTTATACCCACACTTTCTACAAGACCAGGGAAGGTTTTGAGGACCAAGAACTGAGTACCAGCCACAGACGCCAAGCTGATGCTAGCAGCTATACTTCTGTATTCTAAAGGAAAGACTTCTCCAGCTATCACGCTCGGTAGAGGCATCATTCCAACAGACACAGAAAAGTAATGTAGATTTAGCAGTATACCCGGGATCCATATAGCTTCATAGCTTAAAACACCATGGTTTTTGGAGTATACGTAAGCAGCTATCGCTAAATGACTAGCAACGCACAGTCCTCCCGATGCAATCATCATGATCCTTCTTTTGAACCTGTTTATAATATAAATTGCTATCGTGTTTACTATGATTCTTTGGCTGTCGAGACCTATCATCCAGGCATCAGCATTGACATCAGGACTCATTATTAGCTTGATGATAGTAGTGGCGTAAGCAGCAGTGGTGGCTCCTCCAGATAACTGTCCCATAGCATACGCATGAACCATCAAAATGATCGGCTTGTAAAACTGTTTCTTCTGTACAGTAGCTATTACGTTCAACTTCTTTTGGGCTCTGCTATTCTTTTCGAAGTTAACTCTTGCTTCAATCATAGCTTCTAACTCTTGTTCTTCCTCATCACCTCTTAGCCAATGGAATACTTGTCTGCATTCATTGTACCTTCCTTTGGAGACGAGCCAGCTCGGTGATTCCGGCGTGAACAGAGTCATGACGAGGCTGATGAAGGGAAGGAAGAGGCAGACGAGAACAGTTCTTTGCCAGCTAAGCAAGGATCCTACGAGGTGGACGAAGAAGATGCCAGATCCTAGGGTGAGGGATATGGTGGTGAGGAAGGCTCCTCTGTTCTTTGGACTGGTATATTCACCGATGAGGATTGAACGAAGAGGCAGCATCATGCCAAATGACAGGCCGCTTATTAATCTTCCGAGGAGGATGACCTGGAATGTGATAAGTATTTTCTTTATCTATACTAAAGAGGTAAAGGTAAGTTTGTATGTATGCGGTAATATCCAAAACTAGGTACTGATCCAACTTTGAAAATTCTTTCACTAACAGAAAGCTATTATCCCTGAGTGCTATAGGCTACTTTGTATCCCAAAAAAAAAAACACATTTCCTGTGGGTTACGCGGACGAAGTCATGAGCAAAATGCTAGTGGCTAAAATGTTTAGATGCCTAGATGGAATTGAAAGATGCTAACTTACTCCCGACTACGCTTCATGAATTTTATACTACTTGCAATTTCTAATGCTGTCTATCTATACTAATATTATGTATTATGAAGCTGAAGATTTTATTTGTTAGTTTGAACGCGCTAATCCCTGAAAATACCAGTCAGATTTAAAAAAAAACTTTTTTTATATGATAGTCAGATTTCTGATGAATGCTATAGGCCAAGACCCTTGAAAACCGAGCAACGTGGATGAAACCAAGGGTCACAGTTATATCATAACAGTAGAAGGTCTCACCTCGACGCTATTAGCTAAAAGTGTTGTCGACCACCCCACGAGTGCTGACACGCTGACTGTGTAGTGGGCCATCTTCCTTCCGTAGTGGCCCATTATTGGAGAGGCAATGAAGCTGCCGATCAGTAGGGTTATGCCAACCACTGATGCTGGAACAATAAATAAATACATCTGTAAGTATTGAGTCTGTTGAAGTATGAGAAGAATGAATGTCAGCCGGCCTAGCATGACCACGATAGAAACAGGTTTTGTCTACATAGAAATAGACAAAGTGACAGATTTCATTCATAAAACGTAGAAATGTTTCTACAATCTGTCACTTTGTCTATTTCTATGTAGACAAAACCCGTTTCTATCGTGGTCATGCTAGGCCGGCAGAGAAATGATCAGCACGCGTAGCATGAGCAATATAGAAACAGATTTTGTCGATGGAAGAAAAGACAAAATGACAGATTATAGGAAGATTTCTACCGATTTAAGTATGGCGATGTTAAAAATGAAGTTAAGAAATGTTCATAATCTTCAGTCGACAAAAGTATACAAGGCGGTGCACGGGTCGCCAACTTGTTATCTCTTCTGCCCGAACACGCGGGCAGAAGAGATAACTAGTATGATAGAAATAACTTTGTCTATTCTTGGTAGAATAGAGATAGAATTGGGCAATTGTTATGAGCAGTCAAAATTCCGACTGACAATCATGATCAGGCTAAAGTCAACGTCCCCAACATTGCGAAGCAGATGAAGGGCGAGGCCCCATTAGTGCGTTGCGTTGCGCTGCGTTGCGTCATTTCACACTACACTACTCCGTCGGTTCGTCGACGCAATGCATACGACAACGCAATGGAGAAGTGTATTGTGAAGTGACACAACGCAGCGCAGCGCAACGCACTAATGTGGTCTCGCCCGAATACTAACCAATCCAAGAGTCAGCTTCTTTACTTGTGTGCATACTGGAGCCAGGCTCATGTAGCTGGGGTAGCAGGACTGCGGAGAACCCCACCACGGCGCCATGGCCGATGAGGTTGATGCCCACCGCTGATGTTACGAAACACTATAAGAAAGAGGCGTCAGGAAATTAAAACCTAAAGTACTTATACTATAAACCAGTGGCGAAGAGTCAACTTTTATAAGAGCTAAGCCAAGCAAAAAATGCTTACCTTTGACAAGCGTGACGTATGCAGTCCAGTAAGCCAGGCGGCACACTACATTTTTATTACGCAAAATTTGGCGCCACATTTGAAACGCGACACATTTAACGCCCCCCTATTGCGCGCAAGCACGCACACCAAGGACACAATCTGCTACAAATGTGTCCTTGGTTTGGTGGATGCGTTAAATGTGGTGCCAAAATTATCGTAATGCAAGTGTATGTCTGGTGTGCGGGCCGGCAAACTCTATAGCTGTGGCTGGCTTCCTAGCTTCAAGTCTTGTAGTATGAACCGTTTCATTAAATGTCTATTTCGTCTACTTTCCTATTACGGCGCGTGGTTACGCTAAAGACCTTTTCTATAGTGGCTGATCTGCGCGGAGACGCAAAAACGGACGCGAAAATTTGCAAAATTATTTCCTGCTTATACTACAAAACGTATTTTGAAATGAGACAAGTTCCGATTCAAGATAAATGGATTGCCTATATTCTACAGCAAAAACCGAAAAATTATCATCATCTTTAGTTTAGGAGCAGTAGCGAAATTAGTTCTAAAAACGACCTCATTTCAATAATTATTTTCATACAGTAATTTTTAAGCTACAATATTTTTATTAGTTCGAAATAAAGGTAACATATCGATACCTTTGGGTTCAAAGGGCGTAAAGACCATTTTGACCAAAATGAGATTTGAGCCATATAATCGATACCTTTAGGCCCAAATTTCATTTTTGCCAAAATGGCCTTTACAGTAGTAGGACCACAACGGCGACGGAATTTATCTTTTTGAGGGTACCATACGCCTTAAGAACAATATTATTCGGCAATAGCACAGATAATATAATACTATACGTACAGATGCCTCATCTCATACAAAGAAAAGTGACCGATTTAACGCGGGCTATCTTCGGGCTATACATTTTTCCGTGCTTAAAGCATTTTTCAAAATTTGAACAAATATTTTTCATGATGTATTTTTTCATGTTCTCAATTTTACACAAACCTCAATAACAAATCGATACATATAACGCCATCTATTATGAGTTATTTCAACAAATGTTACTTTGTTCCTGATGAGACCCCGTGGCAATAGTAAACACAACTGACTGTACCATTTTTCAATGGGAAGTCGATAGGAATCGAGTTGTATGGAGCCTGCGCTACTGCTTCTGCCTATGCTCTCTTAAAAGCGGTACTTACCTATAGCATAAGCCCGCAATTTTTGGTCGTGGACATTACTTTCCAATCACACCCTGTAAATTGGGAAACAATAATGCTGTTTGTAGCAGAAATTAGTATTTTAGTATTAGACCAAAACATTGCCAGACCCTGAAATTAAACCCGAGATTAGACTTTACAATAATTGAGCAACAGCGACAAAAAGCGACTTCAAAACTTGTAATCTAAAGCAGTGATAGCCTCGTGGTTTAACCATGTGCCTCCCACGGCGAATGGTTCGAGTTCGATCCCGAGGCACGCACCGCTGACTTTTCGAAGTCATATGTGCGTATTAGAAATTAATTATCACTTGCTTTCACGGTGAAGGAAAACATCTTTAGGAAACCGGCACGTCCTAGAACCAAAAATTCGAAGACATGTGACGTCCACCAACCCGCACTGGGCCCGCATGGTGGACTTTGGCCCACTCCCTCTCACAGACAGAGGAGGCCTGTGTCCCAGCAGTGGGAACATTATAGGCCGATTATGCAATCTAAAGCGTGGTATGTGAATGAAAGCAGACCTCAGTACATTGGAAAAAAACTAGAATCAATAAACCTTACCAAAAAACTTACTGACCTGTTTTAAAAACGGCGAAAATCTGTTATTTTCGCTAACCATTTTCACGAGAAACAAAAGTTAATGCACTCCCAACACAGTCAGAGAGCAGAGCTGTTTAATTTAATCATCGTCTTTAAGTAAGAGGTAATTCTTTAACTGTTGAACGACCAACCAAGCGCACAGGTTGGTGATAACAGCTAATCCACTTGTATCACCAGTCAAAGATGGCGGCCCATAACAATACGTTATAACGTCTGGCTTACAAATACATACTGTTTACTATTTATACTATTGAAAAACTATAAAAAAGCCGTGTCTGTACATTGAAGACATTCCAGAAAAAAAACAGTCAGGGTACTGGGTACTGGGACATAAGTATCCATCTCCAAAAAAATTTTTTTTTTTACACGTTGACATACTAGGATTTCTCCTGTGTCGTGGATGCGTTTACAAACACAAATTTCACATACACAAACAGCCAGACTAGTGTGCAGTGCGGGAATCGAAGCAGCTAATCTCTCAGCCACTGCGACAACCGTGCGGACACTTCATGTGATTTTCATCTATTTGTGCGCGCATCACGCAAAAAGTACTGAACGAATTTTTATGTGGTTTTCACATTTGGTAGCTTGGGGTCCAATTTAAAATCGAGCTACATTTCAACTAATTCCGGTGAGATGAACCTGATATATAGCTTGGCATCTTCGTATCTAGCCACCTTGCACTAAAGCCGGGTTTCCACCGCAAAAGGATAATGAGTGGGAAGTGGTTATTTATTTATTTCATTTCATTTAATCTTACAAGCTAAGGTAGCGCACCGGACTCCTTTAAATGATAAAGGTTTGCATTTCTACCAACAAAGAGTTTTGTCTACCAGAGTTTTGTTTAAACTGCTTCAAAAAAACACTTTTTAGCAAACTTTACTGACAGCGCCATTTAAAATGCCCAATTTATTGTATTGACCGTTTTACATAAGAATTCTCTTCAACGCTATGTTGGGTGCCCTGAAAGACAATTTATTACAACGTTTTTAACGGTGTTGTAAGTTTTCTTTCAGCACCAATTCACTTTCATCACTTTTTAACATCCAGAAACATTATTATAAAACATAAATCTAGAAAAATTACAAAACGATATGACCTAAATAGGAATGACAAGCAGGGGAGCCAACATAACGTAGAAGGGAATTTATATGAAACGGTCTATAGTCCACGTGGACAGAGTCGCGGACAAAAACATTGTGTGTAGACATAATGTGAAGTAGGTACACCAACCAATTCAAAGCCAACATATATTTATTTTCATCGCATAGTCTATTGTTTTTAGTGAAACACATACTAGATTGAATGACGATCTGCTATAGAAAGCAAAATGCTATCATATTGACATTTTTGTATGCACAGATGCACTGTAGTATTCATCCGATTTAAAAACATGGACAGCATTTCAAACACAGAGTCGTTTCGTACTGTTTAATTTTTAGGGTTCCGTACCAAAATGGTAAAAAAGGAACCCTTATGGTGCGACTTCGTCCGTCTGTTCGTCTGTCTGTCTCAGCTGGTTATTTCCGAAACTACTACTGCTATCGACTTCAAACTCGACAGAAACTACTTCATCGTCATAACATGAGTCTTAGAGAGCGTTTCCCTTCGACGCTATATTGGCTGCACTGAATGTCAATAAGTCTTAGTATGTTTCAACGTTTTTCACGGTGTTGGAAGTTTTTTTTCATTACCAATTCTCGTTCGTCACTTTTTAGTGTCCTAGGCATTACTTTTACACATAAATCTACAAAATACATAAAACGTTATGATCTAAACTGGAGTGACAGACAGGGGAGCCAACATAGCGTCGAAGGGACTTGTTACGTGAAACGCTCTATAGTTGCATCTTACGGATACATGTCTGTAACCATCAAATATGGCGGCTTGTATGTCAGTTTCTTACTGAAAGATTACAACTTGCAAATAAATACAAACGGTTTTATTACAATCCACTATTATTCTACCATCTTTGGATGAATTCATTCATTCACTTTTATTACCTAAGCCGCGACCTTTCCATTCTCTCCGTTCACCGTCAGCGATTGCCTTTCATCCTCAACTGCCTTCTCTCCTCTATACTCATCTTCAATCTCCTGCAGTGTCCTGCCTTTCGTTTCTGGCATCAAGAACCAAATCACAACTAGGCAATAAGTCAGCAATCCAGCATACACTGAGTAGGTTCCAGTTATACCCACACTTTCCACAAGACCAGGGAAGGTTTTGAGGACCAAGAACAGAGTACCAGCTACAGACGCCAAGCTGATGCTACCAGCTATACTTCTGTATTCTAAAGGAAAGATTTCTCCAGCTATCACGCTCGGTAGAGGCACCATACCAACAGACACAGAAAAGAAATGTAGATTTAGCAGTATACCCGGGATCCATATAGCTTCGTAGCTTAAAACACCATGGTTTTTGGAGTATACGTAAGCAACTATCGCTAAATGACTAGCAACGCACAGCCCTCCCGATGCAAACATCATGGTTCTTCTTTTGAACCTGTTTATAATATAAATTGCTATCGTGTTTACTATGATTCTTTGGCTGTCGAGACCTATCATCCAGGCATCAGCATTGACATCAGGATTCATTGTTAGTTTGATGATAGTAGTGGCGTAAGCAGCAGTGCTGACGCCTCCAGATAACTGTCCCATGGCGTATGCGTGAACCATCAAAATGATTGGCTTGTAAAATTCTTTCTTCTGTATAGTAGCTACTATGTCCAACTTCTTTTGGGCTCTGATATTCTTTTCAAAGTTAACTCTTGCTTCAATCATGGCTTCTAATTCTTGTTCTTCCTCATCACCTCTTAGCCAATGGAATACTTGTCTGCATTCATTGTACCTTCCTTTGGAGACGAGCCAGCTCGGTGATTCCGGCGTGAATAGAGTCATGACGAGGCTGATGAAGGGAAGAAAGAGGCAGACGAGGACAGTTCTTCGCCAGCTAAGCAAAGATCCTACAAGGTGAACGAAGAAGATGCCAGATCCTTGGGTGAGAGATATGGTGGTGAGGAAGGCTCCTCTGTTCTTTGGACTGGTGTATTCGCCGATGAGAATTGAGCGAAGAGGCAGCATCATGCCAAATGACAGGCCGCTTATTATTCTTCCGAGGAGGATGACCTGGAATGTGATAAGTATTTTCTTTATGTATAACTACTAAAGAGGTAAAGGTAAGTTTGTATATGTATGAGGTAATATCCAAAACTACTGATCCAATTCTGAAAATTATTTCACCAATAGGAAGAGTAGGTACATTATCTCTGCAGTACTATGGGCTCGTTTTTACCCAAAATATTAAGATTAAATTGAAAGGTGCTAATTTACTCCTGATTTCGATCCATGATTTTTATTATAATTGCAATATCTAATTCTATATTAAAAGTAGGTTCTCACCTCGACGCTATTAGCTAAGAGCGTTGTCGACCAGCCCACGAGTGCTGACACGCTGACTGTGTAGTGGGCTATCTTCCTTCCATAGTGGCCCATTATCGGAGAGGCGATGAAGCTGCCGATCAGCAGGGTTATGCCAACCACTGATGCTGGAACAATAAATACATCTTCTTGATATTATTCAAAATTTAAGAGATTTCAAAAACAACTAACACAGACGGGATTTGAACTCGCGGCCTCTGCTGTGGCGTCGCTCTAACCAACTGAGCTAGCGCGTCTTCCTCCTATTAGCAGTAATTTTAAATCTCTAATAAATATAAATAATCTATTACGCCTCTTAGGAATGTTGCCGTTGGTGACACTTAACGAGATTAATTTCCAAGACTCCCAACTCAATACAACTCAACTTTGCAGTTATAAGGACATCGATACGATATCACATACTTACTAATATGCTTACCTATTTTTTGTATGAGAAAGACAGTTGTTACGAACAGTCAAGTTTCCGAATGATAATAATGATCAGGTTAGACTTAAAGCTGACCCCAATGTCCCCAACGAAGCGGAGCAGATAAATGCTTACCAATCCAAGAGTCGGCCTCCTTACTCGTGTGTATACCGGAGCCAGGCTCATGTAGCTGGGGTAACAGGACTGCGGAGAACCCCACCACGGCGCCATGGCCGATCAGGTTGATGCCCACCGCTGATGTCACGAAGCACTGCAAGAATGAGGTGTCAGGAAATAAAATATATTAATAATTATGTCATACGTGAAGAGAAAACTTTGTGGCCCTTTTTAAGCAAATTGCGCGCACGCAGCAGTATGAGATTTAGCATAGAAGTTTATAATTATGGAGTTTGAGTGCAAAAAGATTTTTTTTTTTTCACACAGCGCGATACTAATGGGTATAATTAAATACCTGTACCTCTGCTTGCGCTCTTTAAAAGCCTTCCCGCCATCATACCCGGACTGGTAAACAGCAGAAATTCGTATTTCGGTATTAGACCAAAACATTTCCAGACTCTGAAATCAAACCCGGGATCGGGCTTTGGAATTGGAACTAATGAATAAATTGAGCAACAGCGGCAAAAAGTGACTTAAACTTGCAATCTAAAGCCTGCTTACTGTGTTGACATCGGTTTCATTTCAACGTTAGGCCAGTCAGAATGAAAGCAGACTTCAATTCAATGGAAAAAAACTAGGATTAATAAAACTTACTGACCTGTTTAAAAAACGGCGAAAATCTGTTATTTTCGTCAACCATTTTCACGAGAAACAAAAGTTAATGCACTCCCAACACAGTCATGCTATCTAGACACAAAATTCTGCAATTATCTGATCTACTTTTGATATCAGACACGATAAAATTAAGTCTAACATACACACACCTAACCGAATGCCGTGCTAACACAGAAAGTAAAAACAAGTTTAATAAAGTAATCAAAATATAGCAAATGTCAACTGTCTAACTCTTGAATGACCAACCCAGCACATGGATTGGTGATAACAGGTAATCCAGTTGTCTCACTAATTCACCAGCTACGTAGATACCGACAGGAATCATGATCACAGATCGCGGCATGTACATTTTCGGCCCAATAGACAATAGACAGTTGGCAATACGTAATAGAGAATGGTCCAATTAGACGATGAGCATTGACTGACGAACCAATCGCGTGCAGCCTCGACGCCCCCCGTCTTCATTCCGCCAAAGAGACCGAAAAATCAGCTAATGCGCAGGTGACGTTTGTGATCAAGACTGGTGCCGCTAGTTATATTCCCCTCAAAGATGGCGGCCCATAACAATTATATTGTATACAGATAATAGCGATCAAGCGATAAAAGCAAAATGCTATCCTATTGACAATTTTGTATGCACAGATGCACTGTAGTATTCAACCAATTTAAAAACATGGACAGCATTTCAATCAAAGCAGAACACAGAGCCGTTTGCGTACAGTTTATTTCAAGATGGCATGGTAACTGGCGTCTGAGCAAATAAGGATAACCTAGTAAAGTTTCAAAATGAAAAGATAAAACCACAGAGAGAGAGTATAATTGGAGAAACCTATTAATTAGGGTTTACACTGTTTACTTATTGACTAAGGCCCAAGTTCACCGACAAGATAACAGTCCGTTAAATTGAAAACGTCTTATCATCTCTTTTTCTGTACAAAAAGTCAAGTTAAACGGCCGTTTTCAATTTATCGGTCTGTTATCCTGTCGGTGAACTTAAACCTAAGGCTCGTATTACAGAACGTTACTCAAGCACAGATCTCGCCTTGAGCATAGATTTAAATCCATTTGATTGGTTGAAACTATTTTTAATCTATGCTCAAGGCAAAATCTGTGCTTGAGTATCGTTCTGTAATACGAGCCTAAGTAAATATAGTCTGCACCAGGGGTGGCCAACGGGCAGTTATTCTAGTCGATCGTGGCAAGGCAAAGAAAAATATACTTACCTAAGTTAAAATGCGATTCGATGTTAATTTGAATAAAGAGGTACTGATTATGTACTCGTAATTGGTAGATCGCGCAGAATCTAGCCAGTAAACAGTAGATCGATCGAATCAAGTTGGCCACCCCTGCTTTACACCTATTGTTTGTTTCCGTGTTTGTAACTGTTCTGCAACTGTAAGTAAATATACTTATTGTGAATAAATGGAATTTAAGTAACTCAGATGTAGGTATGTTATTTAATTAGGTAGATATCTAAAAAACTTGCAGGAAAATTATTAATTTTGTCTCAGTCTCAAGACCTCTGTTCGATGATGTTATGCAAAATGTTTTTAGTCGGAAAATTCTTCGAAATGCCGGAAAATAAGTCTCTCACAAATATTTATTGTTTATTTTTCATACAGAATGTACATAAGAACTAGATTACAAAAAATGTACAAATTACAAAACGGCATGGCAGCAAAGACAATATTATTCAACAATATCACAATTATTTAATCTTTATTATTTTTATTTAAGTACATAATATTTCTATTTACCTAAATATATTAAAAAAAACATTTAAAAATATAAAAAATAGTACCTCCCCCACCGGCATCGGCACCGAGTGAGGTAGGGTTGTAATACAAATTGACATCATGTTTTAACTGGCGGCGCTGCAGCGCTGCTGGCGTCGCCCATAGTATCCGAATGAGATGAGATATAGCCCTTAGGCCATTGACCGAAACGACTATCGGCACAATGATTGCTGAGTCCACCTCCCACATGACAACCTCATGTGCCAAGTCAAGATACTTTGAATTCCGTATATTTTTCAGCTTTTACGAGATTTCCCTCATGCAGGACCGTGTAATATCATAATATCAATAATCATTCATTATTAACAGAAGAAATATAAAATACTTATTAAGATAATAATTATAATAACTTAACCACCTATAAGTGTAAGGTACCTACGTCGATATAATTACAATTCGATACTTAATTATTTCATCTAATTCCTATTATGGCCTATTCGATTATGTTATCAATGTGTAATTATGATTATTTATGAGCAATAATGCTTATACTTAACATGTTATAATATTAACTGTTTTAGAAGAAAAAAACGTTGAATATATTGAAAAGCCATATAATTAAAATCCGTAGAAAAAAAATTGTAAAATTGATTTTTGTCCTAAGGTTGATGTAGAGTAAATAATTCGAATAACAAAGAAATGGACATACAAACATACATACACTTGAAAAACATTACCGTCCTTCTGGGCCTGTCGGGTAATGAAATGAATTATCACCTATCAATCACCTATCACCCATCAATAATCAATTACTTAGTACTTAACATCACAGAATTCACAAAAAATACAGAAATATACCTAAATTCTACTTAATATACCTAAATTCTACTTAATCAACTTTCAACATTTGTTTTCTCAACGTCAGAATTATCCTTATCCTTCAAATGCTGTCTTACTTCTGTCTCTTCAGGAGCCAAGGTCTTCCCTTTGAAATGTTCCTCGATCTGCTGTAGGGTCCTGCCCTTGGTCTCCGGCAGCAGATACCACACCACACACAGGTTATATGACATCGCTACTGCATAAACTGTATACGAACCATGCAGACCTAAACTTTCTACCATAGCAGGGAAGGTTTTCGTGACTAGAAAATACCCGCAAGCTATCGAAACGATGCTTATGCTGCTACCAATACTTCGATACTCTAAGGGAAAGATTTCCCCAGCTATGACGTATGGGAGGCACACCATACCCACAGCAACGGTAAAGAATTGTATGTTGATCAACAAAATTGGCAGCCATATTGCTGTGTAAGTTAACACGCCAAGAATTTTGGCGTAAACATAGCAAGCGATGGCTATGTTGCTAAGAATGCAAAGGCCTCCTGTCATCATGAACATTGTTCTTCGCTTCACTTTGTTAACTACGTATACTGCTATAATGTTCGATATGTTCCTCTGTGTGTCTAAGGCTATCATCCACAAATGAGCATCCACTTCAGGACCAACCATGAGAGTGATGACTGTCGTGGAATAACAGGACATTAAAGCACCACCAGAGAATTCCCCCATCATGTAACTGTGTACCATTATTACTATCGGCTTATAAAATTCCTTCTTTTTCATAAGCACCGTGAGGTCTTTAAAGTTAGATATTGTAGCTCTGTTGGATTCACACCTTGCTCTTATCATTTCTGCTAATTCTTCTTCTTCTCCATCGCCTCTGAGCCAGCGAAAGACTTTCCTGCAGTCGTCATATCTTCCTCTTGCGGCTAACCAACTCGGAGATTCTGGGGTGAAGAATGTCATAAGAAGACTGGCTAGAGGGAACGCGAGGAGGATCAGGATGGTCTTCTGCCAAGAGACCAGGGATCCTATGAGGTGGACCAGCAGGATGCCAAAGGCCTGGGCTACGGAGACCGTGGTGAGGAATGCTCCTCTGTTCTTCGGGCTCGTGTACTCTCCGAGGAGGACTGAACGTAATGGCAGCATCAGACCGAAAGACATCCCGTGGATAATTCTTCCTATGATCATTGCCTGGAAAAGAAATAATTTTAAATATGTTATTCGTAAAGAAAACAGTTAGCTTCCATAATGTGATAGAAAGATTAGCTAGTCCGCAAAGTTTGTAGTAATGTCGCCTGCGCAGGGTGCACTTACCTAGTTTAAATAGATGAAAAATAGTCATGACAGCAGCCCAACGACGAAAGTTGAGTTTAAATATGATCGACTATGACAGGATGAAAACGAAGCACACTAATACTTTAAATGGGAAAGTTTGTGTTTGAGTGTGTTTATTTATTTATTTATAATTTATGTACACACAACATACAGAGGAAAACAAATACAAATGAAATATTAAGTACAAAGGTACTGCTTATGCTTATGCGTGTTTGTTAGTCTTTCACGCTGAAAGTCAAAAAAAAGTAAAAACATAGGCTAAAAAACGCGGGCGGGGCGGAAGCTAGTAAATCATAAATCCATCACAAATTATGAACGTTCCCTTCCACCGCGTTGCTTAGTTCCAAGTAATCATAGGTACTTACTTCTAAGCTCGTGGCCAGCAGTATGACGCCCCACCCGAGCAGTATGTTGGCGATGACCACGAAGTGCGCCACCTTCCGCCCCAGCCTGCCCATGATGGGCGGCGCCATGAAGCTGCCCAGCAGCAGCGTGATCGCGGTTACTGACGCTGAAATTGTTACGATTTATTTGAAAAAAATATTGAAAAGTTGGAACTACTATTAGTAAACCTATAAGGGTTCTACCCTTCATACTCGAAATATTTTTAGAGGTAGGTACATCTGTAGGTGGTAAAGATGCCATAGAAGCGACGGCGCGAGTTTTAGATTTATGGAGAGGGCATAACACTTTTTTTTCTTACGTGACGATTTCTGCTCGTTAACTTCTACCGCAAGCCACGTTATGGAACTTCGTTCAAAAAGTATCCAATCGCTTATCCATTGCGCCAAAAAATCCGTCAATAAAGGTACAATTTTTTTATGCCATATATGAATCAGCCTATGAAAATTGATTCTGTCCCCGAATCATTTTCTTTTAATATGTTCGGACATATTAAAAGAAAAATATGTTAAATAAATATTTCACAAAATATGATACCTACAATCTAAAAATGAAAGAAGAAAATAGTCAGATTGTAGGCAAACTAATTTCAGTATTCGCTTATACTAAAATTAATTAGAACTGTAATTAGTTTTCGTAAAATTAGTTAAATTCACAATGTAATAAATAGGTACCGCCTAGGTACACGCACACCTACTTTAAATTATAAGTACACCGACTGATGGAAACTAACGGAAACTGAAATGACTGAAAAAAACCGGCCAAGTGCAAGTCGTACTCGCGCACCAAGGGTTCCGTATCATTTTTGGACGTATATAATGAAAAAAACCGAACCACATAACTAAGTTTGTTTGTGAAGGAATTTTGATGATTTTGAAAAAACTGTTAGTTAGGAACACCGTTTTATTTTTGGTGCAATATTTGGGTCAATTCTTATCAACTCTAATTATTTCAGATTTTCCGCTCCGCAAACTTCGGAGATAAGGGGGGGAATGGTATTTTTTTGGACATTTTTCATCATATCTCAAAAACTGTGAGACATGAAATAAAATGAAAATATATTTAGAAATGTACAGATCAAGCACTTTCATATGATATGTAACTTGACCTAGTAAACCCATTTAACAATTTCGGACCCCCACTCCGGCCTTTTGCAATGAAAATAAAAATATTTTTTGACTTTTTTCATTTGCAATAAAGTTGGACAAGCATTTTTTATAACTGTTCCAAATATCAAGTCGATAGCATTAGTAGTGGCTGAAATAAGCAGCCGTGACAGACAGACGGACAGACAGACGGACGAAGTCGCACTATAAGGGTTCCTTTTTTACCATTTTGGTACGGAACCCTAAAAACTACAATTTGATGCAGATGTATGAATATTCTTTAGCGTTCCCACGCATTATTCTGATACCTACAAGGCGCGGTCCCAGGGTCCCATGGCGGTCATGTGGGTCATGACCCCCCCCCAAAATCGTACAAAAATGCGCCAAACACGATAATTCACGGTTTAGCACGTTGTGCCCCCTAAAGCGGTGTGACCTCCCCCAAAATCGTGGCGACCGCGCCTGATACCTACCTCCTTATCTTTCACCGACTCATTAAAAAGTAACAAGCACTAAAACATTAATTTGTCTGCCTGTCTTAGAATAAATCTAGATTTTTGGTTTATTGTTATTAAATACATAAGAGATTTTTCAAAAATTGCATGTCCCAAGTGAAATTTGAAGCCGGGACCTTTGCCGAACCGTGGCATGAATGAATTTTGGTCTATTGTTGGCCTGACAAATATACAAATATGGTTAACTTTGACTAGAGCTGAGTACTATTTCCTGTAGGTATTTATTTTATTATTTGACGCCACAATGCATTTTTAAATTATTTATAATGGTAATTATATTTACACGTGTTTTAGCGTGCTGTTAAGTGTGCATTTAGCGTAAATTATTTCGCATTTTTATGCAAATAACATTGATTTTGTTTCTGGGTTTGTGTAAATTTGATGACGTAAGTAACCAATAAGCTTTTTCTATAATGGTTTAAGTTTACAAACATTAACTTCATTTGTGGCAGTACCTAGATATCTACGGCTACAGGAGAGCTCTGATTTTAATAGCAAAATTGTGTCTATAAGTATAAGTATTCTTTGCCAACGCAGTTCTACTCAAAAGTATCGATTTCACACTATCATTTCATCACTAACATTTCATTTTTTTTTTTCTAAAAGAACAACAATAAAAAATATATTCAAGAAATAGACAGAATGAACAAAACCGATATTTGAATTGTTATTTTCTCTCATATTTCAGGAGAAAATACTTTTTAATTTTGAAATTGACCAAAGTCATCCCATTATTTCACGATGGTACATACTTTTCTTGTTGGAAATATCTCTGGAGGATTCTAAAACAAATTACAAAATGAATGCTCACCTATCCATGAGCCCTCCTCCTCAGTGAGGGTCATGTGAGAGTCAGGCTCCTTCAGCTGCGGCAGCAGGATCGCGGGGAACCCCACCACGGAGCCGTGGCTGATGGTCGTGAAGCACACCGTGGCTGACACGAAACACTGGAAATAGATCATTAGGGGGGATCGTTAATAAGTACAGCTAGTCTTCAGCCCCGGATCTTGAATTATTTCGAAACAAGGCAAAAACTGAAAAATGCCGCCCCCACCCGACCATATTTTTCTTGTCATTATCATAATTTCAGACCTAACACGCCCACTGATGCTGATAGACATAGGCCTTACCCAAAGAACGCCACAACGACCGGTCTAGCGCTGCTCTTTGCGATTACTACGCTTGGTAGACACTACTCAGTGTATTCGTCTACCAAGCTTGAATTTGCCGCCCTCTGAATTTGCCACCCGGGGCACGGGCCTCGGCTTGCAAAAGAGAGATAGTGTAGCATTAATTTTATTAGGCTCAATCTCTCTAGCTACATTCATTATAATATGTAATGTCATGCCACCCCAGTATTAGTTACGCCAGGAAAAAAACAGACAGACAGACGAAATCGCACCATAAGGGTTCCTTTTTTACCATTTTGGTACGGAACCCTAACAGACAACCCAATGTTTGTATAGGTACTTATTCTATAGGCTTCATACTTTCGGTTGGTATTATTTGTTAAACTCATGAGTGCAATGTTTAATAACAAAAAGTATTTTTTGAATTTTTAATTAATCATACTTTAGCATATGTAAACTATAGATACGTTACCCGCGATCTAAAATGGCTACAAAAAAGTAAGGTAATTGCCCACCATTCATTTAGTCATACACCAACCAGTTTCTTGGCTGAACGTCATTTCTTGCAACATTTTGCGAAAAAAAGACCTACTAAACAAGAGATAGGTATGCTAAGTAAGGCATTCGTTTTCTTTCCCTTTTTTTGCACATAATGCACTGATATGTAGCTATTTCGCTATTTAAAGTATTTGCGCCATTTTTTAGTATAGTGATGTTGGTGTATGACGTATAATACGTCATTGACTTTAGCCAGGATTTTTTTTGCCCACTCGCGATGTACGGTACTCGTATTTATTAACATACATACAAACTTGATAGTAAATAACTTTCATCAAGTGAAGGTCGTCTTTAATCGTATCCTCTAGCTACTATTACCGTGGCATGACAAAGCAATGCAGGTCAACGCATTAACATATTAAATTATCGTGCAATCACCACGACATGTTGTCAATGTTGTCATAAATAATAATGTTTTGAAATTCTATTATTTTTTATTAAGTAATACTAATTGATTTCACACTAATCAAAGCATCTTTTAGCTTTGATTATTGTGTGCAATTTAAATAGAACGTAGTATTTATTTCTCTCTACATATTATAGGTACATAATTATGGTTATTAGGATACGATGAGTCTGGCATAGTCTTGTTAGATTAAAAGACTCTAAATTTCAATAAAGAGAAAAAAAGCTTTGATTATAATATAGGTAGGTAATCTAAAGCTGTTTTTGTAAAAATTAAGGGTCAGATTTTAAACAGGGATGTTAATGTTATCTAGGCTAAATAATAGAGAAAAAAAATGCTGATTGAAATCTATCTAGGTTCTAGAGTTGCTTAAATGTGGAGATCTTGTTGACATCTTGCAGTTAATTATATATATAATTATATTAAATGACCTCTTATTTTTTACAGTTATATTTCTATTAGGTACCGTAATTCAATTATTTATACGTTTGAAATAATGGTCAATGGGTTTATAATTAAACTAGCTACCACCCGCGGCTTTGCCCGCGTTTTTAGGATAAAAAGTAGCCTATGTGTTATTCTGATGTATAAGCTATATTACTGTAAAGTTTCATCAAAATCCGTTTAGTAGTTTTTGCGTGAAAGAGTAACAAACATCCATACATCCATCCATCTATCCATACATCCTCACAAACTTTCACGTTTATAATATTATTATTAGTAGGATAGGATAGGATTAATGGTAAATAAAGATCATCTTATTATTATTCCTATTAGAAATTATTCAAAAACCCCTCAAAGAACTTAAAGTCAAAACACTTAGAAAAATATCACTTAGGTATGACTAAAACACAAGTTTCACTTAAAAAGGAAATGTCATCGAACTTACTTGTTTTAAAAATGGCGAAATCCTTAACTTTGACATTTAAGCACACGAAAACTTCAACTTAATCACAACTCAACACTGACTTAAGTGGTATAATATTATGACATAATATATGTGGTAGGTATAATAATTATTGACATAAGTGATATAATTATTATATAAGAATATTTAAATTATTTGTCAGAAATCTACATCTCAGTCAATGGCGATAGAACTACTGAATAGAAATAAACATCACCAGTTTTGTTCAAAGAAAGATATTAAATTAATGTAACTATCGCTTGTTAATCAACTTTACACTCTATCACAAGGCCTTATGGTAGGTGTTAGTGTGCGAAGTTTCTATAAACTGTGTTTGGAATATTAATTCGACCGGTTTCGTAAAAACATCACGTGAGACATACCTACTGCTTTTTGTGTCCGGATATGTTTGTAAAAAAGAACCCAAATCTTTGATTAGGTTTAGTTTATTAAATAAAAAATAATGTCCAAATGCAAGTCGTGCTAGAGCTATCAGTGATCCTTGCTCTTTAAAAACCGGACAAGTGCGAGTAGGCCTCTCGCCCTGAGGGTTCCGTACAAAATTATGTCCTATGTAGATATATGCCTATTACTTATGTAAAATAAAATATTCCTCTAGAAATATGCAATAGCGCCATCTATGAGCAAGATGCCGCTATTACATACTTCTTCTAGTGGCGCCATCTATGAGCACGGAGAGACGGACGACAAAGTAATTTTCTAAGGCTATAAGGGTTCCGTTTTTCCTTTAGAGATACGGAACTCGAAAAATTCATCCGACACTTTGCAATAGTTTTTTTAGGGTTCCGTACCTCAAAAGGAAAAACGGAACCCTTATAGGATCACTTTGTTGTCCGCCGTCAGTCACCAGACCATAAGTGGAGCCATCTGCTCATAGATGGCGCCTTTGGAAGTATGCAGTAGCACCATCTTTGATAGTATGTCGGAACCGTTAGGGCGCGAGGCATACTCGCACTTGTCCGGTTCTTGTTAGGGGATCACCCAAAATCGCGAAAATTGCTGTTCCATAAATTTTGGGAATGAATATTTTTGAATGGAACTTGTATTCTTCCGTAAAACCTCAAAAATAAACAATTTACTCTTTATAAATTAAAAACTATTAAATTAAAAACCTGCTAATTAGTGTGTATTTCAAATAAAAGTCAAAAAATATCGAGTGTTACGGACAGACATCGACATTAAAATAACTACATCAGTATTACGAGTAAGTATTTTGCAGTTTAGGCACGGAACGCTAAACATTAAACTAGCATTTTATAACACTAGGTTGTAAACTTGCAAATTATTACCATAACGTTGAGACTCGTGATCCGTCTGCCAATAATGGTTATTGGTTATTATGGTGGATCCGTCAAGGTTGCGCGCGAAATTCAAGATACCTTGAGTTTTTTGCAAATTGCAGCGATGTTTTACGTTGTACTTATGTTGATCCAAATTCGATTCGCGACAATGATGATAATATAGTTACTAAATAATAATCATCAAAATTATCAATATATATTATAGGTAGTCCTCGATATTTTATTTGAGGAAAATACGATTATTTCGTGAAAACATTACGATTTTACTCAAATATAATTTGTGTCGCGCAGTCGGGTGAGATAAACTAACGGAATACGTGTAAAATAATTATTGTTTGTCAGTCTGTAACCGATTAGAATTCGATACGTACTACTAATTTATGCATCGTATTCGTAATGTTAATTTTTTTTTAGTTAAGTATTTTTTGTTGGTTTATTACATAGGTAGGTGACGCTTAGCAAAAATAAATAAGGAACTGTTATGTATTTAAATTTCTTTATAAGTACCACATGTCTACATTTTTTTTTGTAGGATGTTAGGTAGGTAGGTACTCTATTTCAGAAAAAAATCGATTGTTACTGCAGCAATCTAACAAATATTATTGCAAAAACCGGACAAGTGCGCGTAGGTACGACTCGCGCCCTAAGGGTTCCGAAATATGCAATAGCGGCATAGATGGTGCCATCTATGATCTATTACATTATATATATTATTATGGTCCGGTGACAGACGGACAACAAAGTGATCCTTTAAGGGTTCCGTTTTTATTTTTGAGGTACGGAACCCTAAAATAATTATTACCATAATTATCATTATAATGTCTTAGGTTTTCGCGATTACTACACATTATAATAAAACAAGTTTAAACGGTTTAAATCGCGTATATTACAGATTTTTAGATTTTTCCTGACGTTTCGTCCTGAGACCACGAACGCTGCAAAGTGTTCGAAACGTCAGGAAAAATCTGTAAAAATCTGTAATATACGCGATTTAATCCGTTTAAACTTGTTTTATTATAATACCATAACATTTTTTTTTATACACTTTAATTATTGTTTCACCTAACATAACAACATAATATCTTGCAATGCTTTAACTCTAAATAGATGAGTAAAATGTGCGACAGTGTTGGAAAAAATAGCCACTTTGTAACAAACTATAGTATACTGCGACTTTTACATGAATAATTTATTTGAACTGTGATCTGATTTTAAATGGTGTTTAAGGCGCTCCGCAAACGTAGCAACATTAGTTGAAGTAACTGTCAACTTTTTACAAGTTTCGATCGATCACCTTGCAACTAGAGTTGCTATATCTAAGCAGTTTCTGTACAATTATGAAAATTGTCATAAACTGATAAACATCAGTAATAGAACCGATGACCGTTGGAGTAGACGTGTTCTCGAGTGGAGACCGTGAATCGGCAAACGTAGGGTAGGACACCCTCAGGCTAGGTGGAGCGACGATCTTCGCAGGTTGGCTGGTGGCAGCTGGATGAGAGTGGCCGAGGATCGAGTTAAATGGCGCCGTGCAATTGGAGAGGCCTTTATCCATCAGTGGACTGCTATAGGCTAATGATGATGATCATAAAGAGTCAATTACGAGTTGTGTGTGGCCGCAACTCTGAGATCAAAGTTGCTCCGTTTGCAGAGCGCCTAATATAGCTGTGTCTCAGTAGTTTGCTGTCGTAATATTGCTTAGGCTGGTCTGCGAGTGGATAGCCTCAAGGCCCTAACATAAGATAAGTAATGACATAACATAGGTACAAGTGCCATAGGGTGGATATTCTCTTATGGAAAGTCGGTAGTGAACCTTGCTTGTATGTAAACGGAAGCCAAAAAGGAATCGTGTTAGATACCATAATTATTAGTGATGGGCCGAATGTGGTTTGAACCGAACACGAACTTTGGCCGAACATTCGGTAAAAATAAAAAATTCGGCCGAAGTTCGGCCGAACATAAGAAACATGCAAATGCAAAACAATACCCAACCTTCACAATATCATGAATAATTCATGAATTTTTTGAGCAATTTATGTACCTATTCACATAAAAATGAATAGTCTATTGATAGACTATTTATTTTTATATGATAATATTAAAGGCGGGGTGTGTGTGTGGGGGGGGGGGGTTGCAAGGTTGAAAAGGTTAGGAACCACTGATCTAGTTGTTGAGCAGACGAATTATTTAAACATTTTAAGGGATTGGATTTTTTAAATTTAAAAATGAAAGCATTACCTACCTAATAATATACGTAAAAAACCAAGTGCGTGTTTAGGGATCCGAAGGAGAAGAAAATAGGTATACAGAACAGTAGTACTTATCAATAATTACTAATAGTAATAATTAGTGGTTATATTTTTGAATGAACTAGTGTGTCCTAGGCCAAACCTGTTTGTTTAATTTACATTAACGGTAACTAGTTTGGTTACTCTATTAGGTCCTAATGGACCAACCAGAATTACGCCTAAAAATAATAACCGTAACTTCACAACTCCGTAATTAAACAACTTATTAACCAGTAAGTAGGCGCCATCTGTGAGCAGATGATTCCACTCGTTAAGGGTCTTGGCATACGGACAGACGGACGGCAAAGTGATCCTATAAGGGTTACGTTTTTCCTTTTGAGATACGGAACCCTAAAACAAACGTCCGTGCGCAGTACAACGCTCGCCCTGCTGCCGCACGGCATGCGGCAATAGTATTTATATCACGCTACGACCCTTAGGAGCCTAGTGACGGGGGTGAAGCCGGGGGAACAGCTAGTTAATAATATATTTGCCAAAGACTGTACCTCGATTTAATTAGTAACGGACAAAAAATAGATTGGCTTGCATCACTGATCTTGTAGCCGTATGGTCTCCGACCTTGAGGTAGTAGGTTCGATGCCGGGTAAGATAAGATCGCCAATTGTAGCGGGACATGTTCTTTTAATTACGTTTTTATTAATTGCCTGTCGACATTGGTCTAGTAGCCACAAGTTAGATTGAAGAAGGTTTGAATTCCGGGTTAGGTAAATCAGTTATAAAATCTTGGAAAATGACGATCTAATTTTGACGTTATATAGTGATAATAATATGCTCATCTTCCTTTAAAATGAATTTAGATAAGTAATTATTTACAGAATTATAATAATTAAAGTCATTCTGTAATAATATAAATTTACAGAATGACTTTATTTACATAATTACTTGCTGCCTTCTAGTCTTTTCCCAACCCAGGTTCGTATCAGCATCAGCTTCCAGTCTAACGAGATACGTCAAAAAATCTGTATTTTACATGAAGCGACTGCTATCTGTAACGTGTGCTCTCCGAGGCACGGAGGATCGACTTGTAAAGAATGGTTACCTATCCACAGACTGACCGCAGCAAACACGGGTTAACCTCTTAGAACGATGGTTCAGCGCGGCTGTAATTTAAATATGAAACGATATCGCTTTTTCGTGCTGGCCATCAGATAGATAAAGGGCAGGAGGGTGTTAGATCGTGCAGATCTGGAATTTATATCTAGGTACTGTGGACGAACCATGAATGTATCTGATGTCAGCCTTTGCATTATACATAAGGTAGGTACAATTTTCCAAGTGTGTGTAGATGGTCAATTCCAAAACCATAAGAAGTAGCGAAAAATATCAAAGGAGTGTCGCTCGGGGCCGATTTTGATACGAAAACTGCAAGAATTTTAAAAAAATAATATCCTAGTTATACATTGCATACTTGAAAATATTAATCAGTTTGTAGGTATTAGGTATGTCATTAGATACCTACTTCAGAGCATAATACAGTGTGTTTTTGTTTCCAAAATAAAGGGGTTCGATTCCTGGTTGTGGTTATAAACAAAATTAGTTAGCATAATCAGCCTATAATGTTCCCACTACTGGGACACAGGCCTCCTCTGTGAGAGGGAGTGGGCCGTAGGCCGTAGTCCACCACGCGGGCCCAGTGCGGGTTGGTGGACGTCAATTGTTTTCGAATTATTGGTTCTAGGACACGGTTTCCTCACGATATTTTCCTTCACCGTTAAAGTAAGTGATAATTAATTTCTAATACGCACATGACTTCGAAAAGTCAGCGGTGCGTGCCTCGGGATCGAACTCGAACCATTCGCCGTGGCGCTGGGAGGCACCTGGTTGAACCACTAGGCCTGAATAGGCTATCACTGCTTTTACAGAACCCGCTATACTACACGTTTCAGTATTCTTCAAAGGAACCCAAAAAAATTGGCACAGTTCATTAACATCATAACGTAGGTATATCATTCACGACCAGTCCTTCAACTTGGGGGATAGGCAGGACAAGCGGTTATATCACCGTCATAGCTCATTGACAACTTATAGGCATTTCATCAAAAAACGTAACTATAGGTTAGGTACTAGTTAGGGAGGCTATACATTAGACTTGCAGCCGGCCTAGCATGACCACGATAGAAACGGGCTTTGTCTACATAGAAATAGACAAAGTGACAGATTGTAGAAACATTTCTACCGTTTCATTCATAAAACGTAGAAATGTTTCTACAATCTGTCACTTTGTCTATTTCTATGTAGACAAAACCCGTTTCTATCGTGGTCATGCTAGGCCGGCAGTTCATCAGTTTCTGAGAGCTCGATGAAATAAATCAACTGAAAAAAGCAAGGTAATAAAAACGTTGTAAAATCTGTGTCTAAAATAGCAACGACCAATCACAGTTATGATTTTGACATTAGGTATCACATCACACTAAATAATAATTAGACTGCCGACTAGGTTATTCGGTCTAGCTAGAATGTTCAGGGATAAAAATGACCCCTTACCACTAATAAGCTCCGCTAATAATGAAAAACCGGCCAAGTGCGAGTCGTACTTGCGCACCGAGAGTTCCGTATCATTTTTGGACGTATAAAGTGAAAAAAACCGAACTGCATAACTAAGTTTGTTTGTGAAGGAATTTTGATGATTTTGAAAAAACTCTACTAGTTAGGAACATCATTTTATTGTTGATGCATTTCAGATTTTTCGCTCCGCAAACTTCGGAGATAACGGGGGGAGAATGGTATTTTTCCGACATTTTTCATCATAATAATATGTCGAAAACTGTGAGACATAAAAATATATATATATATATATATATATATATTTTGAAATGTGTAGACCAAGCCCTTTCATTTGATATGTCACTTGACCTAGTAACCCCACTTTAAAATTTCGGACCCCCACTCTGGCCCCTTTTGCAATGAAAATAAAAATATATTTAGACTTTTTTCATTTGCAATAAAGTTGGGCAAGCATTTTTTATAACTGTTCCATATTTCAAGTCGATAGCATTAGTAGTTGAAAGAAGAAGCAGGTGTGACAGACAGACAGACAGACAGATAGACAGACGAAGTCGCACCATAAGGGTTCCTTTTTTACCATTTTGGTACGGAACCCTAAAAAGCATTGCTGTGTTGAGGTATCACAATATTCTTACTATAAGTAATATGTAGTCTTTTAATAATGTTTAAATTATGAAATGGTAGATCGTCGTATTAATGTTTATTGGTAGTTAGTATAATATATGTTTATTTAATTTATTAATTTTTAGATTGATTTTAAAAAATTAAGGCACTTTACATACTTATTTCACCGTTGCATATTTATTTATTTTTCCCTAACGCTCTGGGCGGAGCGGAAGGGAGTGTCAGACTCTTAGTGACTAAAACCCACCCGTGTTCCTTCCTTTGCCCTTTATGTTCCGGGTCAGCGGTATCCCTTTCGGACAATCCCGCTTTCCCGGCAGGCTTGGGCCCTAGTGGGCCCCCTCTTCGATGCTGACATCTCTTTGAGGCGCGCGTGGAACACGTACGCGCCGTTCGGCACGGGCCTGGTCCTGATCGGACGGTGAGCTACCCATTACTCACCGCCCGCAGGCCCGCGCCTACGGTGGCCGGGAGTCGTCACGCGGCTCCCGACGCCCGGAGCGTCTACCGCGGCGGCTTGGACGGGAGAATCTCTTCCTCTCCCGTCCCGCCGCCTCCTTCGCTAGCATGACTGCTTCGCAGAAGGAGGCGACTGCCTCCCACTCCCCCTCGCCCCGGACCATGGCTTGAACCGGGGACGGGCGCGAGAGGTCGCCGCCGCTGCCGATCGCCTCTATGAGGACACGGCGGTGCTCCGCCCATGCAGAGCAGGCCCCCACTGCATATTTATGCCTGAGGCGGCAATAATGATTTAGTTAAAACAATTGCAATGCTGACTTAGTGGGTGGATTTTTATTTACAATTACAGGCAATCAGTAGTTATGTGCGTATATTTATTTCATTGTAGTTCGCTCCGTATGTAATTGTATGAGGTTTTCTCATTTTGGTGTCAGTGGGCGATGGGTTTTATTTAATTGTGTTGGTACCTCAAATCATAGAAACAAGGAGATGTGCCAAGGCGCTATCGAGCTTGATGCCTGATCTTGAGCAAATTGCTCATATTAAAAACGTACGCGCTGGCGACAAACCGAACACGATCGATGGTATAAATACAGTGTTTTAGTTTAGTGTTAGTGTTGAGTGACGATTAACAGTGTTAGATTGAGGGTGTGCGGAATGTTCAATGCGTGGGAGATCTTTTTATTCACAAGGAGCGCTTAATTATGCGCGTAATTGTGTCGAAAAATGTACTAAGAGTGGCATCAGTTGTTCCCGTACTAATTTGCTATGATGGCATATCTCCTTGTTTCTATGATCTGAGGTTGGTACTTTGTTCCTTTGAGGTATATGAACATAATTGTGAATAAAACCTGGTTATCTAATTAAAGTGTATTTATTTATCATCATTATTAATTACTATTAACCTTGAGAGCAGTGGTGACTAAGTGGTTAGCGGCCAATTCGTCGGGCGTAGGTTCGAAGCCCAGGCGCACACTTTGTGCAATTCGTTACATCACTGCCAAAAATCTGATTTAATGTAGGTAATTGTTATTCTTGTGCATTCTTTGATCAGAAAAAAATTGGTTGTCTTAGGTTCGTATCTCAAGAAGCATTAGGTAGCTACTTGAGATTAGTTTCAAGCCAGTTGGTTAGTTAAAACTAGTCTCAAACTCTCAAGTAGGTGATGCTTGAGTCTTGAGTTAGGTTCTGTAAGTAATACGACCCTAAAATTTCCTACAAAGTTTTTCCTTAGGAATGAAAGTTTTTTTTCAATTTGAAGCTGTTTTTGAACACGTTTTGACAGTTTTCCGTTCACTCTATTTTGACTCCTACAAAACGATATAATTGGGTCTTTTCAGCTTCGTAAAAGCACTTCAGTACCTTAAGCATTTTTTATTAAAAAGTTAATATTATAAGTAAATAAAATTGAAAATGTTCCTGATCTATCGTGTAAGGTCCTTAATATCAAAGCTATCTCGGTTACGACATAACGATATAGGTACATATGGATACTTACAGTAGTTCCTGTAATAAAAATTATGTGAAAACTGTGGAGTAGACTGTTGTATTTTTTTTTTTCTGTTCTTATTGATAAAATGTTATTTTTTTCTTTACCTGTTCTTTCTCACCACAAGTTACTTACCTACTTAAATAACTAAAGATTTTACTCGGTCGTGGCGTTCTGTAGGTTCTGCTAACCCCCATAAAAAGGGCGTGAGTTGATGTAGGTACCTATACAGGGTGGCAGGTTAAACAGTGGAAATATTTTAAGGGGTCATTGTACTCATCATTATGAACAACATTTACTATGGGACCAACCCTGTAATCGCAAAAAAAAAGTCAGCTGTTCCATACATTTTGTTGAGTTATGTGAACATAAATGTATGGAACATCTGATTTTTTTTCGCGATTTCAGGGTTGGTCCCATAGTAAAAGTTGTTCATAATTATGAGTACAATGACCCCTTAAAATATTTCCACTGTTTAACCTGCCACCCTGTATAATTATGCATGAAAAACAATAATTTGTTCACAGTAGTACGTAATTGATTTTGCGTATAAATTATTCAAATGTTAGATACGCATAGTAGTGCCATCTATCGACAAAATATATATCTACACTGCAGAGAAGTTAAACGCCTGTAAAATTATGAATAGCAAATAGTCGTTAAAAGAAACATTAGTAAGTAAGTTATTAAAACTATAGTACTTAAGTGCTTTATTTACGAATAGTTCCGATGTTTTCAATGATTATTATTTCATAAATAGATTACAATTTTGTAATCAATCAATTATTATGTGAAGAGAAAACTATTTATCCATTTCTAAGCATATTTCGCGCACGGAGGAGTATGAGATTTGGCATAGTTAAAGTTTATAAATGGAGAAGGACTGCAGAAAGAAAAATATATCTAAGTAAGACGCAGTCACATTAATTCTCCAAAGAACCGATTAAGAAAAAATAACAAACCAAAGACGACTCCACTGCACTCCAAGCCTTCTTCAGCTAGGAGCGGTCCTCCACGCATCACTAGCGCTCATTCTCAAACGAAAACAGCAAGCCGACGAGCGTCTTCGTCAGACACAATATGTCCTTAGCAGAAGGCGCTTCAGACACGGAGCACACACAAATCAGACCGGAGGAGGAACCCAAGAGCTCACAGCATACTCCCACCGGGACCAAGAACAAAAATAACGACAAAGGAAGACAGGTTAGTGCTGATTTTAGATCTAGATGCAAGTTTTAATTTTTTTGCTAATTTTTTCCATAAAAAATAGAAAAAAAAAATACCACTTAGGCCCTTTTTCCGTTAAAAGGTTAATCAGTGCGATATCGTCGACCTAATTCTATTAAGACGCTAACTCAATTTTGGGCCAAACGATATTTTTAAATGAAAATTTAAAAGAGTTCTAATTTAACTACTTACAAAATGTAGGTACCTAAGTAGACGGATTTGATTAAATATTGGTTAAAACAATAATTTTAAGTTTTCTTACAACTTTGAATGGAACCTGTAAGTTTTTTTCGCATCCTGGACAATGGTCAATCTTGACTTAACCCATATTAGAATTAGGTCAACTTTAAGGAGTTCCATTTTTTGCTAAAAGCCCAACGGACATTTGAAACCCTTGCTAGTTCGTGAAAATAGTGTTTCTTTGAAAAAGTTTCATGTTGATAAGCTTTCGTGTTTTTGCGATGGTTCTGTAAAATCTCGAGGTAACTTCTTATAATTCTAAAGTATGTCTGCTAAATCTGATTAAAAAGCTCTTGATAACGATTTTAAAGTTTTACTTTGGAAATTACACTTTGGAAATTACTTAAATAATTTTAAATTATCTACTGTAACAGACTGCAACGTTGTCATTTCTTTCAATTTCGATGTCATTTTTAACTCTTGTCGTAGTAAAAGTACCTACATACAATATTAACACTGATATC
This sequence comes from Thalpophila matura, assembly GCA_948465475.1. Classification (NCBI taxonomy): domain Eukaryota; kingdom Metazoa; phylum Arthropoda; class Insecta; order Lepidoptera; family Noctuidae; genus Thalpophila; species Thalpophila matura. The sequence continues at coordinate 11,198,170 of OX419201.1, read as the reverse complement.
TTAATTACTTACTGGCAACTCGTAAAAAAAAACGTGAAAAAACCCTAATTTAGACCTACTAATTTTACAAAAATGTTCATGTTTAATAATTGACTATTCATTCGTGTAGGTCGAAATGAAATGATGAAATGATGATATGATATTTTATTCTGTAAATAGTTTACAGGTAACACTTTTACACGTCAAAAATTGTTTTGATTTTTAAGCTAGATGAGGTCGGCGGTCAAAAATCACTATCAAAACTTGTAAAATTACTTCTAATCTCAATTGTGGTGTACCGTTTATGATTCAGTTATTCTTATTACATCCCACAATTCCCTATCTTGTATTCGGGCAGTTGATAAGGCACAATAAAATTGTATGGTCCTTACAGGCGAAAATTATCATAGTCTCATCTAAAGAGGACAATAAAATTATTTGTGTTTCTACGAAATTGAAGGTTTGATTGAAATTGTTATTAGATATATTATAAGAGATTTTCAAAATCAAATAACTCCGGGATTCGAACCCGCGACCTCTACCGAACCGTGGCTAGTGCTCTGCCATCTGCGCTTCCGCGTCTCGCTCGTCTCATTCGAAATTTGAAATCACATTGTATACGCCTCTTTTGAGCCTAGATTGAAATGTTTGATCTTCATCCTAAGTTTTCTCATCAAAACTATTAACATTCTTAAGTAACTTATGTATGTTAATCTGATAGTATGGGTTCGCTTAAAAGTAACATACAGAAAAGCAACAGTTTTTCTCTAACCCCCTTACTTCTAAACGATGATTAAATTAAACAGCTCTTATGTCAATTGTCATCTCTATTCATTGTTAAACAAATGACAAGGATAGTTGTATATTTGATCAGTGGTTAAATTAGGAGGCGTTGAAGGGGTAAGTTATCATTTATCATCGAGCTTGCTCTTACAACTTCAGAAATATGAATTAATTTTATCGATATGAATAACAATGTTGTTCTATAATTGACAATCATTATTGTAAATCTAACCAAAATTAATGACATTTTGGCCTTTTATGGAAGTTTATCTAATTTAAAAGCATAATAGCTCATTTTATTCATTTTAATAATAGTTAGGTATCATTTTTAACTCAAAGTTGTCGCAATCCCAAAACATCCTTGATTCCTATATCTTTTTAATTAACACCAATCAATTTTGAACTAGTTCTAAGACGTCTGTTTCCGTTGGACGCAAACAATAAATTTTCACTAAAATCGTCTTACAATTGGTCCAATAAATGCTGACCTCAAGCAACACCAAAAGAATTAACCAATTAATGAGTATCACCAATTTATACCATATTAGGTTCTATGGCTTCGTGGGACACAACGTATGGCAATTGATGGCAATTTTGTCCATTTTTATCCTACTCGCCCACATTTAAACGACGTAATTATACAATGTCTGTTTTGTTAGTATACCATCTCCAGTAATTGGGTTTACTCCTACGCAATGTATTGCGGTCTTAACGATGAGATTTCAAGTGATTGCTCCAAGTTTTTATTTTTATTTATTGTATGTCTTATTTACATAATATATATATACAGTTCTATTTACAAAAAAAAACCTTATAAGTAATAATAATAAATAAACTAAAGAGCATCAAAAAATTCCTCCGCATCGCTGTCAACTGGTAGCGTGCCCAAAAGACTGGCGGCATTGCCACGTTGTATGGCAATGCTTAATCTTTGCCCAAAGTAAAAGCCAGCCTTTTGGTCACGGGAAGTGTCAACCAATCTTTTGGCGATATCTTTTTAAAACGTTTAAAAAATAAAAAAAAATAAAAAAAATATTGTATTATCAATTTCAATACCTACCTATGAATTAAAACATGTTTTCAAATTTTTAATTAAGCATACCTCGACGTCTTTTAAATATTTAGAGATATGAAGTAGGCCTTATATGGGATAATTCTATCAAGTCAAGATCAAGTCTATCTTTAGTACCTATTCATTAAAACTACTGCTGCCGCTATTTTCATTTGGATCGCATTATTATACTATAGTACATAATGATGTCTACTGATCTATCTGATGCAATCATTTACAGTTTATACTATTTATAATCATTATTGATAAAGCAATGTGAACAGTAAAAATACTACGTTTTGATTCCACTTTCATTGTGAAAACCGCCAAACAGTGAAACGCTGCCGGAGGCGAGGTGGGTATTCCCCGATAGTTACAATCTGGGTGTCTTCAAGTCGCGAGAGAATCAGTTTCTTCTAGACAAGTGTGCTTCATCGTAAACCACTAGGCGAGATCGCGATCAATCGCAAGCCTATTATTAAATAAAATAGAAAAGTGGTGCTCTACCGTAAGCCAATAGCGGATAGCCGACTTTACCATGCAATATTAAAAACCAAAACATTTTATAAGCTGAACTAGGTCGAACTCAGCTCCGCTAACACAGTACCACAATTTCCGAATCATAAATCGTCCTGAAACTTTTGACAGCCGGAAACTAAAAGAACAATGCTACAATTAAGCTCGGAACATTTCTTGCGCGCGCGCACCCTATGCTCGGTGAAGCGGATCGCAATTATAGATCATTACTGTCGCAACACTATTCATGGGATCTATTGTATTCTTATTAGTATTTTTCTTGATCATTCATAAATCGATTAGGATAACGATTTAAAATTGATAGGACTCTAATGGTTATCGAGTGATAGTAAAAAGTATGTTGTGGGTAATTGCAATTGGTATAGCAATGTTAAGTTTTGTTATACTTAGACAAGAAAACAGTTTAGCAAACATGGTTAAGGTTTAAGTTTTAATAGCAATGGACCTAGTATAGAACCTTGAGGAACCCTTCTAACAATTTTTCTTCAAAATTTTCATTTTCATATGAATAATTTTCAATTGTTGTCAATGTATTAATAAAAAAAAACATTTGGTAAATAAAAATAATGTACTCCTTGCCAGATGTCAGACTCTTACATGTGGAAAGAACAGATCCATACTCTGATGAAGGGCGGAGAGAGCGAGTCCGATATCTCGGACTCCGAACACTTCCTGACCAAGGGCGCATTCCTCCTCACTCCCTCCCACGGCCTCAGCATGGAGAAAGCTTCGACCATCTGCGAGAAAATGGAGTTCAAAGGCTGTTTCTCCCTCACGAAGACCGCCACTGGCATCCTATTTAAATTCTCCAGCGTTGATGACTACCAGATGGTTTTCAAGAAAGGTTTCCATAAAGTAACTGGATCCAGGTTTTATAGGAAGGTAATTGGTTTAATATTTCTAAAACTTTGCTTTCTTTTGTAACTTCACTTTCAATACTTCCTTTCCTGTTTCATTTGACTCTATTTCTTTCAGTTTAATGTGATTTTAATAGGTTTTCCTCTTCGCCCTTCTTTCATACTTTCAAAACTCTGAATCAATTTTATTTTCAAAAAATACAGCATTACTGCCTTCTCTTATTTACTCAGGTTCTTTAGCCCTACAAATTAATCTATTATTTTTGATAAAACTTATAACTTTTCATGGTAACTGGTATATTCACTAATTTAAATAGTGTCATTGTAAGTAATATTATCCACCGATAAAATTTCTGGCATTATATTACCAGTTGTTAATTCTTTTTCCTGTTATTTCAGATCGCCATTCCCTGCAGACCTCAGAAGACGTTCACCATCTACGTTTACGACATTCCTGATGAGGTCCCTGAAGAGGACGTCCGTCACGCCCTCTACAAGTTCACCTCCGTCGTCGAAGTGGTTCGCCTCCATTTCTCCGGCTCCCCCAAGGATGGAAACACTGGTTGGTATTCGATAGGTATCAGTATCGCACCTTTCTTTGTTTGCTTTGTTAGCAATTAGACGATGCTGATCGATTCAACAAGACGCTTTGAAAGTTCGAACAGTAATGATCCACGGATATGATATTTTCTCATCTGAAGCTATCTGTTTGATTGGTTTTAAAGCTCGCGAATGGGACAGAATTCAACTTTTGCTCCATACAGATTTATTATTCTTGCAAGTTTTTGTAACTATAACCAATAGGATGCACCTTTCAAAATTGACTAACACATTCGCTATAGTCTCTGTGACTCCAAATTCTTTGCTTTGTAACCCCTCACCACATTCACCTATTGTATCTGCGTTCGTCTTTTCAGGAACCTCCACACCCAAACCCATGGAGAAGACGTCCTCCCGTGCCCTCACCACGATTGACGGCGAGTTGGCCAGCAGCATGATCCCTAAGGAAGCCAACAGCGTGATCCGCGTCACGCTGGCCAGCATCGAGGAAGCCAACATCCTGCTGCAGAATGGCCTGGACTTCTACGGAGCCACGTTCTTTCCTACTGAGCTCGCGACGCCGGCTCAGGCTGCCAAGCTCATCAAACCCAGCAGGTATTTAGTTTCTTTGTTAGTAAGTAGTTGGGTAGGTTTTTGCTTCCATGCTTATTTCAGGGTTATAAAACGCTAGTTTAGAATTGACGAAGGCATGCGAATTGTGTATTGTCTGTTTAAACTTATATCGCTTTTTGTAATTGAGTGTCCTTTGAGTTTTGATTTCGAAAGTGAGGTTTTTACACTTTGAAGACATAGGGAGCCTGAGGATACTAAGTACCATAGTTACTTATTCACCTTTGACAATAATGATTAATTAGTGAATCAGGCGGACAAGCATGGAAACAAAAACTGCTAGATCTATTATACTTCACAATTGTATATTATTGAGCACGAGCACATGTTTTAACATAGTGTTAAAGTTTGATTGTCCCCAGGGTCACAGGTGGGACTGTGTCAGCCAGGGTACGTGATCTACTGCCAGTGTTCGACCAGCAAGGCTTCGCCAAGTTCGCCCCCCCAGCCTCGCGTCTGGTTAAGCCAAGATCCAAGTAGATGTCCAAAATCTTGCCTGTCATTGCATGAAGTTATTCGAATCACCGCAACGTATGATTGCGCGTTTGTCAGAGTTCGCCTGACGAAACAGGGACCGCTCGTAAGCGTTTGACACTGTTCGCTTCATTCTCGTAGTAATTAAAAATGAGTTTGATGTAATAGAACATGCAATGACAGGAGCTAATATGAAAGAATGCTTTGGACAAGGAAATCGAAACGAAAATAAATAACAACATTAAAATTTCATACTTAGGATGATTGTATTAATATCAACTAATAATGTACATAAACAAAAGTTTCAAAATACAATAAATGTATGATTTTAATAGAATCCCTGTACTTAAATCGCATGATAGAATGAGTACCTAAATGCATTTAATATTATATTTAACTTAACTAAATAATGTGCCATTACATAGACACTATTTTTATTATAATCTGTTTTGTTACCAATTTATATAATAAATGTAATAATAAATGTTATTTTCTACAATTTGTTGTTTATTTGAAATATTCCCAAACTCTTTGGCGTTTGACCCATAAATAACTTTTACATCAGTGTTATCGAATAATTATATTATTTCACCAAACATAAATAAATTTTAATTGATTTTATATACGACGCTAGCGCTACACATTGTTACATTCCTAGCATCTATTGATTCTTTATCTTACAATAAATCATTTAAAATAATACTAATAATAAAAAGAGTTCCAAAAAACGCGCCGTTGAATGCGTTGAATACAAAATCCAAAAAATTTAGTTGTAGAAAAATATTTTTTAACATTTTGTCTTTAACATGGAATGTTATAAAATCTCTTAAAATATCTCAATCATCCTAAAGTGCAAGTGGATATTTTTTCAATTGGAATATTTTTTAAATAGCGTAGGTATATTTATTTAAAATCACTGTGTCTTTTGAAAATATCATGTTATAATTTATTAAATTATCTTACACTCCTACAATCATATTCCTTTAGATACAATAGCAACCATATTATGTATCAATTTAATTAAAATGACTACCTACCTAAATATCACAGTTATTTATTATATCGCTTATAGCGAGCAGCACATTATACATTTTGTACATTGTTCTTCCTCCTTACATTATGGCTTGGTCTTCATCAACACAAATAAATACCAATAATATTATTATACTTTAGGACCAGTAGTTTTATTACCATTTCTAAACCTCTCCTCTATTTCTTGCAAACTCTTTCCTTTAGTTTCAGGCAATATAAAGTACATTAGAACTGTACCAAGAAGAGCGATAGCTCCATAAAACAGGAAAGTTATCACTTCTCCAAAATTAGTCATCATTCCTGGTGCAGTTTTCACCACAATGAAAAAGGCAACAAAAGTTGTTGACGAACTAATACCAGATCCCAAGCCTCGCACTTTCGTTGGAAACACTTCACCACACATAATCCATGGCAACGGAACCAACCCTATAGATATAGCACAAATGTAGAACAACAAAAACATTAAAGGTAGCCATGACATGTTTTCGGGCTTCCAATAAAGGAACATTGATAGCCCGACCATGGAGATCGAAGTCCAGATACCACTTATGAAACATAAAGGCCGCCTTCCATATAGTTTGCATATTACACAAGCGACGACACTCATGACGACTCTTAATGAATCTATAACTAGCATTGCAAGGTAATGATCTATACCCTTCCCGACGGCCTTCTCAACAATTTCAATTGAATAAAACGCGATTGCATTCACTCCAGAGAATTGACACGTGCAGAAAAACAAAATCATGATAACTAGAGGCTTTATTAACTCAGGACTCTTGAGGCTTATTAGCTTTTCTTTCCATGACATCTTTGGTGCACTATCAGTTGCTTTTTTGCTGTCAACGATCCCTTTCAGTTCCAGTTTTGCTTCTTCCCCGTATCCTCTCAACCAGTAGAAAGCTTTTACTCCATCTTCTATCCTCCCTTGTGATATCAACCAGATAGGGCTTTCTGGTACAAAAGACAGAAGCCCAAAAGTTAACACTGGGAATACAGAGCAGATGATAGCAGTCCATTGCCAAGTGAGAAACGTTCCTATGACATGAGCTACTAGTATTCCAAGAGCTATGGCTAACGATACTCCTGCTAGGAAGAACCCTCTGTATTTTGGTTCCGTAGTTTCTCCAATGTACACAGGGACGAGGGGGCCGGATAAGCCAGCGCAGAGACCGGTGAAGAATCTTCCGATAAGCATGAGACCGAGGTTGGAGGAAGAAGCGATTAAGATCCAGCCGAGGAGGAGAGGGACGCATGTGATGTACTGAGATGTCTTCCTTCCAAACTTCTCCATCATCCAACCGGAGACGAGACAGCCAGGAGCCATTGGCAATGCTGCCATTGCCGCTGTAATGAGAAAAATACATGAATGTAAATTCAAGTTAATGTTTATTGGGAGGCAATTTTTTTAACAAATCGTGGTTGTGTATGTAAACTTGTGAGTTGAGAGAGAACTAACGATCTGATGAAGATCGCGACAATCTGCTGCTGGATGTAGGCGGGGTAGAACCGGTTGTTGTGCTGATGTTTCGGAGAGGCTTAGAGGCTTGTTCAGCATTGGACGTCTTTGGGCAGACGATGATGTAAATGAGAACTACAGTTCACTATTATCTTTTAGTTCCCATTTTAATAATTAAATACTTTGTGGTAGAACATACATGATAAAATAACAATGACACCCAAATGGATAAAATAACCTTAATATACAAAAAATCTAGAATACTTGATATTTAAGTGGTTCAAAAAACAATGCAATTGTGGTAATGTAACAACAATACCTGAGACATGTTATCACGTATGTAGTTAAATTATTATTTACTGATCCAATTATAAAAGTGATACAGTAAGTACCTGTTAAATGTTAGTTCAAGCCTAATTGCAACGCTATTTTAAGATAAGCTTTCTTACTCTACTTTGCATAGGGAAAATTTTGCAGTTTACCTAGCAGTTTATTTATGTATCTACCTAATTTCTTAATTAAACTACGAAATCATAATACCTATGTATTGATTCTTGTATCTACACATAATATACTCGTCTAATAAATATTTCTATGAATTGATATAGTATAGACGTCAAATAGTTTTTCTCCAAAAATATCGCCTGAATTTCATCTAGAATTTCAATTACCTTGAATGAAATTTTTGGAAATCAGTAAATTATAAGAATTGTACGAACCTATCCATGATGAGGTGTCTTCATCCGATGGTATCGGTCCAGGGTTCGCCTTCAGCTGAGGTAGCAGGATCGCGGAGTATCCTGACGTCAGACCGGCCACGAAGGTAATCAGGATTGGCGCTGATGATGCTAGCGTCTGAAATGCACGTATTTACAAAGTTAGCATTTTTGCATTTGAGGACGTTGAAATTCAAAAGGCAGTTACACTGTCGCCATCATAACAATCCAGTGCTTCAATTCACACAAGCTTATCTTCAGATACAAGCTCATCTTCACTGGAATACAAATCATAAAATCAGTTTCTAGCAATGTTTGCTGAGGTTCGACTCTCGGAGTAATATTATTATTCTCGACGGCCAATTGCCTAGGTTTCGTTAAGTAACTAACAGTCAGTTACAGAAAAGGTTATTAAGTTTTAAAGGAGACTTTAACCATAGAAATTGTATGGTTAAAACTTTTCTGCAACCTACCATAAGCCTTAATATTAAATAGATTAACAGAATAAAAAGAACGACATTCATGAATGGAAGGCAGGTCACGTATTCTTTGGCGCCGTCCAGTAGCAAAAACAATGAATGAAAAATATCAATTACAAACCTGTTTCCATAACGGTGAAAAGCGAGTAACAGTTTTAGAATCAGTCAGTAATGTTGTATCTTTCTTCTCCGAACCACCCAAAGTCAATCCTAGAGAAGAATTCGTCATCTGAATGTTCTGAAGGTAATTAGACATTCTTCTAGAAGTTCTTTTGTCTTCTTTCTTCTCTTCCGCATCTTTAGATTCTGCGTAAGCTTCTTTTGCATGTTTGAGATGTTCGTTAGCTAATTCTAATTTGGATTGTTTATTTTCATCGTTGGTATCTTTATTTGTTGTGACTTGTTCGCTTTTATTTACATTGATATTAAGTTTATTTTTATCAACTCTATCAGATTGCTTTGTTGCATCATTTTGTTCAGTTTGAAGTTTTATTGCTTTGTTGTTGTAATCAAATTGCTGAGAGCTATTTTCGGTTACGCTCTTGTTAATTACTTCACGTGTTTTCTCGACGTTATTTCCATCTCGTGTTCCGTTGTTTACGTCACTTAGTGAATTTTGTTCACCAACAATTGTGTTGTTATTTTCGGGTGTGTTTACTGGTAAATTGTCTTTTTCATTTGCACCTACCGCCATGCTCGTTCTGTAAATGAAATGATTCAGTCCTTAGTAAAAGTTATAAATTAAAACAGCTGTAGAAATGCAATATCATGACGTGTTTATCTCTCATCGTAAATTTAAATCTTTGTTCAAGCATTTCTTATCGGGAACACTTGACGTCTTATGTATCACTGAAGCAATATTCGTTCGTTATTCCTATCGGTTATAAAATAGTTACTGGTACAGTATTGTTTAGTAAATAGTGTGGCAAAACTAGAACGTTACTCAAAATAGGAATTTCGTCTCAGTTGTGGATGCATTTACATACTGGAATCTCACATACACAAACACCTAGAGCCAGAGCAAGTATATCTGGGCCACACTAATATTTATTCCGTGCAGGAATCAAACTCCCGTAGTAACAGACGAGCCATTGACTCAGAATCAGATAGATTTCATAATTCTTTGGTAATTGAATTCCTCCTTAATAATTGTAATCATAGACATTGTAATTGCATCTGTTGAAAAAGAGTAACCACGGAGTTTCTTGTCCGTTCTTCTCCATAAGAATCTACGTTTTGGAACGGACAACTAGCTTCATCTAACGGACAAACAGACTGATAATTATTGATTGACAATTCAAAAGTGCCTTATGATTATTAATTTCCGATTCTACGTAACGTATCATTTCCACTATTATGGAAAAACTATCGGAAACTTTTGAAGTTGTAAACAAGAAATGCCGAGTTAATTGTTCCTGTTATAATTACCACTTGAAAACAATGGATGGCGTGTCTTATGCAACAAAAGGTTAAGTGCATGTTTTGTAAGAGATCATTCATGTGTTTACTTATAGTCTCGGAATTGTGGCAATGTGGCTAATTGTTCATTTGAATAAAACAAAGCGTAAATCCTCAAATCATAGAAACAAGAGAAATGGGCCAAGGTGCTATTGAGCTGGATGCTCACATTGATCAGAATTTGTCACACTGGCACTGCAGACGGACCGAATGCCATCGATGATATACAGTGTTTTAGTTTAGTGTGAGTGATGAGTGGCGAATAACAGCGTTAGATTGAGGGTGTGCGGAATTGTTAATGTGTGGATCTCTATATTCACAAAAGAGCGTTTGAATTGTGACGCACACTGCTATACAAATGACGACAGTGGTTCCCGTACCTACTAATGATGATGATATGTACCCCACGCATTTTTTATTTAAATCTAGTTTTAACCTCGTATAAGATATGCCAGACACACCCGCCGATAAATCGTGGCACTTCTGATGTCACACTCATTATAATTAACTTTGGATTCTGTTGACCTCTGATAGCAGGGGTCAATCAACACAAATCATGTGACTTTCAATAACTTGAGAGAGTTCTCGTGACTATTATCTTAGGACTAATCAGATGAAATGTTTTCGTCACCATTTTCCTTCGTGTTTGCACGAGGTATTGTAGGTAATGGAGCTGAGTTTTGTGCTGGGATAGGATCTTCCTTTTCGATCCGTGCACCTGGATTTGAAGTTTTATAAGTAGTTTAGTTGTTGATTTCACACATAACATTGTGATCTTTTTGAAAACGATGTTTTCAATAAAAATACTTTCTTTCTTTTTTATTCCATCATAATTATATTGCTCAAATAAAATATAATTTATCTTTATTTCACATCTTTATAATTTTATAATATTTCAATTATTTATATCACATTAAAGGTTATTTCAACCTTCAGTAACCAATAATCATACCTACTAAAGGATTAGATTAGATAAAAATAAATAAATACAATATAAATACATAAAGATTAGATGTATCTCAGATAAAGATTAGATGTATCTCAGAATGATCCATTAATTTACGATAACTCACGGAAAAGGGTGACCCCTGACCACTACATCGTCGCATGCGCATATTTTTGTAACTGTTTATTTGAGTTTGTAGCCAACATACTAAATACATCTAATTAAATATTAGTTAATGAACCCAGTGGCGGATTTTCCCTAAGGCCAAGTAGGCCCGGGCCTAGGGCGGCTAGACATTAGGGGCGACCAATCGTAGCAAAAAAAATACAGTCCAAGTAGATCTAGCTTTACACAACATAGAAGGAAATTGGATTGCGAATAATGATTTTGCTGCGCTTAAGTGTAAGTAGAGACGCGTTTAGTAACCTGTAAACCACGTTTTATACCTTGTATGAGAACCTGTACTAAATTGAATAAAACATAGTTTCCTTATTTTAAACCTATATTATAAATAAAATTATATTAGCTAAATGATGCGAGTTGAGAAAGGGGCGGCTAGTACTACACGGCCTAGGGCGGCCAAGACTGGAAATCCGCCACTGAATGAACCATTACCGTTAATGCCACCTTTATGTGCGGTCGTTATGTAAAGTAATCGTTATAAGGAAAATGCATATTTTATCGTATACCTACTTGCAAATATTTATCTTCTAATAACACATTATTATTTGACCTATTTACATAAATTTCGACCCGTAGACTTTTAGACGTAAATAATGGCATCCGAAAACTTAGAGATTAAAGATGATTAGGACTAAATATTATTGTTCTGACAACGAACAATGCAATGATTTTTTTTTCCAGCGTGCCTTAAGTTTTGTTTCAATTTAAACAATGATTCTTTAAAATGGAGGCCATATTAATAAGTATTTTTATACTTACACGATTACCTAATACATATTGTTAATTGCAACTCATGGTCAATCTATTGAAATATTATCCATTTAACGAAATGACGGTTCAATTGGCGCAGAGGAAATAAAGTTCAATTGTGCATTTTTTATATTTGTGTAGTTAGGTGTATAAAACAATCTATCTTTTCCGTCTTAAAAATATAGCAATTATCTTTCGTCTTAAAAATATAACAATTATTTAGTTTTCCTAATTGATTGATCTGACATTATGCTGAACTGAACCTATTTGGCACAGCCCCTAGACACACATTGACTTTAGTAACTTTGTTCTTTTTTTTTTTGTAGGTATCTTTGTAAATGATGTCTGTGTGTCTGACTGTTGTCGTGCCAAATAAATTTCTTTCTTTCTTTCTTGATTTGCACGGGCGCTTTTTAACGTGCATTTAAATAGCGCTCGTGTGTATGAGAGCTTAGCTTCTAAAATCACCGGATGAGGCTAAAAATTACTCAGAGCGGCCAGCATCTGTCCTTCCCATTCTAACTACTGGACCACACTGATATCCGGAGCAGCTGTGTGCTCAAGATTTTACGATTAATTAACCCATCGATAATTCTATCACAGTCAAGTGCATTCTCGAACAAATTCTAAAATAGATCGGTTTCCGATAAACCATTTGACAATGGAATGTTAAACAATGCCAGCATATTTAACCGACGTCAATGGATTTATATGGGTACCTACTGGATATAGGTACGTGGAGTATTCAGTAGACGTAGTACCTAATTATGTAAATGGATTCGGTACCAATGCTCAGTTGGTACAGGTTTAATGCTTTAGTTCTGAGTCTCTACCAAGTTTAGCAGTTCGATCGATGGATAAAAATACTAACGTAGGTAGTTAATGTCAGGCCTTTTTACCCGACTACAAAGCCAAATGGAAGGATTATGTTTTTAGCAGTGTATGTATGTTTGTACGTATCATATGTATGGTCTACCCTCAGATCATAGAAACAAGGGAGATGTGCCAAGGCGCTATTGAGCTTGACGCTTTGATATGATCACATTGACCATTGTAAAACGTACACGCTGGCGATGGACCGAACTCGATCGATGATAGTTTTAGTTTAGCGTTGTAATTGTAATTGTGATTGTATCGCAAAACTCGCGAACTCTAAACTCTTATAGAAGTGGTGACAGTGGTTCACGTACCTACTACATCATTTGGTAATATCTCCTTTTTTCTGTGATCTGAGGGTGTGCCGTGGCGTACAAACTCTGATCTGATTTTGATGAATAAGGTATCAATCGATTCGTTGACTTATGGTACATTTTATTGCTAAAGAATTGGCCTCAGCGTCACACACCATAATTGGGGAAAGTGAGGAATCGCATGGTAAGGACAAAGACATCAGTGTTATTCTTCTGCCAGTTAAGTTATTGTAACAATAAACTGTGATCGAATAAAGAAATACTTAGCTGAATAGTGAATCATAAGTGGGCGTATTCTGGTAATTCCAAATAACAAGAATTTGTTACATAACACATTTTAATATTCCTGTGGTTCGCGGAAATTAATATGGACCATCTGTTCGTCATCCGTTTTGTATACATTTTAGCTTGGATGAAGGTATCTAAAAGGCTTTTAAAATAGGCGTAAACTTTAAGACTCAATATCACAAAATTTCTTCACTGCACTTAACCGGTTTTCGCAGTAAACCCTCGATTTTATAGATACGGAACGACTAGTTGTACTGTTGCAACGCCGGAGATATTCCTAGAAATACCAGTTTCAAGAACAAGCTTACGATTTCTGTCGTAAAGTTATTTTTGTTCTTAATTCTCACGAGGACAAGGAACTGTTACATAGTTTCGTTTTGCACAGCTTTTGCCAGCGGTTTCGCCCGCGTGGAGGTCGGAATAAAAATTTTAAAGTTTTAGATTGATCAATCCAAGCAAACACGTTTTCCCATACAAACTTTGCCACCCGTTTTCACCCTCTTGAGGGTGGAATTTTCAAAAATCCTTTCTTATCGGATGCCTATAACATCATATAAGGATACGCCCTCTAAATTTCACATTTCTACGACCAGCTGTTTAGGCTGTGCGTTGATCCATCAGTCAGTCAGTCAGTCAGTCAGTCAGGACAAAGTTTTTTATTACAGATGATTTTGTAAAGCGCTTGTAGTATTATGTTAAATGAATTATAGGTATTGCTATTGCTGCAGCTGAGATCCTGGATTCGATTCCTGGGTCGAGCATTGAGTGTTGTTGGATTTTTTTTAATACCTATCTAGTATATTTTTAGTAGCAGCCCGGTTTACAGTCGTAAATCATTATTTACCTGTTACAGGCCTTGGTGCGCTGGCCCAGGGGTTATCCCAATATGGGTACCTAACTATTAAAATGATGACATAATTCAACCTATTATAACTATTATACATATCTCTCCGGTAGGATATACCGGACACACTTAAGTAATCATTAGTTAATGGTTTATTAACTTTAATGGAACAAAACAACTAGCACTCTTAACAGCAAGTAACTTATAGCACTTAGGAATTTTGTAGCTATTCGTGAAACAATTTTCAGAATCGGATCAGTAGTTTCGAACTCTACCGCCCTTAGGGAGGCGCGCAAAACTGGTTGGGAAGTCCTGGGCCCCAAGTCTGCTAATGCAATTGTCATAATCGTGTCAGAATGGTCTCTCAATGACATCGTTTTGACCAATGACGAAAGAGATAGTCTTACTCTAAGCCAATGACCGTTTAAGTTTTGACAGTTATGGTGTCATTCAGAATTGGGGCCCGGTGAAAAGCAAAGACTTGTTTTAAAGAAAAGTTTAACCGAAGTCGTGACGTGTAATGTAAAGTAACTAACATCTAAAACTCGTAGCTATTTGTTACATCACACAGGTACTCACGTGAGAATTTTTTCCTTATACAAACGGTGTGGGAATGTCCGAAAAATCTATAATTAACTTTGAATTCTATTTATAATAAGTATCACGATCGTAACGTTGAGTGGTTTTCGCTTTTTATTACATATTATTATTAGCTATACTAATGATAACGAGGTAAAGTTTGTAAGTTTGCATGTATAAGGTCTCAGATCATAGAAACAAGGAGATATGCCATCATAGCAAATTAGTACGGGAACAACTGTCGCCACTTTTAGTACATTTTTCAACACAATTACAAGCGCCCCTCGTGAATATAAAGATCTCCCACACATTAAAAATTCCGCATACCCTCAATCTAACATTGTTAATCGGCACTCAACACTAGCACTAAACTAAAACACTGTATTTATATCATCGATCATGTTCGGTTCGTCACCAGCGCGTACTTTTTATATACGGTCAATGTGACCGTATGAAAGCGTCAAGCTCAATAGCGCCTTGGCACATCTCCCTTGTTTCTATGATCTGAGTATAAGGTAATCTCCGGAATCACTGATCCCATTTTGAAAATTATTTCACTAATAGGATAACTTCCGCCGAGTGCTTTACTGTCTACTTATTATCCCGAAAAATAAATGAAAAGTTTCTGTGAGTCACGCGGACAAAGTCGCGGTTAAAGTCCTATCTTTTATAAAAGACCTGTGATCAGATAATAATGTTAGAAGTTCGATAAACATGATTTATAGTTATCTATTATCAGCAATGGTGCGAATTGGACGCAGTAACAACTGATTTGGTATCAATCTATCAATAATATAATTGATTAGTTTTCTTGTATCTATAGTTACACAATATCTCGACTTTGATCACAGATACTATAGATGAATAGTACGATAGTTAAGGAAAATAGGGTTCAGTGACCTTTTTATACTTTTTATGCAATAGTTTTTTGAGACATTTTATTTATTTGTTACATAACTGAGAGATGATTGACCCACCTAATATTAAGTTATATATAACTTATAAATAATAATGCTACTCATTTGTCCCCTTTACGATATTTTTTATTTTTATTTAATTATAGGCTCGCGTTTGACCGCCATCTCGGATGCGGTCTACGATGGAGTACGCTTGCCTAGAAGAAACCGATTCACTCTCGACTTGAAGATACCCAGATTGTAACTGTCGGGGAACACCCACTCGGGCAGCGAATTCCATTGTTTTGCGGTTTTCACAATGAAAGTGGAATCAAAGCGCTTCGTTCGGGTTTTTGGTACATCAACCATGAGCCGATGGCGCTTTTTCGTGCTTCTGGCTGTCCGATAGAAAAAAGGGCAGGAGGGATTTAGATCATGTAGATCTGTAGCACACTCCATCATCTGCCTAGCCTTTTCCCAAATTATATTGGGGTCGGCATCCAGGCTAACTAGTTTTGGCTGAATATCAATATTTTACGTGGAGCGACTGCCATCTGACCTCCACAACCCAATTAATGGGTAATACCGGTATTCGAATGTTAGACCAGCTGTCAGACTTTAGGGCTTCTGACTACCCGTAACGATTGTCAAAGATATTCCTATGACAACCGGGACCGACTGCTTAACGTGCTCTCCGAGGCACGGAGGGGTCTCGATGTGTAAAGAACGGTCACCCATCCAAGGACTGACCGCGGCAAGCGCAGCTTAACCTCGTAGATCGATCGATCAGCGCGGCCGTCATTTAGCCACGAGCCCCTCGAGATCTGTAGCACACTCCGATTATTACGATCTAGCTGTTCCCCGCGGTTTCACCCCCGTTGCTCGGCTCCTAAGCGTCATAGCGTGATGTTAAACAGCCTATACTATTTCTCATGAATCTGGCTATCATATACAAAAATAATTTTTCAAATCCAACTGGTAGTTCCAGAGATTAGCGCCGTCAAACAAACAAACTCTTCAGTTATAAAATATAAGGTATAAATTACGCCCTCCCTCGAATAGAGGATACCTGAATCCCAGCAGTGGGAACTTTATAGGTTAATTAGACAAAACTAATATTTCCACTAAAAATTAATGAGGTAATATACCTTTAACGTCAAAATGATTCGTGCTACACAACATCTACAAAATATTTATAATTTGTAGGTAGGTAGGTATGTACTAGGTACTTCAATGAATCGCACACGCAGCCTTGAGGGTTTGGATATCAGCCAAAATTACGCGATCTGATAAATACCTACTATGATGATTTTCACGTAAAATCAGCTGTCTAATGTAGGTACTTACCTATGTTTTATAATCAATTCCTACTGGTAAGTTCTTCGGTGATCATGGCGCATGCGAAATATCGGAGTCTCAAAAATAAACAGGTACATGGTGTAAATCCCGACATAGTTTATTCTACTAACGTCAATAACCATGGAACTTTAAAACAATACAATTCCTACTCTTAATGAAAAGTTAGATTTTCCCTTTAAAATGTACCAAACGTATAGAAAGACTTATTTTTTCATAAAATATAATAAACGTGGTGAATTCGTATCGCAAAACCTAAATGCAATCTATGATCTACACACCGTTTGTTAAAATTTGAATTTTGAATTTTGAAAAGTATAATTAAAACTGCTCAGTTAATTGAATAGTTCTTTATTTTATTCAATTTTGACTAAATGGTTTGGGTCAATTTAGAGCGAGCACTATTGAAAATAACTGCACTGTAACTGTAAGATGCCTATTAACGTTAATGAAGCATTATCTTATAATTATTTTACTAATCGTAGCTGCACAGTCTGTAATACTCTTTAGCAATTACGCTGAGCACCTTAAGTAAACATTAGCTAATGACTCATTAACTTTCATTAACAGTTTCCGTGTGTAGATCTCTGCCATAAAAACAATTTAGTTATTGTTACAATAAACAATTTCTGGCGTGTGCCATTGTCACAGAATTGCCAGTTGCCAATTTCCGCCTTCCGTCTCAAACTCGTCCAATTTGGCAAATAAATATTACTATGATAAGAAGAATGATGAATGATTCACCAGTATCTCATACTACTTCGCTACCGTTGATTAAAAGATTAAAACACAATTTCTTCGTTTAAACAGCATTTAAAAAGTTCGATTTAAACCAAACGAACAAAGAGCTAGAGTAGAACAAGATCATTCTTTCTCGATCTTTTAGTGTAAACGAAAGCTCATGTTCAGCGTTGACACCAAAATATCAACGAGCAAAAATGAGAACCAAGAATTAGAATATAATTCTTGCACAATAGAACAACGACTCACAGTATGTCTACGACTGTTTGTACACTGAAAGAATTTGATAGAGTGGGGATAGATGAGCATTCGCTCGTCTGGCCTTACCAAAAATCCTGTCTGATTCCAAAAGGCCATCATTATGAACAACTAGCAAAAGCTTCTCCAGGTCCCGGGCTATCTTTTTGTCAAATTTTATCTAAATCCGCCCAGCCGTTTCAGCATAAAGAAGTAAAAACACACACCCAAACTTTCTCATTTAAAATTATAGTGTTATTTTTAGTACGGCAAACTGAAATCGCACAAAAAATTTGCTGTTTCATACATTTTGTCGATTTATATGCTTAAAGCATACACCCCTGGAGACAATCAATAAGAGACAATAATAACAACCCGCCATTTATAATTACAGATAGTAAAACGCAAAGCTCTGAACTATTCTTCGCGAGCTTTTAACCTTGTTCATGGTCGGGGACAAACAAAAATAGTACCTATACAACTGTAAACGCGTGTAAACGTGAGTTTTGTGACATGAGTACTTGTTTGCGTAAGAATATTTTTTAGATAACATTATGTTTACCTGTTTGCAGCGAAAGCTCAAAAGGATAGTAATGTTTTTGATGACCCGATAGCTCAGTTGGTTTCAGAGCACTAGCCACGCTACGGTAGGTACGGCAGAGGTCCCGGACCCAAATCCCGCAGGTCATTCGATTTTTGAAAATATCTTATATATTTTTAATAATACTAACATAATTTAGTGTTGCCGTTCGATAGTATTGATTAGTATTAATACTCGATTGTTTTGGACTGTCGATAGTATCGATAGTTTATAAAACTATGATATCGATACCTACTACCGATTGTCCTATCGATAGTATGGCCTTTTTAGATGAAAACTATCGATTGTGGAACAATAATAATATGTGTCTGTGCAGTAAGAGTAATCTTATTAAGATTACTCTTACGGCACAGAAGTTCGTTTGCGTAAAAAAAAAAATCTACGTTGCTTTTATATGATGAATGATGATGCAATTGTTTTTTATAATTTCACTGGATGCTAAGATGTTATCATTTTTAAACAAATATGACACATAATACGCTTTGTAATACAATAAACTTTATCGCTGTTTAAATTGTATTTGGGTCAGAAACTCAGAACTAAATACGCAACAATGTTGTTCGTTAGCTAGCACATTGTGCGCGACTTCATCCGCGTGACCAGAAACTGTGTATTTTTCTGGGATCAAAAGTAGCTTAAAGTACTCCGGGGTAATGTAGCTTTCTATTAGCGAAAGAATTTTTAGAATCGGATCAATATTTCCGGAGATACATACAAACTTACAAACTGTACCAATTGATATTAGCATAATTTACTATGTATCATGTATTCTATAACAATATGTATTATATTACAAAATTAAATGAATGTACATTTAAGTTTGTCACTGGTTGCGGATATAATATTAATGTATCTTCTATTTTCAATACCTACATTTTATATAAGTATGCATACAATAAATCAATGTGTATTGTGGCGAGAAATAAAACTTAATCTTATCTTATGTTGCAAACAAAAATCAAAGTATTAGTTGATTGTTAGATAAATAAAGTTTATTGACATTAGGCCGTTCTAATAATTTATCTACAAAGTTAATTTTACAGAAAGTTACTTAATTGTACAAAAGAAATGACAAAAAAAACTTTTCTCTATTTTTCAGACGATTAAAATTTTTCTTTCGACAATTTTTGGCGATTAGCTAATGGTATGTAGGTTGCAATTGGTTTTTATGTCAATTAGTTTTTGCTAATTCTATTTTCAAATGCAAGGTGTAAGTAACCGTGCCATATTATTTCACGAGGAAAAAAATTAAAAAAAATGCCCAGTATTTTTTCTGATGATGATTCTGCTGATTCCCTCTATTTAACTTTGTAGTTCAGCTAACTATTAGTTAGATAAGTAGGTATTATATGTATAATTATGAAGTATATATAATTATAAGTCCACCTAATATAATTATGAAATATAATCTCGTGGTACGCAGTATCTATTAGCACTTACCTTAGGTCTATCATAAGTACTTATTAGTAAACTAGCAGCGCCCCGCGGTTTCACCCGCGTAAGTTTCGATTAGGTGGGAACATCGGGCTAAAAAGTAACAGCTACAGGTAACAGCTATGTACCTACAGCCGTTACCTTACCCCCTTACCTCCCTTACCCCGCTACGTCGATCATTGCCCTTCCCTTTGCCCCCGGCGCCCTTATCCCCTGCCCCCTTACCCCTGCCCCCTCCCCCTTTCCCCTCGGTCTCTTTAACCCCCTACCCCCCTTACGCCTTACCCCCTTACTTCCCTTACCCCGATACGTCGATATGGGTTACATTATTGCAATTATCTTAAGGACCTCTAACTTTTTTGAAAATTTAATAATATAGCCTATGTCACCCGCGGATAGTGTAGCTTTCCAACAGTGAAAGAATTTTTCAAATCGGTTCAGTAGTTTCGGAGCCTATTCAATGCAAACAAACAAACAAACAAACAATTAAATCTTTCCTCTTTATCAGTGGCGTGCAGTGCATATAGGCAAGTAGGCAGTTCCTACATCATATGATTCAATAAAACTATTTTAACTGTTACTACATAAATAAAATATATCAATCATGACTAATTATTGATATATATAATGATGTATATTGATGTAGTAATAGTTAAAATGGTTTTATTGAATCTTAAGAGGTAGTCACTGCCTACTTGCCTATATGCAATGCACGCGCCTGCTCTTTATTATTATTAGTTTAGATTAGATAACGATATACTTACCTGGTTTAGTAATAAGAGTTTATAAAGCCGGCTTTAGTCGACTAAAAAGTTTTATTTATTAGTTAAAACTTACAAGTTGATAGTACCTAACGCAAGTAGAGAGAGTTAACCAGTAAATAGGTTACCTGCAAGTGTAACAGTAACTTCCGCTGTCATGGAACTTAATAAAAAAACATAAGAGATAAACATCAGAATTATTTTTAGTAATAAAGTGTGTAAAAAGTTGTTATTAAAACTATAAATAAGTATTAAAAAAAAACACAGACACCTCCATTTCTTTTTAACATCAAATAATAATTAAAAACACCTACCAGTAATAACAACACTACACAACCAGCATACAAAATATTATTTAATAAACATACGAATACACTACTGCGTTTACTACTGCGTTTCGAGTACGCTGCGGAGCGACTAGGTCTAGTAAAGTTCAGAATATAACTGACGCTAACGCAGTACTGGCGCTAACCCTATCGGTGCACCCGGAGCGAACGGGCTCGTAGAGATGGGACACGATGACACGACGGGTATCGATACTATAATTACGCGCTACGGGTTGCGAGTTAAGTTTCTTGTCCGTTCTTCTCCATAGAAATCTACGTTTTGGAACGGCTAACTAACTTCAAATAGCGGACAAACAGACTAACAATTATTGCTTGACAATTAAAAAGTTCCTGTAAATGGTCTAATTGAAATAAAATGTTTTTGACTTCGTCTTTGAGCGCGATTCCCGTTCGCAATAAATGTATGGCCGGTATATGGATTTTTTCTTTGCTCGTTTTTGTGCAAATTGGGTAGAGTCTGTAAAAGCCGATCTAGGAAAAGTGTGAGAAAGTTTGTAAAAAAATAAATAAAATACAAAAGTAAAAAAGTGTCGGCTTTCGCTGGTCCTATGGTCAAGAAGTCAAGAATCATTTATTCTGATTAAGCTAAGAACCAATACTTACTCAAGTAATTATCGTCGCTGGTCGCTGCTCCGGCTACTCTTATCCAGATCCGACGACTGTCGTTACGTAAATATATTGTCAGCTCTATCTGGTAAAACCTATTATCTATTTCTTACATCGTTTGGAAAAGCTGATAGCGATATTATTATGATGTTTTATTTAATATATTCATAACTTATTATCTTATGTACACACGAAGAATTTATAGGTTAAAAGAAAAAATATAACATCAAAATATTTTTCCGCATCGCAGTCAACGGGTATCGTGCGTAGTTATTAAGATGAGTTTTATAGCCAATGGAAATAATGAAAAAAAAATCCAATATTGTCTATGGGCTCAATAATTATCCATTTGATCGTGAAGTTAACTCATTTTGTCACGTCCGGTCTTGGATGACTGAACTCTGTTGACACAATGAAACTTCTCCGTGTCTTGGTACCGGAATTCGGATGTCTTGCGAAAGTGAAGGTCATCGAAGATACTAACAAAATGGAGTACTTGTTTGATGATTGTAAAAAATATTGAAAATTGCTAGAACGGAGGAGTGTGAGATTTGGCATAATTACCTAAAGTTTATAAATGGAGGAGGACATTTTTATTTTTTCTATACAAAATTTAAGTAACTAGGTATAAAAAACACATTATAATACTTATACAAACATACCTAATATTTCGGTTACTTTTACTTCACTTGAATCGAGATTACCTACTTTACTTTTATTTAAGTATTTTGAAATATTTGAAAAAGGTAACTCATTAATTATTCTTTTTATGAAAATAAAAATCTATAAGATATTCCTATTTATTTTAAATCCATAATTTAAAAAAAACAAAGAAAAAGATTTTACTCAGCGCGGAACTCGAACGTATGACTCCGCACACTTCCAGATAAATGGTCAAGGTCAACTTCATTCCCTATCACGTCATTAACGAGATACCTATTTGTTCCCAAAACCTGTCACTCAGTTGTCATAATCGATATCGATATAAATATCGATAATTATGTCAATATCGAGTTCAAAGTCCGAGCACTGGCCGATATCTATGCTTTAATTTACGCTACTTGCTTTTAAAACAAACTTATACATTATTTATAGGAAACCAGTATAATTATGTTCATTTACGGGTTAAACTACTTTTATTTAGGGCTCAAAGGGCCTACCACGATAGCACCTAGCATAATTATTATTTTTAATTGAATTTGCTATACAATATTTATATAGCTAAGTAAATTAAATACATAGGTACTTTATTTCTCTGTATTTATTAAAATGCTCAAATTGTATAAAATTTTATCAAAATGTTCTAGGACTGTTGTATTAGATTCAAAATTTGTTTACGTTTACGATACCATACTTCAAAATTATGATAGGCCTACATTAGGGAACCATGTTTGACGTAGACCTAGTGTACCTACCTAGATCTATTCTATCGTATCGTATCATAGGTAAATCACCAATACTTCTCAATTTGGTGGGATAATTACTTATGAGGTTTTGGCGAGAGGATGTGCAGCAGCGTAGGTACCTATAATGTCTGATAATTTATTTATAATATAAAAATAATAATATCAGCCCTGTTTATAAACTGTCCCACTGCTGGGCACGGGCCTCCTCTCAGAATGGGAGGGGATAGGCCATAGTCCACCACGCTGGCTAAGTACGGGTTGGTTGACTTCACACACCTTCAAAAACTATACAGGGTAAAATTAAAACCAGTGCGGATATTTTAGGAGGTGAAAGTACTCATGAAAATGATCAACTTTTATTATGGGACCGACACTGAAATATGAAAAAAAAAAATCAGCTGTTCCCTACAAAAATGCACTATAACACGATCCAAAATATATGGAACAGCTGATTTTTTTTTTCATATTTCAGTGTCGGTCCCATAACAAAAGTTGATCATATTCATGAGTACTTTCACCTCCTAAAATATCCGCACTGGTTTTAATTTTACCCTGTATAAAACGGAACTAACGTAAATAAAGGCTCAAAGCAGTAAGAATATTCCTTTAAAAAATCATTTTAAAAACATCCTACTAGGTACTTACATTTTTTTTTTGCCATCTAAGTACTTTATTTTTCTGGTACTAATATCTTTAAAAATAAAAAACCGGCCAAGTGCGAGTCGTACTCGCGCACCGAGGGTTCCGTATCAGTTTTGGACGTATAAAGTGAAAAAAACCGGACCGCAAAACTAAGTTTGTTTGTGAAAGAATTTTGATGATTTTGAAAAAACTGTACTAGTTAGGAACATCGTTTTATTTTTGGTGCCATATTTGGGTCAATTCCTATCAACTCTAATTATTTCAGATTTTTCGCTCCGCAAACTTCGGAGATAAGGGGGGGGGAATGGTATGAAATGTCGAAAACAGTGAGACATAAAATTAAATAAAAATATATTTTGAAATGTGCAGATCAAGCCCTTTCACATGATATGTCACTTGACCTAGTAACCCCACTTTGAAATTTTGGACCCCCACTCCGGCCCCTTTTGCAATGAAAATAAAAATATGTTTTTAATTTTTTCATTTGCAATAAAGTTTGGCAAGCATTTTTTATAACTGTTCCAAAATTCAAGTCGATAGCATTAGTAGTTGCTGAAATAAGCAGGTGTGACAGACAGACAGACAGACGAAGTCGCACCATAAGGGTTCCTTTTTTACCATTTTGGTACGGAACCCTAAAAAGGCAACCCTAGCTAGAAGCAACTTGAGCAGTGGTGGCCCAGGGGTAAGGCACCAACTACGGGTCGTAGGTCGTGGGTTCAAAACAAAGTTGCCAGATTTTTTTTTGAGCAAAGCGGGATTTTGAAACTTTTTGAGTAAAAAAAGCGGGATTCTTTCGTCAAAAGCGGGACATTCAGCAATTTATTTTTTATTTTTGACTACCTAGTAAAAAACAAAAAATAAACTGCTGAATGTCCTTATAAGTAGGTACCTTTAATAAGTACCTACCTAGGTACTTATCCTTGTATTTGAGTTTCAAATTATGTTTACAATGATGATCTATAGATAGCCACCGAAAATATATTTTAATGAAAATAGGTTAGGTACTTTACTATAATAATAACCGCCGCGCCGTACCGTCGCGTAATCCCCGAAAAGCGGGACTGTGCCTGTCCCGCGCGGGACATTGAATTTTGGGGCTAAAAATCGGGACGTCCCGCCAAAATCGGGCCGTCTGGCAACGCTGGTTCAAATCCAAGCAGGCACGCACTATACTTTGTGCGATGTGACTTAATTTACATTACAATCGACACGCTAAGGTTAACGCTGTGTCCCCAATAGGCAAACTGTTAGCGGCCGACTAAGTTTGCTGCGTACCGGTTTAGTACGCCCTTCCGTATATTTGAAATGGAGTGTCCACAGTTTGCTAGTTTTGCGCTAATAGTTTGCTACTGCAAACTCTTAGCGCAAACTCAGTCGGCCGCTAACAGTTTGCCTACTGGGGACACAGCCTAAAGGTCGATTTATACCAAACGAACAAAGAACTAGAGTAGAACAAGAGCATTCTTTCTAGATGTTTTAGTGCAAACGAAAGCTCGTTTTCAGCATTTACACCAAAATATCAACGAGCAAAAATGAGAACCAAGAAAATTCTTGCACAATAGAACAACGAAAGAATGTTCTACCTCTGTTTACACTTAAAGAATTTGATAGAGTGGGGATAGATGAGCATTCGCTCGTCTGATAAATCGGCCTTTATGGAAAATTCTTATTCCACCGGGATCATGAACTAATTTACTGTAGAGGAGACACTTCCATTTTAAAATGCGATTCGCCGTTTACCATTCGCAGAATTTCGATTGGTTGCTATACAACTCAATAGTTGTTGACAGAAGTGGCCCAGCAACAGACCGGTTCCTGCCTGATCCAGTTTGGTATTGCATTAATAGACCACTTTACAAATGAGGTGGTCCCAATGATGTCAACAAAAACATCAGCTAATTACACTATCAGTAAATTAAACATTTGCTAATAAAATAATGCAGTTTATCAACTTTGAACTGAATTTACATAATATGCATATAACACTAGTTGTTCTCCGCGGTTTCACCCACTGTTGCTCGGCTCCTAAGGGGGTCGATTTCACGAGTCGAATTAATATGCCACTTTTTTTTCGCTATGTGCAAATTCCCGTTTTCTTGCTAACTGATGGTGTATAACGTTTACTATAGTAAAGTTATGTACGCATTACGTAAAATCACGGTGCGGATCTGCTTAAAAGTACCCGAAATTTAAAATTAGGGTAACACGAATGAGAGAGTACGTAACACGAATGAAATTCTATAAATATAAATGAAGTCGACGTGACACTAATGATTAGTAATGATTATTATATTCAAACAACTAATATTTAAAAGTGCACACTTGCATCTGTAGCATGGTCATTTTTGGGGTAGAATAAAAGTAAAACAATTTAGGTAGTTCGATTTTCAATTGAATTTGGGCATTAAAAAACATAACAAAACAAAAAACATGAACCAGTAAAAAAAAAACATAAAAAATTATAAAGTATAGGTACCGGCAGGAATCATGATCACAAATCGTGCATGTACATTTTTGGCCCAATAGACAATAGACAGTTGACAATACCTAATAGAGAATAATAGTCCAATAGACGACAAGCATCGACTTACGAAACAATCGCGTGCAGCCTCGGCGCCCCCCGCCGTCTTCATTCCGCCAAAAAGACCGAAAAACCAGCTAATGCGCAGGTGACGTTTGTGATCATAACTGGTGCCGCTACTCATTAAACTTTATGATGATACATTGCACCTGTATAGCTAGCGTAGCTAAGCGGTGAACGAGGTCAAAGCAAACTACGAAACTATGTGACAGTTTCTACCAAAGCTACGCGGTACGCGTACGCGGAGCGGGTAAAATGTGCTGTGCGAGAAAGAGGCGTGACTCGAGCTAAGCGATGCATCGCTAGTAGTAGGATGGCGGGGTGGCGCGGCGAGAGGAAAAGAAGACGCCCGCGTGGTCTCGTCCCATCCGCCAGTTCATTTCATGACGCGTATCTCCAGCTCACATTCTTAGCTCACATCCATAGCTCATATCCGTAGCTCGCATCCGTAGCTCCCATCCTTAGCTCGCATCCCGCCAAATAAAAAACATAGCTTCGGTGAATGAAGCAGTCATGCTAGCGAAGGAGGCGGCGGGACGGGAGAGGGAGAGATTCTCCCGTCCAAGCCGCCGCGGTAGACGCTCCGGGCGTCGGGAGCCGCGTGACGACTCCCGGCCACCGTAGACGCAGGCCTGCGGGCGGTGAGTAATGGGTAGCTCACCGTCCGATCAGGACCAGGCCCGTGCCGAACGGCGCGTACGTGTTCCACGCGCGCCTCAAAGAGATGTCAGCATCGAAGAGGGGGCCCACTAGGGCCCAAGCCTGCCGGGAAAGCGGGATTGTCCGAAAGGGATACCGCTGACCCGGACAAAAGGGCTAAGGAAGGAACACGGGTGGGTTTTAGTCAGTAAGAGTCTGACACTCCCTTCCGCTCTTCCCAGAGCGGGAGGGGTCATTTGATGATTTCCCATCCTCAAAAAAAAAAAAAAAAGCTTCGGTGAATCCCTTTCCATCGGTGCTAAGCTAAGCTATGAAAATAAACGATCCATATTGGTGGATATCGTACACATCCACACAGCTTAGCACATTTCAAGTGCGGTGGAAGGTGGAAAAGCAGCCTACTATGCGATCAAAGTAAAAATAGGACTGACCTTACGCCATATTATGACGTTTTGTATTGAAAATTGAGCTGTTTTGTATTAAAAAATCGATTACAATAGATTTGGTAAATTGAAGACTCAGCTAAATTAAGTGAAAAAAAATAATGTTATTGATTCGCAAATTAATTGTATTTGTAAGACTTACTATTCAAGGGATAGTTGATAATTCGAGGTCATTGACGTTCCTATTCTTATCGCGATCGCATAGTAATTGTCGAGTAATACATGCGTTTCATTCGTGTGATATCGATTGTCATTAGTGTTACTCGAAAATCGACACTAATGAAGGTGACATGAAATAAATTTTTGACAAATTTTCAAATTTATTACGTGGCAGAATATTTTAGACGCGAAAAGAATGACACAAAATATTCGGGCTACTTGTTGGTAATCTACGTGCATAATGAAGAATCTGTTGTCCAAATACACAATAAGACATTAACATAAACACGAATGATTCCATTTTCGTCCTAAGCACAGAAATTAATTAAAATAGCGATATCACACCACAAATACAAAGCGCAGGTCTGCGATCACCGAATGTTCACATGCCACTGGGGCCCCTTTATGTAGTGTAGAAGTATCCCAGGGGTGCAACGCACAGGAGATTTCTTTATGGCTAAGTTTATTTTGGTTACACTAATGATAGAAAAAAGTGATCGCAAAATAAAACACGCAGAAATCATATTAAACTGAGTATTATTTTAGAATTTTAGGCGTAACTCGAGTTCATGGTTATTAAAGTGTCACCAGAATAAAAAAAATAGCGATTCCCCAGGTTATTTTTTATTTTATTTAAAGATTTGTTAAATAATCGGGAAAATCACCAGTCACACGAATGAAAAAGTACATAGTTTTTTCAAATTTTCTCGTAAATCACTCATGATAGTATAATATTTCTAACTGTAATAAATGAAGGTATCATAAATACACCGCATCAAATAATAATTACTTAAATTTCGACATAAATAAAGAAGATATTTCACAATCCTTGTTTTTACGGTTGGTTTGAAATCGACCCAAGGGTCGTAGCGTGATGTTGAATACTATACTATTCCTCGTAAATCTGGCTATCATATACAAAAAGATTTTTTCTAATCCGCCTGGTAGTTCTAGAGATTAGCGCGTTTAAACAAACAAACAAAAAACTCTATAGCTTTATTATACCTACCTAATAGAATAGATTACGACATTTCGCCGGCCGCCCTATTGCCACTGCGGGCTACTACTGAAAACCTAACGGAAAATCGAATTACTCTTTGCTTTACCTGGGGATCGAACCCAGGACCTTGCACTCAGCAGTCGCATTTGTAACCACTATGCCAACGGGGCGGTCACCTAAGTATAAGGTACTTAAGTATATTTGTTAATTAAATTAATATTACACAATACATTCTACTGTGTTTTTTATGTACCAGAAAAATATTTGCTACAGGATTTTAGTATTGAATTAAGTACACATTTTAATACTTTAAAATTAGACTTGTTTTGTTGAGTTTTGAAGGCATCATGTCATGTTGAAAATGTTATCTTGTCACTGCGTCGACTGGAAAAATAGAACTCAAATAATGAATCGTCTTAGTCAATAAGGGAAATTCCTAAATAAGTGCATACCATATTTTTATCGTCATCACAAAATATTTATTATCAGTACCCCGATCATGAGTTTTTTTGACGTGTAGTATCGTTAACGTAAGCATATTTTGAATTGAAAATACACGTTTGTTACACAATATTTATATAAATTAAATACTTAATTAATTTCTCTGTATTTTTTAAAATGTAATTAAAAATAAAATTTTATCAAAATGTTCCAGGACTGCTGTATTTTAAATTCAAAATATGCTTACGTTAACGAAACTATACCTCAAAAAAACTCATGATAGGGGTACAGATTGTAATAGGTATTTGCCCCCAGCAACGGCTCTTAAAATGGCCGATTTACATCAGATGAGCGAATGTTTATTATATCCCCACTCTATAATTTTTTTTGTGTAAACAGACGTAGAGCCTTCTTTCGTTGTTCTACTGTGCAAGAATTGTATTCTAGTTCTTGGTTCTTATTTTTGCTCGTTGATTGAGCTTTTGTAGAGAAAATCGTTCTCCTGCCGGGCTAACATGCGCGCCGCGACAAATTTTGTCGACTGTTTTGTCTCGCTCTTACTCGTGCGAATACGAGACAAATGCACGATAAAAGCGTCGACAAAATTTTGTCGCGGCGCGCATTTTAGGCGCTCTGGTATGGAGACAATTTGAACCTCAGATCATAGAAATAAGGAGATGTGCCAAGGCGCTATCGAGCTTGATGCCTGATCTTGAGCAAATTGCTCATATTAAAAACGTACGCGCTGGCGACGAACCGAACACGATCGATGGTATAAATACAGTGTTTTGTTTAGTGCTAGTGTTGAGTGACGATTAACAGTGTTAGATTGAGAATGTGCGGAATGTTCAATGCGTGGGAGATCTTTTTATTCACAAGGAGCGCTTAATTATGCACGTAATTGTGTCGAAAAATGTACTAAAAGTGGCATCAGTTGTTCCGGTACTAATTTGCTATGATGGCATATCTCCTTGTTTCTATGATCTGAGGTTTGAACCTTTTTATCCAGCTTGGATATTTTCTAGTCAGGTACAGATACCTTACCTACTATTACCTACGTTGCTAAGAGTTCTTCTAGGATGCGAGTAAAACAGCTGTCAATAACTAGTATAATTAAAAATGGACTGCCAGGCTGAGGCACGCCCCCATTCTGCCTACATTGTGACGCGGATTTTTCTTTATCAATTACAAATAAGTAACTAATTCCGCTTGGAATCAATTCAACCTAGTTACAGTGACGTCACAACACATGTATATCTTAATTTTGGCGACACTTACGTGTTCTAGGGTTATCAGAGTCGCGCAATCAGCTGTTGCTATTGTTTGGTTAATTTTATTTTAATTGCGTTGCTAAAATTATCACATGATATAAATAACACGTGTAGGTATAGTAAATAGGTAAATACTTTTAAAAACTTTTCCTCTCGTATCGGCACGAGGTATGCATTTTAGATCATTATTTATTACCGTTGTAAAAAGATTAAACAGGTCAGCAGTTTTAATAACAGGATTGACTGCCCAAGTGACTCCTGAATGCTTATTAAGAGAGGTAGGGGCTAGGACACAGCAGGATATTCCGCTCAAATCTAGAGCAGCCCGACGAGGGAAGTAGGTACCACTTTACAGAATACCACCGCCAAGAAACGCTATACTCTTCGGTAGTGCTGTGTTCCAGTGGTGAGTAAGGTCGCCAGAGCTCCTGAGGATACGCTGTGTTGACAGCGGGGGACCTGCTTGTCCCCTAAGCTGTCGGCACAGCGAATCCTCATTTTTAGGGTTCCGTACCAAAATGGTAAAAAAACCGGCCAAGTGCGAGTCGTACTCGCACACCGAGGGTTCCGTATCATTTTTGGACGTATAAAGTGAAAAAATCCGGACCGCATAACTAAGTTTGTTTGTGAAGGAATTTTGATGATTTTGAAAAAACTATACTAGTTAGGAACATCGTTTTATTTTTGGTGCCATATTTGGGTCAATTCCTATCAACTCTAATTATTTCAGATTTTTCGCCCCGCAAACTTCGGAGATAAGGGCGGGGGGGGGAATGGTATTTTTTGGACATTTTTCATCATATGTCGAAAACTGTGAGACATAAAATAAAAATATATGAAATAATTAGTGCTGCTAGGAATTGACCCAAATATGGCACCAAAAATAAAACGATGTTCCTAACTAGTACAGTTTTTCAAAATCATCAAAATTCCATCACAAACAAACTAGTTATGCGGTCCGGTTTTTTTCACTTTATACGTCCAAAAATGATACGGAACCCTCGGTGCGCGAGTACGACTCGCACTTGGCCGGTTTTTTTGTTACAAGGGCCGTCAGGTGGTATGCGTCAGCCGTGCGGTCGCGGGCGAAGACTTTGAGCCCGGTCATACCGATTAATGGGCACGTGGTTAAGTAAAACGAAACTATATTTATACAATTATAAATTAATAAAAGAAGTTTAAACGGATTACATCGCGTATATTAGGTACTGATTTTATTGTTTTTGAAACGTCATTCAGGAAAAAACAAAAAATTTGTAAGTAATATACAGATTACAACGTCAGGAAAAAACAAAAAAAATCAGCAATACTTACCTATACGGATTACTCCGTCAGGAAAAAACAAGAAATCAGTAGGATAATTTACGGATTACAACGAACGTCAGGAAAAACAAAAAATCTGTAATTACGCGATGTGATCCATTTTATATATTATGTGTAGGTAGTAATCGCGAAAAACTTTATTATGATAACTTTTATAATTTTGTTACTTATTATTATTTTACCGACTTTCCCTCATCCTTTGCCACTAATAATAGGACTCATATAATTAAACTTCTATTAATAATAAAGTTTATCTATATCCTTCGTAAGTGCTCTAACAGACAAACGACCGTCATCGTCTTTGATCATAGATAAATATAATAATTACATGGTGAGATGTGTTGCTCACTTGCTACTCTATTAGCGGCCTAACAATAGTCTACATTATCTTTGTCCGTGAATTTATAATTAATATTAGAATTAAACGGTTTATTTATTTTACTACGTTTTTATTAACTCGCTTTCGTGTCTCTCTGTCTGTCTGTCTGTTCGGTACAATTCATTTTTCAAGCACTTCCTGTCATGGGATTAAGCTGAAATTAGGTACCTAGGTAATTTGGATGACAAAGCAATAATACGGACTAAAAAGTATTAAATAATTTCTGATGAAATGAAAAACGTGGAGCGCATGCAATCCTATCCTACTATCTTATCTTACTAATATTATAAATGTGAAAGTTTGTGAGGATAGATGTATGTATGTATGGATGTTTGTTACTCTTTCACGCAAAAACTACTGAACGGATTTTGATGACACTTTACAGTAATATAGCTTATACATCAGAATAACACATAGGCTACTTTTTATCCCAAAAACGCGGGCGAAGCCGCGGGCGGAAGTTAGTAGATAATAGTAAGATGCGCCCCACGTATTTCATTTCATCAGAAATTATTTTATACTTTTTAGTCCGTTTTAAAAACGTGGTTTTAAAAAAATATTTCATTTTACAATTATTATTTTTTTACTTTTTTAAATAATTATGTTTTTTTTTCTACACGCTGTAGCTGATTGTGCGTTTGTAAGTAAAAAAAATAAAATCAGTTGAATCAGTCTTCAGATAATTTTATTATAATCACGTGTTGTTGATGTCAAGTTGATAATATAGTAATGACGTAATTAGCTGTTCATTTCCGAGATTTATTTGTTTTGTCATATTATTTGTTATGGTTTACAATGTCATTGTGAAGTTATCTCTATGCGTAGATAATAATTATAACTTGATTATTGACTTTGTGATTGGAAATAGAGCCAATGAGATTAGGAGGCAGACCCTGAAGAAAGGCCCTACGCAGATCTATTTAGGGTGAAGTTGTATGTAGGTACCTAATATGTACTTAACAAGTTTTAGGACGCGACTCCGTCCGCGTGGGTTACAATAAATTGACCATTTTTAGGCTTCCCCCACATTGGGCGTGCGCAATCCTACGGCGTGAGAAATGTGAAATGACGCGTGAACGTTCACGCACGGTGGCGTTCGCGTCGTTCACACGCTGGAGGATCGCGCACGCCCAATGTGGGGGAAGCCTAAAAATGGTCAATTTATTGTAACCCACGCGGACGGAGTCGCGTCCTAAAACTTGTTAAGTGGGGGTGGTGTGTACATGTCCTCTTTAGTGTAGGGTGGCTAGTAGGTACTACGAAGAGGTCAAACTGTATAACTAGTTCATCCCACCAGAATTAGATGAAACGTAGCTTAGATTTTAAGATAAACCCCAAGCTACCTACTAAACTGTGAAAACCACATCAAAATCCGTTCAGTACTTTTTGCGTGGTTTACAAACAGACAAAAATCCCGAAAAAATTTTTGGGCATTGTTTCGACTTACGTCTCCGTACCTACCCCTATCCCGTCTGTTTTTTCTGGAATATCTTCGATTCAGGACACGACTTTTTCACAGGTTTATAAAAGTATAGATAGCTGCAGACATTTAAATTAAATCATGGATCTACATCTTAATATTTCTCACAGATGTTGCTAAGTCTTTTTCCAGACAGCTAAAATTACGCGCATTTGGACGCTAGGCGCCGTCCATACACGTGTGACCTGATTTTTTTTGGACCCATATCTGTTCAAAGACGTTTGAGTACTTATTAGTGTTGAAAAAAAATTGAAAATCTTACGCTGAGTTGCAGAAAAGGTCATTAAGTTTTATAGGAGACTTTAACGATAGAAATTGTATGGTTAATGTCTCCATTAAAATTTAATTCTCTTTCTGCAACCGACCGTTAGAGCCATATCACTTAGGACGCCAGCAGCGCTTCCGTGAGACGCCGAACGAGCCGCCAAAGCGGATGCCAGACGAGATTAGTATGAAAACAAAATGAACATTGAAGAAATGTATGCGTGTCGAGCGAGTGAGCTTGGCGTCCCGGCTGGCGTCGCCGCCAGCCCGGACGCCACGATGTTCAATTTGTTTTCATACTAATCTCACTGGCATCCGCTTTGGCGTCCTAATGTGATATGGCTCTTAGTGTTAAGGGATAGAACTGCATTTGTTTAGTCTTGATGAAGTTACACACAAAACAGGGAAAGGTTAATAATATTAACTCTAAGTAGGTATGTGTATAAAACAATAAATCAACACAATGCATATTTGTTATCAATCGCACAATAATGTCACCGTCAACAAGAGAAATGGCTGCATAGCTGATAATTAGTGATAATATAGGAAGTGTAATGTTGCAAATATTGTGTTAATTTATTTGAACAAGGTGAAATAGAAAATGGCATGACTGTCAAGTACTGTCGTTCAAAGAAATAGTATTTTGTACATATAATTTGAAAAAAACGTGTGTGGACGGCGCCTCGGGGGGACTGACAAAATCAGCTGCGATTTGGTCCCATATGAAAAGTTGTTCATTTTCATGAGTACTACACTCCCTTAAAGTTTGTACAGTCATTGGCCGGACACACTGTATAAGCATAATCAAGTAGATTAAAACACTCCTAAGAATTTAAAGTGAAAGAAAGCATAATTTACGTTTCAAAATTTTAAATGGACTTTTCTTTATGTCCGGACCCCGAACATATTGGGGCCCCCTTATGATCATTCTCTATACCAGACGAGCGAATGCTCATTCTATCCCCACTCTATCAATTTTGTTTTGTGTAAATAGAAGCAGAGCATTCTTTCGTTGTTCTACTGTGCAAGAATTTTATTCTAGTTCTTGATTCTTATTATCTCTAAAAATGAGCTTTCGTGTACCTACACTAAAAGATCGAGAAAGAATGCTCTTGTTCTACTCTAGCTCTATGTTCGTTTGGTTTAAATCGACCTTTAGCGTGAAAATGCACAGGCAGGTGGCTTGCTTAGCGCCTAGAGCCTAGCTAGTCACCTAGCGACTAGCTTAGTAAAACGAACGTTTTAGAATGTTCGCAACCGGCCGCACTGAGCGCTGAGGAGCGACTAGCTAGGCGCCAATAGACTTGGGCGTTATAAACCGTAAATAGTTTCAATAACTATGTATTGGTATAATACCATAAATACGGTATTGAGTTCCATAATAACTATTTATTGCGTGAAACTATTTGGTGGTCAAATCCATGAATCAGGCTCGAATGCTCGATACGCGATACCATCGAAAAAGATACCGAGTAATACCGACAATACCTCAATAACTGATACCCATATCCGAAAGACCGAACCCAGATGAATATGGTATGGTATTATCTAAAAACAGTTATTTTAATACCAGCGAAACATTCCAATATCTAAATCGAACTCGGTATCACCAATACATAGTTATTAAAATAAATAGTTTCAAAACATGGTATTGGGAATCATACCAATAAATAGTTTCGGTATTACGAATACCCGTACCGACCTGTCTATGATATGTCTATGATATATACCGATATGTCTATCATGTCTAGGCGCCAAGCCCGCAGTGCGGCCGGTCGCGAACATTCTAAAACGTTCGTTTTACTACGCTAGTCGCTAGGTGACTAGCTAGGCTCTAGGCGCTAAGCAAGCCACCGGCCTGTGCGTTTTCACGCTTAGGGAAGTGCGCCCCACTTGTTCGGAACTGACAGCCGGCCTAGCATGACCACGATAGAAACGGGTTTTGTCTACATAGAAATAGACAAAGTGACAGATTTCATTCATAAAACGTAGAAATGTTTCTACAATCTGTCACTTTGTCTATTTCTATGTAGACAAAACCCGTTTCTATCGTGGTCATGCTAGGCCGGCAGTTCCTGTCATAGAACGTTTATAATGTTTAGGTAGGTAGGTACTAAGTTCGGAAGTTTCAAAGAAATCGGAAAATAAATCAAATTAGGTGAAAAAGTGATTCGAAGGTTTTCTTTACATAATTACAACTACAAGTGTTTACATGTTATTAATAGATTTCTACGTTTTCTTAAAACTGTTGATAAAGAAACAAGGAATAAAGCAATAAGGAAATCTGTCAGTTCAAGGTAACAGGTACTAATAAAAATAATTAGATTTTTATTTGTAACTGAAGTGAGTGGATACGGGGTAAAAATGAAGTTAACGCGATACAAAGGGATATACTTGTATTATAATTTACACCGTTACTTCTTATTGTTATAAGGGTAGGTACAATATATTCTACTTGACTAGGTATAAGTTGTACTACGAAAGGAGCAAAAATAGGCAATCTAGGTAAGTTAGAAGTCTAGACTGTCAGAGCAAAATCGGACATGCGTTTAGTGCGGAGCTATTCAAAACTGAAGTTCGTTGGCCTTTGAACATGTTTTATAATTAAATTCTAGTCGTAGTACAACTTGTACCTAGTCAAGTAGAATATATTGTACCCTTATAACAATAAGAAGTAACGGTGTAAATTGAAATATACAAGTATATCCCTTTGTATCGCGTTAACTTCATTTTTACCCCGTATCCACTTCACTGGTGACCCCGACGTGATTTATAAGAAAAATAAATACGATGTTTGTGTATTGTGGAGTGTTTTACAATTTGGAAATTAAATGGTGTTAAGGTGATAACCGCTACATAACAATACAACTTATAGTTTAACTACATTGTACCAGAGTTAAAGTTAACATTGTGTGGAGAACCGTACCGTAATGCATACTTATCAACGTAGACAAAAGTGGCTACAATTAAAATTCTGTTGATTGCCGACTAGAGCCATTGTGAAGTGATAGAGAGCCATCGCTGTTCTAGTGCAAAAGAGAGATATTATATCGATCGATCGATCTGCGAGGTTAAGCTGCGCTTGCCACGGTCAGTCCTTGGATGGGAGACCGTTCATAACACATCGAGACCCCTCCGTGCCTCGGAGAGTACGTTAAACAGTCGGTCCCGGTTGTCATAGTAATATCTCTGACAGTCGTTACGGGTAGTCAGGAGCCCAAAAGTCTGACAACTGGTCTAACATTCGAATACCGGTATTCCTCAATAATTGGGTTGTGGAGGTCAGATGGCAGTTGCTCCATGTAAAATATTGATATTCAGCCGCAACCAGTTAGACTGGAAGCCAACCCCAATCATGTTTGGGAAAAGGCTAGGCGGATGATGATAGTTATAAACAAATAAATAAATAGAACAAAATAGCACCATTCTTCACTCAGCACACGTAGCATGACCAATTTTATCCTTATTCTACCAACGAATAGATAACTCTTTCTATCCAACTCGTTATCTCTCTTAGCACGCCGCGACCCGTGCTTGGTTTATCAGAGCTTTGTCTACTGAAGAATAGAAACATTTCTTCTCTTCATTGTATGCATAAAGGTAGAAATCTTTCTACAATCTGTCATTTTGTCTATTCTTCCGTCGACAAAACCCGTTTCTATCGTGGTCATGCTTGCAGATCGCGTGGACTCAAAGTTTGCATTATAAACACCGATTTTGTCTGAACTCTAAGGGCCTTTGTTTCTTTGGGTTTTTGTATTAGAAAACAATCGAAGATGGGAGATTAAACTCTCTACATATAGTGGTTCAGCTACGATTGATCTTACGGCCCTAACGGTCGGTTGCAGAACGATAATTAAATTTTAAAAGAGACATTAACCATACAATTTCTATCGTTAAAGTCTCCTTTAAAACTTTACGACCTTTTCTGCAACTCAGTGTAAAGTCTAAAGTAAAGTTTAAGTAAAGTCTAAACTAGTATCTACTCGCTATTTACAGGACCAAGATCCCTTATCAAGCGGAACTAAGTGATCAACTGATCATTGATCCACGATTGCTCAGTGTTGTTGATTTCAGATTTCAGATCAAAGTCGTCATTTCCTATTCCTTTCAAAAGTCAACTGTAAAGTACATGAGATGGCATTGAAAATACACAAATTGGTTCATGGTATAGGAACACCATCTTGCATAAAAAATCAGGAATAGGAAATAATGCAAGTGAAACCACAAACAATTGACATACCTCTTTTGTTAAAACGATTTGGTGCGTACTTGCGTAGTACGTGACAGTTCTATTGAATGAGTGAATGCGATTGACCGATACAAGCGTGACGAATGAACTCAGATCATAGAAACAAGGAGATGTGCCATCATAGCAAATTAGTACGGGAACAACTGTCGCCACTTTTAGTACATTTTTCAACACAATTACAAGCGCCCCTCGTGAATATAAAGATCTCCCACGCATTAAACATTCCACACACCCTCAATCTAACACTGTTAATCG
The DNA here is from genome assembly GCA_948465475.1 of Thalpophila matura. Classification (NCBI taxonomy): domain Eukaryota; kingdom Metazoa; phylum Arthropoda; class Insecta; order Lepidoptera; family Noctuidae; genus Thalpophila; species Thalpophila matura. Next base: position 11,159,857 of record OX419201.1, on the reverse strand, counting down.
TCACTCAACACTAGCACTAAACTAAAACACTGTATTTATATCATCGATCGTGTTCGGTTCGTCGCCAGCGTGTACATTTTATATACGGTCAATGTGACCGTATCAAAGCGTCAACTTTAGTAGCGCCTTGGCACATCTCCCTTGTTTCTATGATCTGAGCGAATGAACGAAGATATAAATAGGCATTTAGGAAGTGTTGATACTGATAGTGATTTTATTTTTACATATTTTTTTTTAAAAATCACTATCATTTGAAGGGCAAATAATGACTCTCTCTATGTAAAATATTGATTTTCAACTGCGTCTGGTTCTCAAATCAAGGAAACAAGGTGATATTTTCTCATAGAAAATTACTATGGGAACCGCTGAGCAGTGTGCGTGCGTCACAACTAAAAACGCTCCTTTGTAAATATCGTCGCCTTGCAGTGAAAACCTCGTAAAGCACAAATTAATTTTTCTTCTTATTTATTTGTTGCGTAGATCAAGATCCCTCAATGCTCATAAAAAACACATATATTAATAATTCATTAAATAATATTGAAATACTCATTAGAAAACAGAAGAACTTACATTTTTACACTTCATACATGTTTTTAACCGACTTAAAAAAAGGAGGTTATTTTACCAGACGTTTACGTTTACGTTTATTGCCATCATGAGGTTTTCACTGCAGAGCGACGATATAGAGATTTCCCCCACATTAAAAATGCCGCACACCCTCAATCCCTCAATCTAACACTGTTATTTGTCACTCGTCACTACACTAAATTAAAACACTGTACCTACCTATATGATCTTCGATCGTGTACAGCTACTTTTCGTTAAGCTACTTTATCCTGATCACATTGACCATTATCAAAACGTCCAGCTCGATATCGCCTTGGCATACACTCATACAGACTATTCAAATATTCATAGTCCTATATGTCCTGAGCATTATTTATTTGATTTGATGTCTGAGATGGTATAATTGCAGGTAAGGCCACGTGTGCATAATCTTTATTAAACAATTCATGCCTCAGTTAAGATGTTGACCTCAATAACAATAAATTATTAATATTTAGAAATAATTGACTTATTTTTCTAGTAAATCGCAGCAAAAAATAAATATGTAGGTACCTACCTATTGTGAGGTAAACAGTTTTTTGCTATGAATGTTCTTAGAAATAGTTACGGGGCCTATCAGTAAATTGGTAATGATTACCCGACTGTCTCAAAGGGAGGGTAATGTTTTTCGAGTGTGAGTATGTATGTCTATTTCTTTATAATTATTTCTCTGTAGCCTAAACGGCGTGATGGATTTCAACATGAGGTGTCGTTAGATTTATCTTTTCTTTGCCTCTTATTATAGCATTTTTTTCCTCTTTAACTAGGAAGGATGACTTGGCAAATCATTATGGACATATCAAAGAATTTTTTGTTTACTCAGGAATCAATCGCAATAATTTTTGTTAGTTTTTTCATTTCATTACTTAGGTACGTGATAATTTAATAGTTATCAAATTATGTTTTATTTTATTGTTGCTAGGTTGTCTTCCGTATTGTAAAGTGACTAAGCTAAAAGCTTTTGCTATGCTTAACAAAATGCTAACCCTTACCACAAAAAAGATAAACACGTGTTAAACGCGAATGCTACCGGTCAACTGTCGTAATTTTGCCTAGCGTCCTTGGTCTGCCTAACATGAAAAAGATGTAATATCTTTTTCATTTTACATAAAGTGAAAAATATATAATATCTTTTTTATTTTACATAAGTAAAGTGAAAAGGATATTAAATGAAAAAGATAGGTATTACATCTTTTTCATGCTAGGCAAACCGAGGGCGCTAGGCAAAGTTACGGCAGTTGACGGTACCAAAAATAATACACACTTGTTTTAGACAAGCTCAACAAAGTGTATGGAACAGCTGATTTTTTTTCTCGATTTCGGGGTTGGTCCCATAGTAAAAGTTGTTCATAATGATGAGTACAATGACCCCTTAAAATATTTCCACTGTCTAACCTGCCACCCTGTATAAATATACTGTCATAAAGCATTTAATTTATTATGGAATATAAATAAATACTTAATTAAAGCGTGTTCAATGCTGATCCACGTGATACCTTATTATTATTAGGTAGGTACTAGTACTAGTACCTAACACGTTTATCGGAATGTTGTTAACCAACCAGTTAAAGGACTAGTTACCACCGTCATAGGATTAGTAAAGGGTAAATAATCTAATAAAATACTGTTATTTACTCATTCATAAATAAATATGTATTATTTACCGGTTCAAAAGTATTAATGTACCTATTTATACTTCTTTAATAATATTATAAAGAGGTAGACTTTGTAAGTTTGTATGTACATACCTAGGAGGTAATCTCCGAAACTGCTAATCCGATTCTGAAAATTGTTGTTTGCTTAGTTAATTATAAGGTATATCAATTTATGCGTAAACTACTCCTGCGCACACGCAGAATCGTACAAATTCGTGCAGCTTTTATTTTCATAGGAGGCTGAAAAACTTATAAGTGTAAATTGTCTCGGTTTGATTTGAATCAAATCGAAAACTGACCTCAAGGAGTCATAGTCCTATCATCCTAATTAATTCTATAGACATCTTTTGTTTTGCAACTCTTGCCTCCTACACATACCTACTAATTAACAACAAATGAATCAATCTCTACTTTAAATACAATCGCAGTGTGTGGTCCACTTTCTTTTCATTTGGAAATCAAGTCAAGGTCCAATGTGACGTGTCCATTTTAGCACTTCTTGGGAAGCAATGTTTTTAAATTCAAAATTCAAAAATAACTTATTCAAAGTGGGCTAACGAATTAGCACTTTTTGAACGTCAACCCCAAAAACGCCCGCCCTTAACCCCTTCCTAGTGTTTTAGTTGCGAAGAAGAAACGGCGCAACAAACTCCGTCTATTTAGAATTGTAAAATCTATTTTTGTATGATTTTCATTAATAAAACCAGGCTGATTATTTCGTGGTTCCGTGAAATATTAGGTTTTTCAAAAGCGTTCCGTTACCAAAAAAGTTTGAGAGCCGCTGGGCTACGGTAACCGCTTACTTAGGCGGGCAGTAGGTACGTGTGTGGTATAAAAATAAAACTCTATTAATAGGATACATTGGGCCGTACCACAAAAATGATAAACACGTGTTCAACGCGATGCTACCAAAAATGATACGCACTTGTTTTATCACTAAGTGAACATAAATGTATGGAACAGCTGATTTTTTTTCGCGATTTCATGTTGGGTCTCATAGTAAAAGTTGTTCATAATGATGAGTACAATGACCCCTTAAAATATTTCCACTGTCTATCCTGTCACCCTGTATATGGACTTTTATAATAGCTTAGTTTTATTATTATTAAATATTAACGGTGCCCAGCGGTTTCACCCCCGTTGCTCGGCTCCTAAGGGTCATAGCAAGGTGTTAAAATTAAATACTTAGCCTATACTATTCCTCATGAATCTGGCTATCATACACAAAAAGATTTTTTGGAATCCGACTGGTAGTTCCAGAGATCAGCGCCTTCGAACAAACAAGCAAACTCTTCAGCTTTATTATATTAAGTTCTAGTTGTTCCCCGTGGTTTCACCCCTCTTGCTCGGCTCCTAGGGGCCGTCCACTAATCACGTGAGGCTCGAAAGGGGGGAAGGGGGTTCGGAAAAAATCACGAAACCTCACAAGGGGGGAGCGGGGGGGGGGGGTGTAGTAAGATATCACGTGTAAGTATTATTTTTTTCGTTGGACGCGCGATTTCTAAACCGAAAACAAAAATCGCTGTATTTAAAGATTTACTTATTTAAGATTAATCTGAAAAAAATTAAGATAATTTGTACCAAATAAAAACACGTGATCTTGGGTAGGGGGGGAGGGGTTAGTTAAAAACCTCACCACGTATCACCAGGGGGGAGGGGGGGTCAAAAAGTTGCTAAAAAGCATCACGTGATTAATGAACGTCCCCTAAGGGTCGTAGCGTGATGTTAAATAACTTATGCTATTCTTCATGAAACTGGCTATCATAATATACATACATACGTACCTACTTACAAAAATAATTTTCCGAAATTATTTAAAATACAAGTAGGTACCTATTTACCTAGTAATTGTGTCATACAAATAGCAGACATCGTGCAAAATATTGATATTTAGCCGCATCTACCTAGACTGCAAGTCGACCAATGTCGACATTTGAAATTCATGTAACTAGGTAGGTTTCTTTACCTATAGCAAAATTTTCTTTAACTATAGCGAAATTTACTTAGGTTTGAATATAAATACCTAACCACTTACCTAGTTACTCGGTTTTCGCCACAGCGACCACGATATCACTTCTATCTGAATAGTCCTTTACCTATAGGTAAATTTTAAACAAATAGGCATGGCTAGGGTTGGCAAAACTTCCAGTTAAACCAATACGGGACGACACACTTTCGATGCCCAAAACTCATCAAATAAGATGCTGAAACGTAGCGTTTCAATACACCAAAGCATGCATGTATACTTACATAGCATAAGCATAGCATAGTCGGCCTATAATGTTCCCACTGCTGGGACACAGGTCTCCTCTCTGTGAGAGGGAGTGGGCCGTAGTCCACCACGCGGGCCCAGTGCGGGTTGGTGGACGTCACATGTCTTCGAATTTTGGACATGCCGGTTTCCTCACGATGTTTTCCTTCACCGTTAAAGCAAGTGATAATTATTTCTAATACGCACAATGACTTCGAAAAGTCAGCGGTGCGTGCCTCGGGATCGAACTCGAACCATTCGCCGTGGGAGGCACATGGTTAAACCACTAGGCTATCACTGTATACTATTTCTCAAGTGTTATTTTTATATTGTACCTATTGTTTGCATGTCAAATGTATGGCTATGTATTAGGGACTTTAATTATATATAGACAGATCTACATTGTACCAATACTTATTGCAAATAAATGATTATGATTATGAATGATACTTACCTACATAGTGAAAGCCAATCTCCATCTCAACCGAGTGGGCATCAAAAGTACATGTGTGTTAGGTTACCTACATCATTATTTTATTTTATGTAGGTGTCTAATTACCCGACTGCGCGACGCAAAGGAGGGTAATGTGTTTATCAGTCTATTTTATAGTTTTTTTTTGGTTTAAAGTTCAGTTTATCTTTTTTTTTTTTACAAAAGTAATTGATAGGCAGAATCGTGTTGCGCCGGCGCCGATTTTTCTTCGCAGCAAAAACACTAGGAAGCGGTGGAGGGCGGACGTTTTTGGGGGCTGTCTATTGTAATATGTTGTCGTTCAAAAAGTGCTAATTAATTGGCTTTAATCAATTTTGAATAAATGACTTTTGAATTTGAATATACCTACTTATAGGGGACGTATGGCAACCCTGAGGGGCTCGTGGCTAAATGACAGCCGCGCTGATCGATCGATCTGTGAGGTTAAGCTGGATGGGTGACCGTTCTTTATACATCGAGACCCCTCCGTGCCTCGGAGAACACGTTAACCAGTCGATCCCGATTGTCATAGCATAAAAATATCTTTGACAGTCGTTACGGGTAGTCAGGAGCCCAAAAGTCTGACAACTGGTCTAACATTCAAATACCGGTATTCCCCAATAATTGGGTTGTGGAGGTCAGATGGCCGTCACTTCGCTCCACGTAAAAATATTGATATATCAGCCGCAACCAGTTCGACTGGAAGCCGAAACTCTAGTTTGGGAAAAGGCTAGGCGGATGATGATGATGGAAGTATGGCAACCCTAGGCATAGCGCATGAATGCAAGTGCTTACCAAATCCACTTGTTAATTTAGATAGAATAGACTATATTGTTGAGAAACGGCAATTCACTCAGGTGATTGCCGTTCAGTGCCGTTTGACCCCAATTCCTTTATCGAGATTCATAGAGAAAAGTTGAGTAAGAAATTCCTCAAGTCTTCGATAGGATGTTTGAAATCTCTTTGCATATTTCATAATATCGCGTTTGGCGACATCTATCGGAAACTATACAGGGTGGCGATTAGGTTATCACATTAAATGAAACCATGTATCCTAAATGGCGTTTTTAGTACATACACAATAAAAAGAATTGCCGGTTGCCGCTTTTACAAGTCAGTAAATGTACCAGTATTAGTTCAACTGTTAATACAAGTTGGTACATTTACTGACTTGTAAAAGCGGCAACCGGCAATTTTTTTTTATTGTGTATGTACTAAGAACGCCATTTAGGATACATGGTTTCATTTAATGTGATAACCTAATCGCCACCCTGTATAGACTTCAAAGTACAAAAGGATTTTAAATTTCGAATGAGACGAGCGGGACCGGATAGCTCAGTTGGTTTCAGAGCACTAGCCACGGTTCGGCAGAGGTCGCGGGTTCACAATCTTCAAATTTTCAAAAATCCTTTCTTATGCCTTTGTAATGCCTAGGTACATCATATTCGGAATACGTCAAATTTCACGTTTCTAGGACCAGCGGTTTAGGCTGTGCGTTGATCCATCAGTCAGTCAGTCAGGAGTCAGGACAAAGCAATGTCAGAGATAGTATAGATTACAGCATGTGAAGTGTCAGTTGTTTTTGATTACCCAATAAGATAATCTGTAGTCTACCTAAGTTAGTATTCAAGACTAGTCCATGCTTTTAATTGATTGGTATCTTATCTCAATTGATTCTAATCGATTACATGTAAAGCGCTTCAATGCCGTTCGGAATCGTTTCGTCATGTCATGTAAGTCTGGTTTAAGTTAGAGGACCTTAATCTAATCTTTATGCAAGACCTTGTGGATCAGTTTCCGCAAAGATTAGCTACCCACTTTGAAAGGATTATGTCATCAACATGCGTAGGCGCGTATACCAGCTTGTCATTATTTTGAAGTCACCACAATGGGGTGATTTTACAAAAAAGAATAACTAACTTCAAAAAACCGGCCAAGTGCGAGTCGTACTCGCGCACCGAGGGTTCCGTATCATTTTTGGACGTATAAAGTGAAAAAAACCGGACCGCATAAGTAAGTTTGTTTGTGAAGTAATTTTGATGATTTTGAAAAAACTGTATACTAGTTAGGAACATCGTTTTATTTTTGGTGCAATATTTGGATCAATTCCTATCAACTCTAATTAATTCAGATTTTTCGCTCCGCAAACTTCGGAGATAAGGGGGGGGAATGGTATTTTTTCAAACATTTTTCATCATATGTCGAAAACTGTGAGACATAAAATTAAATGAAAATATATTTTGAAATATACAAATCAAGCCCTTTCATATGATATGCCATTTAACCTAGTAACCCCACTTTAAAATTTCGGACCCCCACACCGGCCCCTTTTGCAATGAAAATAAAAATATTTTTTGTCATTTTTCATTTGCAATAAAATTGGGCAAGCATTCTTTATAACTGTTCCAAATTTCAAGTCGATAGCATTAGTAGTTGCTGAAATAAGCAGGTGTGACAGACAGACAGACAGACAGACAGACAGACAGACAGACAGACAGACAGACAGACAGATAGACAGACAGACAGACGAAGTCGCACCATAAGGGTTCCTTTTTTACCATTTGGTACGGAACCCTAAAAACCACTAGAAAGTTAATAAAAATTGTAGTTTTGGAAATCGGTGGCTTTGGTTTTTAACCGACTTCAAAAAGGAGGAGGTTCTCAATACGACTGTAGGTATGTTTGTTTTTGTTTGCTTTGTAGTGGTTTTTAGAAGTCGGTTATTTTTTTAAATAAATGAATCAAGAAATAACTATACCTATAGCTAGCAATTAGGCAAGGATTTTTGTTTTATTGGTTTGGCACCGACTCCAAAAAGTGTTTAAATTCAACACTTTTTGGAGTCTGGGCCCTGCAAAGGAGTCACTATCTCTTACTTTACTTTTTAGGCACTTTGATCTACTGCAAAAAGGAAAACAAACAACTTTTTCGCAAAAAAAATACAAACGCAATGTAGGTACGCATTATCAGTTCCTAGTATCGTAATTTATGGAACGCAAACAATTTTATTACTAAACAGTGTCTTGACCTCAGATCATAGAAACAAGGAGATATGCCATCGTAGCAAATTAGTACGGGAACAACTGATGCCAATTTTAGTACATTTTTTGACACAATTACGTGCATAATTAAGCGCTCCTTGTGAATAAAAAGTTCTCCCACGCATTGAACATTCCGCACACCCTCAATCTAACACTGTTAATCGTCACTCAACACTAGCACTAAACTAAAACACTGTATTTATACCATCGATCGTGTTCGGTTCGTCGCCAGCGCGTACGTTTTTAATATGAGCAATTTGCTCAAGATCAGGCATCAAGCTCCATAGCGCCTTGGCACATCTTGTTTCTATGATCTGAGGTCTTGACAAATACAATTGATTATGACGTTTTAGACGGCGGGCGGCGCGTGCGCGCTATCAAGTCAAGGCGATCGGTATTTGTTTCAGTAATACTTTAACTGTGCGATATTGAGGGCTTTATCTTTGGGATTGCGTCACTGACTCTTGTATCATTGTTGACAAGCTCGTATTATACAGGAGGACATAAGCGATTGAAAGAAAATTGTCTGTATGTTCATACATCGGCTTTTTCGCTTCTAGTTGGATTTGTATACTAACTATACGACTTAAACCTCTAGGTCACCCAAAAGACAATTGGAAAGGGGTATGGTCGGAGTTTCCCTGCACTCAGAAATGAAGAGATCCGTACAAGCCGCGTCGACTTCAATGTAGGTACATTTGTATTTTTTTATAAGGACGTTTTTATTAATTTGGCAGTTTTTTGCATAGGTAGTTTTTTGAAGTCGGTTTTTTAAAACCTGTTTTTTTTAGCATTGTTGTAGGCAACGGTAAGAGATTTATTAATGAAGCAAGTACAGTAGGTACCTACATTATTATGTGACGAAACCTCTCATTTTTGCAATTTTCGAAAATCTACGTGTATTACGATTCAATTATGTTGATATACGAACGAGAACATCAGCGGGTACGTTTCTGTTCTGATAAAAAATGTGATGAAACCGACTCACGCGCAATATCAGGTCGGGTGATCCTTATTCATTTTAAATGACCTTGAAAAAGCATTTGTGTAGAGAACTCTTAAATAAACAAAAGTTACTGTAGCAGATGAAACAGATCATCTAAGATTAAAATTTTATTAGAGATTTTATTACAAACTATTTAGTTTTTATTGTTTATTTTGAGATTGCATGAGATTTGATTCATGTTTTAATTTTGTTGAACTTCGTGTGCACGTAAGATTAAAAATGTTAATTTAATTGCCAGGGGCCAGCTGAAAATCAGTGCTGTGCACTAGCACAGCGAATACTGAGCTGGTCTCCTTAGTTACACATGTGTGATTAATGGTTATAATGTAGGTATGTTTATGTAACTTGTTTTTGTGTAACAAAAATAAATGGTTTAAATGGTAAATTCTTTATCATCTTGCGTCAATAGTCATTGACTGTGGACTAAAAAATGCTGTTTTTCTTTAAACGTGACGTCAAAGAGTTTTAATGCGAAGTATAAAAATATTGCCTTAAAAACTTATAGGTCCCCACGATATAGGTCAGGAAAAATATTTGTTACTAGCTGTGCCCGCGACTCCGTCCGCGTGGAAGTCGGAAAATACCATGGTCGTTATTTCATTAAAGAACAATGATATGTAGGTAATAGGTATGCTACTTCATCGTCATCCGCATAAAAATCGACAAACAATAATATTATGCAAACACCATGCAGCACACAGAATCGATCAGTACCAATCTTACCCTTAATGTTTCACCAATTGTATCGACACATATCTGATATCATCTATCACCAATCACCACCACGCAATTAACCTATCACTAACCTATTACCAATACAAATACGAGTACATATGTGGACCATAATACGTGTTAGCAAAGTTACTCCTGACTGATCAATTTTTTGTAATAACTTTTGATAGAATGGACCGATTTTAATGAAATAAAGACTAAATGTTACCTCAAGATACTGCCTATACATTTCTTTCTACTTCCTCATAATCAATTCAGTAGTATTGATTTGATGCGTGTTCAAACACACAGACAAACAGACAGACATTAATTCTAAAAATGATAGAAATTTACTATATTACTTATTCTTAGTCCCCCATATTATTTTTATGCAAATATATGCAATGTACAGACACGTGGAATTTACATTCTTATTATAAGTATAGATAGTTATAATTGTTATTTTAAAAAATCCTTTATGCACGAAAAAATACATAGCCCGAGGATAGCCCGAGTTACGGCACTCACATTTCTTCGTATGAGATGAGGCGACTATTAATATTAACTGTTGGTCGGGCTAAGTCGCTAAGAAAACAGTTAAAAGTGGGCAATAAACACATCTTTATTTACCCAGTCAATTGGGTGGTCAATCCATCTATAGGTAGGTACTAATAATAAAGCAGAAAAGTTCGTTTTTTTGAACGTGCTAATCTCTGAAACTACCAATCGGATTCGAAAAAATATTTTTGTCTAAGGTAGCCAGATTCATGAGAAATATAATTATAGGCTATTCAACATCACGCTACGACCCTTAGGAATCGAGCAACGGAAGTGAAATCGCGGGGCACAGCTAGTACCTATATCTATAAAGGACTAGCTTCCGCCCGCGGCTTCGCCCACGTTTTTGGGATAAAAAGTAGCCTATGTGTTGTTCTGATGTATAAGCTATATTACTGTAAAGTTTCATCAAAATCCGTTCAGTAGTTTTTGCGTGAAAGAGTAACAAACATCCATACATCCATCCATCTATACATCCTCACAAACTTTCACGTTTATTAAATAATATTAGTAGGATAGTTCAAACTACGAGTAAACTCGTAGTTTGAACTAGGTTCCGCTGCCAACTACGAGTATACTCGTACCTACCATTTTGTTTGGTGGCAATGGGCATATAAAAAAAGTTACTACGAGTATACTCGTATGGCAGTCAACGTGTAAAAAAAAAATAGTCAAAAGCCACCCGATAACCTTGTAAAAACTTAAACATGTTCTGCCTGTCTCTGTACCGATACGCCTCGTGATATCACCGCAAGGACTGCCAATTTGTTAGCGAACGTTCGAGGGAAATTGTCACGGTGCGATTCTCCCTCGAACGTTCGCAAACAAATTGGCAGTTCTAGCGGTGATATCACGCTTCTCGATTCTTCGAATGAACTTTTTGTGCTGTGGTTCTTGGAACAAATAGCTGGTCTGTCAGTTTCCATGGTAAAAGCCAGTCTGTACCCACCTACCAGGCGATTATCTAGTATCTAGTATACTCAGATCATAGAAACAAGGAGATATGCCATCATAGCAAATTAGTACAGGAACTACAACTGTTGCCACTTTTAGATTTTTTTTCGACACAATTACAAGCGCTTTTATTATAAAGATCTCCCACACATAAAAAAATCCGTACCTACAACCTAAATCTAATGACTAATGAAACACTGTATTTATATTATATCATCGATCGTGTTCGGTTCGTCGCCAGCGTGTACATTTTTATAACGATCAATGTAGCATAAGCATAAGCATAATCGGCCTATAATGTTCCCACTGCTGGGACACAGACCTCCTCTCTGTGAGAGGGAGTGGGCCGTAGTCCACCACGCGGGCCCAGTGCGGGTTGGTGGACGTCACATGTCTTCGAATTTTTGGTTCTAGGACATGCCGGTTTCCTCACGATGTTTTCCTTCACCGTTAAAGCAAGTGATAATTAATTTCTAATACGCACATGACTTCGAAAAGTCAGCGGTGCGTGCCTCGGGATCGAACTCGAACCATTCGCCGTGGGAGGCACATGGTTAGACCACTAGACGATCAATGTGATCAAACTAAAATCTCAAGCTCAATAGCGCCTTGGCACATCTTCCTTGTTTCTATGATCTGAGGTAGTACCTATCTGTCTACTTTCACTAATACTTGGCGCCATGGCGCCGTCGTGTAAAGATAGATCGAATTGATTGAGCATTTTAATTACAAACGGCATAAGAATATTTGATGGTAGGTACATCTAATATTAGGGTTATGTGGCGGTGTTGCAGACATTTTTTTCCTGTTAGGTACTTACTTAGGTATATTTTTAGCTTGTAAATTATTTTAATTCTAAGCCTTACTTTATTCGTTTGTCCTTTATTAGAAATAGACAATAGACCGTATTGTGATGTCAAAATCATCATTGTTTCCCCGTTAGAGTCCCGATGGAACGATACAATGATACAGAGCCGATTTAGCAAAGTAGGTAGGTACCTACCTACAAACATTTTATTAGATTTCTATTAAATGTTTAAACTTTACAGGTAGCGGTTTTGAAGAAGAAGACTGTCGGTTATGGCCTATGAATATTGATAACGATAATAGGTAGATACAGTAGTTTTAATTGGCCCTACAATCACTACAATATTGTATCGATAGCCATGACCTTTCCCACGGGAAGTTTACCGATATTGGGACATCACTAGTCACAACAACAGTCCATGATCAATTTGCCAATATCGATAGGTAGGTATATCTAATACGGAACTGCTTATAGGTATTTAATCGATTTATTTATACCTACAGCTCGTCTATATTTTTATAATTTATCACTTCTATAGTTAATCTAAAGTGTTAAATGAAAAAGAAGACGAGTTCTAAATTACAAATTAATTATTATATTTATTTAGATCATACTTAACTTGTACCTTGTTCTTTCAGATTAATTTAAACATAAATTAGTTTTCTCGTAGCTATACCTAAGCCGCATTCACAAACGTTAATTCACCTATACTTAAGTTAATTGCATTCCGACACGGAAAAAAAATAACAAAACGAACCTATTTGTTATTAATATCTATATTTTTTTATTTATTTATTTAGACACCAGTATACCATCATTACAGGATCTTCTCCCAAAGCGATAGCACAAGTAAAATATAAAACTATAAAAACAAAATTAAAACTTTAAAATTACAACATAAAAATAAAAAATTAAAACTTAAAATTAAAACATTAACATCATAAAACTATTCCTTTTTCAATACACCTCTGTGCCGCTTCCACGAACTTCGGCAGGTTACGGCTAAAGACATCTATGTCTTCTAAAGCTAGATGATTCATTAATCGTGCAGCTCGTGACATAGGGGCGTTCCTAAGCAGGTTAGTCCTAGCCCTAGGCAGGTCTAACATAGCATAACATATTAGGTATGTCATAATAAAAGAACCCTATTTAACAATAATTATAATAATGCATTATTATGTTATAGGTACTTAGTTATACTCACATAAATAACACGTTAAAAGCGATCCAAAATAGCCATTAAGACACTATCGTTGAATACACTTTTTAGTACCTTTGAGTAGGTACCACTCGTATACCTAATAATCACTAAAGATACAATAAGTTTTATTGAAGGAACACCTGTCACTATGTCTTGTAATCACAGTTATTCTCAAGAACGCAAGACGTTATCAATAGACTCAAAATCCATAATAATTGGTACTGCATATAAAATTGGAGGGAAAAGTGAAATTAGTGAGGTGAAATACTTCAATGTTATATCGATAGAATACTTCTAGAAGCGTCAGTGAAATAAAATACGAACTGAAAAACTTAAAACTAAATAACATAAAACAATAAATAACAAGATGATTTGTAAAAAAAATAACGATTACAATTATGTATGTAGTTGAACGATTCCAGCCGCAATCATTAAATTTTAAGTAAAATACCTCATTCAGTTTTTTAGTTCCAGAGGGGCATTCCGGTTGTCTGTTACCGGCCTTAAGTATACTTAATTTTTAGGGTTCCGTAACTCAAAAGGAAAAACGGAACCCTTATAGGATCACTTTGTTGTCCGCCGTCAGTCACCGGACCATAAGTGGAGCCATCTGCTCATAGATGGCGCCATTGGAAGTATGCAGTAGCGCCATCTATGATCATATTTCGGAACCCTTAGGGCGCGAGGCATACTCGCACTTGTCCGGTTTTTTTTATTATCACGTTTATTATTAATTATGAATGCCAGTTAATTTCCAAATAAAATAAGGTACATGATGCGATCTTTGCCGAAGATCTTTAAGTAATAAATATTTGTTGTAAAGCATAATTGAAAAAAACGTCACGTCGGAGTACCTACACATTTTTATTATGTGCGGACTAAAAATGATTCCTGATTAGGATTACAATAAAATAGGCAAGTATTACTTGTGACTGGTTTTATCGACAGAAAGCACATCACTAGGTCTTCCCCCTCCAAACCCAAGTCTTGCGCAATCCCATCCACTTTCCCCTCGTTCTGACTTCTGATGTTTGAATTATTTAGCTATTTATATTTATTTACATAAGTACCTACATACCTATTAATTTTACAATGCATATTAATTATGATAGGCCTGTCTGGCAATTAATAATACAGTTGTTTTGTAAAAATATCGTGTGATTTTTATTCGATTTAAGTCGAAAAGCTCATTCAATTTATTCAATGACACGGTTTTCCTTGGGGAATTCTATCCGCCAAAAATAATGTAGTGAGTGTTTTTCAAGGAATATCAGACGCGATATATAAGTATCACATGTCACATGACTGCCATTTACCAAGAATTAAAAGCATAATAATACTTATAACATTGTCTGGTATCGCAATCTTATGTTTTTTTAATCGAATAGGCCCGCGCTGGCAGCTCTATGTTAAAATACTACATCATGTGTGTTTTACTTTTGTTCTTAGAAATGGGATGAGTATGAACACTTAAAAATGTAAGATAAATAAATTATTTAGTAGAAACCATGCGAACAATTTGAAAAATTAGATACTTAGTCACTGGCTCAATGTGATTTAAACTGCTCATGTTTTTCGTCACCTAACAATGGCGAATTATTTGCTTGTAAAAAAAATTAATACCGAGTAAGAAATTAGGCGCTAAAATTATCTAGCTCGAGGCGCCTGATTAGCTAACGGTGTTTTTCCACTTTTCACTGACGCGGAGCTCGAAATCTCCACTCCGCATCTGTGGAATCAGTGTGATTGGCCAATTCACGTATGCTAACCTCCACTCCACCCAGCTCCGCGCTAGTGGAAACCTACCCTACAGCCGGTGCTGCCTCTTTGTCCCTAAATAACCTGAACACAAGAGTACCTAGGTACTGTTTGAACTAGTACCTACTAGGTACTTAGTATCTACTGACTACAAACATTCTGCACAAAATACATTTGATTCGCAAAACATTCTAATTAGTTACACTTCATATACATAATCTACCTATCTAAATCTGTCTCTAGTTTCATCATAGCCACTGACCTAATTTTTATTTCATTTAGCCACATGTGCTCTAGAAGCTTTAGAGCACTAATCTCAATTAAAGTATTCAATTACTAAAGTGTAAGTCACAGTAAGGGCGGGTTGCTTCAAACCATCTGTATCCGTAAGTCAGTACGTAATCGTTAAGTCAGTATGAAATTGTCATACAAGCCGCCATATTTGACGGTTACAGATACGTAACTGTAAGTTGAAACAACATGGCCTAAGTGTGTCATGATCATGATCTCATTTAATTTGGAGGGCGATACCATCAAAAAGTTCTGAAGTGAAACAAACAAACTAGTTTGGCCTGAAATCGGGTTTAGCCGGTAACATAAATGTAAGTATAACACGCTTTTTTCACGATTTGATCTTCTACCGTGTGTTTCTGATCTTCGATACTGGCTCTGGGACTTGGTAAAGATTACGTGCCGCTAAACGCCTGAAATATATTGAATAGCAAACGTTTATAGATAAGAAAATTTGCGATATGACCAGCGCAGGAAATACGAAGCATACACAATTATTATTTTTATATGACTCACTGGACAAGGGTTACTCAAGGTTTGAGTAGAAGCTATGGCTGGCAAACGCAAATAAAGCTTGACTTCACAGTTCACACTAATAAAAGACTTGCCTGAATTAACTCTATTGCAGATGGTCCTAAAGGCGACAATAATTAGGTACTTACTACCAGCCTATCTATTCTATACCGACACGTTACGTGATAACACCGCGAGAATTGCCAATTTGTTTGCGAACGTTCGAGGGAGAATGTCACGGTGACATTCTCCCTCGAACGTTCGCAAACTTATTGGCATTTCTCGCGGTTATATCATGCCGCGTGTCGGTACAGTCAGATTTTGCGATTGCTTGTTTTTAATTTTTAATATATGAATATTCTACTATGCGTTTCACGAAGTCGATTTGACACTACGTTGGCTCCTCTTTTTGTCACTTCTGTGTAGGTCATAACGTTTACGGTCTTACCACAAAAAAGATAGACACACATTAAACGCGAATGCTACCAAAAATAATACACACTTGTTTTAGACAAGTTAGTGCTAAAACAATTGCCTATTATTTTTGGTAGCATTCGTGTTGAACTTGTGTTGAACAGATGTTTATTTTTTTGTGGTACGGCCGTTAATGTTTTTTGTAGATTTATGTATAAAAGTAATGCCAACGACGCTAAAAAAGTGTAAACGAGAATTGGTACTGAAAATAAACTGTCATCACCGTTAAAAACGTTGTAACTTGTAACATATTGACATTCAGGGGCCCTAGACAAGTTACTTTTCTGTTAGCGTTAGCGTCAAACGCTGCGGATAAAATGTATGGAAGTGACATTTGTGAGTCACGTGACCGCAGGTAATGTCATTGCCACACATTTTGTGCTTATCGTTTAGCGTGAACGCCTCAGATCATAGAAACAAGGAGATGTGCCAAGGCGCTATCGAACTTGATGCCTGATCTTGAGCAAATTGCTCATATTAAAAACGTACGCGCTGGCGACGAACCGAACACGATCGATGGTATAAATACAGTGTTTTAGTTTAGTGCTAGTGTTGAGTGACGATTAACAGTGTTAGATTGAGGGTGTGCGGAATGTTCAATGCATGGGAGATCTTTTTATTCACAAGGAGCGCTTAATTATGCGCGTAATTGTGTCGAAAAATGTACTAAAAGTGGCATCAGTTGTTCCGGTACTAATTTGCTATGATGCCATATCTCCTTGTTTCTATGATCTGAGGTCATAACGTTTAATGTTTTTTGTAGATTTATGTGTAAAAGTAAGCCAACGACGCTAAGAAGTGGTAAACGAGAATTGGTACTGAAAAAAAAACTGTCATCACCGTTAAAAACGTTGTAACATATTGACATTCAGGGGCCCTAGACAAGTTACTTTTCTGTTAGCGTTAGCGTCAAACGCTACGGATAAAATGTATGGAAGTGACATTTGTGAGTCACGTTACTTTTCCGCAGGTAATGTCATTGCCACACATTTTGTGCTTATCGTTTGGCGTGAACGCGAACAGAAAAGAAACTTGTCTAGGGCCTCAGGGCAGTCAACAGCGTCGAAAGGACTTCTTAGAATAATGCTCTCTACAACCCTTTTCTTGGAGTGGTTTAAAGGGAAGTATAATGTTCACCTGTAGTAGACACCACACGTGACCGGTCATATGACTTAATATAGACACAGGTGTAACTCGAAGGCTGAATTTAGCAGCCTATTTACTTCTCATAATGAACTAGTCACGAATTGGCGTATCGATATGACTAGAACTACGGAATATTATAGTTATGGAAGAGGTTGTGACTTTGTGACTTAAACTAGGTTGAAGTGATTTGTGAATGAAGTGATAAAGTATTTTGGAATTTCCTATAATAATAATATAAGTGCGTCTTTAGAGCATTAATTTCCCGACAAGATCCAAGAATTTTTGGGAATTGAAGAAGTGGTATCTACCACGCAATAAAAAAATACAGCCCTAATACCTATCTATGTCGTATATTTTGACACTCGCAAATAAATCAAAACTTATAGTGTAGGTACCTACTTCCCGTTGACTTAGAATCATAAAATTTGGCAAGAAGCAAGGTCTAACAGCTCAAGTAAAAGAAAACATCCAAAAATCGTTAATTTGTAGTTATCTACTTTTATAAAATTGTAAAAAGCCGTGTCTATAGATTGAAGATATTCCAGTAAATACAGCCGGGATAGCTACTGTTGGTATACATTTTTAGTTTGGTAGCTTGGGGCCCAACGCAAAATCTAAGCTATAAGTATTTCATTTAATTCCGGTGGGATAAACCAAAGATATAGATAGCTCATTTAAAATTGTCATATTTATATTGTAGTCCACGCGAATGAAGTCGCAGGCAAAAACTTGTATCATATGAAACATTTTTTTTGCGATTTCAAACCTATTCTGTGCGGAACCCTCAGGGCACGAGTCCTACTCACACTTTTCCGTTTTTTTTAATAAAACGTGAATAAAACTGATAGCAAACAATTACTTTTATCAATCAACACCAGTTTATTTTTGATAAAATTATATCAACTGTAAATCATAGGAATTAATAATATGACATTATTAAAATAATTGTTAATAGTAGCCATTGGACAATAATATTGATAAGATATTCTAAAGGCAAGTTTTCTATTTTATTTATTTATTTTCTCTATCTTACATCTATCATGAAAACGTAATGTTAAAGTTCTTTCTATAGATTGGGACGTGTTACAATAAATGTTAGGAAACACGTCATGATCACCACAAGGGTCCCTGGGGCAACCAAGAATTAGAGACCCCGAAAAATTTAGGAATCAGACGAAAGAGAATTTTACAGTTTTTCAATATAGAGCAGAATAAAACAAATAAGCAGTTATTATATTTATTAATTTTCATTGGAATATTCCTATGAAAATTAGAAATCGCGTTTTTCAAAAAATACCTTGTGGATGTGAACTTTTTCCTCTTGAACTCAAAATTTCATGCTTCGACCAACCGGGTACTTTGTCAGTCAGTGTCAGTCAGATAGATTCTATGAATAAGCCCTAATGATAAGTTGTAAACTCGTCATTATTGATAAGCAGAGTTTAGAGTTTCTCGATTAATTTATGACACCAAAAAATATAATTTTATTGTACCATCAATAATTTTATATTTTTATTTCAAAGAATGCATTGCATCAAATGAATGTGAATTGGGTGTTATTTAATTTTTAACAATAATTATTTAAAATAAATAGCTAATAAAATTAATGTTGTGAAAAGTGTAAAAATATATTTTTGTGATGTCCCCTAAAGCGAAAAGCAGGTTTTCACCGTTTTGGAAACAAGTGAGTATTTTTAACCAACTTCCAAAAAGGAGGAGATTCTTTAACATTGTACTATATGTATACTAGCAGACCCTACAGACGTCCTGCCCGAACGCTGGCTTGCCTGCTATTAGAAGGTTTCGCAAACTTTCTTAGAACCCGATCGCAGCGCCACCTAGCGGGTCCAATTGTGAATTTAAACCAAATACAACAAAAAAAATTTCATCAAAATCAGTCAAGGAGGAGTTCAGTGACAAACACATGTAACGACATATCACTGATATTATTTAGTACTTACCTATTTTGTCAATATCACTAAACATTTTTAGTGAGAAGACATAATAAACAAGGATATTCGACATGTACCGTGATTTTGTGGTATCCCTAGGGATTTCGTGAAATCCCTGGTTTAAAGAAAGAAAGAAAATTCATTTATTTGCGTCGACATGACACACAATAATAAAGATAAAGATACTATACGGAAAAAAATGTAAGTAAAATATGCGCCACATCTGCGCAAAACGGCCATCGCTCAGCATGATGCTGTGACCCAGTGTCGTAACTAGGGCGGTGTCAGCGGTGCCCAGGCACAGGGTGCAGACCCTGGTGGGGCGCAGAAATGACCAAACCAGGACCAAGTTCATTTAGGGTCATGCATGATAGTTAGTAGCAATACACAATACCTAATACAAGGTATCGCGAAATACGGGGTAGACGCGCCCTAATATAAGATTAGAACTTTTCTCAAGGGCGCAAATAGAATCTCGCACCGGGCGCATAAATGGCTAGTTACGGCACTGCTGTGACCCATGCACGGAACAGAGCCACAGCGCTGGTTTTCAGCAACAGCCGGCGTTGACATGATGACGTCGAGCGATACAAATAATATCTTAGATAAATATTGTGATTATTAAATGATTGGTTTCCTCATTTTCCTACAACAGACATTATTTCCTAGAAAATACTCTAAAATAACCTCAACGATTTCCTCCAGTGTTTCGTGACGGCGGCAGTAGGCAGCAACATCATCGGGCACGGCTGCGTGATCGGCTACCCCGCCATCTTGCTGCCACAGCTCCATCTAGTGGACTCCGAGTTCAAACTGGACCCTGTGTCAGCTTCATGGATTGGTCAGCATTATATTATACTACCAGACTTTTGCCCGCGACTCTGTCAGCATGGACTACAATTTTATCGTCGTTTCTCATTAGAGTTTCCAAAACATTAGATTTTTTAAGAGTGTTTAATATAAATAACATGATAACACTATCCATTGTTTCCTTTCCAGCATCAATCCTGGGCATCACACAGCTAGTCGGCAGTTTCATCTCGCCACCCATCATGGGGAGGTATGGCAGAAGGATGGCACACTTCGCCGTGACCGTGCCCAACCTGTTGGGATGGTTTATCATCACCATGGCTACAAACTTTGAGGTAAGGACACTTGAAAGCTTCTTACAGTAGAATATAGCAATGGCGTTACCATCTGAATACGCAAGCGGCATTGGGGATTATGGAATTATCATCATATCTACTGAAAGACGTCCACTGCTGGACATATGCCTCCCCCAAGCATCAGCACAACGATCTTAAATTATGTTACATCCATCTAATGGACTCTCGTGACCCTCATTAGGTCGTTAGTCCACCTTGTGGGAGATCTACCCACAAATTAATGAGGGAACAGTAGTGTGGGAAGATGGAAACGTAGTAAATTACTAGGTACTAATCATAAGTTTTCAATTGTTTATAAATTTTATTAAATAAACTAGTCATGTTACTACGCTTGGCAAAGGTATTGGTATTATTAGGGCGCTTGTAGACGTCCGGTTTTTATTACCGGACAACGGACCGATTTTTTACCGGATTCGCGGTGGTGTATGGTTTATAATGAATGTGTGTACACGCACTGGACATTGGTCCGGCGAACAATTTACGCCGGATTCATTATAAACCATACAATGGCAAAAAATCGGTCCGTTGTCCGGTAAAAAAACCGGACGTCTATAAGCGCCCTTAGTGTTTTTTTCTAAGCTGACTGAAAAACGATAAAAATCTAGTCCATCTAAAACCATTCTCATAAAATTTTCAGATTCTCTTCGCTGGTCGGATACTTCAGGGTCTTTCAATCGGTATGCTGTCACCTCTTCGATCAGTCCTCATCGGAGAATACGCAAGTCCAAAGAACCGAGGAGCTTTCCTCACCACTGTCTCCTTAACACAATCCTTTGGAATATTCTTCGCTCATCTCATCGGATCACTCCTAAGTTGGCAGCAGACTGCATTGGTCTGTGTATTCTTCCCTTTTGCAAGCCTCGTCATGACCATATACTCCCCAGAATCACCAAGCTGGCTTGTCACTAAGGGAAGGCACGAGGATTGTCGGAAGGTGTTCCACTGGCTCAGAGGTGACGGTGAAGATGATGAGTTAGAAGAAATGATAGAAGCCCGTCTACTCTTCGAGAAAGCGCGAATCTCAGAGAGTTTTGGCAAAAAGAACAACCGCATACGAAACATGGTCTCAACGATCAAGAAAAAAGAATTTTACAAGCCTATTATCCTTATGATGCACGCCCATGTGTTGATCAACTTTGCAGGTGGTACTACCATGTCTGCTTACTCAACATTTATTATAGGTATTGTGATGGGGCCGCAAGTAAATGCTCATTTTTGGATGATCTTTCTGGGTGCCCAAAGGTTTATCTCGAATGCTTTAGCAGTCTTTGCCATCAACAAATTCAAGAGACGGACGATGATGTTCGCTACTGGAGGCCTTTCAATCTTCATTCAGTTCGCTTTGGCTGCTTACGTTTACTTCAAGCAACAAGGAGCTCTCCCATACGATGCCCTATGGATACCAATATTACTGATCAACCTGAAATTCTTCGCTGTAGCTACAGGCATGCTACCCTTACCAAACGTTATTGGAGGAGAAGTATTTCCTTTGGAGTATCGAAGTATTGGAGGGACCATCAGCTTAGCATCTTTTTCAGCAACATTCTTCATAGTCCTCAAAACTTTTACTGGATTGGTGGACAGTGTAGGCATGCATGGGGCGTACATGGTTTACGGAAGTATTATCACTTATTGTATGGTTGTCATCTGGTTGTTGTTACCAGAGACCAAAGACAGGACGTTGCAGCAGATAGAAGATGAGTTTAGAGGCAGACCGTTGGCTCCTGAGGAG
Source organism: Thalpophila matura (assembly GCA_948465475.1). Lineage (NCBI taxonomy): Eukaryota > Metazoa > Arthropoda > Insecta > Lepidoptera > Noctuidae > Thalpophila > Thalpophila matura. Next base: position 11,137,562 of record OX419201.1, on the reverse strand, counting down.
ATTGAGGAAAGGAAGTCTTTGCAGGCTGACCCCATTGTTGCGTATAAGAGGAAAATGTCAGCGAGAAGATGTAGCAGTCCTATTCCATTTTAGGTTTAGGATTTAACTCATTAGTAAAAGTGTAAGACACTACTTAAAAAATAATTATTAAAAATTGTGTTAGTAATATTGTAAATAAAATGTATATTATTAAGTTTCCAAGAAAGATAAATCGGGATTTTTATTTAGATACTAGCTGCTGTGCCCTGCAGTTTCACCCCCGTTGCTCGGCTCCTAAGGGTCATAGCGTGATGTTAAATAACTTAAACTATTTCTCATGAATTTGGCTATTAAACACCAAAAGATTTTTCGAATCCGACTGGTAATTCTAGAGATTAGCACGTTCAAACAAACAAACAAACAAACTCCAGCTTTATAATAATTATCAGAGATTTGAAGGGTGGTGTTGTCTCAAACCATCCGTGTTTTATTATCTTATGGTTTCTCAAACCTTTGGCGGCTTGTCAATCCTAGTTTCATTTTATTAGTTGTAAAAATATTGTCAGGTCCAAGAAAACTTCATAAATCAGTGACTAATTAATTTTAATAGAACCACATCAATCTAAGTTCACTGAGTAGTTGATCCTGGGCCTCCTGCTGGCAATCCGGCTGCTATTCCTGAAGGCCATGGCACTGAACCAGCACATTATCAGCACCACCATCGTGAGAACCCTGGAGACATTGCGGCTGACGTGGTTCATCGTGGATTGTTGGAAGAAGCTGGTGAATAAAGGTCTGGTTTAGATAGATAGATATAGAATATGCTTTATTGTACACCATAATTGTAACATAGCTAATACAAGGTGACATTGCAAAATTTAAGGGCGATATCTCATTAGGATGCTATATGGCAGCGACGCGCGACGTTAGCAGCGCCGCCAATTAAACTTGTCAAATTGTATTACAACGTACCTAGGTACCTAACTCTACCCCACTTGGTGACGGCTTGGCGTCGACGCCAGTTTGGCGTAATTTACTAATATGTAGGCACAAAAAGCTGTTTGGGATTATTGTACCAACCTAATAACAGACGTTTGCCTAAATATTTTTACAAAAAAATAACCGACTTCCTTAGCCGCTACAAAGTAAATAATAAATTTGGTTTCGCAAGCGGTTTTAGGAAGTCGGTTATTTTCTTGTGAACATGTTTTGTTAAAGTATTGACTAAAATTAAACTTACATTTAACACGAGGTACTTGTAACGACACGACCACGATGACTGGATGCTAAGGGATCGCCTCGCCTTATAAATTGAAGTCATAAACTTTGTTTTATTTTAATTACATCCGCCATATTACATCACAAGCTGCAGGAATGTTGTTCATTGTTTGTATTTAATTTAAATTAACTTATTGTTGTTTTGATTCGATAATTCTTGCATAAGTTCCTGTATTATGTAATTGTATCTGAGATGCAATTCCCAAAGTGTTCTGACTTCTAAAGAAACTGTTCGTCCATTGTGGAAACTCGAAACCTAATTTTAGTCTTAGCCGGGTCGCCACCAGACATACAGTTGTATTACGATAATTTTGGCGCCACATTTGAAACGCGACACATTTAACGCGCCCGTATATCTGCGCGTAAGCACGCACACCAAGGACACAAACTGCACCCGCTACAAAAATGTGCTTCTTGCGCGCAAATATATCATCTGCCTAGCCTTTTCCCAAATTATATTGGGGTCGGCATCCAGTCTAACTAGTTTTTGGCTGAATATCAATATTTTACGTGGAGCGACTGCCATCTGACCTCCGCAACCCAATTTATGGGTAATACCGGTATTCGAATGTTAGACCAGCTGTCAGACTTTAGGGCTTCTGACTACCCGTAACGATTGTCAAAGATATTCCTATGACAACCGGGACCGACTGCTTTACGTGCTCTCCGAGGCACGGAGGGGTCTCGATGTGTAAAGAACGGTCACCCATCCAAGGACTGACCGCGGCAAGCGCAGCTTAACCTCGCAGATCGATGGATCAGCGCGGCCGTCATTTAGCCACGAGCCCCTCTTTGCGCGCAAATATACGGGGGTGTTAAATGTGTTTAAATGTACTTAGCCCGAAAATTATCATAATACAAGCGTAGGCAGGCGCGGTCCCAGCCGACGATTTTGGGGGGGGTCATACCGTAGCTGAAGACTTTAGGGGGGGGGTCATACCGATTAATGGCGACGTGATATAGGTACCGTGACTTACCTTGTTTGGCGCATTTTTTTAGCATTTTGGGGGGGTCATGACCCCCGTGACCCCCCCCCTGGGACCGCGCCTGAGCATAGGTATGTCTAGTGTGCGGCCCGGCTTACTGTCTACTCTAAAAAAATAAATTCATCATAAGAATTGCTAGCATTAAATGCATTTCTTTTATTCTACTTTACCTACAACACACTGTAGTTTTCTGTACTACATGTAAGCAGGTTATCAGTACTGAAAAGCTATTATTATGGTAAATGCAGAGAATTTTATTACAACCAGTTTTGCATTACCAAATGCTACTATTGCAAAACAATTCGTTTTTCGAAAGTTAGACATTTGTCATGAGCGCCTAACATGCGCGCCGCGACAAAATTTTGTCGACGCTTTTTTATCGTGCATTTGTCTCGTATTCGCACGAGTAAGAGCGAGACAAAACAGTCGACAAAATTTGTCGCGGCGCGCATGTTAGCCCGGCTGGGATACGATGCATAGAGTCCGGCTATAGCTTCTATTTCCAATTGACCAACTTGTCTATTCTATACCCACCGTGTGATATCACCGCGAGAACTGCCAATTTGTTTGCGAACGTTCGAGGGAGAATGTCACGGTGAGATTCTCCCTCGAACAGTGACAGAAAAGTTAAAGAAAATACTCACTCTAATTGTTACTGTTGTGTCCAGTTGCTTGCATTGACAAAGTATCTTTGTATCCAGGGATACACGATCAGGAGCTCTTTAATCACGAAGTCATCAGAATTATCAGCTATTGTTAATATAATTAGCACTGTAACTACCAGTATTATGGCTTTTAAAGCCATATCTGTTATATTCTGAGTGATATGTTTGTTGTACTTACGTTATTAACGTTTACACTACTCTAGAACTGAAACAATTATATCACTATTCAAAACAACTGCATAAGAAATTACGAAGATACATTGTTGAAACTATTTTTTATGTCTTGTGTTGTCAACGGCTTATCTCATGCTAAACATGTTAACCTAAAATACGCGAAGCATGTTAAAATATGACTGTTCACAAGAAAGTACGAAGAAAATATCTACAGATTCTTAAGGTAATATCAAAGCCTTTAAATAACCAATTGTTTTTTTACGAATGTGGCTTCCCCACACTGAAAGTAGGTCATGTTCAAGTATTATTACAGTTTATTATGGTTCCACCTCTTTCAGTTCAAATTCCTTACTACCGACTGCAGAAAAAAGTAAAAAGCAATGAATTGATAGAGATCTCAGCAGCTTGGTCAAACACTGAACTGCCTCATCTAGCTATTATTTCCTTTATAATTTTTTAAATGAATGGAAACACTTGAATAGTCTGCTGACAGTAAATCTAATTTATTCATCGCAATGCCTCACTGAATATACCTAAATCACCTATTACAATTAAAACACGGACGCTTAATTAACTGATGCTATGTATGTAGGAGTAATATTTTTCTTATATAATTTTTTATTTGTTGTTTGGTCGACTGGTAGAGAATGTCACATGGCATTCAGTCCCTGTGTACCATCAGTGGCCCTCAAAATATAGCAAATCATACAAACTTTACCGCACCAAGAATATTTGGGACATAATATTGAACCCTGTGGAACAACCGTGTTAGTTGCTACTACATTAATACAATTTTACTAAAACATGATGAGAAAATAAAATTCCAATAATTTATTATTGAAACATTATTTATTATGTTATTTACTTATCTATAATATCAAGTTGTTTATAAATTAGTTATTACTACCTTGTCAAACGCTATTTACAAGACGATTCCTCATTTCACATTTGCTTGTTCACACTTTCAGCTAAAAAATCTTGCTTTATATTGTCAAAAGTGGCTATTCTAATCTAACAAAATTACTGTTCTCAATATTCACTATTCGACAAATATTCAAGTATCACAAAATTTATCACTTTTAAATAAATTTAAACTACTGGACTACTGCATCTCCTGTCTCTACTTTGTAACTTCCATGACGTCAAAGATTGAGTAGACTTCAACTCTTCAGGAGACAATGGTCTACCTCTAAACTCGTCTTCAATATCTTGAAGAGTTCTATCCTTCGTTTCTGGTAAGAAGAAGTATGCTATCACCAGACAGTAGCCAACTACAGCTGCATAGATGCAGTAGGCTCCATGGATGCCCAGCGTTCCGAAAAAGAAAGGCACAGTTTTGACGGTAATGAAAAGATTGGAAGAAAGGAATAGGACACTGATACCTCCAGCCAGACTTCTGTATTCTAGAGGGAAGACTTCACCAGCAATGATGAAAGGCAACGGAACGGTTCCCGTGGCAATTGTGAACATGTGAAGATGGATCAACGCGACACCAACTATCGGGTGGTCAAGGTAAGCAGGCAGCATGCCCTGACCTTTACAATAAGTGTAAGCTGCTGTGAGCAAGAACGCAAATAAGTTGACAATGACTGTAGCAAACAGCATCGTTCTTCTATTAATTCTCTTTATAACTAATACTGCCACGGCATTCGAAAAGATTCGTTGGGCATCAAGAGTGATGACTAATAGAGCTACATTTACATCGGTACCAATAACATGATGGAAAATGTCTATAGTGTATGCAGCTAAAATATTAGCTCCTGCCCATTGACCTAAAGTATAAATATGCATCATTATAAAAATGGGTTTGTAGAACTCCTTCTTTTTAACTGTGGCGCTGAAGTAGACCACACTACTTTTGATTTTTTTGCCAAAAGACTGAGCAATATTAGCGTCAGCTTTAGATTCTCTGACTATGATACTAGCTTCAATCATTTTATGCAATTCTTCATCTTCATTCTCATTTCTTAGCCAACGGAAGACTTTTTTACATTCTTCATATCTGCCTTGATCAGCTAGCCAACTTGGAGACTCAGGAGAGTAAATAATAATTACTAGATCAACGAAGGCGATGCACGCACATACTAAGGCAGTCGTTTGCCAATGTAGATAGGACCCCATAGTATGAACTGTCAGCACTCCAGTGGCTATGCACAAGGAAATCATAGTCAAAAACGCTCCTCTATTATGAGGACTAGTGTACTCTCCAATTAGAACAGGACCTAAAGAAGCACTCATGCCCATGGAGAGGCCTTGTAGAAATCTGGCAACAAGCAGGATAGGAATGCTCTTGGCCATAATGATGGAGAACCATCCAGTGATGAGAGGCACGATGCTGATGAGGTTGGCGGTTCTTCTGCCGTAGTTGGCCATGACGGGAGGGACGATGAAGTTGCCGGCGACGAGAGCAAAGCCGATGATAGAAGCTGGAAATAAAAAAAACATTATGTAATTACGGTTAAAATTAGGAAGATTGATTAAAACAATGAGTCTTTAAACACTTTCTTTAGATATTAGTTTTATGTACAAAAAGAAAAACAACTAAGAGCTATAGAATTCTAAAACAAACTAAAGAGCATTAAAAAAATCCTTCGCATCGCTGTCAACTGGTATCGTGCCCAAAATACTGGCAGCAGTGCCACATTTGCCACGTTGTAAGGCAAGCTTTCGCTACAGTACTAGCCAGCCTTTTGGTCACGGAAAGGGTCAGCCAATCGCTTAGCGATGTCTCTAAATTAGAGATGAGCACTCGGTCCCCACGATCCCAAACGGCTCAAAAATGTAATAAGTACTTTCTTGACTTTCTAGAAATAATAATCTGTTGTTGTAGTAAAGATTGATATACACATGTATGTATTTCTATGAGTATTATTATTTTTACACGGTAAAATTACACTTATAAAATCTGGCGACGGGGGAAGAAAATAATATGCGTAATTTTTCCGTGTAAAAATAATTATGTTTTAGCGTCTCGACGGGTACTGGTCGGAGACTGCGAGCGCTATTTCCGTGAGTTATAGATTTATGGAGCCCTCTCCATAAATCTGAAACTCACGGAAATAGCGCTGTTGATGCTGTTCAACTATATTTTATATCTTTTTATACGCCTGAAGAAGGCACGGAACCATTAGTGCGCGAGTCCGACTCGCACTTGGCCAGTTTTTTTCATAACGTGACGATTTCTCCGAGTCAACTACCGCAAGCCGCGTTAAAGGACTTTGTTCCAGAAACAAATTGTTCTCATGAGTTTATAAATCAAACAATTCCTTACCAACCCAGGATCCAGAGGAGTCGTCAATAGGTATAATGGAGTCAGGCTTCCTCAGCTGCGGCAGGAGGATGGCGTTGAACCCCATGACGAGGCCGTGCGCCGCCATGTTCAGGCACACGCCGATCGTCACGAAACACTGGAACATTGCGTCAAAACTGAGTTAGATTTACATACATACGGAACCATGAACCTTGTTCCCAGATCAGCTAGTCTATCACCGCGAGAACAGCCAATTTGTTTGCGAGCGTTTAAGGGAGAATGTCACGGTAGATCCTCGGTGATATCACGCGAGTGTCGATACAGAATAGATAGGCAGGACACCATGTCTAAGCATATCGTAAAAGACAACTAAAATGTTACATTGAAATATTATGTGTAAGGAAAGTTACTAAAATAGCAACGTTATTTTTTGTCTTTGCAAAAGCCGAAAACGTTGTACCTACTACTCATCATTATGAACAACTTTTACTATGGGACCAACCATGAAATCGCGAAAAAAATCAGCTATGGTGTAAGCCTCAGATCATAGAAACAAGGAGATATGCCATCATAGCAAATTAGTACGGGAACAACTGTCGCCACTTTTAGTACATTTTTCAACACAATTACAAGCGCCCCTCGTGAATATAAAGATCTCCCACGCATTAAACATTGCACACACCCTCAATCTAACACTGTTAATCGTCACTCAACACTAGCACTAAACTAAAACACTGTATTTATATCATCGATCGTGTTCGGTTCGTCGCCAGCGTGTACATTTTATATACGGTCAATGTGACCGTATCAAAGCGTCAATTTTAGTAGCGCCTTGGCACATCTCCCTTGTTTCTATGATCTGACGTGTAAGCATTTTACTAATTTGGTTTTAATTTATAAAAACTAGCACATTGCCCGTGACTTCGTCTACGTGACTCACACGAACCATTTATTTTTCGGGATAAAAAGTAGCCTATATTACAAGTAGGTCGGGATAATATGCAGTGATAGCCTAGTGGTCTAACCATGTGCCTCCCACGGCGAATGGTTCGAGTTCGATCCCGAGGCACGCACCGCTGACTTTTCGAAGTCATGTGCGTATAAGAAATTAATTATCACTTGCTTTAACGGTGAAGGAAAACATCGTGAGGAAACCGGCATGTCCTAGAACCAAAAATTCGAAGACATGTGACGTCCACCAACCCGCACTGGGCCCGCGTGGTGAACTACGGCCCCCTCCGTCCCACAGAGAGCAGGCCTGTGTCCCAGCAGTGGGAACATTATAGGCCGGTTATGCGTATGCTTATGCGGGATAATGTAGCTTTCTATTAGTGAAGGAATTTTCAAAATCGCATCATTAGTTCCGGAGATTACCCCCCAGATACAAACTTACAAATTTTACCTCTTTAACATAACCCTCTACATACAAACTTATAAATTTTACCTCTTCAACATATTATAGTACAGATAAATGATACATCTTATCAATATAATAAAAGTATAAGTGCGTAGGAATCTTCTTTCTAGGACATCTGTCCTAGATACCACAGATCAGATATCCCAATCATGTTTAGATACTTCACAAGTATCACAACATTTGATAAAGTTGTGATAAGATATCGATAATATATCAAATTGCCTATCCATTGAAGGCTCTACATTTTTGCGATAACATATTAAGTATGTTTATCTGATCCACCTTCGATTTTGAGGACTGTGGACGGTGGATTTATTTTTAAAGAGTACGGCTGAATACGAGTTTCCTTATTTTCGAATGAGTTTTTGAGTAAATCAAATGAAATCAAATCAAATATCGTTTATTTGTCAATGTAGGTAGGTAGGTATATTACAATAGATGGTAAGTAAGAAATTAGTTCGCCACATTGTAAATTAGATATCTTGAGGCATAAATAGAAATATCTATAAGATAAATTTCATTATGTTGATTTCTTTTCAAACAAAAACTACTACTATCTTTAACCTCTGCCTATCCCATCGAGGAATGCCTTTGAGGCATAATGTTCTTGTTGTGTATCTTACATAAGTGCATAAAAAATATACATTAAAACATTATATTTAAATAATAATGGACCCGATAGACATGTCCTGCCCGAACGTTTTGGCTTGCCTGCTATTAGCGAGATCAACAAAATTTCCTAGAACCCGATCGCAGCGCCAACTACCGGGTCCAAATATAAATCTAAACCATCCAGGGATCCACTTAAATACACCCGAAAAAAATAATCAGAATCGGTCCAGCCGTTTAGGAGGAGTTCAGTGACAAACACACGTACAGAAGAATTATTCAAATTAAGATGTGTTCTAATTGCAGGCAAAACAAATCATCCCACAATAACTCTCATAATTATCCTTATCCTGCAATTTCCTCTTACAAATGGCGTATAATGGAAATCAGATAACACGTATGTAATTGTTGCCTGCACTTAGGTCATAGCTGCACTGAAGTTTTATGTTGAAAATAATTTTTTCAAAACTAGCTCTTATAATTACCACTTCCCAGCTCTATCATGAGACTCTGGACATCATCTAGGTCTACAGTACTTGTCAAGACGAACTCAACGAGCCAAAACACGACGGGGCGCTGATAACTGCCAACGGCCTTGAGTGATTTGGGTGGTATAGCTTGAGTGTTCTGCGCTGAGCTCAAGCAACGCGACATACGTCCATCGAGCAATACGACTCGCCTATCAAGGATCGCGCTGTGCCGAATTAGACGTATTATTACTTTTTTGTATCTAAAATATAAAATAAAAAAAAAGTAACAGGCAATATTGTAGGTAGTAACATAGTCTTTTCACACAAAACAAATCATGAAAATATCTTCAGCGATTTGAAAGTAATTACGTTTTTATGTTTTGGGTAGACAGTAATTTATGAATTTATTTCATTAAGTATTTAACTACAATAATTAAATATTCACAGGTACGATTGATGTATGTATATAATATGTTCTAGTTTAACATACAAAAATTGCACAACTAAGCAGCATTATTTGACGGCGAAATAAGAGATTTAAAACTTGAGATTTACGGCCGTTACCATTTACCGTCGCCTTAAGAAGTTGAAGAGTTCCCATGGCCACCTCCCGGCCTCATCATGAGACCACCTCCATGGTACCATATTATTGCATTGTCACCGAGGTTACATAGGTACCTATGTGTTCCAAATTTTAGCTATCCAAATCTATATCGTGCAACTCAGTAGAACAATTTCCGTAATCTTGCAGCATAGCCCGGCGATATTGCAATGAAATTAAATGATGGTACGTCACAATAACTGCTGTACGATATAGATCTCAACTCACGGCTATACAATTGCAGCAAGAATTTGTGAATAAACTAGCCCGTTTAACCGCACCCTGTACTTAGACAGCTCAAGTTGATAGCAAATAAGTACAATGATATATCCTCAATATTGTATGCCAAGATAAACCAGTCCTAACGACCTAACGAACTACCAACCTGGCCTAGTTAGCTGATCTAAGCAAGGTGGAATTAATATTAATAGGACATGTTTTATTACTTTTTTGTGCTAAGTATGGAAAACTTATGACTGAATGAACAGTCTTTTTGTTCTATAGAAAATCTCACACAGTGCTTTTTGAATGAGATAATAAAAAAAAAAATAAAAAAAAAAACTAGATGAGGTCGGTACCGTGTTTTCACCTTTGAGAAGAAACACCGAAACAAACTCAAAGGTCAACGTCTCTTTTAAAGTCCAGACAATCCAAAATTAAACTATGTAAGAATCATGCAGGTTAGTCTGGAATGGACCTGACTGCACACATGTGCCGAGTATCGTAGTAGCTCAACGCTGACTTAGAGCTCAACGACCGGACGAACATTACCATCAGAAAGGACATTTGGGTAGGCCCCTTAAAGTACTCAAACTATCAGACTGAACTAATTTCTGCAGATTGCCCTGAACTATCACAGTTTTTGTTTTTGAAAACCAAGAAGGTACACACACCAATAATATTGGTATGAATAAATCCCTTAGTTTCATATCAAGTTTTACAACTTTTTCTTGACATTAGCCGGATAGGATAGATTACTATCACTTTTACAAACAAGCATTTGTAATCTTATCACGATTAAACACGAGATAGATAAACTGCAAGTGCACGAGTTGTATGTAGTTGTATGTAGGTAGGTATATTTTTATCCGAAATTCCGAATAAATGTGATGATATTTGAGGATTTGCAAAATATTTTACCATATAACAATTACTTTTCCAAAAACAATTCGTTTCCATTGAGTTATACATTTCTATGACTCTGTCTTTTCTTTTCTTTCTTTCTTTCTTTCATACACACACACACACCCACACACTTTCACATTTATATTAGTGTGATTTTATGAGACATAATATAATTTGGACGGCTGCATGAGTTGAGATAGGTATAGGCAAATCTAAGAGAAGACGGATAGATGCTCTTTCAAAGAAGGAAGACGTATGTAATATCTACTGAAATTACGACTATAGAAGGTCAATAAAACCTATTTTGGATATCCTCGAGGACGCTAATATGTTTTTGAGGAAGCCAAAATAAGTGTCGGAAGTCTAATCCAACTAAATAGCGTGTTTATCAGCTTATCTGCTAAGCTTGGGATGCGCCTACACTAGAAGTAGCTACGTGTGGCACCCCCTGGTCAGCCCAATCTACCTTGGATAAGATACCTATGTGGAGACATTGATATTCTTGCTACTTTGAAGACTGGTATAAGTCCCGGCATCAGTCTTGATCACAAACGTCACCTGCGCCTTAGCTGATTTTTCGGTCTCTTAGGTGGAATGAAGAAGACAGGGGGCGCCGAGGCTGCAGGAGATTGGTTCGTCAGTCGATGCTCGTCGTCTAATTGGACCATTCTCTATTATGTACTAGCTGTTCCCCGCGACTTCGTCTGCGTGAAAATGGATCAAAAGTAGCCTATGTGTTTTTCCAGGTCCCAGGCTACGTCTTTACCAAATTTCATCCAAATCCGTTCAGCCGTTTCAGCGTGAAGAAGTAACAAACATACACACACAAGCTTTCACATTTATAATATTAGTGGGAAGTGGGATAGTGGGATTGTCAACTGTCTTTAGTGCCGGTACCTAGGTAGGTATATGAATTTGTAGGTTCTACGGCAAAAAATGTGCTGTCGAACGATGGGGCTCCTACTCAGGTAGATAACTTACAGTTAATAGAGTCCTTGAACCTTGAGCAATTGTTTGTTCAATAATGTTTGGTAAGATTCAGTTTTTTTGTGTGTTAACCTTGAGTTTTTAGTTTCATACTTATATGGGGCTAATAATATTTGACATAATACTTATCAAGCCAAATGTGGCAATGAAAATGTATCTTTACTCATAGCTGTTTATTAGTGTACTAACAAATCACTACATAGTATAAAACAAAGTCGCTTCCCGCTGTCTGTCCCTATGTATGCTTACATCTTTAAAACTACGCAACGGATTTGATGCGCTTTTTTTAATAGATATTATAGTGATTCAAAAGGAAGGTTTATATGTACAAATACATCCCAAAAACGCGGGCGGAAGTTAGTAGGGTATAAAACTATGTTACATATAAAAAACTTTTTTAACAAGAAATAACCGACTTCAAAAATCCACTACAAAGAAAATAATGATTTTGGTTTCGGAAGTCGGTGACTTTGGTTTTTGTTGGCTTTTTTTGCCACCGACTTCCGAAACCAAAATCATTATTTTCTTTGTAGTGGATTTTTGAAGTCGGTTATTTTTTGTTAAAAAAGCTTTTTATTTTTCCCTTTTTAGTTCTTTATCCCATGTTACATTACTTTTACGAATTCGTTCAACAGTAAATCTTCTACGGAGTGCGTACATTTATGCATATAATTTTGTACATAGGAATGATTACATAACGTATTATATACTAAAACCTTCCTGAAAGTATGTAGATTACGTTAGTGAAAACCCCATCCAAATCGAATCAGTAGTTTTTGAGAAAATCGCGCACATACAAACATACATACATACATACTTACATACATACATACGTACGGGACGAATACAGAACCTCCTTTTTTGAAGTCGGTTAATGAAGTCGGTTAATAAACCTATTCTTCTGTTCTGTGATATAAACAGCACGCGCGCCGTGTAGTTGTATGAGCTCTTACTTTTTGGATTTGTCAGTTAGATTTCTAGTAGTACTTAGAGAATCTCACCGGTGAGATTCTCCCTCGAACGTTCGCAAATAAATTGGGAGTTCTCATCACGCGGCGTGTCGCTACAGAAGACAGGCTGTAATGTTATCTACAACGCGCAAGTCTTGAGTCATGGTGGTCACTTTTTAACCGACTTCCAAAAAGGAGGAGGTTCTGCATTCGGTTGTTTTTTTTTTTTTTTTTTTTTTTTTTAATGTATGTACACCGATTACTCTGTGATCTGTGAGCCGATTTACGTGATTTTTTTTCATATGGTAGAAGAAGCTCGCGAGAAGGTCCGACATAAATTGTATTAACTTAGGTTGAATAGTTTTGTAACCAGCTTCAATAAACGGAACTTTCGTGTATATTGATGACATCATGACGATAATAAAAAAGTCATATTATGTACGTACACGAATTCCTGGACGCAATCGATCTCGATATTATACATGCATAACATCACGCTAGTATTTTCCGCAAGGTTAGGCAGAGGTGTATAGTACACACAGTTTTTTTTTATGTTCAAGTCTTATTTGATAGAAAGTTAGGGAAAGAGCCTATTGCTGAAAAAACATTGTTTTCGATTACTGAAACGTACTTATCCATAAATATCTTAGAAGGTAAATACCTATTTAAATTCGTGAAAGCAAGCGATCTCGGTAAAAATACATACAAAATGTGTGTCAAAGGCAGTATATTATTAAAGTCGCTCTATCCATGATTTTATGGTACTTTTATATACGTAAGGTATTATTATAAAAAAAAACATGACATATTACACCACTACACTAAAAAGTTAAAAATAAAAAACAGGTTTTAAAAAAACCGACTTCCAAAAACTACCTACACTAAAAACTATGAAATAAAAAGTTTAAACTTCCATATTAAAAATCTAAATGTATATTGAAGTCGGCGGGGCCTAGCATGAAAATAAGCAAAATTGCAGATGAACAAGGAATAAAAGGAAATCTTAATTTCCACGTGCACACACTGCGCACACCCTTCCTGTTTAAAGACTGAGAGGCAAAAACCTGAAAAGGCCCCGCCGGCTTCAATATACATTTAGATTTTTAATTATGGAAGTCTGAACTTTTTATTTCATAGTTTTTAGTGTAGTTTTTGGAAGTCGGTTTTTTTAAAACCTGTTTTTTTTACCTTGAATTAAATCACTATAAACTACATACATGCATACATAACATTAGATATGCCAAACGCTCCTAAGAAGCGTATTACAAAGGGGTCTCAAATTACAAATGAGTCGGGCAAGACCCGGTAGCTCAGTTGGCAGAGCACTAGCCACGGTACGCAAAGGTCGCGGGTTCAAATCCCGCTCGGGTCATATGATTTTTGAGAATCACTTATATATTTAATAACTTAAATATGCCTGTTGACAGAGTACAAACACATTTTGCGTGCTATAAGCCCCGATTATAGGAGACGAATCTATTGCCATTAACCATGCCCAAAGTCCCAGCTGCTACCAAGAACTTTCTATTGGAAAATCCCTATAACAATTCGCCTGAACCAAGAATCGAGCTCAAGACCAACAAAGCTGTAGACCAATCCACAAAAGATTTACTATAAAATAATAACTCACCTGTTTTTTGAACGGGGTTATCCATTCCGATGTTTTCTTCGCCATTTTATTTTTGAAAACTCACTTCAATTCACTCGCACGTTCCGTGTCGATGGCGGCATTACTTCGTCTGTGTCCACTGTGTCATTATCAATGCGATAGGTACCAACGATAGTGCTGGAAACTGTAAGATTTTTATTGAGAACTTCAGTTTATTTTTTATCTAGATAAACACGTGGAGTGGTGTTTGAGATATGTGATATTGTGTTAGGTAACCATTTTTTTTTTTTTTTTTTCTCTGAGAAATGCTACTTACGCATCCCCGCTCGTGGGGGACGAGACGGGGTATGTGGGACTCCTGTCCGAACGACAGTATACCCACTAAAACTCAGCGGTGTTCCCGCATCGCCGTGATGGGAGAGTCATGGGGAACCGGCACAGCCTTGACGTCCACAACTCTCCCGGCGCATGCCCGCCTAGCTGGCGAGCCCCGCATGCCCCCCAGACTGGGGGGCTATTGGAGTGGCCGGGAACACTTGGCCACCCCCGTCCGGCACTAGTGGAGGCCTGTGCAATACAGGCAAGGGTGCCCCCGCACCCGTTGCCTGCTGGCCTCCACCTGGGAGGAGTCGGAGATGCCTGTCAAACTGACGCCTTCTCCGACCCCCCCTCCGCCTTCGGAGCAGCGCCGCGTGAGGGTCGTCCTCACGCGCGCGCTCCGCCGGCGCCGCCTCCTTCTGCGACATGACGTGCTCGCAGAAGGAGCACTGCCGCCCAGGATTGTGTTAGGTAACCAGAGCTAAGTTCAGTTAACCAGTTAGATTAAAAGAGCCTCCAATGAGTAGCGCTACTAAGCAGAGAGGAGAGGTTTCGTAAGTAACCAATCAGAGGCATCGACTACGTGGGTGCTTGGGGGTCCTTTCATTTCAAACGCGGGCTAACTTAAAAGCATATGCGTGGTGCACTCTATGCCTTGGAACGGGCATCTAGCTTCGTCTTTTTGACTAACTGACCGACTCTTTCACAATGCAAAAGTACCTACCTGTAAGTGGTCTAATTAAAAACAAATGCTGACTTTGTATACCAAATTCTTGGCGCAACTAATTTAAATAAATAGATAAATGTAAACAATGTTTCAAAAGATGGACTTTAGACCTAAAGTAACTGACAATTAAAATCAATTAAAAACAGTAAAACTAACACCGCACTGTGGAAACTTGAGAAAATATATAAATTAAATCAAATGCGTACAATCATGTGCATTGAGTAAAGTCATCATAATAATTAGGTAGGTACATCTTAATTGAGTAGGCACTGGACCAATTTAGATTCCAAGAATTACGTCATCTATTTATGAAATATACCTACCTACGTTCTCTGTCTATTCAGCTAGTCTATTCTCTAATGACTCACCGGGTGAATTCACCGTGGGAACTCCTGTCATCGTACTTGTACAGTATT
This sequence comes from Thalpophila matura, assembly GCA_948465475.1. Taxonomy (NCBI): domain Eukaryota; kingdom Metazoa; phylum Arthropoda; class Insecta; order Lepidoptera; family Noctuidae; genus Thalpophila; species Thalpophila matura. The sequence continues at coordinate 11,122,001 of OX419201.1, read as the reverse complement.
GGTGCCGATTCTGTTGAACATCGCACTAAAGTAATTTTAATCACACTATATCTCTTTCTTACAAATATCATTGAAAAAGGACAGAAAATATTTAGAGCTGTCAAATTAGTCTACGCCCTTGTCATTTACGGGAAAATAGTCATAACCTTTTGCGATTACGACTAAATTGACATTAAAACTATTTAAGTCTGCTATTAAATATCTGCTATCCTTCTATCATGTTTTTTTATTAGAAAGAGACATAATAAGACTAAATAAGTTTAGTTCGTAAGCAACAGAATCGGCATCATTGTCAATCCCCAGCTACAAGTATAATGACAGCAGTTCTCACGGTTAATTGACGCGCCGTGTTGTTACAGAATAGCACGGCTGTCACCGACTCGCCGCGTGATATCACCACGAGAACTGCCAATTTGTTTGCGGATGTTAAGGAGAATCTCACCGTGACATTCTCCCTTGAACGTTCCTAAACAAATTGTCAGTTCAGTGTCGTTACAGAATAGACTAGCTGAAACGCTCCCTAGACGATCGTGCACGTAAGGCATGTCACGTGCATGCCATTCCTAGACGGTCGTGGAATGCGCCCCGAGGAAATGCAAGACCAATTCCTTGTGGAAATGAAGAATAGCTCACATCATGTTTGTTGGTGTGCCTCGGAAAAATAATGTTATCTCTAAGGCGATTCGCACACTGCACCGCATCACGCAGCGTAGCGCGGGAGTGCGTGATCTTTCGTTGTTTGCAAGTTGGGCCTAGCACGAACAATTTTGACGTATCGTATCGTAAACTTAAGCGAATTTCGAATCTAAAATACAACAGTCATAGAACACTTAGATAGAATTTTATACAATTTGCGCATTTTAATAAATACAGAGATTTTAATAAAGTATTTAATTTATACAAATAGGTATTGTGTAGCGAACGTGTATTTTCAATTCAAAATATGCTTACGTTTATGATACGCAACGTCAAAATCGTTCGTGCTAGGCTCTCTGTATTTGTATAGAAATCACGCATGATTTAACACACTGAAAACGCATTCACGCGCGTGGCTTTTGTTCCGTCGCCACGCACCCCGCAGCGTCGCGCGAAGCGGTGTGTGATTCGCCTAAAAGTTAAATTCACAACGTAATTTTGTTTCATCGCTTATTGTTATGTTGTATTATGTATGTAAAAATTGTTTTTTCATTTATAATATGGTGTACCTACCTCCAAAATTTTCCGATTTCCTATGTGTGAACCTTGAACACAAAAAGTTTGCGGAATACTGGATTAGGACACAGACACTACGAGGAATTTTATCAACAAAGTTAATAAAGGTAGAGGCACGAGAGTAAGACTTTAGAACGATTTGCTAAGTTGATCGGAAGACGCAGCGTAGGTAGGGCTGCCATCCGTCCGGGGTTCCCCGGATTTGTCCTAGTTTAGAGGGCTTCCGGGGAGCGTCTAGTAGGGGTTTCAAAAAATTCCGGGTAAAACCTGGACACTTTGTGTCAGGTGAATCCTGATTGAAGTACTTTTTCGGGGGCATCTGGGAAACATACCCAATTTCATCCAAATGTCCGGGGTTTTAAAGGTTTTGTCCGGCGTCAGCAATTTAGGTGATGGCAGCCCTAAGCGTAGGTAGCTCCCCACTCCCCACAGGGTTGACCGGCGACCTAGTGAAGGTCGCGGGAATCCGCGTGATGCGGGCAGTAGGTAGGTATGTAGCTAGACCGGTGTGCCGATTTTTGGGGGAGGCCTATGTCCAGCATTGGACGTCCTACGGCTGATATAATAAAGAGAATTGAGAGTTAAAGGCAATAAGAATAAACGAATTGGCTCTACTTAAGTAAAGTTCTTAAATCTTATTTGTAACAGAAAAATTGTCGCGAGACTTGGCATGATTTTTAACACGAATATTTTTGATAGGATTTCCTACTTTTCCTCTTGTTTCCTAAGCACAAAGAACTCGTATCTATAGCCCGGAAATCACAGTAAAAATTATGACATCTATCACCTAAATATTACCACAGACTATACCTACACAATATCACATAATGTCACACCACTTCCTTGAAACTGACATTGAAAATACTGACATTGACCAAAGTTTACGCGCACATATCTCCAAAACCACTGCACATATTTCGATGAAAATTACACCATCTTATAAAGCATTTTTTCACAAATATTTACGTATGCATATTGTTATGCTAGCGTTGTTAGGAGCGGAGCAGTGATTGGAAACGTCGGCTGTGAACTGAAGTAACGTATTAATAGAAACTCCGATGGCAAAATGCCACCATACTGTTTTGAAACGGAATAAAGACAGCTTTAGTGCAGTTTAACTGTTTACAAAGCACGTTACAATCCTACGATACGCTTCGTAAACAAACGTTCGTGTATCATTACAAATCTATAAACTACTGAGTTATTTCTTGTGAGGATAACCTCAATCGTCAGGTGCTAATTTACGGCTGTGTTGTTCAAAGTACTACAAATAACACAATATTATACTACAGAAGAATAACTTCACAAAAACGGTTAAATACATAGCGACTCTTGCTACATCGCAATAAAGTGTAAGTCAGCTCGCACAGCGCTGTGTGTTTACATTTATATTATCCTACAAGCAGCAAGCTACATAGTCTCTTTCTATCGCGTAATTCTATCTCTTTTGATGCATCGTAAACACTCTGAATTGCCTCCCCGGGCAGGCCCGCCGTTATTCTTGCAGCTAGTATAGTTAGGTTACTTGTCTGCGTAATTATATGCGTCAGAACACTGTTTAAAAACAGTAAAACACACGTTTGAAAAGTGATGATTTAAATATTAACAGTCATTATTATTATGTCATTGAAGTTGGCTAAACGTTAACAGCAGATTTAAGAATGAAAATTAAATGAAAAGTCAGGTCAGTCAGTCAGTCCGTCAGGAACGAAGTTCCAATCCAGCGACGCGACCTCTGTCTCGCCGGGTAAGGGTCGGAGACAGCTAGACCAGCGCGATTGCCGTGAATTTTAGATTTATGGAGGGCGCATAACGCTTTTTTCCTTCCCTGATGATTTCTCCCATGGAACTTCTTTCCAAAAAGAATCGTAGTTCATTTCAGACATTTTTGTTTATTATTCTAACATTCTTCATTCAATTCCACACTTAAACTTTTCTATACTATACGAGTAAAATTGATACATCACATCACACTGACTCTTTCATTCTATTCAGAGCAACGGAAGCCACACCCCTATAACATGAAAATCAATACTGAACGACACTACTACTACGCGTTTCACATAACAAGTCCCTTTGAGGCTATGTTGGTTGTCCTGTCTGTCACTTCTGTTTAGGTCATAACGTTTTTATTTTTGTAGATTTATGTGTTAAAGTAATGCTTAGAACATAAGAAAGTGGTGAACGAGAATTGGTAGTGAAAAAAGACTTCCAATACCGTTAAAAACGTTCAAGGACTTCTTATGTGAAACCATGAAACGCTCTCTAGCAAGCAGAGATTACAGGCTAACAAGACTTTAATAAATACGTACCTACATGTTACAGTAATTACACACTTTAGAGTTTTGCGCAAAAAAAATAAAACCCACGAAATACAATATTTGTAGTGGTCATTCCACTGTAGTCCACGCGGACGGAGTCGCGGGCAAAAGGCTAGTGTTAAACACTATAAAAACTACCCGTCCTTATCATTTTCTTATAAAGAGAGAGAGAGAGCACTGTAACAATATCACTTTTACAATTTGAAGGCACTATATCGGCAGTGGTTACGGTTAAACTTGCGTTACGTTACGTTTGCGTTTACGTTGTTATTGCCGCCTGAAAAAATATGGCGGCAATTTTGTAGCGATTGAGTAATTTTTTGCTCACGGACAAACGCGGTTTCTTTGTTAAAGCGGTGAATACTACTGAACAAAATGTATAGGGCGCGCACGGTTTAGCATGTACTATAGTTCCTGTATAGGTACAGGGTGAATTTTTCAAGTAGGCGTGGAATGTTGATGACCAAATCCAAAACTATAAGAAGTAACGAAAAATATTCAAGGGAGCTTCGATGATAACTAAAACGGTATGAAACGCTAAGAAAATTTATTTTTCAAGAATATAATATTCTTGAAAAATTAATTTTCCTAGCCAGGAACCGATCCCGTTGATTATGAAAAAAAAAACTGTATTGCAACAATCATTTTCGCAAGATCAAGACCACCTAATTACAGCAAGACTAAGACCAAGACCAAGAATGAATGTACAATACTAAAACTAAGACCACGACTATGGGTATTGACGCAGAACCGAGACCAAAGACAGGGTTAGAATGCAAGACCGAGACGAGGTCTTGGTCTTGCATTTGGGCAACACTAATTATTATTGCACCTTCTGATAGTGTCTCTAATAAGGACAAAAATCTGGGAAGAAATAACATACGGCAAACTAAAGGAAAGTGTTAATTTTTAATAAAATAAACAGATTAATACTTTCAAGTAGGTAATCGTCCAGTATTTACGCTAATCGGTTTTTTCAAAAATCGAATGATGCCACTTTATTTTTTATCAAAATTGGCCCGGACACTTTCCAATATTTCATAATTATAGTTTCGGATTTGGCCATCCACGGCACGCGCACACTTGAAAAATACACCCTGTATTATAAGTACTTAACATTACGCGGTTCGAAGCTCTTTGTAATTATTTTTATACGATAATAATAATTAATAATACACCCGCAGGGCACCTTGAGGACCCGCAGGGCACCTTGAGGACCCGCAGGGCACCTTGAGGCGAGGTGACGGGGAGTAGCGACCCCGCGGTACCCGAGTGCTCCAGGGAGAAGCCACCGTTCCTCACCTTCGGCTTGCCTTTATTGGCTGGTCGGAGTGAACACTGATGAGGAACAGGTCTCCCACCTCCAGCTTGCCTTCATTGGCTGTCTAGAGTGGAGTCGCTAGAGCAGAACCACTCTGCTCGGAGGGTGGATGCTGAGCGTAAGTGGTGAGTGGGCCAGTGATGCCGGACCCTCAGGGAGCAAGTGATCTGAGTTTAAAGTCCAGCGAAGCCTCTCCACCCTTCAGCCACTCACGTTTCTGTTGCCCACTTTGTTGCGACTCGAGCGACTTTTTTCAGGGGGCCCAGTGAGAGAGTTGGCAAGTCTCCGTCTGCTATTTTTACATGTGCACATACATTGTTCCGGCAGGCGCCATAGGTTCACAAAGTTCCCTTATCTTAGTCCATTATCATCCCATCACAATAGCCCAAGTAATTTCTTTTTTCCACATGTATTGCAATAGTCCTGCATAAGCTGGTGATTGTCCTTGGGTGTATTTCTGTGGTGCATGCAGGGGTGATCACCAGCTATGTCACCATTACATTTTATATTCAAATTAAAGGGCCTCTACGTGTTGGCTTCGGCCCCACGCACGCCTTCGAAAGGTCCGGGACTCTTAAGTCCCGTGTAACAAAAACCATAAAAATTAATAATACCTATATGTATTGTATATAATAATAAATACTTATAAATAATAATATCTTGAGAAAGAAAATCAAGAATTTACATGTCAATTATCGGATATTATAATAATTATCGCATAGGTATCTACTATTCTACCTACCTGATAATTATTATCGGATATATTGACTATCTTGATAATTATCAAAGAAGAATCTTGATAATTTCTAACCCCAAACAACGGTAACTTAAAATGATATTTACAAAAATCTGAAATTAGCCACTACGTCAGCGTTTACGCAAGTAAAACCTACTACTTCTGACACTGCGCATAAAATAACACTTAGGTACGCATACAATGTTGTTTGCAGAATAATAAATAATTATTATTGCAGACTTTACTATTAGTTCTAAGGTTGTTTTCACATAGGTAAGTACCTACTTAATATATATTTTTTAAATCATGTCTAAACTTTTGAGTTCTCTGTCAGCCGGTTATCAGTTCGAGCCCTTCGGCATCGTCCTAATAGAACGCGAATGCGCGATCACTGGGTGTCCTATCATCGCGCGAATTGACGACGGCGACGACGCGAGCGAGCGAGCGACCGTGGACTAAGCAGTGGCACGGCCGATACCAAAACAATGGACGCGCGAATTTCAATTAGGACACCTATTCAAAGGACATTGGCAGTTTTGGGCTTGATATGGTACAGTAATAAAAGCTTAACCAAAAATAACAATATATTTTAATTGTTCTTTGCCTAATTTATCTTAGAGATTAAGAATTGAAATCAAAAATCGAAATAAATAAGAAATAAAATGATTATGCCGTTGAATTTTGAAAAAAACAATAAAACAAAAACAGGTGCATGCTGGCTGGCGCGTGCCTCCACAGAATATCATGTCGACAGCAACTAAAACCTTTGAATTGAGAACTCATTAGTCGCGCCGTACTTCATTGGATCATTCACACCATACTTAACCTCACTGTTACAAATACGATAATTTCTCTTTAATCCACGTACAAAAACAAATAAAAAATGAATTTAAATACTCTTGAAATACTCGATCACACCAAACTAATTTCATATCTGTACCGACATACACAATCTGAAGCCCAGCGTTCTATGGGCGTCTACCGTGTCCTTTAATATGTTAGAACGCGCGTTCGTACGCGTAAAATTCACGCAAACCAACGATGATCGCGCATTCGCGTTCTATTAGGAGGATGCCTAAGGTCTAAGTTCACCGACAATTTTTTTTTTATTTTTTTTTATTCATTCTATGTTAGGCTTGCGCTTGACCGCCACCTCGGATGCGGACTACGATGGACCACGCTTGCCTAAAAGAAACCGATTCACTCGTGACTTGAAGATACCCAGGTTGTAACACCCTCTCGGGCAGCGTATTCCACTGCTTGGCGGTCTTCACAATGAAAGTGGAATCAAAGCGCTTTGATAACAGTCCGATGAAATTAAATTTGAGAATTTTCTTGTCGCCTTCTGCTAGCCTGAACCTGATAATTAGGTATATCCTCAGATCATAGAAACAAGGAGATATGCCATCATAGCAAATTAGTACGGGAACAACTGTCGCCACTTTTAGAACATTTTTCGACACAATTACAAGCGCTCCTTGTGAATAAAAAGATCTCTCACACATTAAAAATTCGGCACACCCTCAATCTAACACTGTTAATCGTTAGGTACTCAATACTAGCACTAAACTAAAACACTGTATTTATACCATCAATCGTGTTCGGTTCGTCGGCAGCGCGTATGAGCAATTTGCTTGATCAGGCTTCAAGTTCGATAGCACCTTGGCACATCTCCTTGTTTCTATGATCTGAGGTCATAACCAAATCATAAATAACGTCAACAAATTGTCGTGACTGATATAAATAAAAGATCAACGGACACTTAAATACAAATTATCGCCCGCGATGGCTAATTATATTATTGGTAATCCAATAGAAATTCAAAGTCGATAATAATGATACTGTCATGAAGCTATAAATCGCTATAATTATCGGCTATGATTGCTTCGTTTATCTAGTAGCTGAGCGCGAGGTCCTGGGTTCGAACCCCGAGTCGGGCGGTGTTATTGTGTTTTTAGGGTTCCGTAGCCGAAAAAGGAACTCAATGTCGTCCTGTCCGTCCGTATGTCAGTCAAACTAGCTATGACTGCGGTTCCGATTTTCAATTTTCTATACCTACCTATAAAACACTGTCATACTCATGAGCTCATGAAGTCATGACTGACAGATAACGCACAATCCAAACCGGTGGTGGACCCATAGATATTTGAAAGGAGGAAATATTCCTTGAGTATACTCTAGAGTCTGAGGTAGGTACCTACGCTAAAGGAGGTTTTTTTTTTAAAAAAGAATGACATTTAAATGTTGTTTTCCGACTTCCATGTAGACGAGGTCATGAGTCACGAATACAGCTGCTAGTCCAACTTAAGGCCCCGGTATACGCCAACGGCCTTGAGTGATTTGGGCGGTATAGCTTGAGTGTTCTGCGCTGAGCTCAAGCAACGCGACATACATCCACCGAGCAATACGACTCGCCTATCAAGGAGCGCGCTGTGCAGAATTAGACGTATTATTACTTTTTAGTATCTAAAACATAAAATAAAAAAAAGTAACAGGTATTATTATAGGTAGTAACATAGTCTTTTCACACAAAACAAATCATGAAAATATCTTAAGCGGTTCGAAAGTAATTACGTTTTTATGTTTTGGGTAGACACGAATTCATGAATTTATTTCATTAAGTATTTTACAACAATAGTTAAATATTCACAGGTACGATTGATGTATATATGTTCTAGTTTAACATAAAAAAATTGCACAACTAACCTGCATTATTTGACGGCGAAATAAGAGATTTAAAACTGGCCGTTACCATTTACCTTCGCCTTAAGCCGTATAAAATGCTTTGTCCTGACTGACTGACTGACTGACTGATGGATCAACGCACAGCCTAAACCGCTGGTCGTAGAAACGTGAAATTTGGAGGACGTATTCCTTATATGATGTAAGCATCCGATAAGAAAGGATTTTTGGAAATTCTACCCCCAAGATGGTGAAAAGGGGTGGCAAAGTTTGTATGGGGAAACGTGTTTACTTGATCTGATCAACTTTTAACTTTAAATTCTTAAATGTAGAGTTCAAAATTCAATTGGTTAGAGCACTGAGCAAGGACTTAAGCTGAATGCCCATTTACCCAAACCGAACGCGCGGAAAGAGCCGACCGAACCGATTTTTAGAATTCTTTCAAGAATTTTGAAATTAAAATTAAAGGAACATGCGGTATCTAGCCTATTCTTATCTGTGTTAGATTCGGTTCCTTAGGCGCGGATAGGTGAAAATTCGGTTCGGTTGGCTCCTTCAGCGCGTTCGGCTCGGATAATTGGGCGTTCAACTTTAGTAGGTAATAAAATATTTGTGACGAACTATTCCAAATTCAAATAAATATAAAATTTTAAAAACAAAAAGTTTACAATTCGAAATTCAACTTTGTCTGCTCTTGAATATTTGGATCAAAAAGTTTCATTACCTTGATTTTCCTTCGAAAACTCCTAATAAATCTAAATCCTATTAACTTTCATATCTAAAAACTATTAGATTTGTTTGTTTGTGAATATTAGCGATTGCTCTGTAGTTTGGAAGTATATTACAGGTATTAGTAATTATAATTTAAGTAAGTATTCTTATTTAGTTTCTCTTTGAATTTTTGTTTTAAGTAAATACCATAGGTACTAATATAATCTATACTTAATATTATAAATGCGATAGTTGGGATGGATGATTGTTACTCAGTCACGCCACCAGAACGGCTGAACGGATCTGTTGGAAATTTGGCACAGAGATAACAGTCAGGACTAGCACAAAAGCTACTTTTTATTCCGAAAAACGCGGGCGAAGCCGCGGGCGAAAGCTAGTTAATATATATTATAGCTACGTTTGTGACAAAAAATATAAAAAATAAAATACAAATTGTATTTTCCTAACATTTCCTAGTTATTGTACAAAATTACGTAGCAATGTTTGAATCTCTTATTTATTTAATAACAATACCTTTAGTAATTAATTAAACAACAAATGAATTGGCTCATAAAATAAACCTTTCATAACACAATAACAATTTCGTCATTGAATAAGGTAAGCATTACACAAAAATAATTATTATAAACGTTATAAAACGGTCATTGGCCTAATATTTAAATTATTTTATTTTTTTTATACCTAAAGGACATTGGCAGTTTTGGGCTGATATGGTACAGTAATAAAAGCTTAACCAAAAATAACAATATATTTTAATTGTTCTTTGCCTAATTTATCTTAGAGATTAAGAATTGAAATAAAATATCGAAATAAATAAGAAATAAAATGATTATGCCGTTGACATTTTGAAAAAACCAATAAAACAAAAACGGTTGCATGCTGGCTGGCGCGTGCCTCCACAGAATATCATGTCGACAGCAACTAAAACCTTTGATTTGAGAACTCATTAGTCACTCATTACTCTTCATTGGATCATTCACACCATACTTAATCTCACTGTCACAAATACGGTAATTTCTCTTTAATCCAATTACGTACAAAAACAAATAAAAAATGAATATAAATACTCTTGAAATACTCGATCACACCAAACTAATTTCATATTCGTACCGACATACACAATCTGAAGCCCAGCGTTCTATGGGCGTCTGCCGTGTCCTTTTTATACAGTAAACATTTTTTTCTGACACATAAAATAAATTGTTCACATTCTCACTATTAATTACTAGCGACCCGCCCCGGCTTCGCACGGATGCAAAGCTGATATATAAACCTTCCTCTCGAATCACTCTATCTATTAAGAAAAACCGCATCAAAATCCGTCGCGTAGTTTTAAAGATCTAATCATACATAGGGACAGACAGACAGCGGTAAGCGACTTTGTTTTATACTATGTAGTGATCTCAGATCATAGAAACAAGGAGATATGCCATCATAGCAAATTAGTACGGGAACAACTGATGCCACTTTTAGTACCTACCTACCTACATTTTTCGACACAATTAGGTACGCGCATAATTAAGCGCTCCTTGTGAATAAAAATATCTCCCACGCATTAAACATTCCGCACACCCTCAATCTAACACTGTTAATCGTCACTCAACATCCACACTATTATATCACTAAACTAAAACACTGTATTTATACCATCGATCGTGTTCGGTTCGTCGCCAGCGCGTACGTTTTTAGTATGAGCAATTTGCTCAAAATCAGGCATCAAGCTCGATAGCGCCTTGGCACATCTCCCTTGTTTCTATGATCTGTACCCTTATTCCGAGTTAAATAGAAATCTATACTCGACGCGTAAACCATAACTCGACCAAATTAAGTTTACATTATTATAATTGATTTTACTACATTCGAGCTATCACTGTCATTTGGTCGCATTATAAACGCAGACGCTAGCGAGCCTCGTAATATTATAACGCGACCAAAGAGCAGTGTCATCTTGAAATGAATATAAAAAGTATTGTAGCAAGGAGTTTATATACCCATCTAAACGCTTTCTGCTAATTCCGCGGGGTGGCCGTGCTATGTGCAAAAGAGGTCTTGCTAGACTAGTTCAAAGACAATAAAGTAAAGCCTGTGTCGTGCCACGGCGATGGGTTCAGTAAGGATTTTAATTTATGCGTACATCAAAATTATTGTGTTCACATTTGTGAAACAAAAAATTGTTTGAATGACTTGTTTTGCCATTTCGTAAAAAAACCGGATTTTTTTTAGGGTTCCGTAATAAGAAGTATTTTAGTTTTATGATCGCAAATATTTATTTATAAAACACAAAACACTACCAGTAAGTAATAATAATATAGGTAATATAAGTTTGTATTTTACAAAGCATTGTTGCGGTTATCAAACTCAAAACTCAAAATAGCAAATTATTATTTATTTGAGAGTGAATTGGTTTCATCTAGGCAAGCGTGCTCCATCGTAGACCGCATCATCGCTTAACATCAGGCGAGTTGGCGATCAAACGCAAGCCTATTATTTAATTTAAAATACCTATAATATATTACCAAAAACTAAGTACCTACTGTATCTTGTTATTTATTGGATGCTATGAGGTTGATTTTTTCCTGATTTTTTGATAACGCGGTTGGAAAGTTAGAGCGGGGGACATAATATTGTTAACATTCGTCGTAACGAACAGTTGATTTGATTTCGTGATTTCAAGGTTGGTCCCGTAGTTAATCGCACTAGTATTGAAAACTGAACACCATCCTTCACTATGTCCCACGTTTAACCGATCACCCAGTTTAAGATCGTTTCAATTTTGGTTACGTTCGTTTATAGTCGGGTTTAAGGTTTTAAACATAAATTATTGATGTATTGAACCCTAAATGAAAGCCATTAAAACTCATTAAAAATGTTATTATGTCAAAACAATACGTCAATCAAAGAGATAATTCGTTAAAAACTTATACTTTCCTATATTATTTTTGGACCTTGATACCTATTTACTGTTTCTAGCAGTGAGGCAGTGTTTAAATGCAATCAACGCCATTTTATTTGGTTGCGACTACTTCAAGGATATCTAAGTGTAGGAAGAAAACATTGATCTAAATGATCTAACATGTCATGTTTATGAATCAATATCCTACTCAAAACTAAATAGGGTAGGTGCGTCGGTTTCCCGTCCAGCGTCTATAGGCGGACATTTCGAGGATGTGCTGCACAAATATTAAGAAAATAAGAGTTCTATCCTTCAGTTCCACTTGAAATACAGCTCTAGGAAGAAAAGGATAGCTGTTCCATTCTGACCTAGTAAAATTAGTTACGTAGTATTACCCAAATATGCACAAATCCTCGTTCAATTCACCGTTAGCACCGCCGGTGCACATGCGTTGGCAAAACTAACGAAAAAATAGTGAGCACGTATTGCTTGCAAGGTAAGTATTTCTGGTTTTATTTATCTGTGACATGTTTTTTTTGTTTTAATTGCTAGTAATGCATTATTACAATGCATTTTGATAAGTCTTTTTCAATCATATTCAAAAACTTGTTAGATATTTAGTGTCCGCGAACTAGAATAGTAATTCTTTAAAAATGTTAGTTTACGGCCTGGTGGACGCAAATAGACATAAAAAATAATAACATCTTTAATTTTTTTTAGTATCTTATTAATATGGGTTAGGATCGAAATTCTTTTAAATATATTTCTTTTATATGCTGTTACATCGCTGGTAGTTTACGTCCGCCTAAATTACTCGTATAAATAAATCGTGTTTTTTCCGGCCATACAAAATGTATGGGAATTCAATGGCCGCCAATAGAATATGGCACTATGATGTCTCAGTTTTCGACCACTGAAGTTGATAAGTATTATATTTTTAATGTTTCTTTTATAGATGTCCTCCAAAGTTCCTAATTAACATACCTAAAGGTGAAAAACATTACCCTCCTTTTGGGCTTCACCGCAGTCGGGTAAAAAGAACAAAATTGATAATTATTCACAAGCATATTTTTATTTATTAATATAATATCTTTCAGTTGGCGTTTAAAGGATTAGAGTAGCAGGATACTAGACAACAAGGGAAACAGAAAATATGGCATTATTGGCATTCCGAGAACAACAATCCAGTGCAACAACACCGAGAACAACAAATTAATGTGCAGTCATCCATGGTTTAAGCGAGCGGAGATGGAATCTCTGGGATCCCAACTCATGGATTCCATATACCTTAGATCTCTCTCCGCAACTGAAACCTAGAAATACTTGGGTACCGTATGTCGGAAGCGTTGAGAATTAATGAGGCTGACTTTGACTTTTGACTTTGAGGGGTTTCGTTCACCGTATTAACAGTCTTTTGTCAGGTGGCAACAAGGTATGTGCCGACATTGGTTGGGTCTTGATGTTTTCTTTCGGCATATTTAGATGGATTCAGCCAGAATTAGACGACCTGAATTGGAAGGTTCGTTTATTTCCGATTGCATATTGGATGAATCCAGCACCACCTAAGTGTGTCGAGAACGAAGACCACGAAGTGTCGAGGTCGAGGCTTTTTAAATACCAAAACTCTTCACAAACCGTGAGGTGTGCGATCTTAGGGAATATTTCCTCAAAGCTGAAGTAGGGATGCACCAAGATGTAGTTGCAGTGAACAAAGTGACAAATGGACTCACGCCACTCCCATTAGGTAAAGAGAACTAGCGCAAGCCTATAGTGCTCAAAACCAATCTCATGGAGCTACACGGACACTTTTATCGGGCCCTTTATAGGTTGCATGCAGACTTCTTGGCGTCCATATTCTGGCTGCGTTTCGGCGAACTCTTTGGAGAAACCGATGGTTTTTTTTAAAGCAATTATAGACGAAGTTATGATGACGAGCAACTACCGAAAATACATATCTGTCGGGCTGTCGGGCATGCCACTGTCCCGCTAAATCGATCCAAATATAATTTCTGGTTGTTTTCGTCTTGCTAACGTTGAGTACTTGGCATAGACAAAACTTGGTGGCCAGGATTATCTACCAGCAACTTGCTCTGAAATATAAGTATGTGCCCGACCCAGTCATCGAAAATGGTCATATCACATTGTACTGGGATCGCTGTATCATCAATTCATCACTGATCGGACTATTATTGCTAATTTTGATAGATTGGTTAGAATGTCGCAAAATAATAGATAAAAATTGAAATTGCAGTACCGCATGATGGACATCTCGTAAAGGCCGAAAAAGATAAATAAATCGAGTATCTTAGCACACTAGGTTCTCCGCACGTGGAAAGTGCACTCAGCAATAATTGTGCCTATAGTCGTTTCGGCCAATGATCTAATAGCCAAGAGACTCGACCAACACCTGAGAAGGCTCTGGGATCAAGGTCTTTATCCAGAAAGCTTTCCTAATTACACGGCTTACATTGTTAGGAGAATCCTCTCTCTAGATCCCTGACCACTGGTAGCTTGGACCCTGTTCCCTATGCCAATGGAGTACCTACCTACTATTTTTAGGGTAAATTTTGCGAATTTTAAACATGTTAAAGCCATGTTATGCTTATCTTAATATTTAATAATATTTTTAGGGTTTTGTACCCAAAGGGTAAAAACGGAACTCTATTACTAAAACTCCGCTGTCCGTCTGTCTGTCACCATGAGCTGTATCTCATGAACCGTGATAGCTAGATAGTTGAAAATTTTACAGATGATGTATTTCTGTTGCCGCTATGACAACAAATACTAAAAACAGAATAAATAAAAATATCTAAGGGGGGCTCCCATACAACAAACGTGATTTTTTTGCCGTTTTTTTCTCGATCTTAATAAAGATTATAATACTTATAATATGGTGTCTAATGTTGTATAGATAATGGTACGGAACACTTCGTGCGCAAATCCGACTCGCACTTGACCGTTTTTTGAATTTTTTAAAGTCTTTTTTACTGTGATTAAGAAATGTACAAAAATATAAAATAAGTTAATAAAATTAATGTAGATGTGATTAAAAACGAAAGACTGACTTAGATTTTGTTTTTATATTAAAAAGCAACGTAATTTACAGTGCTATGTTATTTTATTATCTTTTTAAAGGTAATTTACCATAATAAACCATGTGGACGTAAACTAGATACAATGTGGCCGTAAACCAAAAAAATGTCCGTAAACTAGCATTTCACCATGTTTTGCGATTAAACACCTCTAAAATTAATTTACAGCTATGTATGTCATATTTTTACTTCTTAATTCAATCTTCATAATATCTGGTATCCATACAAATACGTTCAATAAATTTTCTATGAATATTTCATACTAATATATTAACGTAAAGTTAGACACTCCGCTAATCGGCCGATATCCAGCGCAATGACCCTACCTACCTATTTAACTTTTAGAGCTATTTTCATTTGAATAATAATAAACGAATAAAGTGCTTGGAGTTTCCCTGCGTGAATGAATCAGAAATAAGATTTTTAGGGAAACCAAGGTAAGCGACACAGCCAGAAGAAATGCCAAACCTAAATGGGGTACATAGCTCGTAGAACGGGTGGCTGGTGGAGCCGAAAAGATTTTAAGTGGCCGCGCACGGCGCGAATGGATAGAAATGAATCAAAGGGTAGACCTCACAAGGTGGACTAACAACTTGGTGAAGGTGGCGAGAAACTATTGGATGTGGGCAGCACAAGAGCAGTTTTTGTGGCGATGCTTGGGAAAAGCCAGCATTAAGGTGCCTTTCCAACAGAGATGTGCTATGCAGCTATGCTACGAAAATATAAAAGCTAGGCTGCAAATCTATGTGACCGTTTCCACTGATGTTATGCTATGTAGGTAGCCGTGCAAGGAAGATGCGCAGCTCGAGCTATGTGACGTATCGACAATACACATAGCTACTCCATTCTCGACCACACATCTAGCACGCATCCATAGCTCGCATCGCATCCATAGCGCGCATCTACAGCACGCATCCTTCCATATAAAAAACCTAGCTTAGCTGAATCGGTTTCCACCAGTGCTATGCTATGTGAACCAATGAATATGATTGGTTGATATCAAACGCATCCATAGCAACGTTGCATAGCACATCTGTAGTGGAAAATCACCCTTAGACGCCTGTCGGCTGATAAGATGATGATCATAACATTGACAGGAACTGCACGTCTTGGAAAAAAGGCAACACTTGATTGTATTCATTATTTAATTATAATATAATAAAAATTTAAAGTTTGTTTTTTTTCATTCAAATGCTAAAAATTCACTAAGTGCTCATTCACACGTACCATAACCACACCACGTCGCAACGACAAAATGCTGTCAAGCAGTGGTTACGTGTGAATAGCTTTTTGTAGTTGCGTTGTGGTACCGACAAAATGTCGATGTGTCGTTCGCAAAAATATGTGATGTGTAGTTCACAGTGTCGCTGGTGGTTGCGTTGTGGTTGCGATGTTGTCGGTATCACACACACGGTCGATTAACGACTGCAAAATGTGGTACGTGTGAATAGTCGTACCTATTCATTTTTAATACGAAATATACGCCCGGCCACGTGGTGTGGTTGAGGTGTTTTTTTTTTTTTTTTTGAGGATGGGAAATCATCAAATGACCCCTCCCGCTCTGGGCGGAGCGGAAGGGAGTGTCAGACTCTTACTGACTAAAACCCACCCATGTTCCTTTTTTAGCCCTTTTGTCCGGGTCAGCGGTATCCCTTCCGGACAATCCCGCTTTCCCGGCAGGCTTGGGCCCTAATGGGCCCCCTCTCTGATGCTGACATCTCTTTGAGGCGCGCGTGGAACACGTACGCGCCGTTCGGCACGGGCCTGGTCCTGATCGGACGGTGAGCTACCCATTACTCACCGCCCGCAGGCCCGCGCCTACGGTGGCCGGGAGTCGTCACGCGGCTCCCGACGCCCGGAGCGTCTACCGCGGCGGCTTGGACGGGAGAATCTCTCCCTCTCCCGTCCCGCCGCCTCCTTCACTAGCATGACTGCTTCGCAAAAGGAGGCGACTGCCTCCCACTCCCCCTCGCCCCGGACCATGGCTTGAACCAGGGCCGGGCGCGAGAGGTCGCCGCCGCTGCCGATCGCCTCTACGAGGACACGGCGGTGCTCCGCCCATGCAGGGCAGGCCCCCACCGTGTGCTCCACCGTGTCCTCGGGGCGATCAGCGCAGTGATGACACCCGGGAGTTTCCTTCCACCCGTGGTTGAGGTGTGGTTGTGGTTTGTGGTACGTGTGAAGAAGCCCTAACAGGAAAAAAAATGAGTTAATCAAAAAACCCGACTGCAAGAAAATAACTAAAAAGTTCAAAACAAGATCACTTTTCAAGCAGTCTGAGATCTTTACAGAATAAGTTTCTTACTTCTTCACGCAAAAACTAATGAACCGATTGTAATGAAACTTTATAGGTTTGCCATGCAATGCCATAATTGTTACTTACAGCTGTACTTTTTATCCCAATATTACCACGGAATCGAAATTTAATTTAATATTTTCGCCGGTGAAACCGCGGGGCGTAGCTAGATACATACGTGTCGAATTGATAACCTCCTTTTTTGAAGTCGGTTAACAATTATTATTTGTAAGTTTTGTAAGAGAAAAAACTAACGGTTACTTATGGATCAGAAAGAATATAATAATATTAATACACTACAAATACTACAATACAATACACTCTTTTTTTGCGGGCGTGTCGGGACAGTATTCTGTTCTAAGTAATAATAGTAATAATGCAGTCTAGTCGGTGGAGACCACTTCAAATTGTTGGATTTTGAATTTTTGACACAATGAAAATAGAAATAGGATCATTCTCTAAAAAAATGTACATTTTGAATTTTTAATTTGGAACTAAACCGACAACGTAACGGACCTGACAGTTGGTGTAACGAAACTGATGTCATAAAACATAGTTCACATTACACACGTAGGTAGGTAAGTACCTACACTCAAATATTAATAAAACACTGCCTTTAGATATATTTAGGAAATTCATTTGCAAGGCTTTAGCTCATCAGCCTAAGGCCTAAGGTATAACAGTGTATTTTTTAACAAGTAATAATTCTCTCTTTGAATGGTTAATAATCAATTAATCACACAGTGAAACAAAAATAATAACAATTTTCTTAAATAATAAATGTAAAGTTTAATTTAAAATAACTATGTACTTATAAATATATTATGTCAGTCTGGTAGTTTTTATTTTATGCATTAAGCTTTACAATTTCACAGTTTCGTAACGTAACGCAATGTAACGAAACTAAAGCCTTGCAAATGAATTTCCTAAATATCTAAAAGCAGTGTTTTATTAATATTTGAGTATACTTACCTACCTACGTGTGTAATGTGAATTATGTTTTATGTCATCAGTTTCGTTACACCAACTCTCAGATTCTATCCATTACGTTGTCAGTTTAGTTCCAAATTCAAAATTCAAAATGTACATTTTTTTAGAGAATAATCCTATTTCTATTCTCATTGTGTCAAAATTCAACATTTCGATAGGGTGAATGAGCCAGTTACAGGCGGTTATTTCATTTATTTATTTAGAACAGTCCCTTCGACGCGATGTTAGCTCTGAATGTCAATATATTATAACTTTTTAGACGGTGTTGCTAGTTTTATTTTAGCACCAATTCTCTTTTACCACTTTTTAGTGTCCCAGGCAGCAACAGATAGGGGTGCCAATATAGCATCAAAGTTACGAATGACTCTTCGTAGAACAAGAGCATTCGTTGTCGATCTTTTAGTGTAAACGAGCGAAAAATCAACGAGCAAAAATGAGAACCAAGAACTAGAATTCTTGCGCAATAGATGTTTAAATCGGCCGAACGAATCGCTGGAACACAAGAACGCTTCACGTCCGACCATGCAAGAACGCTCTAAGAAACTGTTCGCATGCTCTAGTGCCGTTTACATCAAGCGTGCGAGCATTTTTGGAATATTCTATAAAATTTCTGAATGCAGGCAGAATAATGCTCTACCTACGTCTGTTTACACTAAAGGAATTTAATAGAATGAGCATTCGCTCGACTGATGTAAATCGGCCTTCTTGCGAAACGCTCTTTAAGTACGCTCTTAATGTAACTTTTCCATGTTCTAAATAAATAAATAAAATAACTGACCATAACTAGCTCATAGACCCTATAATTGTTGGAACTATCGAAAACTCAACGAGGTCGCTGCCCACTAGACTGCATTATTATTGTTATTTTCTTTATTCATTTTAAGGTTCCGTATATAGATGCAAAGCCAGTTGTCATCGTTTTCAACGAAACGGTTGTCAATGGTTACTTTCGTTAACAACCGATGTCAACCACTAAAGATGGCTTAAAACGTATAAAAACATATTTTTTAGCGGAATCAGTTTTTTCTCCTAGGTAATGGATAGACATGGATAGACCAGTTTTATGTAATCAATTGTTTTTTTTTTTTAATTAAATACAGATACTTTATTTTATACGTAAAATAACCTTCATGAGAGACTTCTCTTCAGCGTAGGTACTTTTATATTGAAATTATTACTTCCGAATTGAGTAATTAGTTAGGTAAGTACCGAGGTTGGTAGGTCCGATTGCGTATTGGAAGTTGGAGCGCACATCACGCACGACGCGACATTGCCACATCGTGCATCGTGCATCGCCTTCGCAGAGCGGCAGCATGATGCACGAAGTGGCAACGAACGAACGATCACGTGACGACAAGGGCGTAAGTTTGATAATGTTTTCGAGTTTCGTACTTAAATGAACGTAGGAACTTAGGAAGGAAGGTACGTTGTAATAATACGTACGTATTACAAATAAAACAATTTAGGCTCAAAAAACTGACCCCGGAAATTCTGAGATTTAAGTTTAAATATTTTGTTAATAATCGCATTCGGTCTGTTCGCATTTATTTTATTAATGTTGGTTTTATATTATGATTTTGAATATATGTCTCTGTTACACGGGACTAAGGCTGAGGTTACATTAGGCCGCGACGCGACCTGCGACACATTGAGCGATTAAAACAAGTAAATGAATGCTCACGTGAGCATTCATTTACTTGTTTTAATCGCTCATGTGTCGCAGGTCGCGTCGCGGCCTGATGTAGCCTCAGCCTAAGGGTCCCGGACCATTTGAAGGCGTGCGCGGGGCCGAATGGTTACATAGCTGGTGATTATCCTTGTATGCACTATAGAAATACACCCAAGGATAACCACCAGCTTATGCAGGACTATTGCAATATATATATGGAAAAAAGAAACTACTTGGGCTATTGTGGTAGGATGGTAGTGGACTAAGTTAAGGGGAACTATAGGAACCAATGGCGCCTGCCGAAACAATGTATGTGCAAACGTAAAAATGGCAGACGGAGACTTGCCAACTCACTAACTGGGCCCCCTGAAAAAAGTCGCTCGGGTAGCAACGAAGGGGGCAACAGGAACGTGAGTGACTGAAGGGTGGAGAAGCTTCGCTGGACTTTAAACTCAGATCACTTGCTCCCTGAGGGTCCGGCATCACTGGCCCACTCACCACCTACGCTCAGCATCCACCCTCCGAGCAGAGGTGTTCTGCTCTAGCGACTCCACTCTAGACGGCCAATGTAGGCAAGCTAGAGGCGGGAGACCTGTTCCTCGTCAGTGTTCACTCCAACCGGCCAATAAAGGCAAGCCGGAGGTGAGGAACGGTGGCTTCTCCCTGGAGCACTCGGGTACCGCGGGGTTGCTACTCCCCGTCACTTCGCCTCAAGGTGCCCTGCGGGAATATTATGTTTTTTTTTTTTTCATGCTATGGTAATTAGCAACACCGATTAAGTTAGGTGAATCAAAGACCAGTGGTGGACGTAATTTCTTACGATCGAAATTCCGATAAGCTCATGGCATTGGTGTTCAGTCAACGTGAGTTTTTCAAATGGGACGAGGTACGAAGTCAGAAGTCTACTGATGCAACTTACTCTTACCGTCTATCATAAAAATATCCTAATTTCAATAGAGAGGATGGTTGGCAAGTACCACCTGTTTGGAATTCTGTTCTAAAAATAATCTATTCCCAAACTTCATATCATACTGCAAAACATCAAGACACCGTGAGCGATTATTGTGTTCATCGAAACGAATATGAATCGAATAATATCGATTAAGTATAATTAAAAAATCTTGTGCCGGTAGATTGAAAATATTTTTTGTATACATTAGCTGTCATAACGCCTACCAGCTCAGTCATCCTGCGACCATGAACGCTGCAAAGTGTTCGAAACGTCAGGAAAAAGAAATCAGTAATATACGCGATTTAATCCGTTTTAACTTGTTTTATCGCAATGTGTAATATTCGCGAAAACCTAAGACATTATTATGTATGTGCACTGGCCATTTAACCGATGAGGCCATATAAAACTAAATCATGCGCGACAGCTGTATAATTTTATGATTGTCTTATAAAAGGTGGTCTGCTACTTCAAATCTGCGAAACCATGGAATTTCCTATCACATGTATGTATAAATTATGCATCAACATGTTTTATTTAAGTAGGTATAATCTGCAAGCATGTATCTGTGTGTGATTATCAAATTTCCGTAGTGTGTGCTATACGTGTTCACCTCGCCCTCCGCAAAAAATGGCAGAAAATGTTATACGGTGATTTGCCGCTTAGCAACTTTATAGGTTAAATGACGAATCAATGCTATTAATAAATCTACTACTTATTACACAACATATTTTATAAGTAGTTATTTTTTTAGTATCGCTATCTATCGCCGTTGTCTCGGACGACAAAGTGATCCTATAAAGATTCCGTTTTTCCTTTTTGAGATACGGAACCCTAAAATGAATAAAGAAAATAATAATATTAATTCAGTCCAGTTGGTTGAGACCACTTGAATTTTCTATTCTTATCTGTCATTGTGTCAAAATCCAACATTTCTATAGGGTGAACGACACAATTACAGGCAGTTATTTTATTTAATTATTAACACTCGCGGGTAGTACGTGATTGTACGTCATAATGTATAATTTTACCATGCCGTTCAAAAACAAAAGATCGTGTAAGCCGGAACGTTTATTTCCGATAAACTTTCAAGTAAAAATTCAATTATGTGGACCATGTTCTCAACATATAAAACTCTAAGCTTTACTGTCATAAAGAATCAGTTTTTGACCATTTCAAAAATGTGTCGTTGGCAATTTGCGGCAACGCTACACACACACACATGCGTGTAATACGCACACACGTACGTGTAACACGCACAACGTGATTATACGTCCCGCGCGCCTCCTGCGTCTCTACATTTAGTCAGATTGTGTCACGGGAGGGGTGCGCGCGCATTTTAGCGTCGCAGGAGCGGTTTGTCGTAAACTTCGAGACAAAAGCATCATTAAGTATTAAGTTTACGTTATTATTTTATTGTTACTTTGTTGTGAATTATGTTATAAACAAAATTATGATATGAAAATGGTGTCTTACGGGCTCTTTTGTTTGTTTTTGACGTAAAAGCGCAAGACAAATCCGATGAGGATATTTGAGGATTTCGATAGGGATAAATCAAGGTAGAACAGTTCCAGGACGATAATTGGGACTTTGGAACGAATAAAGATATACCTACTACCTACGAGATATTATGTCATGTGTCCATAAGACATCTAATTAGTCGCAGGTTGTACCAATAATGGCAAAACCTATGTAATCGATGACGTGATAAAACGTTTGTCATAAAGTTTTTAAAACATCCCATATTATGCGGCGCTACGTACTTAAACGTCAAATATATTTATATGAAAATTTATTGTGTCATTTTAGAACACAGATTCAACTGGTACCGTCCGCGAACGTGTTAAGAACATAAAATTTATAGCAATAGAGCGTTTCACATAAGAAGTCCCTTCGACTGGATACTGGACTTCGTTAGCTCTGAATGGCACGTTTTAGATGGTTGCAAGTTTTATTTTAGCATCAATGCTCTTTTACCACTTTTTAGTGTCCCACGACTTTAACACTTAAATCTAAAAAATACATAAAACGTTCAAGACCTAGACAAAGTGACAGGGGAGCCAACATAGCGTCGAAAAGACTTCTTATAAGAAAGGCTCTATAGCTAAAGTTCTCTATTTACTATGACGTACAATCACGTACCACCCCCGAGTGTTTATAAATAAATAAAATAAGTGCCCGTAACTGGGTCGTTGGCCATAAAATTGTTGGCACTATCGAAAACTCGACCAGGTCTGCGCCGACTAGACTGGTTTATTTATTTATTTATTTATGCACGTAAAAAATAGGTGTATTGTATTGTAGTATACAGTATATTCTTTCTGATACATAAGTGACGTCACGTTTGTACCGCGTTGAATAGGCGTTGTTGAAATTATATCACAATTTTGTTATACAGGTTGTCCCACGGCTGTGCCACATGGAGGGAAAGTACTTTAAATATTATAGTTAGGAAGTTTTGCTTCATGAAGACTTTACTTTATTTTTAAAATTAAGCAATATTGCATTCAAAGATTTTAAAAAAGTTACTTGCTTCATCTGGGAATCGAACCGACCAAATTAATGTGAAAAGAAGAACATACTATATTTTTATGATGCCGATTGAAAGGGTTAATTATAAGCATTAATTCCTTCTAAGTAACATAGTGTCTTAAATGAAAATAACATGGCGAAAATTTACATCTAAATTTAGGAAAAGAATTTATTAAAATAACTTTTCGTGTCGCTTTTCATATATAGCTTTAATTATATTTGCTATTAAGTACTTTTTTACACTGTTTTCCGGAAATGTGCAAGATAAATGCAATAAAATACTATTTGAATGCATCTTGGCTATGCGCTAGGCTAGACAGTAGAGGAATTTGAAAAAAAAAAATGGTAACTTAAATTACGGTGTTCCTGTAATTTAAGATAGGTGCCATGTTACTGGCACCTATCTTAAATTACAGGAACACCGTAATTTAAGTTACCATTTTTTTTGTTGTAATTTAAGATAGGTGCCATGTTACTGGCACCTATCTTAAATTACAGGAACACCGTAATTTAAGTTACCATTTTTTTTTTTCAAATTCCTCTACTGTATGATAGAAGGAATTAATGCTTACAATTAACCCTCTCAATCGGCATCATAAAAATATAGGTGTTCATTTTTTCACATTTAGTCGGTTCGATTCCCAGATGAAACAAGCAACTTTTAAAAAATCTTTGAATGCAGTATTATCTACTTAATTTTAAAAATTAAAAGTGAAGTTTCGCTGAAGCAAAACTTCATATCTCCAATATTTAAAGTACTTTCCCTCCATGTGGCATAGCCGTGGGACATCCCGTAGATGGTATTCAATGCACGATATTGTGAATCCGCTCGTCCACTTCTTGCGAATTAATTTCATCGCCTATTCAACGCTGGACAAACGTAACGTAACGTACTAGACAGTTGAAATTTAAGAACATGGTTTTATTTAAGTACAATCTGTAAGCTTGTGTCTGTGTGGGATTGTCAAATTTCCGCAGTGTGCTGTACGTGCTCACCTCGCCCCCCGCAAAAAGTGGTGGAAAATGTTATTTGATGATTCACCGCTATGCGCCTCCAGGGGCATATAATTATGTTCTAAGGAATCCTGTCTGAGCAATATGAAACGTCACACAGTGACGTCACAACGGTAGTGGTGGTCGTATTTGAATTAGTTCTAATAAGATGGCTAACATGTATAACAAGCCACTGACTCCAAGAGTGTTAAGCTGAACTTTGACGTTCGGTAACAAACAATTGTATGTTAGTAAACAATACAAACTTTTAAAACGATAGTGGGTAGTTAAGGGTTAAATCTATAGTCGCTAGCGACCGCGTAATACGTACTCATACTTTGGATTCTAAGTTTTACGCTGTCGCTAGCGTCTATCGATTGCATGGACATCTATACTAATATTATAAAGCTGAAGAGTTTGTTTGTTTATTTGAACGCGCGTATCTCTGGAACTACTAGTCGGTTTCGGATTCATAAGGAATCGTATAGGCTATTTAACATCACCCTACGACCTTTGAAAGCCGAGCAAAGTGAAAAAGCAAAGCAAGTGAAACCGCGGGGAAAAGCTAGTATTAAATACGGGACGCGAAATACGGTCGTTAGCTTGTGTGGTCCAAAGATTACGATATTAAAGCCTTGTCAGTTTGACAGTGATAGACAGTGACAGAAATATAAGAAGAAGCAATATGTATTCTGAATTTCATATAGGTAGGTAGGCATTTTTCATGTGTTCCTGTCCAATGGTTATTGTGTTCTTAATCGCATGGATATTGTGGCGCCCTGTCATCTATGACACATATTCGCCATAAATAATTATTGTCTTACGTAAACACTCCTTGATATCATTGTATTAAACTTCTTTTCTCTTTGCTTCCTTTGCTGTCAAGTGACCGTGCTAATTTTCTGCCAAATGACAAATAACCGTGTTATTTTATTTATTTACAATTTTCGAGATACACGTAGACTCATTGCTACTGTAATTATTATGTTTGGAGATGATCAGGGGCTTGTAGCTCAATGTGTTTCTGTGTTATAATTATGTAGTGCGGTTTGTGTAAGACCAAAAATCAATCTCAGTTACCATTTCACAGGTTAGTACCTATTCGTTTACATTAAGTGTACAATAAATAAAAAAATCCTAATAAATTTGTTGTGTTAATCCATATAGGTAGGTACAATATTTTCAGTGTGAGTTTAGAAATTACAGTTTAGTTTTGCTATAAATGTATTTTTTCATCATTGCCTATTTATTTTGTAAACAAACGTGTAGAAACAAAGACACAGCTACTATTGTACTGTATCGATATCGATAAAGTTTTTATTTTTATAAATGTATGAATGAATTGAAAATAATCAAGAATTACATAGGTATACCTTACTACTTTAAAAAAAATATGTTTTCAGAATGCTAAGGAATTAGGTGTGCATTAAGAAATAGAACCGGCCACTTGCGTCTCGGTCCACGCACAGTGTAGGGTTCCATAACATGTCCATAGAAGTGCGGCTACACACTTGTATAGTCGCCGCCGTGTTATGTTAGCCACAAAGTTATTTTACAATAAGGGTTTATTGGAAACAAACATAATATTTAATTATCACACAATAATTAAGTAGGTAGTACTTAAAACTACCTTGTAATGTTATTTATTTTTTGTGTATCAAAGGCATTGGCATCGAATTTATGAGTTGCTCTAATTGCATCATGGACAAATCACAACTTTTGTTTTGAATGCAGTGATAGCCTAGTGGTCTAACCATGTGCCTCCCACGGCAAATGGTTCGAGTTCGATCCCGAGGCACGCACCGCTGACTTTTTCGGAGTCATGTGCGTATTAGAAATTATCAGTTGCTTGAACGGTGAAGGAAAACATCGTGAGGAAACCTGCATGCCTGAGAGTTCTCCATAAAGTTCTTGAAGGTGTGTGAAGTCTGCCAACCCGCACTTGACCAGCGTGGTGCACTATGGCCTACCCCCTCTCATTCTGAGAGGAGGCCCGTGCCCAGCAGTGGGACAGTTTATAAAAAAGGGCTGATATTATATTTTATTTATTTATAACTTTTGTTTCAGTTCTTATAGTTTCCGCTGCTCTTGAAGCTCTTCTGGGCTCACCGAACTTGCGGTTACGGCCCGCAATTAATCAGTGGTCGAAATGCTTAGAATTGCAGAGAATAACTTAGAACCTAACCTCACAACAGTCGGTTTTACTGACTCCTACAATACCCGTGACAAACACCAAAAGTAAACGTTACCATAATCGAATGCGTCTGAATTTTTTTTCTGTCATGGATGTGTTTTTGAGTTTTATAGATGGTATTATGAAACAAATGTTTTTTTATTTTTGCAAACAGAGACTATACAGGTAACAAAATGTCAGTTTTCCTCTTGGAAATCAGACTTTTATGTAAGGCTCACAAAAATGGAAGATTCCTTATTCATTTTAGAGAAAATAATTGACTTTTTATTTCTTCTGTGCAGTATAATTTAAGAGGTTTCGATTTTTTTGTGGCAAGATAGTCTTGTTTATCTTGCAGCTCTGATAATAACACTGTGAGTAACGAAAGTACCGAAAATCCCAGCTCTGTATTTCGTAGAAATTAATTAACGATTTGTGATAATTAATAAAACATTTATTTTAAATCTTGTAGTTTTTTATAGTATCGATATCGGCAATGAGTCTACTTAGTCATTGAACAGCCCACACTTAAAGTAGGTATTGACATACACGAAGTTTTTTAATCAATATTTTTGGAACTATCGATTACTGCCATCTTTAAATGTCATTCTTTGTCATTGTTACTATGTATAGTGTTACAAGGTGTTTAATCTAATATTTCATATCAGATCGCTCAAATTATATAAATATTTATTTACAGTTTGATATGAATAACTAACGATTTTCAGTCGTGGGGTTTCGCTCATATGGGACTGGTGCTATTCTGGGACTTAATCTACCTCACTGCTAAATTACATCCAAATCTGTACAGCATTTTGGGTGCCATCAACAAAATACGTGTTTCAATTGAAACTATTTTTCACGTGATTCAATAAGTAGTTATTCATAAACATTTTGATATTACGTTGTAATTGTAACATAATCCAAAATAATACATATATCTAAAGACAAGGGTAACTGTTTCTTACTGGTCATACTAAAGTGACACTAGTGATTAGTGATAATAGATGACATCATGTGACATCCGTTTCCCTGAACAGAAAACTTTTTGATAAATACTCTATATTTTTGTATCACGCTAATTGACACCAGCAGCGCTACTTTCTATACATTTATTTTAAATTAACGTAGGTACAGTTTATATTTGAAACTTACACTATTACAATTTCCATAAGTAGCAGGGTTAAAATCTAAGGATTCACATAGACTGCAATCTATCCAAGGCTCACTATTACTCTGAGCTAAGTCTTAAGATTTTTGCGTCTGGTTGGTTTTTGAGAAGGGGTTGCATTCACCGCTAAAACTGCGCTTGTATGTACAATCCTTTCTCCGCTCCATACCTACTTAAATACTTGATCGCATCGGGGCGCACTACTTTCAAAATTCTCTGTCTATTCACTTCTTTTACTGTTTATGGTTATGTATATTTAGATTTAGTTTATTATATCGCAGAGTTGTCAAGTTAATCTCGTTACGAGATTCGAACGATAAACGTGTTATTCCTGTATGGCCCTTGCCAAGAAAAAGCCAGCGATACTGGCGCCACCCCGCGGAATGGAAGTGAAAAAACCCTCTTGGTTTCCGCTATTTCCGCGGGGCAGCGCTAGTGTGTAAAATAGGCCGTCTAACAGTAAACTTTTTAATTCGGTCGAGTTATGGTTAACGCGTCGAGTATAGATTTCTATTTAACTCGGAATAAGGGTACTGAGGTAGTGATAGTGACTAGCTATGGTCTATACCTATACCTAAAGTTTGATACTTATGTTTCACATAATAATTCCCTTCGACGCTATGTTGGCACCCTCAATGGTGTTGGAAGTTTCCTTTCAGCACCAATTCTCGTTCACCTCTTTTGAGTATCCTAGGCATTACTATAACACAAACAAAGGAGGAGAGGTAACTTAGGCGACTTTTATTTTAGAAAAAGAGTTAGCATTCCACGCAAATCCCATGAAATCGAATATTTGTTTATAATATATTATAATACAGGGTGGCAGGTTAAACAGTGGAAATATTTTAAGGGGTCATTGTACTCATAATTATGAACAAATTTTACTATGGGACCAGATAGGGCCAGAAATGGCGAAAAAAAAATCAGCTGTTCCATACATTTTGTTGAGTTATGTGAACATAAATGTATGGAACAGCTGATTTTTTTTTGGCGATTTCAGCGTTGGTCCCATAGTAAAAGTTGTTCATAATGATGAGTACAATGACCCCCTAAAATATTTCCACTGTTTAACCTGCCACCTTGTATAAACTAAACTTTACCCGTGCGAAGCCGGGGCGGGTCTGATAGTATTGTAATATAATATGTTAGGTACTACGTTGTTACATAAAGTATTCATAACTCTAGGAAGACGTTGGTCATGCTTCATGAATCAGTGCTTGAGATAGTCCAACCTTATTAATTAATAATAATTAGAAGGGCTACGCCAGGGATGGCAAACCAAATTATATTTATTCTGTAAA
This sequence comes from Thalpophila matura, assembly GCA_948465475.1. Taxonomy (NCBI): domain Eukaryota; kingdom Metazoa; phylum Arthropoda; class Insecta; order Lepidoptera; family Noctuidae; genus Thalpophila; species Thalpophila matura. Next base: position 11,092,938 of record OX419201.1, on the reverse strand, counting down.
TAGGTTATGAAAATAATTCTTTCAGTTGAAATATTAAATACCTATTAAAAAAGCAGCATAATATTATCATATTTTTTAATATTATTTTGTAGGCTTGCGTTTGACCGTCATCTCGCCCGATGGTGGTCTACGATGGAGCACGCTTGCCTAGAACATAGAACTTATTATGATTGTCGGAATAACCTGTCGGAGTAAAATGTATTCGGAATAGAATAGCATAGTGTCCATATTATTTTAGAGTACAGCATTTCGGAATACAGTATTGTCGAAGTACCATTATGTAGCGTTTTGTGTGTCATAGTTAAGTTTCTGCGTAATAAGTTGCGTACACCTCAAGGTTTGCCATACCTGGGTTAGACTTGAACTACGGGGCTTATGTCTGAGTTATAGAGAGGGGGGGTACTATATAGTACTATGTGTAGGTGTGTGAAAGAACTACCATCATTTGTGGAGCAGTTTTCGAAAGATCGCTTGTGTATCAAAAGTGTTTCAAAAGTGTGTGTTGTATTTCATAAAAAGTAATTCATGTGAAAAACACTAATGGATTGAAGTGCACTGATTTCAATTCCAGGCATGTACCATGTAATAGTAAAAGGTCGAGTTTTCCAACCGCCATAATGATAGATTAGTGAATTTTCCAAGTGGTTATATACGTCACAGAGGCACTAAAATTTAAAAATAGTTACTACATCATTCTTGGGTGCGTAAAGGATAACTAAATAAAGTTAATAACAAACGGCCGCCTCTTAACCGGTTCCGTATCAATTAGCGAATCTTAGAACTCGATTTTATTAAAAACTGCATGCACTGTGTGTAAAGTGGACGCACACCTGTCCGCACCGCACCGCACGCACCGGAGTTCCCGAGACAACAAAAGCGATGAAAGTGGCGATTGCGGCGCGCGTGCATGCAGACAAGAGGCATCCACCATTAATGTGGACGCACTCTTGTCCACAATTCTTTGTATGAAGTTCGATGCAACCTCGCACAAGCGTGCAGGTTGCATAGCGTCGTTACAGTGCGATGTCGTGCGTCGTTGCATTGGTCATCCAAATCCATCTCTATTCTACCAAAGAATAGATAAAGTTCTTTCTATCAAATTGTTATCTCTTCTGCCTGAGTACGCGGCGACCCGTGCTTGGATTATTAGAAATTTCTCTATTGAAGAATAGAGACATTTCATTCTTTTCATTTTTGTTTACATAAAACGGTAGATAGCGATGACTGCGGCGATTGCGGCGCGTGCATGCAGACAAGTGTGCGTCCACCATCATTTTTATCCTCGTACATACACTTCAAGGCTAGGCTAACCACTAAGGGTACTCAAAGCCAGTGGCATTTTAAAAAGTAAGATTTTTTTAGTTTTAATGTGCAATAACGTGTTTGCAATTATCTAGACATTTCACATTAACCATTGACATACGCTGACGTACCTAGGTAACAGTACCGGGGGATTGTAAATACCAGTATATAAGAGCAGCACGCTTAGCATGACCAATTCTATCTCTATTCTATCAAAGAATAGGCAAAGTTCTTTCTATCTAACTCGTTATGTCTTCTGCTCGAGCATGCGGTGACCCGTGCTTGGCGTACCAGACTTTTGTCTACTGAAGATTAGAAACATAATCTTCTCTTTATTGTATGCATAAAACGATAGAAATCTTTCTACAAACTGTCACTTTGTCTATTTTTCTATAGACAAAACCCGTTTCTGTCGTGGTCATGCTAAGCGTGCAAGAAAGTGAATACATTACAACATAAATATCATTGTAGACAACGAAACGAACACTAAAACTATAAATCATAAAACTAATAATAAAATTTGTTTACATAGTAATATTATAATATGCAATAGGTGCTTATTTCTCATAATGATTTATGAATGCAAATTGCACCTTGTAGGTATTTATTCAATAAAAATTCTGCAGGTTTGTTTTAATTGTACGAGTATATAATGTTTTCAAGGGTAGATTCTATTGGTTTTCTGATTATGCGCATTTACTTGGTTATTTTTGTAACACAGCATAGCATGTAGGTAGGTATTATCCTGGCAAATATAGGTAGTATAGGTACTATTGCGTGTGAAGGATAGAGTAGAAAAAGTGTCCAGCTTTATGTAGTAAATAATAGTTCAAAAACCAACAAGTTTTGATGGTGATTAAAAATTCACGTTATACTTGTTTTGTCTCCTATTTTCCTTGTTGAATGTCGAAACTGCTGGCGATATGTGTGCATAGTTATGTTAACGTTCAATGTAATCGGACTCCACTGTCGGTCCATAATATCGTGTCATTTTACTGTAGTAGATCCGATTTGACATATTATTAGTAAAATCAGTATAAAAAAATAGCCGTCCGGTTAATTAATATTTTTATTCTTTGCTAGGTATTTTTTTGTTTTTATTAAGAGTCATATTTAAAATTATTAGATTTTTGTTACTAATAATAATTTTAATTGACGTGTTCTAAATAACGTAAAATCCAAATTGATTTAAAGTTGATATTTTTTTTGGCAACAATTTTATTTCAGACTAAAAGAATAAACATCGGTTTTTAGTATTCTTTTAAAAGAAAAATAGGTTTACACACTTTTGAATAATAACATAACCTCTTGTTACATGGACAGTGGTGTGAAATACTTACTCGGGCAGTGGTGGTAATGAGTGGCTCAACTTTATGATCATCATGAAGAATGTCGGCTCCATTGATAAGACAGGTAATTTAATTTCTTTGTATTTTTTTAACAAGGCGTGATTATTAAAAAAAGAAATGATACAAAAAATATGAATAACTATTTGTTGTTAACTAGCACTTCACCCGCGACTTCGTCCGCGTGGCCCACAGGAACCGTGCATTTTGTCTGGATAAAAAGTAGCCTGTTACTCAGTGATAATGTACCTAGCTTTTTACTGGTGCAAGATTTTTTTGAATCGGTCCAGTAGTTTTTGAGTTTATCCATTACAAACATACATGAAAAATCAAATCTTTTTATAATAGGTACTAGTTTATTTCAAAAATATAAAAAAATACTGACGTCATATTTTTTTTTTAAATCCGTACGGTACTTTTTGCGTGATTCGTACACACAGACAAAAAATCCCAAAAAAAAAACCTATCTCGACTGCTTTTTCTGGAAAGGTATCTTCAATGTAAAGACTCGCCTTTTTTAAGTTTTATAATACGTAGTAGGTTGCGGCGTGAATTATGAACATAGATCGCGCATGTACCTTTTCGGCCCAATAGACAATAGACAGTTGACAATACGTAATAGAGAATGGTCCAATTAGACGACGAGCATCGACTGACGGACCAATCGCGTGCAGCCTCGGCGCCCCCCGTGTTCTTAATTCCGCCAAAGAGACCGAAAGATCAGCTAATGCGCAGGTGACGTTTCTGCCGTGTTATAGATTCAATATACTATCTATTAAGTAGTTTCAAAATGTATAATTCCCAGACGTGGACCACGTCAGCGGTGCTGATCAACATGTTCGGGCAGGGGCTGGTGCTAAGCTTCCCGTCCAGCCTGCTGCCGGCGCTCAACCACCCTGACTCCCCCATTAAAGCTGATCTGCACACGGCATCATGGCTTGGTAAGAAACAAGCTATTTTTAGATAGTCTGTTGAAAAAAACAAAGTAGGTACACAACATCTCAAAAAAACTTTAAAAAATATGAGATTTGACAAAATAATTAATTGTTTGCAGAAATATTAGTAAATGGTTTTTTTATGAAATAAAGTAATAAGTTTGTAAATAACCCTTAGGGCGCGAGCCCTACTAGCACTTGTCCGGTTTTAAAAAAAAAAACTTTAACAGGTAACTTTATTTTTACCAGGATCCATCGTTGGCGTCGCTGCAATACCAGGGTTCCTCATATCCTCACTTCTCATGGACCTGTATGGAAGGAAGATCACCCACGGACTGGTGATACTGCCAGCAGTGGTCGGCTGGCTGATGATATACTTCTCCAAAGACATCACAGTTCTGATGACTGGAAGGTTTTTGGGAGGCATGTCTTCCGGCGCTACAGTTTCCTTAGGAGCTATTGTGATAGGAGAATATACGAGCCCCAAATACAGAGGAGTGTTTCTGTATCTAAAGAATGCGTCAGTATGCATGGGAGCCATGTTTACCCATATTGTGAGCCGGTTTCTCCACTGGCGGACTATAGCTCTAGTTGCCTTAATTCCTCTTCTTATCGCCCTGGTTATTATCTCCTCGTGGCCGGAAAGCCCTGCATGGCTGCTCTCGAAACAATACTACGACAAAAGCGAGAAAGCCTTCTACTGGCTCCGAGGGAAGAGTGAAACTTCTCGTAAGGAAATAAGAGAAACCATCAAAGCCCAAAAAGAACGAATTTCAAAACCGAAACTAAAATTGTCTTACTGGGAGAAAATAATAGACTTTTTCAAGAAATTCACACAGAAGGACTTCGTAAAACCTGTAATTATTGTAGTATTGGCGACGATAGTGCTAGAAATGAGTGGAAGGCACATTTTTCCGGCGTATCTCCTGCACATCATGGCTGAGATGACAGGAGAAACTTCACAATCTTTCTACTACACTCTAGGTTCAGATGTGATCATCACGGCGAGCGCGCTTTTTGCGACAGTTTTAGTGAAGATGCTGAACAGACGTACACTTTTATTTTCCACTGGTTTTGCTGCTTTTGCGGTACTAATGGCAGTCTCTACGTATCTTTTCTTAGAATCCAGAGGCATAATACCTAGTGAGAGACCTTGGATTCCTGTATCTATGCTAGTATTATACTTTATACTTGCAAACTTGGGCTGTGCACCAATCCCTTTAGCTTTAGTTGGGGAAGTGTTTCCCTTATCCCATAGAGGAGCAGGATTGGCCCTGTCAGGAGTCTGGATATCAATATGTTTGATGGGAGGACTCCAATCGACCCCACATTTGATTGACAGCATCAATTTGTATGGTTTCTTTGCTGTGTATGGTATTATCATGGGGGTGTCTCTTTTCATACTGTATTTTATAATGCCAGAAACTAAGGATAGGACTTTGCAAGAAATTGAGAATTATTTTAACTATGGAAGGTTCGCGAATGTAAATAATGACGATGATGAGGAAGCTAACATTAAAATGATAAACGAGTAAGACTGGACAGTAGTAATAATATCATTTAATTAAGGTAACAAAGATCTATTTATCCGCGCGGGCACACGGACGCATTCTTATTCTACGTGAGGAGGACACGGGAGGGATATTTTATACCTCTTAAAGAACCCATAGATATAATAGTACGTACGAACACTAAGTGCGTATGACCTATACGCACTCTCAGTTGTCCTATTATCATAGATATAGCGCAGGTGTCCTATTTATAGTTTTTTTTTTATCTATTTAAATATAAAAATAACTATTATATTAATAGTAATTGTTTGTTAGATAAAAACTGTATTAAGGTCCCCTGCGACGATCAAACGCTTTGATTTAACATTTCAAACACGTAGATTTTGGTTTGAGTCAAACACTTTTGATCGTTTACGTGATTAGTTTGAAGGTTTGTCAAACGTTTACGGGTTTCAAGATTATTTGATGAAAACTCATATTTATGTTGTGTTTGTTGCATCGTTAGATAATTTTCACGGCGCGTTTAACGTAGCGTAGGACGCCCTCAGGCTAGCTGGAGCGATGATCTTTGCAGGGTGGCTGGTGGCAGCTGGATGAGAGTGGCCGAGGATCGAGTTAAATGGCGTGCAATTGGAGAGGCAGTCCAGCAGTGGACTGCTATGGCTGATGATGTTTAAACAAACAGTTAAATTTTCACTGGTTTTCGAAGCGTGAATTGCTTGTGGTGGTGTTCCTTTGAAACAAATACTTTTCTTTTCTTTTAAACAAGATATAAATAAATAAATGCGCGGAAATCTTGACCCTTATTTGAAGGCATTTATAATCTAGCTGCGTCATAAGACAGATTACGGTAGCATACAGATTCAAACTGCACCAGTACCGTTTGACAAGCCTTCAAACCGGCATTAAACGATTTGAACCAAACCGTTTGACCGTCTCACCTCTAAGTTCATCAGCGCTTAAAGCGTGGGCGTGTCCCAAGAGCTTCTATAAAAAACATTTAACAAAGATGGCGATAAACAGCTCTCCTTAATCTTTATTTTCTATTATTATACTAAACTTATCAGGGCAATAAACATATATTGGCACATAATTATCTTCAATGTCATCGAAATAAAGTGACGCACAATATTAGTGTCTTATTATATCCATTGTCCATTCAAAATTATATAATAATTATCTCTAAGATATACCCATATAAATTTTAGTCCCCCGCCGCCGCCGCGCTGAATTCATGTTTGTGCAGGCTAATCTCAAAAACGACTGTACGGATTTTCATATCTACGGTTTTCGGGATTATCTGAGAAGGTTTTAAACCTACTATATTAATGATCATTTTGCAAAAATAAGCTACCTGTATGATCATAATAAATCTGAGATATATAAATACATTTGTTTTTATAGAACGAATTTTCTGGTAGATAGGTCCTGAGTTCCTGACCATAAAAGTCCTGTCAAAATTGGTCCAGCTTTCTCGAACAGACAGACAAAAAAAAATCGGACAAGTGCGAGTAGGACTCGGGCCCTCAGGGTTCCGTTCAACTGGGCCCCAAGTCTGCTAATGCAATTGTGTAAGAATGGTCTCACAACCCTCCATTTGTCGCATTTAAAAAATCCGCCTCATTCAGGTCGAAATAAATTGTGCCTGTCAAGTGCGACAGACGAACGATTAATGACGTCATAACTGTCAAAATCTAAGTAAACCCCTTTGGTCATTGGCTTAGAGTAAGACTATTTCTTTGGTCATTGGTCAAAACCAACAATAACTATGGCATTTATATGAGACCATTCTGACACAATTATGACTTTGGGGCGCTGTAAGTTTGTAATCGCAAAAAAAGGTTTTATCGTCGCTTTAAAATCTCCTATGTGTCATTTTTGTCGTAAGTGAGTTTTACATTAATCTAAAAAGTAATTTTAAATACCCATATTTAGCAAAAACTTCCATGTGGATAGCTTATTAATGCATTAAAATACGCATGATTTATGGTTCTTATAATACCACCTATGTGACAAAAATAATCTCCTATGTGTATAAACTACTTACTTTTTTTTAAACAAAAATGGACTAGGACTTTTTCAGGAGCAAGTTTTCTTAGTTTTTCTCGAAAAGTCACTTTATACACAGGAGATTTTAAAATTGCAACGACGTTATGTGAAATAACTATCTACAAACTAATGATTTTCGGACTTTTTCCTTTAGGTACTTATGCCTTAACCTTGCTTCTTGCCAAATTTCATGATTGAAGGTCAACGGTAAGTACCTTATAGATTTTGATTTACGAGTATACAGGGTAAAATTAAAACCAGTACGGATATTTTAGGAGGTGATGCACCACAATCAAACTCGATCAAAATGATACATTTTGATCGAGTTGTGGTGCATTTTTGTAGGCAACAGCTGATTTTTTTTTCATATTTCTGTGTCGGTCCCATAATAAAAGTTGATCATATTCATGAGTACTTTCACCTCCTAAAGTATCCGCACTGGTCTTAATTTTACCCTGTATATGCGAGTGACGAAATACGCAGTATAAAGGGCCGTATTTATTTTTATTACGTTTTTTCCTTTTGAGGTACGGAACCCTAAAAAAGAAAAACACTTGGTCAATCCCTACAAGTATGATTTTTCATCTTTGCGTGTCACTGGCTTTTTAAATAAGGTGACAGCAATAATTGCGATCAAATTATTCGCCTTAGTTCTCGCGAGTTTTTAATTTACAGAATGGCACGGTTAGGCGGCCTGTTTCCACTGAATCAAAAAAAAAACCGACATTAAATCGTCAACAAACAGACGGATCTTAATTCTTACTAGTTATAAAAGACAATAAAGGCATTTGTGTAATCGGTGCAATAAAGTTCACTGTATCAGATAGAGATCTAACAATGTCTGATAGGTAGTTGTTGTTGTTACTGTTGGTAGCTGGTGACGAGTGATCCAACATGGTGGCTCCTTTCTTCAGACAGGTAATAATAATAAAATAATTGTGATAGAAAAGCGAATAAGAGTGTGTAATTTGTGAAATATCAAAGTGTTCGGCTTTTTGGTGAAAGATTAATTTTAATAATTTATTTAATGGCACGGTTCTCGTAGTGGTTGAACGATTGGCTACCCCGCGGCGAGTCACGGGTTCAATTCCTGCACGGGACAAATATTTGTTTCTGGTCTGTGTTTGTGTATGTGACATTTGTGTTTGTAAGTTAAACACACCCACGATACTAGAGAACTCCTAGTGTGGGGCAATGTTTTATCAAGAAAAAAAAAAATTGTAGAATTAAAATTGTATTTTTGCGGCCATAGGGGACCGCTCGTGCATTTGCGAATTAATATAGGTTTACAATAAATAAATAAACAAACACAGCAAATAAGATAATCCATTTATCCACCACAAAAATACCGGATTCGCGGAAACGTATATCCAAGATTATAGGTATATACTTATCCAAAATTATGAGTAGGTACATACATACCTACATAAGAGGTAGGTACTTATCAATATTCCAATTGTCCACCAACTGTACAGATTTATTACAAAAATAGCTTTTGCCCGCGACTTCGTCCGCGTTTCCGTCGTTTTTCGTAAAAAAGTAGCGTATGTCCTTCCTCACGGTTCAATGGTTTTGATAAATAATGAACCGCAGATAACACGTGTTATTGTCAGTCAACCATAAAAGAGAGACATATGCTGTCGTGGGATATTTTTTAGATAATTTAATGTAGAACATTTCTGTCATACATGATTTCTATGTAGCTTTAACCATTAAGGCTGCACACGCGACGGAAGCTTAAAAAATGGAGTAACTTCTCCCGTTTTCCCAACATTTCCCTTCACTGCTCTGCTGCTATTCATTGTATCGTGATGAAAAGTATACTATAACCCGCCCAGGAGTATGAAAAATAATTGTACCAAGTTTCGTTAAAATCCGTCGAGTAGTTTTTGTTTCTATAAGGAACATACAGACAGACAGACAGACAGACAAAAATTTTACTGGATGCATTTTTGGCATCAGTATCGATCACTAATCACCCCCTGATAGTTATTTTGAAAATATATTTCATGTACAGAATTGACCTCTCTACAGATTTATTATAGGTAAGTATAGATTATAGTAATCGGATTTCATGCAAATAATTACACTATCTGAGCATTGCATTACCTACTACCTAGAAGACCGCGAATTTTCCTATGTCCAGAATTTTGGCCCTCTGTCAGGGCAACGGGAAAAACTGCTACGTCTTGTTTTTTTTTCTAATTTAGAAGAAGCAGTAGGTAGGTACATACAAACCACATTCGAGTTTTAGTTTTTTTTTTTACTAGTTGATGGCGTTTTTGTTGCCGACCCTGATTCTATGGTTGCGAGTGCATTTTGCAACAGAAAGCAATCTTGTCGGCCATAAACGAAGGATCAGATAATTGCCGACAATTTCTCCTTAATCGTTATCTTATTCTCAGTTTTTCTGGTCTCTGGTCATGGTCTCACTAATTAACTAATGATGCAACAACAACTATCATGTTACAATGAGCGAATTCTAACATTTTATAAATCCTGTTTATTCTACGGACAAAATGTATGGAATTGACATTACTTGCGGAAAAGTCACGTGACTCACAAATGTCAATTCCATACATTTTGTCCGTAGCGTTTGGCGTGAACGCTAACAGAAAAGCAACTTGTCTAGGGCCTCAGAAGAGACAGACTGACAGTAATTGTAATAAGTTAGGGTCACCAAAATGTTGTTAAACAGTACCGTATATTAATTGTTATGTTTGATAACTTAATTTCAGTCGTCTAAAGTCTGAACTCTACAAGGGTGTATACCTCAGATCATAGAAACAAGGGAGATGTGCTAAGGCGCTATCGAGCTTGATGCCTAATTTTGAGCAAATTGCTCATATTAAAAACGTACGCGCTGGCGACGAACCGAACACGATCGATGGTATAAATACAGTGTTTTAGTTTAGTGCTAGTGTTGAGTGACGATTAACAGTGTTAGATTGAGGGTGTGTGGAGTGTTTAATGCGTGGGAGATCTTTTTATTCACAAGGAGGCAGGAGCGCTTAATGGAACAGTAGATTTTTTTTCGCTATGTCAGCATTCTTCCCATAATAAAAGTTGCGCATAATAAAATGATGAGTACCTAGGTAGGTATATATTGGGCCCCCTTCTTTGTTGTTTACTAAGCGTTGTTTATTATGAGTGGCTGAGAGATTGGCTGCTGCGCAACGTGTCGCGGGTTCGATTCCCGCATTGCACATAGGTCTGGCTGTTTGTGTATGTGAAATTTGTGTTTGTAAACGCACCCACGATACAGGAGAAATCCTAGTGTGGGGCAACGTTTAAAAAAAAAAAAAAAAAAAAATCCTTACAGCTTCTAATTGAAGACTAAACTGTTCAGTTTACCGTGGTTTTACTTGCATCCTATCAAGACTAATTTATGCACCTACCCGGATAAAAACTATTCAATTACATAGGGTAATTAATATATCATTAAAATCCCGGACATGGATCTACCTATCTGTGTGCCAAATTTTATCGAAATACGGTTAGCCATTTCGGCTTGCTGTCTAAATGGTTGCTGCTGTCAAACATAATAATCTTTCGGATTTGTAGGTAATATTAGCAGCCCGCCGCATCTTGAATTATTTCGAGGCGGGGCAAAAACTGAAAAATGCCGCCCCTGCCCGACAATATTTTTACCTTTATCATCATCATTTCAGCCATAGCACGCTCACTGATGCTGATGGACATAGGCCTATTTAAGGCCTCCCCCAAAGAACACCACAACGACCGGTCTAACGCTGCTCTTTGCGATTACTACGCTTGGTAGACCGTAGAGTGTATTTGCTTGAATTTGCCGCCCTCTGAATCTGCCGCCCGGGGCACGGGCCCCGGCTAGCCCCGGGGCTGAATATTAGTGGTATAGAATAACATTGATTGATAATAATGAGAGTCTTCAAAATATTATTATAAGTAGATACTAAACTATGATAGATAGGAAAATCTCAAGCTTTGAATGCAAATAAAATTCTTCTTCGCTGTCGTAAGAAAATAAAATAATGACAATAAAATGGTTTTATCGCCGTAATAAAGGATTTTATTGCGATCAAAATATGTGCACCTATATGTAATATTAAACCTTTATTGAGATAGCATTAGTTTCGTAGATAACAATTGTATAATACTACCTGCTTAGATAAAATAATAGCATAATATTATCTGAGTCGTTATGTGTTTTATTACACATCTCCACAGATCATAGAAACAAAGAGGTAATTTTATCATAGTAAATTAGCACGGGAACCGCTGTCGCCACTTTTAAAGCAGTGTGCGTCACAACTACAAACGCTCCTTTGTAAATATAAAGATATTCCACACATTAAAAATGCCGCACACCCTCAATCTAACATTGTTATTCGACACTAGTCACTTCACTCACACTATGGCACTCCACTGTTTGCCGGTTTTTACAATAAAAGTGGTCAAAAGTCCTTTGGCATCCCCTCTTCATTACCTAGTTCTAGCACAAAACCAGATCTAATAGTCAGAATAGAATAGAATAAAAAAGAATAGAATAGAATGGAATGGAATGGAATGGAATGGAATAGAATAGAATATTCATTTATTTGCTCAGAATGTAGGTATTTACAATAAGGTGGTTACAATAAAATTAATGAATCCTTGTACATTCTACCATTTTGGCATGCAAACATTGATGCAGTTCATCATAAATATACTAACATTGCTGAAACTAAACTAAAATTTATCAGTTAGAAAATCCGAAATGGAGTAGTAACATTTATTTATTAAAAGTACAGTTAGTCTTTTTGAAAGTTGTCACTGGTTCCTCTTTTATAGAATTAGGAATGTGGTTAAAAATAGCCGGTGCCATGCAAGAAACACTTTTTCTCAACAGAGCAGTCCTATATCACCTGTGCGTAACAAGTTATGGTATTGTGATCGCAAAGTTACATTTCGGTGTCTGCTGTCAGTAATAAAGCATTGTTTTACTGATGTAAATCCATTCATAATCGTGCTGTATTTTCTCATGTTTTCTTATGATAAGGCGAATCTAAGTAAATCTAGAATGCAACCTCATTTTGTTGTGTTTCCCCGTTTAGGAAACAGTTTGTAGATACTATATTATAATCTACAAATAAAAGATTTATGATGTAGATTATTTTGTAAATGAAGATGTAGGTACACACAAACATGTATCTGTATCTGTCATGCTCACTTAAATGTTCTGCTGTTGGTGGCGTTGTGCGTTGGGTTGTTCCGTTCCGTATAAAATGGTTGATCGGAGCGACGCTGATGCATACGTCATGCTCGTGAACGGGTGCCTTCAGTTGGAATTGGTCCATTCGATCCACTATGGCAATGCGTTGTTTCTGTTTGTTTTATTAATAATGTTACAACAGTGACAAATTAAGTAGTGGTAAATGTAGTATGTAAAACAGTTGAATAATATAAGAATAAGAAAAATGTAAAATCATTAACATTAAAAGGGCATGGACGAAAAGTCAAAAAAAAAAACATGTATCTGTAAGAACAGATACATGTTTGTGTGCACCTACATCTTCTATGCGTTCGCGCTCGAGCTCTGACGATTTTACTCACCAAAGGAACACAACACTACCGAAGAGTAGCGTTATTTGGCTGTGGTGTTCTGTAAGGGGGCACTTCCCCAGTTGAGCTGCTTCGTCATTCATCACAGCACTATACTAAAACACTGTAGGTATTTATATCATCGATCGCGTTCAGTCCGTCAGCGTCGCCAGCGTGTACGTAATACGTTTTAATTATGGTCAATGTGACAATATCAAAGCGTTAAGCTCAATAGCTCCTTGGCACATCTCCCTTGATTTATGATCTGAGGCCCACCCTAGGATTTCACCTGTATCGTGGGTGCGTTTACAAACACAAATTTCACATACACAAACAGCCAGACCTATGTGCAATGCGGGAATTGTACCCGCGACACGTTGCGCAGCAGCCAATCTCTCAGCCACTGCGACAACCGTGCGGTCTACTTTGATCCTCAGATCTGAAATCTTCAGCCTTTGTAGCTGAAGGCATTAATCAAAGTTGTTCTCTTTCCAGGCGTGGACCTTATCAGCGGTATGGACCAACATGATCGGACAGGGTATGATGCTGAGCTACACCACCAGCCTGCTGCCAGGCCTGCAGGACCCTAACTCTCCCATCAAAGCTGATCTGAACACCGCGTCTTGGCTAGGTAGCTACATCTTATTTCTTTGAATGAGACATAGTCTTCACCTAATAGAATATAAGAGTTGCAGAAGAAAATTCTATTATAATAAAAAAAAAGTGTGGTCAGGGGACCCCCGTCAGCAGCGTTGCCAGATATTTTTTCGCGCAAATCGGGATTTTGTAACCTTTTGAGTAAAAAAAGCGGGATTCTTTTGTCGAAAGCGGGACATTATAAAAATTGAAGAACTCTGCAAGTATGCACAGGTTAGCTCCAGATTGATTTGAATGAGTACTTCTACTTTCATTTTTACAGAGCATTTATTTCTGGCATCCGATTATTTAAAATTCATTTGGGAAAAAACGCGTTCGGGGAAGCAGTTTGAAGTTGCGGCCTGGACCGTCAAGTAATCCTCGAAAAGCGGGACAGGCTCTGTCCCGCGCGGGACAATCAATTTTGCGCAACAAAATCGGGACGTCTGGCAACGCTGCCCGTCAGGAACGAAGTTACTTACGCCACTTACCTATATAATAGAATTAAGAGACAAGGAGAGAGAGAAAGTCGCATGGAGGGGCCATAATGCTTTTCCTACGATGATTTCTACTAGTCAACTCCTACGGCAAGCCGTGTTAAGAAATGTCCTTCCAAAAATCATTTAAGTGCTAACCCTATTCTGTGTAACAAAGGATATCCGCAAAACCCGTTACCATTTCTTAGTTCTTAAACTAACAAAACCATTTATGTTTTCAGCATCGTCATGCGGCCTCTCTGGAATCCCTGGATTCCTGATATCATCACTGCTCATGGACCTCTACGGCCGGAGGTTGGCTCATGGTATCGTCATTTTACCAGGACTAATCGGCTGGCTCTGCATATACTTCGCTCGTGGCATCCCAGCTCTCATGATTGGAAGGATTCTAGGAGGCGTCACAGCTGGAGCGACGGTCTCTTTAGGAGCTATTGTTGTAGGAGAATACTCAGATCCAAAATATAGAGGAGTCTTCCTCAATCTGAAAACAGCATCAGTATGTTTAGGAGGTATGACAGTCCATATAATAGGACACTTCTTTCACTGGCGGACTGTTGCCTTGATAGCCATAATACCACATATTATGGCCATGGTTGTAGTCTACACGTGGCCAGAAAGTCCGGCTTGGTTAGCATCAAGAGGAGAGTACGAAAGAAGTGAAGACTCCTTCTATTGGTTAAGAGGAAAATCAGATGCATCTTTCAACGAATTAGAAGAATTGATCAGAGCTCAGATGGAGCAACGGTCGAAACCAGCAGAGAAGAGTACGTGTGGCGAAAATATTTTTAGTTTCTTTAAAAGGTTTACGCAAAAAGATTTTCTGAAACCTGTCTTTATAGTCCTTATCAGTAGCTTGGTGTTAGAAACCAGCGGACGACACATCTTCCCTGCGTATGCTGTGCAAATCATTGGAGCAGTGACCGGTGATAAGTCCCAGTCCTTCTATTACACTTTAGGCATAGACCTGATCATCACATCCAGTGCAGTTTTATCCTCAATACTCGTCAAGGTCATGCAGCGAAGAACTTTACTCTTCTCAACTGGCTTTTCTGCTTGTGCAATCCTCATGATAGCCTGCACCTACCTCTTCATAGCCGCTGAAGGCATCATTCCAAATGACAAACCTTGGATACCTATAGGAATTTTTGTGGTATATTTCATTCTTGCCAATTTAGGTTGTACTCCTATACCTTTAGCTCTGTTAGGAGAGGTGTTCCCCTTGCGTCATCGAGGAGTTGGGTCTACTGTAGCCGGGACCTTCATTTCCTTAGGAGTCATGTTTGGACTCCAGGTAACCCCTTACTTACTCATCAATTTACAAGTTTACGGGACGTTTGCTGTTTTCGGTACTATCATGGGATTGTCTTTGTTGGCATTGTATTTCGTGCTGCCTGAGACTAAGGATAGGACTCTTCAGGAGATTGAGGACTATTTCAATTTTGGGAAGTTCAAAGATGACAAGCTTGACGACGATGAAGAAGTTAAAATTAAGATGGTGAAGAAGTAAGCTGTGATTTAAAGTGTGTTTTTATTGAACTTGAATATAAAGTATAAAGACTGGGTTAATCCCAAAACTTGTGGATGTAAAATTAGGTGGTAAGTATAGAAAGTAGGATAGATGCAACATGAAGTTTTGTTAATGACAATAACGTTTGTTGATCTCATGGACGTTATTAATGGACTAATGCAGGGTTGGAACTAAGTGTAAATAGTTGTAATTTTAACTGTGATCGATGTCATCATAGGGTTAGAAATTAAATTAGATTAGAATTTTACGAATTTTTGTTAAATAAATAAAATGGTAAACAAATAAATACCTATATTATTTTTTACTAGCTTCCGCCCGCGGCTTCACCCGCGTTTTTCGGGATAAGAGGTAGCCTATGTGTTATTTCAGACTTTAATCTATCTGTGTGCCAAATTTCATCCAAATCCGTCCAGCCGTTTCAGCGTGAAGAAGTAACAAACATACACACACACCCACACACACACACGCACAAACTTTCGCATTTATAATATTAGTAGGATTTCCTTGCCTCTATGACTCTTGGAACAGAAAATAATAATGGCCAATTTTACCCAGCTCTGTCAGTTGCCATTTGTCCTGTTTAAGGCGACGGTAAATGGTAACGGCCATAAATCTCAAGTTTCAAATCTCTTATTTCGGCGTCAAATAATGCAGGTTAGTTGTGCAAGTTGTGTGTTGTGTTTTTTTATGTTAAACTAGAACATATATACATCAATCGTACCTGTGAATATTTAACTATTGTAGTAAAATACTTAATGAAATAAATTCATGAATTGCTGTCTACCCAAAACATAAAAACCTAATTACTTTCAAATCGCTTAAGATATTTTCATAATTTGTTTTGTGTAAAAAGACTATGTTACTACCTATAATATTGCCTGTTACTTTTTTTTATTTTATATTTTAGATACTAAAAAGTAATAATACGTCTAATTCGGCACAGCGCGCTTCTTGATAAGCGAGTCGTATTGCTCGGTGGACGTATGTCGCGTTGCTTGAGTTCAGCGCAGAACACTCAAGCTATACCACCCAAATCACTCAAGGCCGTTGGCAGTTATCAGCGGCTTAAGCATTTTGACGTAGGTACCTACCTACGTACCTACCTACCTACCTACTACAAGGGCCAATTTACCAAGCTCTGTCTTGTTAAGCATTTTAAGGGTTGTCATTTTGACTGACTTTTGCATAGTGTCACAGTAAGTATGTCAAAATTCTTGACCACATTAAAATCCTTTGTGTAGTTTAGAAGAAAAATAAGAGAACAAACAAACACGAAAAGCAACTTTACCCAGCTCTGTCAGTTGCCATTTGTCCTGTTTAAGCATTTTGACGTAGGTACCTACCTACGTACCTACCTACCTACCTACTACAAGGGCCAATTTACCAAGCTCTGTCTTGTTAAGCATTTTAAGGGTTGTCATTTTGACTGACTTTTGCATAGTGTCACAGTATGTCAAAATGCTTGACCACATTAAAATCCTTTGTGTAGTTTAGAAGAAATAAGAGAACAAACAAACACGAAAAGCGACTTTATTTTGTACCTACAACATAAAGATCACAAGGACAAGAGAACAAGGACAAGGAGGAGACAAGGAAACACCGAACTCATCTAGCCTAAAAAAATGTTTTGACGTGTAAAAGTGTTATTTTTAACCTATTTACAAAATAAATATCATTTATTATTGACAGATAAGTACATACTTAATACTTATTAATGATTGCAGTTTGGAAGAAAAAGTTCCAGTCATAAAATATAGTGATTGAGGTGATAAGAAATCTCACTAATTCTAAATAAAAAATAATTCAATTATCACTGTAATCATCGCATGTTCAGTAATTGAGTGTTTAATCATTTTATTATGGTAATGCAATAAGTTTAGATATAACCTCTCAAGCTATTATGTATTTATAGATTATCTTCCGAAAAGTAAATTTTATTAACTAGGTACTTAGAATTATTGATAACAAGTAAGGTTATTTTCTCAGATCATAGAAACAAGGAGATATGCCATCATAGCAAATTAGTACCGGAACAACTGATGCCGCTTTTAGTACATTTTTCGACACAATTACGCGCATAATTAAGCGCTCCTTGTGAATAATAAGATCTCCCACGCATTAAACATTCCGCACACCCTCAATCTAACACTGTTAATCGTCACTCAACACTAGCACTAAACTAAAACACTGTATTTATACCATCGATCGTATTCGGTTCGTCGCCAGTGCGTACGTTTTTAATATGAGCAATTTGCTCAAAATCAGGCATCAAGCTCGATAGCGCCTTGGCACATCTCCCCTGTTTCTATGATCTGAGGTTATTTTGTTGTTTATTCGTAGTCAAGATTAGGCGAAGGCAAACAATGCAAGGTCCACCTGCACGCTTAGCATGACCAATATTATATCTCTATCCTACCAAAGAATAGACAAAGTTCTTTCTATCCAACTCGTTACCTCTTCTGCTCGAGCACGCGGCGACCCGTGCTTGGCGTATCAGACTTTTGTCTACTAAAGAATAGAAACATTTATTTTCTTCATTGTATGCCTAAAACGGTAGAAATCTTTCTACAATCTGACATTTTGTCTATTCTTCCGTCGACAAAATTCGTTTTTACCGTGGTTATGCGGAAAATGCTCGTTCTGCTTCCACGCTTATAGGCATAATCGTCATTAGTAGGTACCTATAAATTTAGTTTTTCGTCAATCCCACCAATCCCGCGCGGGGTCCTGTTCTATTTACGACCGGGATTAGTCCCACACATTGCTTGCGGGATCCCGGTATCCCGGTATTGCATTCCCTGCATAGAGTTTTATATAAATTATAGCACGTATAGCAACCCCGGATCTAGGGGGGGGGCTAGCTGGGGCCCATGCCCCGGGCGGCAAATTCAAGCTTGGTAGACGGATACACTAATCAGTGTATTCGTCTACCAAGCTTGAATTTGACGAATACACTGATTAGTGTATCCGTCTACCAAGCTAATAATCGCAAAGAGCAGCACTAGACCGGTCGTTGTTCTTCGTTGTTTCGCGTCCTTTTGGGGAGGCCTATGTCCATCAGCATCAATTGGCGTGTTATGGCTGAAATGATGATGATAAAGGTAAGATTATATTATATGATATATATATATTATTATTATATTATATGATATATTGTCAGGCAGCGGGGGCATTTTCCAGTTTTTGCCCCGCCTCGAAATAATTCTAGATCCGGGGCTGGGACGTAGATTATAATGCGTCATTTTAAAGTCTTGGATTATGAAAGTATAAATATTAAGCTGCAATTGTTTTCGAATAACATGATAACTAATTTTTATTGCCTGAGTATTTTATATTGCTTGACGCTTGTGTTTATCTGTCTTTGTACAGTGTAATCGTTTTGTAAGGCTAAGGAGTGACTTCTGTTGCGATTTCGATGCACTTTATCTGTGTAATAAATCATTTTAAAAAGTGTCCGACCCTGGGGATATTGACACTGCGATAAAACTACAACAGCACATAAAAATGTCAAGCCTAAAGCCCCATATTCATGGTAAACAAATATTGCACAACATTGTTGCAGCAACGTGTTGCTGTGTTGCTAGAAACATGCTGCTGACAACACAATGCAAATGTTCAGTGGCCAAGAAAAGTTGAAAAATAAACATTGTTTCAGCAACATTTGAAGTTGCTATCAACGATATTGCTCAACATTTGTTTACCATGAATACGGGGCTTTAGACACAAGGTGTATAGAGTAGAGTTGCCAACCGTCCTGTTTTCCTAGGACATGTCCAGCTTTTTAGGGGGTCCTGGGATGTCCTGGATAAGTTATTAAATATATAAATGATTCTCCAAAATCATATGACTGATTTTCCGATAGATGTCGCCAAACGCTCCTAAGAAGCGTGTACAAACGGATCTCAAAATTCAAATAAGTCGGGCGAGGCCCGGTAGCTCAGTTGGACAGAGCACGCCACGGAACGGCAGAGGTCGCGGGGTCAAATCCCGCTTGGGTCATATGATTTTTGAGAATCATTTATATATTTAATAACTTAATAGAAGCTTAACATGGCTTTGACATGTTTCAAATTCACAAAAATATACATTTATAGTGTCCTGAGCGCCTAACATGCGCACCGCGACAAAATTTTGTCGACGCTTTTATCGTGCATTTGTCTCGTATTCGGACGAGTAAGAGCGAGACAAAACAGTCGACAAAATTTGTCGCGGCGCGCATGTTAGCCCGGCTGGATAGTTTTTAAGTAGCGTCCTGGATTTTTTTTAAAGTAAGATATGGATCAAAGAACTTGTTCAACGCGACTAAAGCTACCTATTATCTATTACTAGCTGTTCCCAGCGGTTTAACCCCCATTAATCGTCTCCTAAGGGTCGTAGCGTAATGTTAAAATAGCCTATAAGTAGATACTATTCCTCATGAACCTGGCTATCACCTACAAAAATATTTTTTCGAATCCGACTGGTCAAACAAACTCTTCAGCTTTAGTATAGATTTGGTGAGAGATTAGCTCCGGAAATCATTATCAATGATTGTATAGAGTAGGTTAGGTTCCAATGTGTGATTTCTAGCTAAGTGGCTATATCTGCCCTGCAAATAGGTACCTACGTCCTGTTGTGCCTATGCCTACCTATTATTAATTATTTTTTTTGACCGAGGCGCGGACGCAGCCGACGATTTTGGGGGGGTCATACCGATTAATGCCGACGTACTATACCGTGAATTACCGCGTTTGGCGCATTTTCGTACGATTTTGGGGGGGTCATGACCCCCACGACGCCCCCCTCGGGCCGCGCCTGGAGACGAGAACCCTCGAAAGTTTTATTCCTTAAAAAACGCCTTTCCAATTATTCATAGCAACTACGGCGATAAGATAATATTGCCATCAGGTTTCTGGTAGGTAGTCAAAGTTACTATTTTCTTCGCACGTGAATAAAATTTACTGACGTGAAAATATTAACATTAATTTATAATTACTATATTTACTACCAAATTAGGTTAGTATCTCCCCAATTTAAATACAATAGATATTAACACAAGAATATTATCTTCATGTTACCAGCTAGGTAGGTAAGGTAGGCACCAAAAGCTGTAATTAAAACTTTAAAAGCTTGACAAAGTTCCGTTTTACATTAAAAACAGTACCTATCAAATACTATCATTATACTTAGCCATTAAAGGACCACACAAAGCACGGCCTTTTGATATCCCAAAGCCCCGCTCACCCATCCATTCGATCGACGTCATCCATCAATTGAACCGCGCGCCAACCAATTAGCTTCAAGCTAAAAAAACTATATTGACAGCTCATTTGAAAATAGAACTAGTTACACGAAGGTCATAGCAATGAGAGGAGCGCCAATATTCGATATTATATTCACATCTATATCAATAATACTTCCAAAGGTTATGTGAACCCTTATCAGTCAGGAACATTGAAATTATGTACAGTATTGCATGGACACAAGTCGTGGCGTGATGATTTGAATCAGTGTGACAATGGGGTGCTCAAAGTCATGGATTACTCCATTTTTGAAGCAGGTTTGTGTTTTGTTTTGTTATCTGTTGTTATTCCTGTAAAGTGGGCGTTGATGGAGTCGTGTTCGTATTGGTGGGATTATTTCTTTATATTTAGGTTAAAGCTTTTGTAAACAAATGGGGTTACACGTTTCATTTCAGTCGTGTGACTTAATTTGTTCTGGCATCTATTGGACAAGCTAAATAATGAAGTATAATCTTAATAAATGTATTAATTTAGTCGTTCAAATACTTTTATAATAGACTAAAAAATCCTAAATACTTATCTTATCGTAATACTTATCATGAATCTATCTACAAGGTGTAACTTTAATCACTCAAAATCTTAAAAGAGGTCATTAAACTCATTATTATGAACAACATAATTTTTATGGGACCAACCCTGAAATCGCGAAAAAAAATCAGCTTTTCCATACATTTTGTAGAGTTACCTAGGTAGGTATGAATATAAAGGATGTCAACAGTTTTTTTTTTCATGATATCAGGGTTTTTCCCATAGGTAGTCAAAGTTGTTCATAATGATGAGTTCAATGACCTCTTTCCGAGTGTTAAAATTACGCCTTGTATAAATTTAACGGTAGAAAACTCCATTACACCTAGGTAGGTATATACGCAATAATACGACATAATGTTATATAGGTAGGCACATAGGTACCTACCGTACATAAGTTAATACAACTACATAATATAAGTACCTATTTTATAGGTAGGTACCTACCTACCATTCGAGTGCAAAAAAAACTGTAAGCTAAGCGTTGAGTGTTACAATGACCAGTCAATTGAGTTCTTTAACTCACCAATATCATATTTATTCTGTGCCAATATAGATACCTACCTAGGTATATTATTTTAGATGCGAAAGTTTGTGTGTGTTTGTTACTCTATGACGCTGAAATGGCTAGTCGGATTAGGATGAAATTTGACAAAGTGGTAGCCTGGGACCTAGAGAAGCACATATGCTACTTTTCATCCATTTTCACGCAGATAAAGTCGCGGGCAACAGGTGGTTTTCTCATGTAGGTAATCAAGGCGCTTAACTTTGATTATTTCTTGTAGCAGACAGGAAACTACTGCGCAACTTTTGACCCTAGGTATATTAATATATTATATTTTATTATATTTATAATATATTATTATAGGTGCCATTTAAGATAGGTACCCATATCAGCATGTGGGTAGGTATCCCTGTAAGCACGGGGAAGGCATTTAAAAACAGAAAGGAATTAAATCGCATAACACGATTTTAATTTTCAAATAAGTATTAGCTGACCATACAAGTTTATACAAAAATGTTTAGTAACCAGATCAATAGGTAGGTATCCTTAGTAAGAACATCAAGTAAAATCTCAGATCACAGAAACAATAGGGAGATGTGCCAAGGCTCTATTGCTCGCAAACTGTTCTAAAAGTGGTGACAATGGTACCCATACTAATTTGCTATGATGGCATATCTTCTTTTTTCTATGATTTGAGAGTAAAATATTGACCGGTACCTACCTACCGTGTCCCCAATTCCCCATTGTAGAATTGTATAGATATTGTAACAATGCCACCAACAAATCATTATAGGTAATAAGCGTATTGCATACAAATGAAATGCGCTGGAAGCGAGAAACATTGTTACCCTTACCATATTCGTTACGTAGAAACGTGCTAGGGGTACTGACCAGTTAGGCCAAACCTGATTTCAGGCCAAACTAGTTTGTCCTAGGCCGAAGTGATTGATGATTAATAATTCTCACCCACGCATGGTACCTAAATATAAAGATTCTAAAGGATAGGCTGGGGAACGACCTACCCTACCCCGACTCCACGTGGACTTGTCTGCCCTACTCCTAGAGTGTTTATAAAAAACCGGAGACGCGTGGGGAGAGTTGCCTCCTCCGCCCGCCATATTGAAGCGTAGGTACGTAGGCATCATACCAAAGCGGGAGTTATATTTTTTATGAGTGTAGGGCACTTCAATTCCGCCGCCCCATGTACCTTTCTAAAATAATAATTTTCCATTTGTAGTAAGGAAGGCCCTAAAGTTAAATAAAAAAATAGTTAGACATAGATTCATTCCTCAAAAACGTTGAGAGACTGAGTAGTCTGAGTAGTCCTTTGAAATCGAGTGAGAGTCCTCTGAAATCTGCCGCCCCTAGGCCGCGGCCTACACGGCCTATTGACAAATTCAGGACTGCATTATACGAGCCGTAGCGGCTGAGGCTGGTCGCCGCAGCAACCAACAAGCCGAAGCTGCTAGTTTTATAAACACTCTAGGGGTAGGGCAGACAAGTACATACCACGTGGATTAGAGGTTGACTAGGCCGGTTCCGCAGCCTATCCTATAGAATATTATTATACTGACCATCAGGGCTAACATGCGCGCCGCGACTTTTGTCGACTGTTTTGTCTCGCTCTTACTCGTGCGAATACGAGACAAATGCACGGTAAAAGCGTCGACAAAATTTTGTCGCGGCGCGCATGTTAGGCGCTCATGTGTCGACAATCGACATCGACAACACCCGTTTCTATAGTGTTCATGTTACACGTGCAAATAGAAGTAGCTAGACGCAAGCTCAAGCTAGGTGCCTGCAATTATGCATATAATCTACCTATCTCTAATTACCTATGCATCATAACCTCAAATGTGGTACATTATCTCATTGAGTGCTAACCACGGAATACAAAAAACAGTGTTCCGTGGTGCTAAACTGCTAACTATGGGTTTATGCGTATCAAACAATGAATTTGCCCATTGTCTGGTTGGCATTCAATGAGATAAAATATAGCCACGTAGGTAGGATAACAATTTAGTGGACAAAACAACTAATTTAGTGGACAATGGTGCCGATTCTGTTGTTTACGAACTAAACTAATTTAGTATTATTATGTCTCTTTCTAATAAAAAAACATGAGAAAGGGATAGAAGATATTTAATCCTGTCAAATTAGTCCGCTTAAATAGTTTTAACGTAAATTTAGTCGTAATCGCAAAAGGTCACGACTATTTTCCCGTAAATGACAAGGGCGTAGACTAATTTGACAGTTCAGAAAGAGATATAGTGTGATTAAAATTAGTTCAGTGCGATGTTCGACAGAATCAGCACCAATACATTAGTATTGTCCACTAAATTAGTGTCGCCGTCAAAAGCGCGGCCTTTGAACGCGACCTTACTAACCACAGGAACAGCAACACTACCGAAGAGTGGCGTAAGGCCTATGTTTGGCTGTGGTTTTCTTCTTTTTGTAGGTACCTTCTTACCCTGAATTTGTACTCCCTTTGCACACGATATTCTTTAAAATCCTTAAAAATGTTGGCTCTCAAGAAATCGAGGGTGGGCGCTAGTGCCTATATTACAGGATATTAATTTATCTTAGTTTAGGTGCTAGTTGTAACTCTAATTCATGTAAACTAACTACCTTTAGCCTACTTTATTACTAACTTGTTTTATGTTTTTGTATAACTTTAAATTGAAGGTGCAAATAAACATTTATTCATTTTTTTCATTCTGTAAGGGGAGGTAGGTACTTCCCCAGTCGGGCTGCTCCAGATTTGAGCGAGATATCACGGCGTGTCATACCGCGTTTTTTTTTAAAATTAAACAATACGCTTAAATTGCCTTTGACCAGGACCACCATCTCGCCGGATGATTTTTTTTATTTATTTTAATTTGATAATAGGCTTGTGCTTAACCGCCATCTCGCCTCGATGATGCGGTCTACGATGGAGCACGCTTACCTAGAAGAAACCGATTCACTCGTGGTCGTGGCTTGAAGACACCCAGATTGTAACTGTCGGGAACACCCACTCGGGCAGCGCATTCCACAGTTTGGCGGTTTTCACAATGAAAGTGGAATCATAGTGCTTCGTTCGGGTTTTTGGTATATTGACCATGCACGATGTTAGGCGATGATGCAGTCTATTAACATATTGTTACTCTTACGTCTCTTGTTTTCTCTTTTTCAGTGCTTCGTGACCTCTGGCGTGTCCTTGAACATGGCTGGGTCTGGCCTAGTGGTGGGCTTCACCACGGCCCTGCTGCAGCAGCTCAGGAGTCCAGAGTCCATCATACCCATTGATGATACATCAGGCTCTTGGATTGGTTGGTTACTTTATAATAATTTTAGCCCATAACTGTGCAACTGACTTGTCTCTTCTTATACAAATCTCTCATTCTCATATAACATCAGCTATCTACCAATGAAAGTCCCGTCACAATCGGTGCAGCCCTTTCGGGGATTAGCCGGAACAAATATAAACGAGTTTCGCCTGCTATACCTATATTAGCAGGTTAGACAGTGGAAATATTCAAAGGGGTCATCGTAGGTACCTAGGTACTCATCATTATGAAAAACTTTTACTATCGGATCAACCCTGAAATCGCCACAAAAAAATCAGCTGTTCCATACATTTATGTTCACATAACTCAACAAAATGTATGGAACAGCAGATTTTTTTTTTCGCGATTTCAGAGTTGGTCCCATAGTAAAAGTTGTTAAATGATGAGTGCAATGACCCCTTTGAATATTTCCACTATCTAACCTGCCACCCTGTATAAGTAGGTATAGTAGAGTTGGCAAACTCTTTATTTCTATGATCTGAGGCAAACCTACTGAGGTATATACAGAAATCAGAATAGAAGTGATATTTTGCGCACCTACATTCAGATTCGCTTCAGTCTAGGCCTCACGACAACCGTTACAAATGACAATGAATAGCATATCTGCATAACGAACACGTTTAGCAGATAACTCGCAGTTTTTATTACTAAGTATTCCATGAGAACAATGCGACTGGGCTGGTCACGTTTGTACTATTCCAATGAATCAAAATGTACAGGGTATAAGGTCCGTTAAATGAGTAGGTATTGAAGGATGGTATTCAGTATTCGATAGTAGTACGATTAACGGAACCAACTTGTATACACAAAAAAAAAATCGATAGTTTCTGCTATGGGAAAAAGGCGCGCATGAGCACAGATCATAGAAAAAAGGAGATATGTCATCGTAGCAAATTAGTACGGGAACCACTGTCGCCACTTTTAGAACAGTTTGCGACACAATTACAAGCGCTCCTTGTGAATATAAACAAAAACATCTCCCACGCATTAAAAAATTCGCACACCCTCAATCTAACACTGTTATTTATCACTCATAACTAGCACTAAACTAAAACATCGTATTTATATCATCGATCGCATTCGGTCCGTCGCCAGCGTGTACATTTTATTTATGGTCAATGTGACCAAACTAAAAATTCAAGCTCAATAGCGCCTTGGCACATCTCCCTTGTAGAAACAGGGTGTGACCCTTGTAGAAACAGTGATCTGAGGACGTGAGTTTATGTACCTATGTATCTTTCTCGATTGAACGAGTGGATAGCTTTGCCGGTTAACCACACCCGGATATATCAGATATAAGGTAGGTAGGTATATTAGTTAATCGTTTATAAACAAATCTTATAGAGGTCTTATCAGATTGCAGTTAAAACCAGTAGGTTAGCTTACGTTTGCTATATCTTTCCGATCTCCTTGACCCTTTATCAGTCCACACGTCACGGTGTGTGTACTGTATCATATACTTACCATGACATTCCAAAATTAGTTTAATTCAAATAATATGTACACTTATGTATTGCGATTCGCCCATTATTCTTACGGGTGCACAATCTACTGTTGTGGCGACATGTCATAACATTGAGATTTCTGTGCTGTATCCTTTTTTTTTTTATAAATTTTATAATGCAATCTATCTGGCGATATTCAGCATTAGGTGTTTATTTGCAGGTCTTTGGATAGTGCGAGATTGTTCATTAACATTATCGCTTCATCATTATGCGGTCTACAACTTCACAATTAAATAATAAATCTTGTGGGTTTCTGCGTTTGAGCCTTCGAGGCATTTGCACTTCGTTCATTAGATCCTTTGCAAGTGCATTGGGGTGGTGTGTGATTCTTGTTTTGTATTTAGTAATCCTTTCCTTCTTTCTTCCTTTCCATCCTTTTAATGTTAAGTTCGTGATGTATCTAAGTTAAATATTAACATAAGTATTATACACATACATCTTCCGGAATAAATTCTCTAAATTGTGATGAAAACCGCATTAAATTCCATTGTGTAGTTTAGAATAACTAAGCGGAAAAACAAACACGTAAAGCGATTTTGTTTTATACTATTTAAAGATCATGTTAATGAGTATTCTTGTTTTGTTTCTAGCCGCAATCCCCGGCATCTCCCTAGTCTTCGGCAACTTCATAGCACCGACAACAATGTCCAGATACGGCAGAAAAACTGCCAACCTAATCACCATAGTGCCGCTGATCGTCGGCTGGGCTGCCATATACTTCGCTACCAGCATCACCATCCTGTTGCTAGCCAGATTTCTTCAAGGACTGTGTATGGGAATGTGCACTTCACTAGGATCAGTCCTAATAGGGGAGTATACCAGCCCGAAGAATAGAGGAGCATTTTTGATGACCATATCAGTGTCCATAGCTAGTGCAGTGATGACGGTCCACTGTCTGGGGTCCTACTTGACTTGGCAGACCACATCCCTGATCTGCGGCTGTGTATCCTTCGTTGATCTATTCATAGTTATATATTCACCAGAATCCCCCAGCTGGTTGGCGGAAAAAGGAAGGTATGACGCCTGCAAACAATCCTTTAGATGGCTAAGAGGAGACACGGAAGAGGAAGAACTGAGAAGAATCATTGAAGCGAGCATTTTACTGAAGGAAGCAAAAGCAGAAATGAGGAAAACAAAATCATTGATAAAGAAATTCAGAAACAAGATAGATGACTTCAAAACGACGGTGAGAAAAAAGGAGTTTTTGAAACCGATCATCATTATGATACACATTTACATTTTGGGCCAATGGAGCGGCATAAACATGCTAGTGGCGTACCCAATAGATTTATTCCACAAAATTGTTGGAAAAGACTCCAATATACCATTATTAGTACTTACTTTAGACGTACATAGAATAGTAGCTAACACAACAGCTTTATACGTGATACAGAAAGTGAAAAGACGAACTATTTTAGGTGTAACAGTATGTATAAACATTTTTGCTTTAATAGCGAGTGCTTCTTATTCGTATGCGAAAGAAACTGGATACATATCTGCGGAAGAATTTACTTTAGGTATATCTATAGTACATATTCATATGTTTGCTGTGGCTACTGGATCTTTACCATTATGTTTCATAATAGCTGGTGAAATATTCCCTTTGGAATATCGTAGCTTAGCCGGGGGTATTAGTGTGTTATTTTATTCAACTAATTTATTTGTTACAATCAAAACTGTGCCTTTCCTGTTAAGTACTATAGATTTGTATGGGACTTATATATTGTATGCGTCTATGATGGTGTATAGTTTGGTGGTCGTATGGTATTTGTTGCCGGAGACCAAGGATAGAACTCTTCAGGATATAGAAGATGAGTTCAGAGGTAGACCGTTATCCCCTGAAGAGATAAAGTCGGTGCAGTCTTTGGCGTCGTTGAGGGCGTTCACTACGGATAGGAGGTGCAGCAATCCAGTTGTTATATGAACCTAGATTTAGGAAAAGGCCGACCATACACGGCGTGCTCAAATTTAACCGCTTTAAGCTGCCATTGATAACTGCTGCAGCAGTCGGTGGAATGAAGAGCGCGAGCGGAGGTAACTGCGCGAGAGCAGTCGACAGCTCGAGCAGTCAGTGTATGCCTGGCGAGTGGCGACTGCATGACCGCACGACCGCCCGAAGCAGTCGCGACTGCTCGAGCGGTGCCGTGTACGTGTGTACGTAGAAGACTGTAGTTTGTTATGCAGTCGCAGCTTGAAGCAGTCGATACTGACTGCTTCAAGCAGTCCGTGTATGGTCGGCCTTACCACCCAGTTTTTGAAAGCCTTTTCAATTTCATCGGTTGTCAAATCGCATGTCGAGTGATGATTTGCCAATGTCTCAGAATTCCTTGACAAGCCTTTCAGAAACCCGTTAGTCTATGATAGCAAACGTACTTACATATTAAATTGGTGCTCAGAGCTATCGAAATCATGACGAAATAAAATCTGTGTTTCAATTCGTTTAACTTTCAACCGTATTTAAAAGCCATGAAGTTTGAATTTAAATTGTTGTCGAATTATTCGCTTCGTCGCTACAGCTACATTGTTGTATTACACGGACCATGTTTGATTTGTCACGGCGATAGACTGAGGTGTGGACACAACACGGACTAGATTTCACAAGAATTTAGACTAATTTATAAATGTACCTACCTACTTACCTACTTATTTATTTTTTATTTATTTAACAATTTATGTGCACACAATAGAATTTATAGTGATAAACTAAAAAGTAATTTGAGTACAAAGATACTGCTTATTTCAATAGAAATTTCTGCCAGCAGACCTGCGAAAGGAAGGATGACTAAGAAGTGAGTGAAAGCGAGGCAGGCGCCATAGGTTCCCATAGTTCCCCAAAACCAATCCACTACCATCCCATCACAATAGCCCAAGTAGTTTTTCTCTACATGTTTGCAATAGTTCTGCACAGCTGGGGTTTGTCCTTGGATGCATTTATATAGTGCATACAGGGATAATCACCAGCTGTGTCACTATTACATTTTATATATTTTAAGTTTGTTGTAAAGGGCCTCTAGGTACGTGTTGGCTTCGGCCCCACGCACGCCTTCGAAAGGTCCGGGACTTTGTAAAGTCCCGTGCAACAAAAATAAATAATATTAATTTATTTAAAGTATTTCTATGTATAACGCCGGGACCAGAAAAAACCCTGATGATAATAAAAATTATAAACAGGTAAATTATTTTAAATGTTGTAACGAGATTTTATGTCTTATAAGAATTACTGTGGAAGGATGGAATAGGTATAGTACTGCCCAAAGCCCTACAGTAGAACGCTATGCTTTAGGGGAAAAAATCTTATTAGAATATCTTTAAACCAGATTTATAAATAGGTAGCAGTGGCGAAGGGTCAATTTTTGTAAGAGGTAAGCCGAATAGAATAGAATATTTATTTCATTGGTTAGTAAAAGAAAAAAGGTTACATGTCACTTACAAATTAGAATTTCACAAGTGCATTCGGTGTATTTTATTTGGCGCAGTTTGTCCGGGAGTTCAGCCTATTGTGTAATTCTTTTCACACACGGTTGAATTATATAAAGCAAGTGTGAGAAGTTTTGGATTTAAGATCCCATCAGGTCCTAGACCTGAAGTTACTTATAAACTAGGAGTGACTCTGCTAGTCAAAGCCTATGCTGACGGGGGAGGGCCGTTCTTTTGTGGAGCGGTTTGCCTCTCTCGGATTTGTTTATATAATCTATGTCGCCTATTCTATTTGAGAAAAGGAACGGGTTGAATTGTCCATATTTCGTGTAAGCGGGGCCGGGATCTTCTAGGCCGCTTAGCGTCAGTGAAGTTAGTTTTTCAAGGTAAGCCGAGCTACAAATGCTTACCTGGCCACGAAAAGCTAATTATAAATATTTGACTATAGTAGGCAATACTGCCTGTGCTATTTTTCAAGGGGAAGCCGGTAGAAATGGTATTGTAGGGACCCTTCGCCACTTTAGGTAGATAGGTGTCTATTTAACATTGATAGTCGATAGTATATCGCATAATAAGAACCATGCATTAGGTAGAAAACAATTTTGTTACAAAGTGCGCAGATAAATAATGGAATTGAAAATGGCGTCGCCTGTATTCACCTCTCCCTGACACACTATCGCTCTCTATACTCACACCTGCCGGGGTGCGAGCGAGAGCTGAATAGAGGTGACGCCATTTTCAATCCAATTTTTTCACTGCGTGGGCTGTACTTACTTTTATTTTATGAAATATTATACCTATACTTACTAATGTAGGTATACTTAATATTTTTGGAGATAACAATGCACCATAAATCTACTTAAAACACTTAGATATTTACATGCAAACATGCTGTGTTAAGAAATTGTGAATATAATTTATTTTTAAATTCATTACTTAATAATAATAATTAGCTGTAATATTTAATTGGTACCTACTGTGAAGCGAACATAATGACAGGAAAAATATAAGATTAAATTAATTTGAAATAATATTTTTTTACTTAGTTTTTTTTTTTTAAACCCAGATTAAGTTCATAATCTACTATGGGCCTAATTCACCGACAAGATAACAGTCCGTTAAATTGAAAACGGCTGTTTACCATATCTTTTTCTATACAAAAAGTTAAGTTAAACGGCCGTTTTTCAATTTATCGGACTGTTATCTTGTCGGTGAACTTAGCTCTATAAGAACTATTATGATTGTTTGTCCAATTAACAACAACCAATCAGAAGTTGACTGGTTGTTACTATGAATATTTTTGTGAATTTTAAACAGGTTCAACTTCCAAGCTATGTTAAAATTCACAAAAATATTCATTATTAGTGCAGTTAAAATTGAGTAAGTATGTCCTGTAATGGTTAAACTATAAAGTTATCATTGCCAATACCATCTAGTTTTTCGAGTTACGCATCCTACATACTTACTAGATTAGTAAAAAAAACACAAATAAAAAATATAATCAATGATTTATTGCCATATCACATTTTGCTATAAAATACTGTTTTTATAAAATTACACTTAACTATGATTGTAATGTAATTGTAATTGTAATTGTAATACATAAATATAATTGTGCTACTTATATAAAAATAATTTGGTGTATCTTTGTGTGAAACTTAAATATGTGATTTACACCTATTTAGTTCAAGAAAACATAATATATCTGTAATATTGACATCTCTGTATTATTGACATCTCTATTTTATTGACATCTTTGTTATATTGATAGTATTATTTTGAATGAATGATGATCAGTAGTGTTTTGTGTTAAATAATAATTTTGCTATTTGTTAAATTTGGTGCTATTTATCATATTAAGTATTTGTTTTTTATTTTTATAAGTATGATAAACAATTTTGCATGCCGTAAGGTAAAATGTATTGGGACCCTCTAAAAATACTCATCTGATATATAGGGTGGCAGGTTAAACAGTGGAAATATTTTAAGGGGTCATTGTACTCATCATTATGAACAGCTTTTACTATGGGACCAACGCTGAAATCGCGAAAAAAAAATCAGCTGTTCCATACATTTTGTTGAGTTAGGTATGTGAACATAAATGTATGGAACAGCTGATTTTTTTTTCGCGATTTCAGTGTTGGTCCCATAGTAAGTTGTTTATAATGATGAGTACAATGACCCCTTAAAATATTTCTACTGTCTAACCTGCCACCCTGTATATGTATACATACATTATTGGCAAATAAAAAAATAAAAAAAAGAAGGTAAAATAAGAAACGTTCCGCTAGTGTCATTTAGAGTATTATTTTTACCAAGCTACTAATTTATCGGCATTTCAGTATAGAATATTCGAGTAAATAAAATATCTCAGAGAAAAATCACAGGATCACTAAGAAATATGTGATTTTCATAATCATTATTACAAATTGATACATAACCTTAAATAATAATCATAATGTCATTAACTTATAATAATGGTAAATAATTGTAACTAATTAACAAAATAAGTTATTTTAGGATTTGTAAAGAATGATAAAACTTTAAAATCACTTTCTTTTATCCCAAAAATGTCGCATTTATAATTTATATTAATATTTTGTTGTCAATAGTTGATGGACATTTCTGGGTTAAATAAAGAAAAAAGGATTTTAACTGCGTATTTTCATAATTATATTCAAATGAAACCGTAAAAATGGGAAAATCGCCGATATAAATAATAATATAAGAGTAAGAATACAAACAAACATCACAAAAAAGATTAAGCTAATACCAACCTTATATTTAAGAAAATAAGGCCTCATTGTCATAATTACAGTTGTCTAATTCGTCTATAAGGTACATATTTCGCACCTAGTTAGTAATACTACTTGTCCTGATTTGCGGAAATATGCGAAATATTACTTAAATAAATATTATATTGAATTAAGGAGAGACCAGGGCCCCGAGTCAGCTATTGCAATTGTGTAAGAATGATGTCATAATGACATCATAACTGTCAAAACCTTCGGTCATTGGCTTAGACTTAGAGTAAGACTATCTCTTTGGTCATTGGTCAAAACGAGATGTTACTATAAGACCATTCTGACATGATTATGACAATTGCAATAGTAGACTTGGGGCCCAGGAGAGAAGAGTATAAATTATTACATTTTAATTTGTCGCGCTGCTAAATTAAAGTATCTAAGGTGTTTTAATCTCGATATTTTTGAATTGGTGGACACTATGGCTGATTCTTAAACATTTAAGGCCGTACCACAAAAAAATTAACATCTGTTCAACACACGTTCAACACGTATGCTACTAAAAATAATAGGCACTTGTTTTAGCACTAACTTGTCTAAAACAAGTGTGTATTATTTTTGGTAGCATTCGTGTTTAACAGATGTTTATCTTTTTTGTGGTAAGGCCTTTAGGGCCGTACCACAAAAAAGATAAACACGTGTTCAACACGAATGCTACCAAAAATAATCCGCACTTGTTTTAGCACTAGCTTGTCTAAAACAAGTGTGTATTATTTTTGGTAGCATTCGCGTTTAACGCGTGTCTATCTTTTTTTGTGGTAAGGGTGTTATAGGCGTACGAATACAATCATGAGAATTTTCTTCATAATATTAATGTTCATCGTAAATGAGTAAAAACAATAGTAAATATTTAAATAAGAACCAGGTTAAAAGATAATGGAAAAGCTAAAATCTCAGATCATAGAAATAAGGAGATATGCCATCATAGCAAATTAGTACGCGAACAACTGATGCCACTTTTAGTACATTTTTCGACACAATTACGCGCATAATTAAGCGCTCCTTGTGAATAAAAAGATCTCCCACGCATTAAACATTCCGCACACCCTCAATCTAACACTGTTAATCGTCACTCAACACTAGCACTAAACTAAAACACTGTATTTATACCATCGATCGTATTCGGTTCGTCGCCAGCGCGTACGGTTTTAATATGAGCAATTTGCTCAAGATCAGGCATCAAGCTCGATAGCGCCTTGGCACATCTCCTTGTTTCTATGATCTGAGGCTAAAATAGAGCACCGTTTCATGGGGGTTAGTGAAAAATATTAATAATAACTTTTAAATGAAAGTTGCAATAGTATGACAACAAAATAGTTTTGTTGTCATGCTATTTAGAGCCCAAAAATGCGTTATTTTAATTTCGAACCGAATGCGACTGAAATAATAACCTATTCTATGAGTGCGCACACAAATACGCCTTGACCGCAATACGCGCATACCTACGTAATTGATACGAAATTAAATTTTTAGAAAAGATCGCAAGCGCAACTTGCTCTTTGCGCTTGTAATTTTTTGCAAAATTAGAATTTAAATGATGTAGATAGGTACAAATATTGCATAATTTATAATGTGTTGAAATATAACAATCAATAGCTATTTGACTATTAGAAAACAGTCAAATAATAGATCCAAATCCAAACATAAACGGTTTATTATGTAGATAGGTACACTCGACAACATTGACGGTCGACCACATTTCACCCTTATGTTCTCAGTAATAAGGGTGAAAAGTGGTCAACTGTCAATGTTGTCGAGTGTACATTATATTGAGTAATTTATAATGTGTCGAAATATAGCAATCAATAGCTAATTTGACTGATAGATAAAACAGTCTAATAGATACAAACATAAACGGTGAAATGAGTATTTTAACAATCAATATTTTATCTTCAAAATTAAATTCGATCAAAACAGTCATGTCGCAAACACCGCGTAATGTTAGCTGTGTGTGCACCCTTATAAAATTACCTAAAAAGGAGATGTTTCAGAAATGTATGGAGCCTGGATCTGGTTCATGTACGCTATTATGTATTATAGCTATACATTATAGTAACCGGTTTTTAATATTTATGTTAGTATAATGTTACTTCGTTTAATTGTAATTAATTGTTAACTTTGTCAAGGACAGCAACACAAAACAAATATAGTGGATCAACAATCGACAAATGAATATCATTTTGACAACTGTTGATATGTCAAGACGTCACGTTACGAAACAAAACTGTCAAACTTTTAGATATTAGATTGTCAAACAACTGTCATGGCCGCCCTAAAAATAGGGATAAATAATCATTTTATTACGACTGTACTCTTTTTCAAATTAATTTAATAATATTTTTATGAAAATCCCCTATTTTTTTCGTATTTTTCTATGTAGCGTACATAGACCAGACCCAAAGTCAAACATCTCCTTTGAGTATAATACAAATTGGTCCATTTGTCTAGATCATAATTTAGGTAGAGATCTTCGATCATAATAGTCTATAGATACAAGCTCGCCATTCGAAAAGTACTTAGAATAAGTATTATTTTCGACTACATACTTTTAGCTATACTGTGTGAGTGTAGCGGTGGCATTATTTTGCTTTGAATTTGTACGAGAGCTTGCATCTATAGAAAACTAGCAAACCCGGCGAACTCCGTTTCGCCACCAGATTTTCCCGCTTTTCTGTTGAAATTTCCTGAATTTTCTTTGCTATAAACCTCACGGAGCCCGAGACCTTTCCAACGAATGCAAAACCGGGGAAATCGGTTCGTGCGTTCTAGAGTTATATCGTCAGGAAGGAAAACCCGACTTATTTTTATATAGTAGATATGATCGAAGGTAGAGATCTAATAAATACATCACAGGTACTCCCTTGGTTATAGCGCGGTGGAGGTGACGGACTTCAACCCCCTCACTAGGATGGTAGGGGGGAGATCCTTCGTGAATTCATCTAGCACCTGTAATATTAATTAAAAACAAAATACCGAGTGAATCAGTTTCTTCTAGGCAAGAGTGCTCCATCGTAGACCGCATCAGCAGGTGAGATGGCGCTCAAACGCAAGCCTATCAAATGAAACATAAAAAAAACCGTTCTATCCTACTAATATTATAAACGCAAAGTTTGTGCGGATCTATGGATGTTTGTTACTCTTTCACGCAAAAACTAACTTAACGGATTTTGATGAAACTTTACAGTAATACGGTAGTGTCCTACTATTAAAAAAGTACAAATAAATGATTTTATTTCAAAGAAGGAATAGGCACAACAAAAAAGTAAAAGCAAAAATAATAATTTATCACAAAATGGAAAACATAGACGCTTTTAAAGTTGTTGGAGGGAGTATCGCTCCGTCTTTGTCGCGCAAGCGGACGTAGGTGGTGTTACGTCACTAGTAGGTAGTGCCGTCCGTGTCTAGCAAATCATTTTAAAACGGTTATAACTTTACCAATTTTGTAATGTTTCATCGGTTTTTTTGGTGTTAATTGTCTTTTTTCAAATAATTTACAGATTCACAATAAAAAAAAAGTAGTTAACATCCCTATTCTAATCCTAACTAATATTATAAATGCGAAAGTACTTAAGTTAGTTTGTTTGTTACCTAAAACACTGAACCGACCATCATAAAATTTTGCATATACATTGTCAGAAGTATAGAAAAGGACATACGGTACCATTCATCAAGAAAAAAGTACTGTTCCTGAGGGAAAATATTTAGTAGGTATACAGGGTAAAATTAAAACCAGTGCGGATATTTTAGGAAGTACTCATGAATATGATCAACTTTTATTATGGGGCCGACACTGGAATATGAAAAAAAAAAAATCAGCTGTTCCATACATTTTGATCATGTTGATGCATTTTTGTAGGGAACAGCTGATTTTTTTTTCATATTCCAGTGTCGGGCCCATAATAAAAGTTGATCATATTCATGAGTACTTTCACCTCCTAAAATATCCGCACTGGTTTTAATTTTACCCTGTATATTTATTTATTTGCAAAAGAAGTTTATTTACATAGAATATGTGCTATACATAGGCGGCCTTATAAGAGTTATAATTTTTCTACTATAAATTAGTCCATACCTTCAAGTAATGTTCGGCGACGGAGTCGTCGGCCGTGGTGTTGGTCAGTCTGGGCGGCGCGGGCAGCTGCACGAACGTCACCGCCGTCGCCTGCGAGCTGCGCTGCTTGATGATATTGTTTACACTGCGAGATAAATGTTTACATATAAGGGCGGGTTGCTTCAAACCATCTGTATTCGTAAATCAGTACGTAATCGTTAAGTCAGTATGAAATTGTCATACAAGCCGCCATATTTGACGGTTACAGATACGTAACTGTAAAAGCGTGTCTCCTGCGACCTGTTTTCGTGTTCGACGAACATCGAACAGTGAACAGTGAACGAGAAAGGGGCGTGGTCTACGTGTTTTGACGAATAAAAACACTCAAAACACGTAGACCACGCCCCTTTCTCGTTCACTGTTCACTGTTCGATGTTCGTCGAACACGAAAACAGGTCGCAGGAGACACGCCTTAAGATGAAACAACATGGCCTAAGTCCAGCACCCTAATTGCGTAACTCAATTGCTATCACCATGGCATTGATTTTGACATTCATTACGCCGTTGGTTTCATAATCCGTGCTCCCGTAACTAGCTCAACGCCGCATTGAATGTTGTTGAACTGTCAAAATGAAAGCCATGGTGATAGCAATTGATTTACATAATTAGGCTGCCGGCAGCAATCTTGAGAACAAACGTCACCTGCGCATTAGCTAATTTTCGGTCTCGGACGGCGGGCGCCGAGGCTGCACGCGATTGGTTCGTCAGTCGATGATCGTCGTCTAATTGGACCATTCTCTATTACGTATTGTCAACTGTCTATTGGGCCGAAAATGTACATGCGCGATCTATGATAATTTTTAGTGCCGGTACCTATACAACGTCATAACCCGCGCCAATAAAGAATCGAATCTAAAATGGCGGCACTAATCATTCCCTCTCACCCGCACGTTATTGCTGTCTTTACTCACACCCAACGTGTGAGAACGTGCGAGTGAGAAGGTTATACAAGACGGTGCCAGCAGTTCGTAAAAACTAACACCGCTTTACGACATCATATTAGTAATCTATACTTCTTGTTTGTACCGAATAGGCTCCGAAACTAATGGACCAATTTTAAAAATTCTTTCACCAATAGAAAGCTACATTATAATATAACTGAGTAACATAGGCTACTTTTTATCCCGAAAAAATGCACAGTTCCTGGGGGACACGCGGACAAAGTCGCGGGCGAAGTGCTAGTAATTTACATAGGTAGGTACTTAACTTACATTTGTAAATAGCTCACAGGAACTCGCTGATACATGCTGTTCTCATCGTCGTTAGAAAATCTACTGTATTCATCTAATTTCGGCCACTCTGTCACCTGAAAATTTGCAAAATTTGTAAAACGCGGTAAAAAAAATTAAGTAGGTACCTGTTCCATACATTTTGCCGAGTGATATGGACATATTTTGTATGGAACAATTGATTTTTTTCGCGATTTCAAAGTATAAAAGAAAGACTTTACTTACAATATGCGTGCTAGCGTTAATCCTGAGCAACTTGAGCAGTTTGTCGAGCCTCTCTTCTAGTGGTCGGCCGGCGGCGAGCGACTCGAGCGCCGAGTGATCGCCCACAGTCACCGTGCGGCCTTCTTCTACAGGGAGAACAAAATACATAATAGTTATTAATCTAAAAAAATATTTAACGACGTCACAAAAAAATCCAATATAGCAGATTTTAGTCACTATTATGTCATAATAGTGACTAAAATCTGCTATGTTGGATTTTTTCATAATCTACAGGGTGGCAGGTTAGACAGTGGAAATATTCAAAGGCCATTGTACTGATCATTATGAACCACTTTTACTATGGGACCAACCCTGAAATCGCGAAATAAATCAGCTGTTTCATACATTTATAAATGTTCACATAACTCAACAAAGTATATGGAACAGCTGTTGGTCCCATAGTAAAAGTTGTTCATAATGTTGAGTACAATGGCCCCTTAAAATATTTGTGTTGTGTTGTGTTACGTTACCGTGTATAGTGGTGGGCAGCATGGCGTGCGCAGGCGCAGGCACGGCGTGCAGGCGCAGGCGCAGGTGCTGCCAGCCGCGCGCCGAGCGCACCACGGCGGCCAGCTGCAGCGCGAACAGACCGCGGACAGTGAACGCCTCCGAGCTGCAAGGCTGCAGTACTTCTACTAGCCACACGTCGATGTACTGCAGCGTCGGCAGCTTGCTGGGGACACATACAAAAGGTTTACAACGCAATTAAAATAAGGATAGGACTGACCTTGCGCCATTTTGTGACGTTTTGTATTGAAGATTCTCAAAGGTAATTTCTCTCCTGGATAATAATATATCCGTGTTCTCTTCCCGATTTTTATGTTTATTCAACAATATCTCAAAGGCTAATGAACCGATCGGGCTAAAACTTAGTATTGATACATGAAATGTTTTCTTTTGAAATAATTATACTTATACATAATGACATTCAATGTGACATTACTATTTTAATTATAATTGTAAATGTGAGTACTATGTGGGTTATTATGTTACAGTCCCAGATCTGAAGTTCAGTCTGACAGTTTGAGTAGGTACTTTATGGGGCCTACCCAAATGTCCTTTTCTGATGGTAATGTTCGTCGAGTCGTTGAGCTCCCTAAGTCTGGGTTGAGCTACTACGATACTCGGCACATGCGTGCACAATAAGGACAGGTCCACTCAAATCTGTATGGCTCTTTCCTCTAAAGGCCATTCCAGACTAACCTGCATGGTTCTTACATAGTTTATTTTTTTATTGTCTGGACTTTAAAAGAGACCTTGACCTTTGAGTTTGTTTCGGTGTTTCTTCTCAAAGGTAGTCAGATAGGAAACACCGACCTCATCTAGTTTTAAAAGAAAAACTCATTTGACTTGTAAAAGTGTTATTAGTAACCTATTTGCAGAATAAATGATTTCAATTTCAATTTCAATTATTTAGAGTTGTATTGAGTCACCAAGTAGTGACAGGTAAAAAGAAAATATCCCCTTCCCTCTTTAACCCCTCCATTCCGCGAACTTTTTGACCCGCCCTTGTATATCATTAATGCCATAATTTAATCCCTATTAGTGACACTATCGGATGGCATAATAATACAGGGTGTATTCTTTTTCAAAATCAACGGATTCGTTCGATTCCCGGCAAGGAAAATTACTTTTTTCAAAAATCTAATGATGCAGTTTTAGTTTTTATCAAAATCGGGCCCGAGACTCCTTTCAGTGTTTTTCGCTATTTCTTATAGTTTCAGATTTGGCCTTTTACGCCCAGTTGAAAATTCAGCCTGTATAGTACACAAAAATAGTTTTTTTTTTATGTCTTGGCCTGAAAAATACTATATTTCTCTGAAAAAAAATTGGCAACTCTTTAGGCATGTGTATCTTAAGACTCACCGCTCCACCTGAGCCATATCCAGCTTATGGAAGTGCCGACACAGGCACACGTTCTTGTTGACGCACAGCGCGTCCGACACGATGCGCACGTACTCGGCGGCCGACAGCCGCGGGTCGGTCGGCTTGCGGGTCGGGAAGACCGTCTCCCCCGACTCTAAGTCGAAGATGTCCGTTTTGTAGGGGGAGAGGGGGCTGTGGAGAGGGGATTTGTGTTAATTATTTTGTTTATTATGGAGGATTATGACTAATGAACGAAAATACATTTGTTTCTGTCGATTATGGGTATGACCTCTGATCATAGAAACAAGGAGATGTGCCAAGGCGCTATCGAGCTTGATGCCTGAACTTGAGCAAATTGCTCATATTAAAATATTTCGCGCTGGCGACGAACCAAACACGATCGATGGTATAAATACAGTGTTTTAGTTTAGTGCTAGTGTTGAGTGACGATTACCAGTGGTAGATTGAAGGTGTGCGGAATGTTTAATGCGTGGGAGATCTTTTTATTCACAAGGAGTGCTTAATTATGCGCGTAATTGTGTCGAAAAATGTACTAAAAGTGGCATCATTTGTTCCCGTACTAATTTGCTATGATGGCATATCTCCTTGTTTCTATGATCTGAGGGTATGACGCACAAAAATTAAATAAAATCAAAACACAAATAAAAGAATCGCGTAAATCGGTTCATAAATCACGGAGAAATCGATGTGCAAATAAAAATAAATTTAGTAAAAACTAAAACCCGATTACGACAAAAATCGAACTGAAAAGCATGAAACAAGAACAATTATATTCCTGTTTGATAGCCTGAAATTGTGATATCCAGAGTAGGTATAGCAGTGGTCGACTGAAGTCTCTCGTCATTTTGACATAACGAAAAACGCCCCTCCACTGTTGCCAATTTTGCGATTTTTCCGCCAGACATTTATGACTTTTGCGCTAAAATTGCCAGATTTGCGACTTTTGCGCTAGAAATTTATGCAAAAGTCATAAATGTCTAGCGGTAAAATCGCAAAATTGGCAACAGTGCACCCCTCCCGTACCGCTCCCTTACCGCAGGAACCTACTCAGTTAAGCGCTATGCCTATAGATTTCTTATATCAATCTTTAGCGGTTGGCATAGCTGCCATAGTGATTTCTGTTCAAAATCTCACCCCATATAGGTGGAGACATAACTATAAAATAATATACTGTAAGTGGCGAAGGCAAGCAGTGATAGCCTAGTGGTTTAACCATGTGCCTCCCACGGCGAATGGTTCGAGTTCGATTCTGAGGCACGCACCGCTGACTTTTCGAAGTCATGTGCGTATTAAATATTAATTATCACTTGCTTTAACGGTGAAGGAAAACATCGTGAGGAAACCTGCATGCCTAAGAGTTCTCAATAAAGTTCTTGAAGGTGTGTGAAGTCTGCCAACCCGCAGTTGGCCAGCGTGGTGGACTATGGCCTATCCCCTCTCATTTTGAGAGGAGGCCCGTGTCCAGCAGTGGGACAATTTATAAAATAGGGCTAACATTTTTTATTTTTTTTTAATTTTAAGTGGCGAAGCGTCATTACAATACGATTCCTACCGGCTGTTATTTCAAAACTAGTACAGGCAGTATTGCTTACTTTTATTAATTAGCTTTTCGTGACCAGATAAGCACTTCTGGCTCCGGTTTACTCTTACAAAAACTGACCCTTCGCCACTGTACTGTACTACAAATATCTCACTCTCTGAAGAAGTCAGTAGGTGTGGCGGTGTCCCTGAAGCCCAGCAGCACGGTGTCCGGCTTCATGGCGCCCAGCCCCGCCAGCCGCGCCAGCTGCGCCGCGCCGGAGCGGACGGACGACGACAGGCTTAGCTCCACGAACGCTTTCACCTGGATAGTAATAGATACAGGGTGTAAGGGAAACGCTTCCGAAAACGAAGACAGGTGATAGAGCTAGTGATTCTCGATACGATACCATCAAAAAATCGGGAAAAAAAAAAATTCAATTTTACCAATTTTTTTTTTGCATTTTTCGTACACTATGCTGTGAGAACAGGTAACTAAAACCAAAAATTGCGATTAAATACATTTTTTTTTCTTTGCAACATTAACACGCCAGTACTCGTAAATAATATCAGCTGACGCTCGCTGACCTCGAGTTCAAAGTACACGCGCTCGCCAACAGCCGCGCGGCCGACGACCCCAGCTCCGCGCGCGCTTTGTGGCTAGCGTGTCAGTGACCTCACGCTTTGGACGGTTTCCATTGCGTGTTTACGAAATATGAAGTCTTGAAAATAATCAATTTAAAGCGAAAGGTTATTGGTATCCGTTTGCATTTAAGTTGTATATAATCTATGTTCTGGCTTCGGAAGCGTTCCCCTTACACCCTGTATACAGGGTAAAATTAAAACCAGTGCGGATATTTTAGGAGGTGAAAGTACTCATGAATATGATCAACTTTTATTATGGGACAGACACTGAAATATGAAAAAGAAAAATCAGCTGTTCCATACATTTTGATCGTGTTGTAGTGCATTTTTGTAGGGAACAGCTGATATATTTTTTTCATATTTCAGTGTCTGTCCCATATTAAAAGTTGATCATATTCATGAGTACTTTCACCTCCTAAAATATCCGCACTGGTTTTAATTTTAACCTGTAGAACGATTATGAAAAAACCGGACAAGTGCGTGTACGACTCGCGCCTTAATGGTTTTGAAATATGCAATAGCGCCATTTATGCCACTATTACATCATAGTAGAATATCATAAATATGATCATAGATGCCGCTACTGCATACTTCTAGTGGCGCCATCTATGAGCAGATGGCTTCACTTATGGTCCGGTGACAGACGGACAACAAAGTGATCCTATAAGGGTTCCGGTTTTTCTTTTTGAGGTACCGTAAAATCACCTCTCTGGACCCTATCAAACGGTCTTATTAATTTAAGGGGCTTACAAGATCCAATTTTATCGATTCACGCAATTCCCACCCGTAAAAGCTAACATGCACGGGTCACAATAGAGTGAACGGAAAACTTTATTCTTATACGAATAATAAAATCTTATAAAATCATCATCGTCGTATAAAAAAAAACTTATTCACGAAGCTGTAATAAACACCACCGAAAATAATTGACTCACCTTGAGATGGTCGATCAACTTGAGCCAGTACTTGTGCTCGGTGGCCAGGGGATCCCCCGAGCCGTCCAGTTCCCCCACTCTCACGTGACCCACCACGAACAGACCTCCCTGACAAGTAAGGCATTTTATTTTATACGGCCACAATACTATGCGATCAAAATAAGAATGGGACTGAGCTTTCGCCATATTGTGACGTTTTGTATTGAAAATTGAGGTGTTTTGTATAAAAAAATATCTATTACAGTAGATTTGGTAAATCAAAGACTCCGTTAAATAATAGTGAAAAAAAAAAAAACATTGATTCGCAAATTAATTTTCTTTGTAAGACTTTTCAAGTGATAGTTGATGTATACAGCGTGTAATTGACAGGTTGGCAAAAACGAAAAGTATGAATTCAGACTGGTATTGTTAATATTTTGATAGTGAAATATTTTCCCGGAAATGATGTAGGTACTACGGAGGCCAGTAAACTTTTACAGCTAACAGCTGATTCCGCGCGGGTTGTATGAATTTTCTTTTACGATTACATTGCCGAATTTAAGTTTTTTGCTTTTTTTCACTAAAATTGTGTTTTTTGGGCTGGATTTTGTTGTAACAAATGAATAGAACACAAATCTAGTTGAAAAACGGTCGGAAAATTCGACAATTTTCCTGAAGAAAATTCCAACGTTTTTCAGTCATAATCATGGTCATGAAGCTACAGTTTCAGTTTTTGCCAACCTGTCAATTACACGGTGTATAGTTCGAGATCATTGACGTTAAGTTAATGTAAGCATGTTCATTTTCGGCCCAATAGACAATAGACAGTTGACAATACGTAATAGAGAATGGTCCAATTAGACGACGAGCATCGACTGACGAACCAATCGCGTGCAGCCTCGGCCCCCCCCCGTCTTCTTCATTCCGCCAAAGAGGCCGAAAAATCACCTAATTAATTAATTATTATTAATAACCTCTTTATTTTCAGGCTACTTTGGCCCATAGATATATACCTTACAAACTAACATATATATACGATAATACAGTGTATGTTAGTAATAAAACTTAAGCCTATGTTAGTAAAAACACTTCATTTGCGCACTATGTCAATCACTGCGCAGGTGACGTTTGTGATC
The DNA here is from genome assembly GCA_948465475.1 of Thalpophila matura. NCBI lineage: Eukaryota > Metazoa > Arthropoda > Insecta > Lepidoptera > Noctuidae > Thalpophila > Thalpophila matura. The sequence continues at coordinate 11,048,504 of OX419201.1, read as the reverse complement.
ATAACTGCTGCCGCTAGTTATACCAAGCCCCCTCTATGTCTAACATTCACACACAACGAATACGTTCAAGTTTATTTATTTATTTAAACTTCATGCAACAAATGTACATCGGCGGACTTAATGCCATAGGCATTGTCTACCAGTTAACCTTGGGCAATGAAGAGATAAGATGGTAGATGCATGCAAGTTGCAGTTAAAATCAAGCTGTTACGAGAACCTTCTTCTGGTCGTTGACGAAGTCGATGAGCGGCGCGGACTGTCGCGGCGAGGCGATCAGCAGCAGCATCTGCGGCCGCCAGAACTTCACGTGCTCCCGCCGCGGGTCCAGGAGCAGCAGGTATTTGCGCACCTGGATACGTGCAGTTGGAAATTAGGTTATTTGGTTGGTGCAGTACTTTTTTCAACAAAGATACATTATTATAACATTTATGTTGACAAACATTGTTATTAAATATATACAGGGTTACAGGGAAAGTCGTACTGAATATTAAAGGATGTTATTATTCAGGTCATTTCCGATGAATTTCATTCTGAAATAAAATGTCCGAAACTTAACCGTTACGGAGATATTAAATTTTAAAGATTATTTTTAAAAATCCTTTATTTTTTGGCTTTTAGTCGTTTTCTTTGGGATTAGAGCTCCTAGAGTCGGTTTTTTTATGTATCTAGTTAGAGGACATGTCCATTAATAAAAATGATCAACAGAAACTGAACCTACTACTAACAGCTTAAAAAACTGCTCGACAACGGTTAGCATTATGAATTTTCTAATAGAGTGTTCTTAACTTTAACAGGCTTTTAATAAAAAAAATTGTATGGAACTTATTCTGCAAATAACTTTATAAAGTTCTACGTCTTTTTAGCTATTTTAGATACAAAAAGGTATAACACTTGCTATTAAATAGGCAAAACATTGCCCAAATAACAGTTAAGTTAGGAGAGGGTACATTTTTAGTTTGAGGTAAAAGTAGCTAAAATACGTAAAAAAAAAAGACAAAAATTTTAGCAATATTTTTATAATTCATGTTCTAACTAGATACATCAAAAAAACCGACTCTAGGAGCTCTAATCCCAAAGAAAACGACTAAAAGCCAAAAAATAAAGGATTTTTAAAAATAATCTTTAAAATTTAATATCTCCATAACGGTTAAGTTTCGGACATTTTATTTCAGAATCAAAATCATCAGAAATGACCTGAATAATAACCTCCTTTAATATTCAGTACGACTTTCCCTGTAACCCTGTATATATGAGATTCCCAAAAACAACTGACACAGGCAGGAATCGAACCTGCGACCTCTGCCAAAACCGGGGCAACGCTCTTAACCACTGAGCTACAGTGTCGTGTCTGAATCAGTTGAAATTGAAAACCTCTTTTTACGCCTTAGGAGAGTTGGTGACGTCTATCAGAGACTAATTACAAACTCCAACTCAATGTTTCTAACTTTGCAGCTAGAAGGACATCGATATGATGTCACCATCTATACATTATAAAAACAACGTTTGACAAACATTTTTTGAAACAAACTTTTATAATGACCACATCCCAGCTCCATCATGAGACCCTGGACATCATTTATGTCTACAGTACTTGTCAAGACAAATCCAACGAGCCTAAACACAAAAGAGTTATATTGAGAAGTTGAGGTGATCCTATGGCCACCTCACCTAAAATTCTGTTGCAAGATTAGGCCCTCCACTAACAGGGCAAGTTAAATGAGCTGGGCTGACTGGCTGAGCGAGCCCCAGGTGGGGTCTGCGGCGGGCGACAGGTGTGACGCACCTGGTGGAAGATGAGCGCCTGGCTGAGCGAGCCCCAGGTGGGGTCTGCGGCGGGCGACAGGTGTGACGCACCTGGTGGAAGATGAGCGCCTGGCTGAGCGAGCCCCAGGTGGGGTCTGCGGCGGGCGACAGGTGTGACGCACCTGGTGGAAGATGAGCGCCTGGCTGAGCGAGCCCCAGGTGGGGTCTGCGGCGGGCGACAGGTGTGACGCACCTGGTGGAAGATGAGCGCCTGGCTGAGCGAGCCCCAGGTGGGGTCTGCGGCGGGCGACAGGTGTGACGCACCTGGTGGAAGATGAGCGCCTGGCTGAGCGAGCCCCAGGTGGGGTCTGCGGCGGGCGACAGGTGTGACGCACCTGGTGGAAGATGAGCGCCTGGCTGAGCGAGCCCCAGGTGGGGTCTGCGGCGGGCGACAGGTGTGACGCACCTGGTGGAAGATGAGCGCCTGGCTGAGCGAGCCCCAGGTGGGGTCTGCGGCGGGCGACAGGTGTGACGCACCTGGTGGAAGATGAGCGCCTGGCTGAGCGAGCCCCAGGTGGGGTCTGCGGCGGGCGACAGGTGTGACGCACCTGGTGGAAGATGAGCGCCTGGCTGAGCGAGCCCCAGGTGGGGTCTGCGGCGGGCGACAGGTGTGACGCACCTGGTGGAAGATGAGCGCCTGGCTGAGCGAGCCCCAGGTGGGGTCTGCGGCGGGCGACAGGTGTGACGCACCTGGTGGAAGATGAGCGCCTGGCTGAGCGAGCCCCAGGTGGGGTCTGCGGCGGGCGACAGGTGTGACGCACCTGGTGGAAGATGAGCGCCTGGCTGAGCGAGCCCCAGGTGGGGTCTGCGGCGGGCGACAGGTGTGACGCACCTGGTGGAAGATGAGCGCCTGGCTGAGCGAGCCCCAGGTGGGGTCTGCGGCGGGCGACAGGTGTGACGCACCTGGTGGAAGATGAGCGCCTGGCTGAGCGAGCCCCAGGTGGGGTCTGCGGCGGGCGACAGGTGTGACGCACCTGGTGGAAGATGAGCGCCTGGCTGAGCGAGCCCCAGGTGGGGTCTGCGGCGGGCGACAGGTGTGACGCACCTGGTGGAAGATGAGCGCCTGGCTGAGCGAGCCCCAGGTGGGGTCCGCGGCGGGCGACAGGTGTGACGCACCTGGTGGAAGATGAGCGCCTGGCTGAGCGAGCCCCAGGTGGGGTCTGCGGCGGGCGACAGGTGTGACGCACCTGGTGGAAGATGAGCGCCTGGCTGAGCGAGCCCCAGGTGGGGTCTGCGGCGGGCGACAGGTGTGACGCACCTGGTGGAAGATGAGCGCCTGGCTGAGCGAGCCCCAGGTGGGGTCCGCGGCGGGCGACAGGTGTGACGCACCTGGTGGAAGATGAGCGCCTGGCTGAGCGAGCCCCAGGTGGGGTCTGCGGCGGGCGACAGGTGTGACGCACCTGGTGGAAGATGAGCGCCTGGCTGAGCGAGCCCCAGGTGGGGTCTGCGGCGGGCGACAGGTGTGACGCACCTGGTGGAAGATGAGCGCCTGGCTGAGCGAGCCCCAGGTGGGGTCCGCGGCGGCGGGCGACAGCAGGTGCAGCGCCACCACCAGCGAGCCGCACGCCAGCGCCGCGCCGCACGCGTACAGCGCGCGCAGGCCGAACACCAGCGCCGCGCAGCCCACCAGGCCCAGCAGCGACGTGCCCCACGAGAACTGCTTGAACGTCGGCCTGCGGACAAGTCACAAACTTAGGTACGATCTCAGATCATAGAAACAAGGGAGATGTGCCAAGGCGCTACTAAAATTGACGCTTTGATACGGTCACATTGACCGTATATAAAATGTACACGCTGGCGACGAACCGAACACGATCGATGATATAAATACAGTGTTTTAGTTTAGTGCTAGTGTTGAGTGACGATTAACAGTGTTAGATTGAGGGTGTGTGGAATGTTTAATGCGTGGGAGATCTTTATATTCACGAGGGGCGCTTGTAATTGTGTTGAAAAATGTACTAAAAGTGGCGACAGTTGTTCCCGTACTAATTTGCTATGATGGCATATCTCCTTGTTTCCATGATCTGAGGGTAAGATTTATCCCACAGAAATGTTAATAACAAGTCAATAGATATATACGACAACAGTCGCCGCCTAGAGCAAATTATGTAAGGCAGGCGAAGTTTAGTTCATCGTGAGCGCGCGTTTAAAAATGTGACGTATGTGAACGGAAATAAGTTTAATTTTGCATTGCATTGAATGCTTTGACATTGACTGCGAACCGATGACACGCGTCTGGGAATCAAAATGATGGCAAAAGTAGAGATTATAATTTATTGCTAGCAGCACTCGACTGGCAGTGATAGCCTAGTGGTTTAACCATGTGCCTCCCACGGCGAATGGTTCGAGTTCGATTCCGAGGCACGCACCCCTGACTTTTCGAAGTCATGTGCGTATTAGAAATTAATTATCACTTGCTTTAACGGTGAAGGAAAACATCGTGAGGAAACCGGCATGTCCTAGAACCAAAAATTCGATGACATGTGACGTCCACCAACCCGCACTGGGCCCGCGTGGTGAACTACGGCCCACTCCCTCTCACAGAGGAGGCCTGTGTCCCAGCAGTGGGAACATTATAGGCCGATTATGCTAGCAGCACTGGGGTGAATGGATTAAAGCTTGCACTAGCAATTTTCAGAATTTTACACAACTCGTACTACATTTGACAAGTGAATTGCATTGCCGTGCTTACAGCTGCCTATTAGTATAGATTGATTGCTCGGAAGGGAGGCGAGGCGAAGGGAGGGAGGGGATGGGGGAGTGTGAATGGGGGAGGGCGAATGCGGAAGCGGGAGTTGGGGGGAGGGGTTATTAGTATAGACTGTTTACTTAAAATTAGGCGCTGAAGCCAGATCCAGTCCAAGACACGCCGTCCAAGTCATGAAGAGCATAGAGTTGACCTGCGCGATGGCGTTCAGGGAGCCAGGAGGCGATCACCGCCATCACTGGGTTGCCGGAGCGGGACACCATAGGGCGTAGGAGGAACCCTGGATAGGGGGAAGGGGTGAGAGAGGGAAGGGGAGGGGGGAGAGTAGCGTAGGGGGCGGGGGAGAGGTGGGAGACGGGGAAGGGGCGTGGGGAAGGCGGAAGGGGGAGTGGGGGGAGCGGTTATTAGTATAGATTGCTTACCTAAAATTAGGCGCCGAAGCCAGATCCAGTCCAAGACACGCGAGGTTGATAGCGAAGTAGCTCGTCATGAAGAGCACGGAGTTGACCTGCGCGATGGCGTTCAGGGAGTCCGCCATGATGCCGAGCTGGACCAGCAGCCAGGAGGCAATGACCGCCATCACTGGGTTGCCGGAGCGAGAGACCATCGGGCGTAGGAGGAAACCTTGGTAGGGGGGAGGGGGGTTATTAGTAAAGATTGCTTGGCAGTGGTGGATCTAGGGCGGCCTCAGGGACTGACCGCTGAAGCCCACTTTAAAATCCTAAGTTCTGAGAGATTTCAGAATAGATCGAGGGCCGTCCATTAATTACGTGAGGCGATTTTAGCGATTTTTCGACCTCTCTTCCCTTAGTGAGATATCGTGAGATTTGGCTCGACCCCCTCATCCCCCCAAATCTCACGTGAGATTTTTCGAAATGCGTATTTTTAGTGTAAATACGTTACTCTGTGTTGGATTTAAATAAGCATAATTTGCTTCATTTTAATTTACAAAGCAGCATACAAAGCAGCTTGACCGCCGTAATTCGGGCTATATTTTTTTAATTATTAGAGGACTTTTTAAAATTAGAACATATATTTTTCATGGCCTGAATTTTTCACAAATTTTAATAACAAATCGATACATTTAACGCCATCTATTGCAATTTATTTGTACAAATGATCCTTTCTTCCTGATGAAAAAAACGTGACTTTGTTAATTTTAATCGTACATGCGGAGTTACTTACCGTATATGTTATCTTTCGCTAAAGCTTCCAACACTCTCGAAGCGCCGATTAAATTTGATAACGCAGCAGAGAAAGTAGCCATCAGCATTCCTGCAAAATAAATATTTTTCAAATATTGCTAAAGCGCGATTTTTATTTATTTTACTGATTTTATTCGAATTCAGCCAAGTTTGTGACAGCTCCCTTTAATTGGACCCAGTTGTGCCAAAACCTTGAAGGAAGAATATACTGGAGTAAGCCTAACCGTGCCTGTATCTGTATACAGTGTGAAGGCTGTCATTTCTCGTTGACAGTGATACAGTGACGTCACTGTAAAGTACACCGCGCATTGGCGTAATTGTTTGATACAGTGACGTCACTGAAGCGTCAACCAGTCAACTCTTCCCTAGTCACGCACACTAATACAAATCCAGAACCGCACACAAACAAAAAACGGCCAGCGGTTTATGTCCTTAGGCTCAGTCTATAGTATTCTATGTCTATGGTTCGAACCCACGTTTTTTTCTTTCTTTCTTTGCTTTTTTTTTCTGAATTTGGTTGCACATGTCCTTTGTTCGCTTACCGACGGCTATGAAGGGCGGCCACACGTTGATGGGCAGCAGGTACACGTAGTTGTTGACGAGCAGCTCGCGCGAGCACGCGGCCGCGGTGAGCACGCTGAGCGCGACGTACGACACGAACGTGAACGCCAGCGCCGCTAGAGTGCCGAACGGGATGCTGCGAGATGGGTTCTTTAGTTCACCTGCAGATATGTAAGGGTCATTAGAAGCCGTTCATGATGTAGTAGTGAAAAAAAAATAGGAATTATAAAGTACTAGCTTCCGCCCGCGACTTCGTCCGCATTTTTCGGGATAAAAAGTAGCATAATCTATCTCTGTGCCAAATTTCATCCGAATCAGTTCAGCCGTTCAGCCGGTCGATTCTGTAAAAATCTCACCGTGAAAACTTAGGTGAAGTGAGTTTGTTTTTGCAAGGAATTGACACTATTGACAGCTCACTCCACGCTCACTTCACCTAAGTTTTCACGGTGAGATGGTTACAGAATCACACTGCTGGCGTAATTGAGTAACAAATATCCATCCAAACTTTCGCATTTCTAATATTAGTAAAGATTTGTTTTTTTTTTTTTTTTTTTATCTGAAAATCGTCAGATATTAAATGTCTCTCCTCGATTTATCATTGAAAATTCGGCCTTATAACGATTAAATAAATGCCTAATTCTAAGTAAATAAATTCGATTTCTTAAAATAATTATGTCCATGTGTCAGGTGTGAATTAAAAAATAACTCTCAAGGAACGCATAAAAAAATAGAAATAAGTTACAAAAGCATCTCATATCCCTCCATCTGTCGCATTTAAAAAATCCGCCTCATTCAGGTCGAAATCAATAGTGTCTGTCAAGTGCGACAGACGGACGAATTTTTTCAGTATACAAGCAGACACACAGCGCATGACGACAGCACTTACCACTCATATTAGCTCCAGCCATGACCCCCGTGACCCCAGTGAACAAGACCCCAAAAACGGACGCGAAGTCCACCATCTGACCGTCAGCGGTGGTATAGTCCCGACCATAACTGGGGTACAGGTTGTCATACAATGTGGTGGAACTTAAACCAGTGTAGTTGAAAAATGTGGTGTTCACTATGTGGTTCGTGTCTGGTTTTTCAATCTGGAGAAAAAGACAAAATATTAAAAAGCTTTAATAAACGGTGAAGGAAAAAGATATGATGTACACCTGTAAGAGCCTAATGGTTCTTACAGGTGTACATCATATTTTTTTCAAAAAAAACAGCCTCTTTTCTTTTAAAAAAAACCGGCCAAGTGCGAGTCGTACTCGCCCACCGAGGGCCCCGTACTATCCTTGGACGTATAAAAGTTAAAGAAACTGGACCGCATAACTAAGTTTGTTTGCGGAGGAATTTTGATGATTTTGAAAAAACTGTACTAGTTAGGAACATCGTTTTATTTTTGATGCAATATGTAAGTCAATTTCTATTCGCAGATAAGGGGGGGGGGGGGGGGGGTGATAGTTTTTTTTAGTAATTTTTCATCATATGTTGAAAACTATAAGACAAAAAAGAAAATGAAAATGTATTTTGAAGTGTGCAGATCAAGCCCTTTCATATGATATTCCACTTAACCTAATGCCCCCACTTTTAAATTTCTAACCCCCACTTCAGCCCCCTTTTTCAATGAAACCAAAATTTTTTTTTAAATTCAGTCACATGCAATAAAGCTGGGCAAGCATTCTTTATAACTATTCCAAATTTCAAGTCGATAGCATTAGTGGTTGCTGAAATAAGCAGCTGTGACAGACGTACGGACAGACGAAGTCGCACCATAAGGGTCCCTTTTTACCCGACTGCGAGACGCAAAGGAGGGTAATGTGTTTATCAGTCTATGTATGTATGTATGTATGTATGTATGTATGTATGTTTGTTTCTATGTGGCGTTCTAGAGACTAAATGCGTAGGCCGATTTTGATAATTCTTACGTCAATCGATTCGTCTTAACCTTGCGAGTGTCACTAAAGACATAACAGTAATCAAAATTCACCACAGCGACAACCAGACGCCATATTGTCAAAATGAAAAAAAAAAAGTTGATGAACTATGTCAAGTGGGGTGTCGTTAAATAGGTATTTTAAAATCATCTTTAGGTTCCTTTTATCATTTTTCATTTTAAATAATAGTTTAGGATATATAACGATTTAAAGTTGTTTAACAAAGCAATCATTCTCGCTAATTCTTACTTATTGATTTAAGTTTTTATTTCAAGTATTAACGATATACAAACAAAAAAGAAGATTACGGAAACATACATTAAAAACTAAAAAGTGAAAAATAAAAATAGTAAATTAAAAATTAAAAAAACCCGACTGCAAAAAAACAACTAAAAAGTTCAAAACAAGAGCACTTTTCAAGCAGTCTGATGCAGTTGGTGGCAATTATTTGTGTTAAATCTTAGATTTTATGCCACCAACTGCATCAGACTGCTTGAAAAGTGCTCTTGTTTTGAACTTTTTAGTTGTTTTTTTGCAGTCGGGTTTTTTTAATTTTTAATTTACTATTTTTTTACCATATTGGTTCGGGACCCTAAAAAAACAACTTCATTTCTTTATCTCTCTTTGACAGTTCATAATACTATTTGTCTTTATTTTTAAAAGTAATTTTTTTGGGAGTGACTCCGCAGCCGGTTCCGGAATGCAAAAATAACGCCGTAGTAGTAGTGTTACCTTATGAAAATAATTGCAAACTACCGTAGCAGCAGATTAATGTTGCCGTGTTTTAAGTTGAATTACCTAAGATTGACTTATAAATTACAGTGTGTAATACCGTGTCAATGTAAAACAAAGTATAACTTTTTTGGACTTACAAGGGGGAGGGAGGTGGTCGACGGAGCCCCGCTGCGTGGGGCTCCTATTTCTGTCTGCGTGGTTAAAAATAACACAACACGGATAGGTTAGGTTCAAAGGGATTTACGGGGGCATCAGTGAGCGAACGAAGCCCCCGTCAACCCCTTTGAACTAACCTGTCCGTGTCGGGGTGCCCAATATATAATACGTCATTGTCCTTACCAAAGAAAACGGCGTCACAAAGAAGCTGATGAAAGCGCTTCCAAGACAGACCAGCATAGTCATCCATATCGCGAGGCTGGTTCGCGCGAACAGCGAGGCTCCGGCCAGCGATACGCCTAGCCCGATGGCGTTCAGCGCCGAGCGGTACAGGAAGCGGTACCACCAGCCGTCCGGGATGCCTGGGTGGGAGCCCACTAGGTAGCCTGGGAGATGGAGGGTTAATGGATTTTGAACTGAAGGAATGTTGACTAGTTTAAGGGTTCCGCACCTCAAAAGGAAAAACGGAACCCTTATAAGATCACTTTGTTGTCTGCTCATAAATGGCGCCACTAGAAGAAGTTTGTAATAGCTAATCTTGCTCATAGATGGCGCTAATGCATATTTCTAGTGGAATATTTTATTTTACATACATAATTAAGTTTGTACGGAACCCTCAGGGCGCGAGTCCTACTCGCATTTATCCGGGTTTTTTTTATTGCGTATCTATAAACTATCTGAAAAAAGACAACACCAAAAAACCTTGATAGTAAATACATACAATGTTCATATTTGAATGAGTTTGTTGTACACTTTGCTATGAGTCCTCATAGTATTGTTCGTGAATACGAATAATATATTTTGAACATTTTTATTTACGAGAATTGGGCTTCTGCCTGTCTATTCTCTACCGACTCCCCGCGTGATATCACCGCGAGATTCTCCCTCGAAAGTTCTCCAAACAAATCTAGCTTGTAAGAATTGTAACCAAAGCCGTGTCTCCAGTGACGTGTTTTCGTGTTCATTGAACATCGAACATGTTTTCCGTCACGTGTTCGAGTGTTTTTGCTAAACAATACGTGTAGACCACGCCCCTTTTTGTTCATTCATTAAACATGTTCGATGTTCAATGAACTCGCGCTGGAGACACGGCTTAAGACTTACCATTTTGTCCAAAATTCTCGACCAGGGCTTCAGTGCAGGCAGATATGCATAGCGCGCTGGAGACCACATTGGCGAAGAAGAACAAAGTGCCCACAGCACCCCCGAACTCGGGACCTAGCGTTCTGCTTATCATAACTGATGCCGAGTCAAGGGTGTAAGACATACATCTATGCTAATATGTACTAGCTTCCGCTTGCGGCTTCGCCCGCGTTTTTGAGATAAAAAGTAGCCTATGTGTTATTCTGGTGTAAAACCTATATTACTGTAGTTTCATCAAAATCCGTTCAGTCGCTTTTGCGTAAAAGAGTAACAAACATCCATACATCCATCCTCACAAACTTTCACATTTAAAATACTCTAGCTTCCGCCCGCGGCTTCGCCCGCATTTTTGGGATAAAAAGTAGCCTATGTGTTTTTCTGATGTATAAGCTATATTACTGTAAAGTTTCATCAAAATCCGTTAGTAGATTTTGCGTATAAGAGTAACAAACATCCATACATCCATCACAAACTTTCACATTTACAGGGTGGCAGGTTAAACAGTGGAAATATTTTAAGGGGTCATTGTACTCACCATTATGAACAACTTTTGCTATGGGTCCAACCCGGAAATCGAAAAAAAAAAATCAGCTGTCCATACATTTATGTTCACTTAGCTCAACAAAATGTATGGAACAGCAGATTTTTTTTTCGAGATTTCAGGGTTGCTCCCATAGTAAAAGTTGTTCATAACGATGAGTACAATGACCCCTTAAAATATTTCCACTGTTTAACCTGCCACCCTGTATAATAATAGTAGGATCTTTTATGAAGGATACAATAGACTCCCCCGCCCTCGACCGCGCCGTTGGTAGATATCGCGCAGATAGACGTCACGGTGAATATCACGATCAGGTACGCCAGCCCGAACTGGCCCAGAGTCACCAGCAGACCAGCGTTGCCGACTAGGTAACCTGGAACAGAAGACACAGCATTTATTATAACAACGATTTTTTTTTTTTAAAAAACCTTGCCCCACACTAGGATTTCTCCTGTATCGTGGGTGCGTTTACAAACACAAATTTCACATACACAAACAGCCAGACCTATGTGCAATGCGGGAATCGAACCAGCGACACGTCGCGCAGCAGCCAATCTCTCAGCCACTGCGACAACCGTGCGGTCAAGGGCCTCTCTATTAAGGGCGCTCTCGTAATTTTGTCACGTCTCTCGCTCGCACAGAACTATTTTTAAGAATGTTGAATGAAAAGATGCATTATTGAAAAATGTGATCTGTTACCGAACTACAAAATAGCATTAATTTTACAGGTAAATAATTAAAAGACATTTCTACTGTGATATCTAAATAAACAAAGTTAAAAAACGATTACGATCTGTTTTTGAGATATTATTATGTTCAACTCATGTGTTTTTAATCATTGAGTTTATAATATTGTAATTAATATCATTTTGTAGTTTGCTATCAGATTACATTTTTCAAAAATGCATCTTTTCATTTAACACTCTTAAAATATATGGTTCTGTGCGAGCGAGAGAGGTGCCGAATGCGCGAGCAAAAACTGAAAAATGCCACCCCCACCAAACAATATTTTACCTTTATCATCATCATCATTTCAGCCATAACACGACCCTTGATGCTGATGAACATAGGCCTCTCCCAAAGAACGCCACAACGACCGGTCTAGCGCTGCTCTTTGCGATTGCCACGCTTGGTAGACGAATACACTACTCAGTGTATTCGTCTACCAAGTTTGAATTTGCCGCCCGGGGCACGGGCCCCGGCTTGCACCCCCTAGATCCGGGGCTGCTTGTCTGTCTGTTCGGTACAATAAAAAGCACTTGCTGGCACCGGACTAAGCTGAAATTTGGTATAGGTACCTATGTAACTTGGGTGACAATACAATAATAATAAGGCATTAAGTCCGCTGCCTAAGGCATTAAGTCCGCTTTTGTGCTGTATTTTTTTACTTGTGCCTATAGAATTAAATAAATAAATAAATAATATGGACTAAAAAATAATTATTTGAATAACAATATTTTTTAAAACGACGTTTTGAAAACGGGCTAAAAAGTACCTATTTAAATATTTTTTTAAATCAATTAAAATCAGTTTCTCTGATAGGTCGTACGGGTAACAAGATCTTTTACCCGTATGACCTATAGGATAGGATAAGAACCACTGCTCTATGGGGACGAATATGACATGAAACTTCCGCCATTCGTTTAAAACGACTGTGGATTAGACCAGTAAACCGTTAAATAATAGAATATCATTTTGCACTTAACACGCTTCATTATCTGAGCAGAATGACCTTGCACTCATTGAGTCGCTAGATAAGGTTCGAATTCAAAACATAACATCAATTTGTTATTATACACTTTTAATAATAACTACTTTGTTGGTTTAGGAAGTTTGGATCTAGCTTTTGAGTCAGGGGTGGGAGGGGGGGGGGGGGTTACGTCGCACTTTAGGTAAGAAGCTACAAGTATATCGGCGGGCCTTTCCGGGAGGCTAATTCAGTGCGATCAGATCAGAAGAGATAGAATTACGCGATAGAAAGAGACTACTATGTAGGTTAATATAATTTTAGGCATGCACCGCTGTGCGAGCTAAATTACACTTTATTGCGTTGTTGCAAGAGTCGCTGTTTAAGTAACAGTCTTTGCACAGTCATCTTTCTGTAGTATTGTGCCATTAGTAAATATACAGGGTGGCAGGTTAGACTGGAAACATTTAAAGGGGTCATTGTACTCATCATTATGAACAACTTTTACTATGGGACCAAACCTGAAATCGCGAAAAAAAAAATCAGCTGTTCCATACATTTATGTTCACATAACTCAACAAAATGTATGGAACAGCTGATTTTTTTTTCGCGATTTCAGAGTTGGTCACATAGTAAAAGTTGTTCATAATGATGAGTACAATGACCCCTTAAATATTACTGTCTAACCTGCCACCCTGTATAATTTCTAATCTGCTTACCCATCCGAATGAACACCAGCGCGCTGAACATAGACAGGACAACGGGACAGAAGACTCCGGCGAAGGTCCCGACCTTCTTGACTCCAGGCCTCTCCGACCTGAACTCGCCGAACTCCACATACCCTGAAAAGAAGCAGGAAGATTGGTGTAGTGTAGAGATTTTACATTGCTCCATCTATACAAATAAATAAAATTGAAGTGTCTGTGTGGCATGTCAAAAAAGCTTTATAAAAAAAAAAGTTTATTTGTTGCGGCTAATCTCCGAAACGGCTAGACCAATTTTGACGGGACTTTCACTGGCAGATAGATGATTTTATAAGGAATAACTTAGACTACTTTTATTTTGGAAAAAAGAATTAGGTTCCGTAAAAAAATAAAATCCGTGAAATCCAATATTTTAATAGACTAAACTTTACCGGTGCGAAGCCGGGGCGGGTCAGCTAATTTGAAATAACATTTATGACAAATGACGACAGTAAATAGTTAGTATTGCAAATACGTTTTTATTTTTAATTCCATCATTATGCCTGCGGCATAGAGCTCAAATTCGGTTGAACGACCTGTAAAAGAGTTTATTATAATGTCCAATGTTATTGCAAATGGAGTATAAGTAGTTTTGTAGTCATTAGTGCAATACGCGCATGTATCTTGACTGATATACTACCAAGCTCTCTAGAATCTCGCGCATTATTTACAATCATTCATTTAGAATTTCGCACGTTTAAAATTTCGAGTGAAGCGAGTGATAGGCGATAGCTCAGTTGGTTCAGAGTACTAGCCACGGTAGTGCCCTGCCTCTACCTGTACCTGGCTATACCCTGACTGACTACCAACGATTGTAACACTTTTTTTTCTTAGTTTTTCTTTAAAAATACAGGGTTATTGGAAAAATACTAACACCCTTGCAAGACTGTATTACTAGCAACAACTTTTGTTCTATGACTTTTTACAAAACATAATACATTTACCAAAAATAGACTTTCAAGTTTTGTTGTACTAGATATCGGACAAGTTTTAGATCTGTATTTTGTAGTAAATAAATACGTATCGGCTCCTGTACGCTGCTATTCATATTAATAATTAGAATTAGTACCCACACTACGAGTTTTCGAGCTTTCTACGCAAAATCCAGATAATATTTTGAATTTTGTATGAAAAAAATATTTATGAATTTTATTATAAAAAGTCATAGAACAAAAGTTGTTGTTTATGATGTTAGAAATACAGTCCTGCAAGGGTGTTACCAATTTACCAATAACTCTGTATAACACAAAATTCACAATGATCACCTCTGGCGCACTTTTCCCCCATATCCGACAAGTGCACTTAATCACAGCTCAACTATTACTGATACTTGATAGGCCAGTGACCAATTGACCACGTTGCAACACTATCTGTGTTTATTGACCTTCATCGAACAATAGGCTAGAGGTGTCACAGTAATTTAAAACTTAACGGCTTGGAACTCTGCTGGATTATTTAGGTAATCATTGTTGCTTTGGTTGAACTATTTTTTGCAGGAAAACAACATGGTTTTGGTTAGTATGATGATAATGGGCCAATGTTAGACCAGTTACGTAACGTAGGTAGGTATCTGTAAATAAAACGCTGCGCTGGTTGGTGACAAAAAAACAGAAAATAGATATCTTAGGAGGTTTTTTAACTTGTGATGGTTTGAAACTACTACGGTACCCTATAAAAATGGAAGCTGGAAGCCTATAATTAACACTGCATAAAAACCGGACAAGTTCGAGTAGGACTCGCGCCCTGAAGGTTCAGTACGAACTTAATTATTATTTGTGTGTAGAATATGTAGTTTTATGTAGGTATAAAATAAAATATTCCGCTAGAAATATGCATTAGCGCCATCTATGAGCAAGATGCCGCTATTACATACCTACTTGTTCCAGTGGCGCCATGTATGAGCAGATGCCTCGGATTTGCCACGGACAGACGGACGACAAAGTGATCCTTCAAGGGTTCCGTGTTTCTTTTTGAGTTACAGAACCCTAAAAAAGAACTCTCTACAGTTCATGGACAGGTCAGCCAAAGTTTGGCACTTCCACATTGTGCAAGAATGAAACGTTGTTGTGGTAGATCAAGGTTACCTTTGATTAGCTGAGGCACACAGAAATCTATACTATAATAAAATTGTAAAAAAGCCGTGTCTGTACATTGAAGATATTCCAGAAAAAACAGTCGGGATATAGTACCTACTGGGACGTAATCACGTAACCATACCCAAATACATTTCATTTTTAATTTTTGTCTGTTTGTGCACGCGAAAAGTACTGAACGGATTTTAATGTGATTTTCGCAGTTCTATAGCTTGGGGTCCAACTTAAAATCTAAGCCACGTTTCATCTAATGTAAGATAAAACAGAGATACAGCTTGAGTTCTTGGTAGTACTAGCCACTCTACACTACGGACGTCATTTCATAGTAGTCCACGCGGAAGTAGTCGCGGGCAAAAGTCTAGTCCAAATAATAAGTGAATAGAAATGTTATCTACTACATTTTAATACCAGACGCGTGTCGCCTCCAATGCAATATAAATTAAAGTTAATTTCGTTCACATAATACGGTAGTGACCTACTATTAAAAAAGTACAAATCATCTATTTTATTTCAAAGAAGGAATAGGCACAACAAAAAAGTAAAAGCAAAAATAGTAATTTATCACAAAATGGAAAACATAGACGCTTTTAAAGTTTTTGGAGGGAGTATCGCTCCGTCTTTGTCGCGCGAAGCGGACTTAGGTGGTGTTACGTCACTAGTAGGTAGTGCCGTCCGTGTCTAGCAAATCATTTTAAAACGCTTATAACTTTGCCAATTTTGTAGATGTTTCATCGGTTTTTTTGGTGTTAATTGTCTTTTTTCAAATAGTTTACAGATTCACAATAAAAAAATAGTAGTTAACATCCCTATTATGTCACATTTTTAAACGCGCGCTCATTTTTCTCGATGGAACGTGGTGGCCGTTTAACATCACTTGACTTAAGCCAGTGGCGGTGTCCGACGGGGGGAGGGGTCGTAGGGGTCACAGGGGACACCCCCCCCAAATCGTAGGTACAAAAATCTGCGAAACACGGTAACTTACGGGATAGCACGTCGGTATTAATCGGTATGACCCCGCCCCTCCAAGTCTTCGGCTGCGGTATGGTATGACCCCCTAAAGCTTTCGGCTGCGACCACACCTGACATATTATAAGCTCTATAGAAGTAATGTCAAAGATCTATCTCTAGTATTTCACATCAGCACTAGTGTGCACAAGTGCCGATAGATCGGTTATTGGGAACGGCCATTAGAAATCAGATACCTTCGCCGACTGGTCTGGTAGTCGGTCCCCCCCTCCCGATTCTCATCCTCAGTTTCTGCATGATGCCTGATTCTACCCGTCCTGCGCTGTTCACGCTCGGTGACAGGGGGTCCAAAGTTTCAGCCATGATTGGCCTCGTCACTGTAACATAGATTACCTACTTTGAGGTGATGTCATTCATAGAATAAAAAAAACAAGATACATAAACAAAATTATGAAAAATAAACCCGACTGCGTATAATATCTATACTATTATAAAATTGTAAAGAAGCCGTGTCTGTACATTGAAGATATTAAAAAAAAACATGTGTTATAAATATGTACACATAAAAATAAAAGTCCTGACATATCAACGCACCGAGGTTCCCCTTATGATAAAGACAAGGAATAAGGCAAAAGAAAATGGAAAAAAGGCGAATTTTGCAAAATTTCTATGGGATAGTAAAAGTCCGCGTGGATGGGGTCCGGGCTAAAGCTAGTCAGGTTCATATTAGGGACAGTCAAGAAGTCAGAATATTGTGAAGTGAGGTAAAAAAACTACCAAACACCAGCACTGAACTCAAACTGACCTCCGTCCGCCATATTCACGAAAATTACTAGATCTCGAACGCACAGTGTACAGAAAACTTATACGAATATCAGTGGCGAAGGGTCAGTTGTTGTAAGAGGTAAGCCGGAACTACAAATACTTACCTGGCTATGAAAAGCTAATTGATAAAAGTAGGCAATACTGCCTGTGCTATTTTTCAAAGGGAATCCAGTAGGAATCGTATTATAGGGACCCTTCGCCACTGACGAATATGAACATTATAAGTATAAGAATAAGGTTCATATTCATATAATATATGCACTTCATATGAATATAAACCTTCACGCAATACATACATAATATAATGTTCATATTTGAATGAGTTTTTGTACACTTTGCTATGAATCGCTCATAGTTTTGTTCGTGAATACAGGGATTAGTCAGTTCTTAATTAACAACAAAAATTTACATCTAGGTATATTATTAAAATAAAGTAATTTGTATTTACATTTAGTTTTACCAACGTAAACCACAATGTTACTGATAATGTAGACAGTAGGTATTATGTGTTGCATTATGTAAAGAAAAAGTTTAAACTAATAAATCACAAAATTAACAAGAACTGTGTTCAATAACAAAAGGTTTAGGGATATTTTATACAAGCATTTTATTATGTTAACATTATCGTTCTGGGAATTCCCCAACAGATATCATAACTGTCAGTCTTTTGTAACAAAGCTATTGAAACCGCACAAATTATAGCACATTTTTGATAAACAAGTTCAACTTCCTACTAATAGGTATTCTAAACGCGAAAGTTTGTGAGGATGTAGGTATGGATGGATGTAAGTATGGATGTTTGTAACTCTGTTACGCAAAAAATACTGAACGGATTTTGATGAAACTTTCAGTAATATCATCCCACTAATATTATGATTGCGATAGTTTGTGCGTGTGTTTGTGTGTGTGTGTGTATGTTTGTTACTTCTTCATGCTGAAACTGCTGGACGGATTTGGATGAAATTTGGCACACAGATAGATTATAGTCTGGAATAACACATAGGCTACCTTTCCTGAAAAACGCGGGCGAAGCCGCGGGCGGAAGCTAGTAGCTTATATATTAGAATAACACATAGACACATAAGCTACTTTTTATCCTAAAAACGCGGGCGAAGCCGCGGGCAAAAGCTAGTATAAAAATATACCATGTCATTGATATCATTATTTAGATAGATTGTAGATTATAAAATAATATTGAAACAAGACCTGTGTGCTAATTATCTTCTTTGACCTAAATTATACACAGTGACATCATCAAGATCAAGTATTAGCGAGTTAGAATGTATTTTTTGCAGTATCAGGAATTTGAAACATAATGCAAGGTTGTTTACAGAAAATTGCCAGGTTTATACATTTTATGCAGGTGTGGGGATTGTTAGAAAGAACTTAGAATCACAGATTGATCTGTAACAAGCTATTGTTCGAATGAATCACAACCAAAACAAAAAAATACTTGTACATACCGATTTTATATCAGTCAAATTATTAAAACTACTTTTCTAAAACGGTCATTAGTAAAATAGTGTTCATATCATCGTTACGTGGCTTTAATATTTGTTATTCAAACACAGAAACTGTTATTTATGCGGAAATATTTTCACCACATACACAATACAAACACAGAATACAGAACTGATGTGTGATGAACTGACCTGAGACTTCAACTGACTGACATTTTGACAATAACCGTCACTGTCAGTGTCAATTGTCAACTGTCAAGTGCCAATAATGGCGGTCAAGCGCAAGCCGATCATCAAATAAAAAAAAAGTTTTATAGCCTTTTAGCAGTAACTAAACGCTTCATTATGAAGTTATTACCGCATATATAGAAATAATTATCCAATATGATTCGATAGTCATAATTTATCTTAACACTGCGTAACCACGCACAATGGCCCAATCAAGAGTAGTGTCTTAAAATAAAATAACACGGTGAAATTTTATATTTAAGTTTCTCAAAAGAATTAATTAGAATTATTTTTCGTGTCGATTTTCATAGATAGCTTTGATTATGTAGTAATAAGTACTTTTTTACACTGTTTTCCTTCAAAGTGCATAATAAAGGCAATAAAATACTATTTAAATGCATCTTTGCTATGAGCTAGTCAGTAGGCGAATTTGAACAAAAGTTAAAATATTACGGTGTTCTTTTATTTTAATATAGGATAGCATGTTACTCAGAAGGAATTAATGCTTACAATTAACCCTTTCAATTGGCATCATAAAAATACAGGATGTTCATTTTTTTTCACATTTGGTCGGTTCGATTCCCAGGTGAAACAAGCAACTTTTTAAAAATCTTTGAATGCAGTATTACTTAATTTTAAAAATCAAGGAATGTTTTCTTTTAGTAAAATGTTCTATCTACAGTATTAAGAGTAGGTACTTTCCCTTCAGGTGGCATTACAAAATTCCACCCTGTATAGGTACCTAACACATCTGGATTGAATAGACTGCACCTTTACAATATGCTTATTAATGAAGAACAACAAAAATGCACCCAAGGCACCCAAGTTTAATTTGCTGTTTTATACCTAAACATCAGAAAGCTTTGTCACTTCGCTCTGCGCGTACGCAAGACATGGCGGTAATTAAATACATATTATTTTTGTGTACGTTTAGTTGTTTGTGTTGTGTTTCGTGCGACCTCAACCTTAACGAAGGTGGGTATTTCCAAGTACCTAATAATTGACTATTTAATGTAATTATATTAAAAGAGATCTTCAGAAATCGAACGACCCGAGCGGGATTTAATGTAACTTCGAGTCTTGGGGATCTTACTCTGATGGTGTCGAAAATTCCGCACACCCTCAATCTAACACTTGTTCGTCACGCATCACTAGCACTAAACTAAACACTGCATTTGTTTTAAATATGGTCAATGTGACCATACTAAAGCGTCAAGCTTAATAGCGCCTTGGCACATCTCCCTTGCTCCCTTGTTTCTATGATCTGAGGTTTTGCTTGTTGACCGGCCGAAGTGCAGTGACATTGTCACTGTAGTGGCCGAGGGTGGTGACCAGGCTTTCGCCTCAGCTGCAGGCCAGAGCCAGGTCCCAGGTCAGGTGTGTATAATATGTATATTGTATGTATTATGTACCTGTTTTGTTCCAGATGAACCCTGCCTCACGAACGGTTTGAACGGCACATGTGTCGGAATATTTCGATGTACCTCAGCCTCCTTGACCTACCTATATGTAAGTACACTTTAGCGCAGTGGTTTAGCGATTGATTGCTGTTTGGGTCGAGGGTTTGATTCTGTGCAGAACAAATACATATTTCTATGGGAAGGGGATGCATCACACGCTCAAAGTTCTTAATTGAAGAGTTTCTTATTATTCTACACTAACTTCGCCAGAACCATTTTAGATAGTAGGTAGGTATATCGTATAACATATGGTTGTAAAAAATAAAAAATAGTAATACAGTGGCCATATTTAATGGTACATAAATGAATACCAAATAGGAAAAAAACCGATCGTGTATTATGATCGTTGTCTAGAAACATGTTGTTCACCAATTATTGATTTTCTAAAAAAATAAAGTCACCTTGCGTGGCCTAGGTAGTATGTTAGTCTCGTTTGGTCAAAATAACGTTGTATCACCAAAAGGTATGAAAAAATAAAAACAAATGGGTAATTACTCACTTGGTGTCCATCCTATGGTTGCCTGGAAGAAATCGGAGATAGCGATAAGGCCGCCCATTGTATGTTTTTAAATAAGAATGTTCTTTTATACTGTACTAGCTTCCGCCCGCGGATTCGCCTGCGTTTTTCGCGATAAAAAGTAGCCTATGTGTTATTCTGATACCTAAGCTATATTACTGTAAAGTTTCATCAAAATCCGTTCAGTAGTTTGTGCGTGAAAGAGTAACAAACATCCATACATCTATCCATACATCCTCACAAACTTTCACGTTTATAATATTAGTAGGATTATTTTGGTGTACAATAAAGTATATATATCTAATAAATAAATAATTTAAAAAAAACTAAAAAACACGCCTGCCATGTAAAAGTGAACTAAAAAGTGAAAAACAAGGTGTGTTGTGTGTGTACATCGCAGACAGCCCGACAGCCCTTTCTTTATGAAAATGGTCCACAGAACTGTCCCCCGACTGCGATGAAAATTCACACACACTAAGGGCGCTTGTAGACGTCCGGTTTTTTTCACCCGACAACGGACCGATTTTTTACCGGATTCGCGGTGGTGTATGGATTATAATGAATGTGTGTACACGCACCGGACATAGGTCCGGCGAACAATTTACGCCGGATTCATTATAAACCATACAATGGTAAAAATCGGTCCGTTGTCCGGTGAAAAAAACCGGACGTCTACAAGCGCCCTAACACAACTTGTTTTTAATTTTTTAGTTCACTTTTTTTAAAAAACCCATGTTGTCTCTTGTAGGCTAATGCAGGCTACGACATGAAAGAATACGACCTCCCAGAGTTACCAGATGTTTGTTCCTACAAGAACAATGAGCCTGTAGTCTGCTGCACTGATTGTGAGATTTCCCAACATGAAGCGTAAGTGTCCTTCACATAGGTTAGGTTGTTTGACTGCGAGCACGTCATGTCGCATAAGGAGGCGGCGGAGCGCACGCGTGAGGACGATCCTCACGCGGCGCTGCTCCGAAGGAGGAGGGGGGGTCGGAGAAGACGTCAGTTTGACAGGCATCTCCGACTCCTCCCAGGTGGAAGCCAGCAGGCAACGGGTGCGGGGGCGCCCTTGCCTGTATTGCACAGGCCTCCACTAGTGCCGGACGGGGGTGGCCAGGTGTTCCCGGCCACTCCCATAGCCCCCCAGTCTGGGGGGCATGCGGGGCCCGCCAGCTAGGCGGGCATGCGCCGGGAGGGTTGTGGACGTCAAGGCTGTGCCGGTTCCCCATGACCCTCCCATCACGGCGATGCGGGAACACCGCTGAGTTTTAGTGGGTATACTGTCGTTTGGACAGGAGTCCCACATACCCCGTCTCGTCCCCCACGAGCGGGGATGCGTAAGTAGCATTTCTCAGTGAAAAAAAAAAAAAAAACGTTAGGTTATTTGAAACCTCAGCCTGTCTAATTCTGTACCGACGGCGACACGCCACGTGATATCACCGCGAGAACTGCCAGTTTATTTGCTAACGAGGGAGAATGTCACGGTGAGGTTCTCCCTCGAACGTTCGCAAACAAATTGGCAGTTCTCTCGATAATATCACGGTCGGTACAGAATAGACAGACTGATCATAGAAATAAGGGAGATGTGTCAAGGCACTATTGAGCTTGACGCTTGAAAAGATCAATCTGATCAATGTTGTCGACGGGCCTAAGGCGATTGATGATATTACAGTGTTTTAGTGTCGACAGACAGACGCTGTCAACACAGCGCATCGTCAGGAGCTCTGGCGACCTTACTCACTACAAGAACACAACACTGGCAAAGAGCAGCGTTATTTGATTGTGGCATTCTGTAAGGTGGAGGTACTTCCCCAGTCGGGCTGCTCCAGATTTGAGCGAGATTATCCCACTGTGCCCTACCTTTCTTAAAATTTCCAATTACCATTTAACATTGGTACATTCTACCAACACTATAACTTAAACCTATCTGCCTAACGAGACCACTGGCGGCTACGGTCTAGCTCAATCACAGGCTGTCGGATCAGGATCAAGATACCATTTGAAAAAGCTCATTCATAAGAAGCTGAGAACTTTTTGGAGCTGTTGTAACTGTTGTAGATTTTTTTTCGAATAAAATTAAGCTCCATGTCACCTTTTTCAGGTTCCGTAAACATGCCATAGGACCTCTAGGGGTTATTAAGGACCTTGATGGCACAGTTGCTTTAAATAGTAAGTACCTACCTACCATTGCTTCAAAAGTATACATTATTCTGGCAGGTACGTTTTTTCAAGCATGGGTAATGGGTATCATTTATCTGTAATTTTTCATAAGACACCTATAATGCTTCGGCTTCTTCACTTCGGGCGAAGCCTGGGATACTTGGCGCATAACACTAAAAAATTGTTAGAGAATTAGGTATATTCATTAACTCATGTTAGGATCCCGTACCTACCTATTACTGGGATTATCAAATATTAGTGATCATAATATTATAGTAGGATTATAATCGCATATATTATGAATATACGTGGCTTGTACTATGTTACCTACATTATACCTATTACGAATATATTAGTGACACCATAGATGTGCTCACTTTTATAAAACATCGCGATGCAGTGTGGCCACGCACTTCGCCATCTCTCACGAATGTTGGCACAAATGTTAACGCGATGTGTGCGGCCACAACATAAGAAGTTAATTTTGATTACAGAATGCTTCGAATATTTCGGAAGTTTGCCATACCCTTGCCGAGGTGGGGGCAATATTCATGTCAAAAAGATGTGGAAGGAAGATAAGAAATGCCATGAGTTTAATTTAGCAGTTGCTCTCGCTGTTGGGGGGCAAGATGCCCAGAGATGGCAATTTCCACATGTGGTAAGTCAAATAAGAAAAAGTTTTGTTTAAGAAAAAAATATAAATCTTTAGCCTAACCTAACATACGGGGTGTAAGTGACGGCGTAACGAAAACTGAAGCCATGGGTTCAGTGCCTTATTCTGAATCCAAATTTACCACTTTGTATGGAGATTTTTTACCGAACTGCAAAATCTCCAAAGTCGTAATTTCTTTTAAAAGATCGACCAAAATTTTAACTCTGAGGAGTTCAGAATAAGGTACCTACTGTACCCGTGGCACCAATGGTTTCAGTTTTTGTTACGCTGTCACACTTGCGCCCGGTAACTAATAGGCACTTTGTATCCGAAATCATCTCACCACAATGAAGATATTGCTTCACATCCCAATGTACTAAGCAATATTTCTATAGTGGCATGCTGAAGATACACTTTATGTTACAGGCTTTAATCGGTTATGGAGCTGACGTGGAGTCTGCGCAGTGGCTGTGTGGAGGCTCTGTGATCAGCGAGAGATTCATACTCACTGCTGGACACTGCACTTCTACTCAAGCACTGTAAGTTTATTGTTATGACAAGCACTACATATCTACTCGTGCGCTGTGAGTTGAGTAAGTAATATAATGATATAAAGACTCAAAGGGCGCCTAAGTCGAAGTAGCCTGTATAAAAGAAAGATTAAAAAAAGGCGTTGTTGAATTTTCAGTGGTAACATATCATTTGCTGCGCTTCGGCTTTTGAAACGCACCGATCCCAAGAAATACTGGAAGATACATAAAATCAAGAGGATCATAGTACATCCCCAGTACAAGCCTCCTTCTAAGTATCATGACATTGCTTTATTGGAGACAGAAACCGAGTAAGTTGAATTGGAGTATGGTCTTCTGACAAATTGCTGACAAACCAAAAAGTGTGTTTCCGTCCGTACAAAATTCATCAGTTAGGTCATGAGACTCGCCGTTTTAAAATCTCATATATATATATTTAAATTTGGCAAAGGTGTTTGATACTGTTGATTACAATGTATAGTTATAAAGAAGACTAATATGGTATGTTGGTATGATGTAAAAGAAGCTGTGATAATAATTATTATTCTTGAAACGTAATAGAAAAACTTTGTATCGGTTCTAAACTCATTTTTCCAGCTGTCAGTGTTGGTGTCCCACAAGGAACCATTTTAGGCTCGTTATTTGAAAATGTATGTTGATCACCTGTCTTGAATCTCAAAATTATTAAAAATGACTCAAATATGACATTGGCCAACTCTCTCTCTATGTAAAGACTAACTGAAGATATGAAGATTTTTATGTGAATGCGATCAACAAACCCTCGCTAAAAGTGGTTATTGTTGCAATAACCTTAACTGTATATTAAACTAGCCAGTGATTGTATTTCAGAATCAATTTTGGCAAAGACCTTTTACCTGCATGTCTAGATACAGGAGAAGATTCGAAATCTTTGGCTGAGGCGTCCGGTTGGGGCCGTCTGGGTCACAAGCAGTCTCTAGCAGACACATTGCAAGTTGTAAGTGCAGCATTAAAACAGGAAATTTAATATCGTTATTTTATGTTATAACTGATAATATCATGCATTTAGAATTTTTTTACATTGTTTACACGTTTGCATTCATAGCAATTTTAAAATTCTACTTATCCATTAAAGTTTTGATAGCAGCATTACTTTTTTGTCGTACTCCTTACTTATCTGAGCTTCTATGTACAGACACCTTCAATTGGGCATCCCACACGCATACAAAACAATTAACAAAGTGGTAACCAATTAATGTTCACGTCTGTACAAACAAGATAATTCTCAATGCTTTTCCCAGGTATATCTGGACGAATACGATGAAGCAGAATGTGCAGCAATATACCAACCACACAGACTATTGAAAAATGGATACGACCATGAAAAGCAGATGTGCTACGGAAGGCGCGAAGAAATTGTCGACACTTGCGAGGTATTTTTATTTATGGATTGTAAATTGATCACCTGCTTTATTGTTTTAAATTCAATGTAATGACAATCAGATGAAAGATGTAGTATTTTATGTTCAGTTAATGTTTTCAAATCCCTTTAAATATTTTGCTCTTTGCACCGATAACAGTAACATTCACTGCTCAACGTCGTCTCTCGTCGTCTCTTATGAAATACTTAATAAAAAAAACCGGCCAAGTGCGAGTCGTACTCGCGCACCGAGGGTTCCGTATCATTTTTGGACGTATAAAGTGAAAAAAACCGGACCGCATAACTAAGTTTGTTTGTGAAGGAATTTTGATGATTTTGAAAAAACTGTACTAGTTAGGAACATCGTTTTATTTTTGGTGCCATATTTGGGTCAATTTTTATCAACCCTAATTATTTCAGATTTTTCGCTCCGCAAACTTCGGAGATAAGGGGGGGAATGGTATTTTTTCAGACATTTTTCATCATATGTCGAAAACTGTGAGACATAAAATAAAATGAAAATATATTTTGAAATGTGCAGATCAAGCCCTTTCATATGATATGTCACTTGACCTAGTAACCCCACTTTGAAATTTTTGACCCCCACTCCGACCCCTTTTGCAATGAAAATAAAAATATTTTTTGACTTTTTTCATTTGCAATATAGTTGGACAACCATTCTTTATAACTGTTCCAAATTTCAAGTCGATAGCATTAGTAGTTGCTGAAATAAACAGGTGTGACAGACAGACAGACAGACAGACAGACGAAGTCGCACCATAAGGGTTCCTTTTTTACCATTTTGGTACGGAACCCTAAAAACCTCAGAGTAGATTGATAGTTTACAGTCAATGACTATTGCAACTTATTTCTCGATATTGTCTCTCTCAAGTCCACAAACGTATTCTAGATTACCGAAAACTACATATTTTAGTTAATTCTTACCTATTGACCCTATACTTAGGGTCATTATGTAAGAATTAAAGATAAACCCTAATATAGGACGCAGGACGCGTAATATATTACGTCCCTAATAGAATAGGGTTTATCTTTTGTCAAAGAACATATAGCATAAGCATAGCATAATCGGCCTATAATGTTCCCACTGCTGGGACACAGGCCTCCTCTGTGAGAGGGAGTGGGCCGTAGTCCACCACGCGGGCCCAGTGCGGGTTGGTGGACGTCACATGTCTTCGAATTTTTTGGTTCTAGGACATGCCGGTTTCCTCACGAAGTTTTCCTTCACCGTTAAAGCAAGTGATAATTAATTTCTTGTCAAAGAACGATTGTACCAAAAGCAGGGGAACCCTATCGAGCGTATGTAGGTATTTATTCTGTATTATAATTAGGTGTGTCTATTTTATTGACATGCTCTGTAGCTTCACCCCAGTGCTTTGGTTAACAGCCGTTAAACACCCAATTTTTGGGTGTTTATCGGGCGTTTACCAAAGCACCGGGTTAAACCCGGTGGATTGCCCATCTATCTTGATGGATTTCGACATTGGGGTTTTTTTAGCAAATTTTTTTCTGAATATTATCTTTAAATACAACAAAAAAATTTTTTGGTTTAGAAATCTCGCGTTCAACGAAAAAATAATTACACGTGATATCTCACTATACCCCCCCTCCCCCCTTGTGATATTTCGTGATTTTTTCTGAACCCTCTCCCCCCCCCCCTTTCGAGCCTCACGTGATTAATGGACGGCCTCATACATTCTTCTTCATTGTAGTAGAATGACATGGGGTGATAGGTAGATATATTAAATAAATGTGTGGAACAATAAATATGTGGACAAATTTATGTGTGAAACGTGTCTGCAAATCAAAAAAAAATGTTTATACTTACATACTTATTTTAATTTTCTTTTGTCAAAAGGGCGACAGCGGTGGACCTCTACAAATCAATGAATTCAAATGCCTGTATACCATAGCTGGCGTGACGTCATACGGCAAGGCCTGCGGCCAGGAGCGCGGCTTACCTGGCATGTACACCAGGGTCTCCTACTACGTACCCTGGATCGAGAGCGTCGTGTGGCCTGAAGAAACTGAAGCACGCAGGAAACAAGACAACCTATTGGTAGATAAATAGTTGAATGAATTACTGAACGACAGTTCAGTGGTAAAAGCGATGCCGCGGTACAGCAGAGGTAAGAATTGCTGAACTTTTAAACTTAAAATAAACTTTTATAGTGAGTGAAACGTGGTTTGATTTATGTAGTTATATCCTTAAAAAAAATACTCTTCTGCCCCGTAAGATTTAAGACCTCTTCCTAGTACTAGTAGGTACTTAGCTCTTGTTAAAGTGAGGGGCTCATGGCCAAGAAGCAACAGCAGCGGTGGCCGTGGATTTTCTTGGATGGGTGACCACTCTTTACACATCGTGATCCCTGATAATGAATGTGTGGTCGTTGATATTCGTGGTGAGACATCTGCAAATTTATATCGAGGCGAGCGTTGCGATTGCGAGGCATGAATCCGCCTTTAAACCATCGGTCCCAGTTGTCACACGAATATGTATGACAGCAGTTACCGTCTCTCCTTGTTAAAAAAACCGGCCAAGTGCGAGTCGTACTCACGCACCGAGGGTTCCGTAATACGGAACCCTCGGTCCAAAAATGATACGGAATCCGTACCATTTTTGGACGTATAAAGTGAAAAAATCCGGACCGCATAACTAATTTAGTTTGTGAAGGAATTTTGATGATTTTGAAAAAACTGTACTAGTTAGGAACATGGTTTTATTTTTGGTGCCATATTTGAGTCAAATTAAAAAGTATTCCTATCAACTCTAATTATTTCAGATTTTTCGCCCCGTAAACTTCGGAGATAAGGGGGGGGGGAATGGTATTTTTTTGAATATTTTTCATCATATGTCGAAAACTGTGAGACATAAAATAAAATAAAAATATATTTTGAAATGTGCAGATCAAGCCCTTTCATATGATATGTCACTTGACCTAGTAACCCCACTTTAAAATTTTGGACCCCCACTCCGGCCCCTTTTGCAATGAAAATAAAAATATTTTTGGACCTTTTTCATTTCCAATAAAGTTGAACAAGCATTTTTTATAACTGTTCCAAATTTCAAGTCGATAGCATAAGTAGTTGCTGAAATAATCAGGTGTGACAGACAGACAGACAGACAGACGAAGTCGCACCATAAGGGTTCCTTTTTTACCATTTTGGTACGGAACCCTAATGATCAAAATATAGTTTCATTTAGTCTCACCCCCGTCTTAGACCATTTATCTATGGACTCGGCACAGCATGGAGAACCCCTTTCTGCGCCTCCGCGCGTTTGTACGGCGAAATCTGCATGATGATGCAGATCTGCACTCCCGCACCCGCACGCGTGGCTCCGTCGCCGTCGCCACGCACCCTGCAGCGCGTGGGGCGGTGTGTGATTCGCCTAAAACTACGTAACGGATTTTGCGCTTTTTTTAAATAAGAAGGAGTGATTCAAGATGAAGGTTTATAGCACCGTGCGAAGCCGAGGCCGCTAGTTTTAATATAATTTATAAGGTAAATACCTATGAAGTTCTTTTTATTGAGTTATTCTCTCGGTTTTATGTATGATGAGAATTATGTAAACTAGAGAATTATGTTAATAATAGTTATTTGTTATACACGAGTGCAAAGTTGCTTTTTAACCGCGTGCTCAATTTAGATGACCGAGCAAGCGAAGGATTCTAAAATTGTATCACGGGCGCAGCGAGTGATTCAAAAATTAGAATCCTGAGCGTTAGCGAGGCAATCAAAAGAGCACGAGGTGAAAAATCTTTGCACTCGAGTGCAACACGTAATTTTTCATCCCACCTCAGCGAGGAAAAAAGGTTTTATTATAAATTCAGCACCATAGAGGTAGAAGAAATTCACAAACTTAGTGCTTTACCTATGGATAAATACTAATGACTTAGCAGACGCACAAAAATGCTAACTAATGACTAGGTAGCATGGTCTCAGACCTTAGCCTGTTCCGTCAGGAACTAATAAAAAAAAATAAAAACACAAACTTAGTGCACACGATGTTCTAAATTCAATTTACTTTATCCTCTAGCGGATAAAAACGGCTTTTGCACTCAGATATCGAAGAGCAAAATACTCTTTCCGAGATGGTGGGATGAAAAAAATATAATTTGAAAAAATATTTTTTGAAAAAATATTTTTTTTAAAAAACCACGTTTGTAAAACGGATTAAAAAGTATTAAATAATTTCTAATGAAATGAAAATCGTAGGCAAACGCATCGTATAAAAACGCATCTTAATATCTATTGCATGCGCCCCACGTGTTTCGTTTATTTAGAAATTATACTATTTAGTCCGTTATAAAAATGTGTTTAAAAAATCTGTAGGTATGCATAATATATCAAAATATCTGAATGCATAATATATCAAATGTTTGACACACTACCAAGGTTAAATACCATTTTTAGGGTTCCGTACCAAAATGGTAAAAAAGGAACCCTTATGGTGCGACTTCGTCTGTCGTCTGTCTGTCACACCTGCTTATTTCAGCAACTACTGATGCTATCGACTTGAAATTTGGAACAGTTATAAAAAATTCTTGTTCAACTTTATTGCAAATGAAAAAAGTCCAAAAATATTTTTATTTTCATTGCAAAAGGGGCCGGAGTAGGGGTCAGAAATTTTAAAGTGGGGTCTACTAGGTCAAGTGACATATCATATGAAAGGGCTTGATCTGCACATTTCAAAATATATTTTTATTTTATTTTATGTCTCACAGTTTTCGACATATGATGAAAAATGTTCAAAAAAATACCATTCCCCCCCCTTATCTCCGAAGTTTTCGAGGCGAAAAATGTGAAATAATTAGAGTTGATAGGAATTGACCCAAATATGGCACCAAAAATAAAACGATGTTCCTAACTAGTACAGTTTTTTCAAAATCATCAAAATTCCTTCACAAACAAACTTAGTTATGCGGTCCGGATTTTTTCACTTTATACGTCCAAAAATGATACGGAACCCTCGGTGCGCGAGTACGACTCGCACTTGGCCGGTTTTTTTTTTATTGACCAGTTGACCACCTATTCTTACTTCATCTACCTACCTTAGGATTAAAAAAAAAAACCGGCCTGGCATTATAAAAAAAACGTTTCATTTGAGTAACATACCTAACTAGGGTCCAAGAGCGAGCAAAGCGAGCTCGGGAACTTGGACACCCCGACACGGACAGGTTAGGTTCAAAGGGGTTGACGGGGGCTTCAGTGAGCGAGCAAAGCGAGCGAACGATTTTTTTTTTATTGACCAGTTGACCACCTATTCTTACTTCATCTACCTACCTTACGATTAAAAAAAAAAACCGGCCTGGCATTATAAAAAAAACGTTTCATTTGAGTAACATACCTAACTAGGGTCCAAGAGCGAGCAAAGCGAGCTCGGGAACTTGGACACCCCGACACGGACAGGTTAGGTTCAAAGGGGTTGACGGGGGCTTCGTTCGCTCGCTTTGCTCGCTCACTGAAGCCCCCGTCAACCCCTTCGTGTTAGGTTACTTTTAACCTTGCAGACGCGGGGCTCCGTCGACCACCTCCCTCCCCCTTGTAAGTCCAAAAAAGTTGTAGGTACATACAGGGACGTATTTTAGAATTTTACGCCCTGGGCGCTTATGATTTGGCCGCCCCATTTTTGAACGCCCGTGTCTTAGCCGAATTGTAGAATTCGACATATTACAATAACGACTAGTCATTTTTTAAAAACGGAACCGCTTTGTACACGCGGCTACACATCAAGCTATATATTCCCAGTTTACACTGATCTCTCACTGTAAGGCAATCCTATACAATGCGAGATCAGCTTATACTGGAAATTTATAGCTTGATCTGTAGCCGTGCGTACTACCGCGGATCAACATTTTGCCGGGTTGCATTGCGGCTGAACGTTTATCAGCCATATTGTATTGGCGTTTTGCGTTCTCCAATGTGACTAAATGTCGCGTCGCCGTTTTGTAAAACGGCGAACTAATGAACCACGATTTTATCATATTTTTCATTATCCAGTGCGTCCTACCCGAAAAGACATAATTAAGGTGCCGAGACGTGAATGGGTTAGTCCACATACGAAAGTCACTCAGCGAGCTATGTAGGTACTATGCGATCAAAATAAGAATAGCACTGACCTTACGCCATATTTTGTATTAAAAAACCTATTATAATAGATTTGGTAAATCAGCTTCAATTAAATATAGTGAAAAAAAATTACGTTATTGATTCGCAAATTAATTTTCTTTGTGAGACTTCTTTTCAAGTGATAGTTGACAGTTCGAAGTCATTGACGTTCCTATTCTTATCGCGATCACATAGTATGAAGTTTCTGCGATTTTCCGTAAAATTCTAGGTTTTTGTCTTATGGTCAAGCAGCAGGTAATAAGGGCGGCCTGACGGCCGCCCCTCCGGGCTAGCCCCCCCGGGCGATCGCCCCCTACGCCCTTAGGGAAATACGTCCCTGGGTAAATCTGCGGGACTAGGTAAATCTGCGCTCTGCTTAATGAAATCGTATCTGAATGATAGACAGCAGCAGGTTCAAGTTAATGGTGTAAATTCAGCGGGCTTAAAAGTAAAGATGGGAGTTCCGCAGGGATCAATATTGGGTCCGTTTCTCTTTTTAGTGTATATAAATGACTTACACCATTTATTAGATAATCAACCAGAAATGGTGTTATTTGCTGATGACACTTCATTAATTTTTAAGATAGATAGACGTGCTCAAAACCTTGACGACGTAAATAACGCTATTATAAAGGTTCACAATTGGTTTACTGTAAATAATTTAGTATTAAATGGGAAGAAAACGAAGTGTATAAGATTTGCTTTGCCTAATGTTAAAAGTAATCAATGTGATGTTGTACTGAATAAGGAGAAACTAGACTTCGTCGATGAAACAGTTTTCCTGGGAATCACGCTTGACTCAAAGCTACAATGGGGTCCTCATATAACATCTCTGGCAGGACGGCTAAGTTCAGCAGCATATGCTGTTAGAAAAATCCGGCAATTAACAGACGTAGATACCGCGAGACTGGTCTATTTTAGTTATTTTCATAGTATAATGTCTTACGGTATTTTACTGTGGGGACGGGCCGCAGATATAGATTCTATATTTATTCTGCAAAAGAGAGCCATCAGAGCCATTTATAATCTCCGTAGCCGTGAATCTCTAAGGGAATTGTTTAAAGAAATTAACATAATGACGGTGCCGTGTCAGTACATTTATGAAAATATTATGTACGTTAGGAAAAATCAACATCTTTTTACTAAGAGATGTGATAGGCATAATTATAACACTAGAAATAGGAACAAATTGGTTCAAACACGGTTCAGATTGGCAAAGGTACACACTTCCTTTATGGGGTACTGTACAAAATGCTACAATAAAATACCTCTAGATATTCTTCAACTAAATGAGAAGAAATTTAAAACCTGTATAAAACGCACACTATGTAAGCAAGCATATTACAAATTAGAAGACTATATAAACGACAAAAATGCTTGGAAAAATGCTGGTCCTGCTCCACAACCACTAAGCTCATAAATTACGAACTGATAGTTATTTATTATAGCTTTGTTTATCAGTTGCCGTTGACGATCAAATATAATTTTGTGATGTTATTAATTTCATAGCCATTTGCATTTTTATGGATTCAGTATTCTAATCCTTGGTTTATATAACTTCATAGCATTATTTCAATATTGTACATGTGAGCACAGTGTAGCCATTTAGGTACTACTTAAGATTTTAATCGTTTGCTGCCTGACAGTTGAGAGTATGTCATGCTCACTAAAAATGTCTTGCTGATGGTGGCGCATGCGTTGGGTCATTCGGTTCCCTTCAAAATGGTTGAGCTAAATGGCGCTGATTCATGCGTCATGTTCGTGAACGGGCGCCGTCTGTTGGGACTGGTCATCTCTGGACTGCTATGGCTAATATTTGGAGCTGTTTTTACTATTATTCTAGACTCATACATTGTTCTCTCATATTTGTGTTATTTCCGACAAAAACAATGTAACCATGATTATTTGTAATGATTTGATTTAAAAGAGTAACCATGGAGTTTCTTGCCCGTTCTTCTCCATAGGAATCTACGCTTTGGAACGGGCATCTAGCTTCATCATTATTACTAACTGACAGACTCCTTGACAATTCAAAAGTACCTGTAATTGGTCTAATTGAAATAAATGCTTTGACTTTGACTTTGACTTGACTTTGACTTTGACTTTGACTTTGACTTTGACTTTGACTTTGGGTACATATTTTGTTTTACATTGACACTGTACCTAATTTAAAAGTCAGTCTAAGGTAGGTTCATTTCATTCAATTTAAAACACGGCAACATTAATGTCGCTGTGGCGGTTTGCAATTATTTTCGTCTGGTAACACTGCTACTCCAAGGCTACTCCAGTTCCCAACGGCGTTATTTTTGGGAGCGAGCGCCGGCTGCGGAGGCATTCCCTAAAAAAATGGTGAATTGTATCGGCAGTTAATTTCTGGCACTCGCCAGGTATTTTTTGGAAATTTTAGATATAAGTAGGTACACTTAGAATTTTTCAGTATCCAGTTGCTTTTTACACGTCTTCGGCGCTGTGGGAAGCGCAGCCCTTCTGCCCTTGCGTAACAAATCGCAAGCACCCGGGTTCTGCTCTCCCTCCGCGCCGGGTTTCCTTTCCTTTGCACTTAGTTTCTATCGCAAGTATTCGCCATTCACCAGTGTAGTGCCACAGTAAAAATATGTACACCAGTACGGAAACTACGTACTAACGTTCGAAACGGCACACTCACACAAACACGCGGCAACCACTCGTCTTGATGCGGCACTCACGACTGACAGCACCGCGATGTCCGCTTAGAGGTCTCGTCGATTCGCGTGTTTGTGTGAGTGTGCCGTTTCGAACGTTAGTACGTAGTTTCCGTACTGGTGTACATATTTTTACCCGACTGCGAGACGCAAAGGAGGGTAATGTGTTTATCAGTCTATGTATGTATGTATGTATGTATGTATGTATGTTTGTTTCTATGTGGCGTTCTAGAGACCAAATGCGTAGGCCGATTTTGATAATTCTTACGTCAATCGATTCGTCTTAACCTTGCGAGTGTCACTAAAGACATAACAGTAATCAAAATTCACCACAGCGACAACCAGACGCCATATTGTCAAAATGAAAAAAAAAAAAGTTGATGAACTATGTCAAGTGGGGTGTCGTTGAATAGGTATTTTAAAATCATCTTTAGGTTCCTTTTATCATTTTTCATTTTAGATAATAGTTTAGGATATATAACGATTTAAAGTTGTTTAACAAAGCAATCATTCTCGCTAATTCTTACTTATTGATTTAAGTTTTTATTTCAAGTATTAACGATATACAAACAAAAAGAAGATTACGAAAACATACATTAAAAACTAAAAAGTGATAAATAAAAATAGTAAATTAAAAATTAAAAAAACCCGACTGCCAAAAAAAAACTAAAAAGTTCAAAACAAGAGCACTTTTCAAGCAGTCTGATGCAGTTGGTGGCAATTATTTGTGTTAAATCTTAGATTTTATGCCACCAATTGCATCAGACTGCTTGAAAAGTGCTCTTGTTTTGAACTTTTTAGTTTTTTTTTGGCAGTCGGGTTTTTTTAATTTTTAATTTTTACTGTGGTAGTGCGATCTTCCGTGAAATCGCGCCTACACCGTACACAGAAAATATTATTTCGCGTCAATCATGCATTCGCGGGGAGCGCGGGATCGCTTGCCGCGAATGCATGATTGACATTTCATTACACAGTGTGTTTCACGCGTGGCAATGATGATGATATCGTATTCAACGTCTTTATAACTGCACTCAGTTAACCACTTTGATTTTGATCAACTTTTAGATTTTTTGTTAAATTTTCGATTTAATTACGTTTAAAGTTCCCATTTGTCGTTGTTTGTTAGAAGAAAGAGGCGTTCGTGGCTAAATGACAGCCGCGCTGATTGATAGATCTGCAAGGTTAAGCTGTGCTTGCCGCGGTCAGTCCTTGGATAGGTGACCGTTCTTTACACATCGAAACCCCTCTGTGCCTTGGAGAGCACGTTAAACAGTCGGTCCCGGTTGTCATAGGAATATCTTTGACAGTCGTTACACTAGTCAAGTCAAGAGCCCAAAAATCTACCAACCAAATGGTCTAACTTTCGAATACCCAATAATTGGGTTGTGGAGGTCAGATGGCAGTCGCTCCACGTAAAATATTGATATTCAGCCAAAAACTAGTTGGACTGGATGCCGACCCCAATATAATTTGGGAAAAGGCTAGGCAGATGACTTAAATCAAACCACATTTTACTTGCTTAATATTTTTTATTATAAGTTTCAGTTTTCAGTAATTAAAAAATAACCCCACGACCTCTGCCGTACCGTGGCATCGCTCTAACTACTGGTCATGCAACCATTTATCTAGCCACACATTGTCTTTTTTCCCGCGTGCCTCAGTTTCTTCAGGCCACACGACGCTCTCGATCCAGGGTACGTAGTAGGAGACCCTGGTGTACATGCCAGGTAAGCCGACCTCCTGGCCGCAGGCCTTGCCGAATGACGTCACGCCAACTATGGTGAACAGGCATTTGACATCATCCACTTGTAGAGGCCCGCCACTGTCACCCTATAGTGACAAAAAGCTTATTATAAAAAAGTCACACACCGTTAGGTTATGTTATATTTCAAATGTAATTAATAGTGATTGTTGTTGTCAAATTGATTTAGATAAAGTGAATACAGCCGTCCCGGCGGAGTTCTTTTCACAGTTAATTGGTCTTTTGTCAGAATATTGTAAAGTACCCACACGATAGGCTAAAGAAGATGCCAGTAGGTCATGTACCAGGTCGAAACTGCTGTGTGGGAGCATCATAAGAGAACATACATGTACCCCCTTGATAAATTGAAGCGTTCGCCTAGTGATCAAGTTCCAGGATGTTAACTACTTTTTTTTTATTGTGAATCTGTAAACTATTTGAAAAAAGACAATTAACTCCAAAAAAACCGATGAAACATCTACAAAATTGGCAAAGTTATAAGCGTTTTAAAATCATTTGCTAGACACGGACGGCACTACCTACTAGTGACGTAACACCACCTACGTCCGCTTCGCGCGACAAAGACGGAGCGATACTCCCTCCAAAAACTTTAAAAGCGTCTATGTTTTCCATTTTGTGATAAATTATTATTTTTGCTTTCACTTTTTTGTTGTGCCTATTACTTCTTTGAAATAAAATAATTTATTTGTACATTTTTAAAAGGAGGCCACTACCGTATTAGATTAAGAGAGCGATGCGACTGTCGATGATGGCACGGGTCAGCCCTCGTGTGATAGTTAAAAAGTAAGGTAGTTTTGGTGGATAAGTGTGTACTTCTTTACGCTGAAACGGCTGGGGTCCAGCCGTTGGCAGATTTGGATGAAAGACAAAGAGGTAGATGAAAGGCAAAGAGATAGCTGAACGGATTTGGATGAAAGAGAATGAGTTAGCCTAGGACCTAGAGAAGCACATAGATGATTTTTCATCCATTTTGACGCAGACGAAGTCGTGGACAGCAGCTAGGCAATAAATAAATTAGTTATTTATACCTCGCAAGTGTCGATAATTTCTTCGTGGCTACCGTAGCACATCTGCTTTTCATGGTTGTATCCATTCTTCAATAGTCTGTGCGGTGGGTATATTGCTGCACATTCTATTTTATTGTATTCGTTCAGATTTGCCTGAGAAAAGCGTTGAGAATTATCTAGTATGTACAGACAGATAAGTAAGAAAATTATACAGTAGGTACCCCTATCATGAGTTTTTTTGACGGTCCACAAATACAACAGTCCTAGAACATTTTCATAAAATTTTCTACAATTTGCACATTTTAAAAAATACAGAGAAATTAATTAAGTGTTTAATTTATATAAATATTGTGTAGTAAACGTATATTTTCAATT
The DNA here is from genome assembly GCA_948465475.1 of Thalpophila matura. NCBI lineage: Eukaryota > Metazoa > Arthropoda > Insecta > Lepidoptera > Noctuidae > Thalpophila > Thalpophila matura. The sequence goes on along the minus strand of OX419201.1, from coordinate 11,011,054 downwards.
CAAAATATGCTTACGTTATCGAAACTATACGTCAAAAAAACTCATGATAGGGGATCATGAAAAATTTTTGAACTATTTCGCAAAAAGGGTAGCGCTGCTACCAAAACTATAATACTCAAGTAGATTTTTAAAATATATAATATATAATCTTTATTGACATAAGTTTGTATATACAGCTTGCTTGTAAACCCTGTCTCCTGTGCTAGTATTCACTGTATTACAGGAGTCAGTGTCTTCTCCTTACAAAATATGACACTTATTTATATATTTATATATATAATAATGTCTTTAGATACAAAGAATCATTATAAATAAATTCTAAATGTCAACATAATATTTATAGATGAAAAATAAAATAGCGATATTTCCTGTTTTAAAGCTGTACTTACAACTTGCAATGTGTCTGCTAGAGACTGCCTGTAACCCAGACGGCCCCAACCAGTCACTTCAGCTTCATTGAATGAACCGACTTCTGTCTGAAGGCACGCAGGTAAAATGTCTTTGCCAAAATTGATCCTGGAATACAATCACTAACTAGTTTAATATTAAGATATTAAGGTTAATGTAACAATCACCTCCCTTCCCAAGGGTTTGGTGATTGCATTCACAGAAAAACCCTCGTGATACAATCTTCAGTGACTCTTTACATGGAAGAGAGAGTATGCCAATGTCATATTTGCTTCATTATTAAGAATTTTTAGATTCAAGAAGGGTCATTTTTAAATATGGGGCCTAAAATGGATCCTTGTGGGACACCAACACTGACAGCTGGAAATGTGAGTGTAATAATGTCTTAGGTTTTCGCGATCACTAGACATTTTAATAAAAACAAGTTTAGACGGATTACATACCGTAAGTATACCTATTACCTACTGATTTATGGTTTAAAAAAAATAATATATCAGTAGCTTCAGTCATACTGATACAAAGAATTTCTATTAATTTTCAAGAATTACCATTATCATAGCTTCTTTTATATCTTACCAACATAGACATACCATATTAGTCTTCTCTATAACTACGATTTGTTATCAACAGTATCAAACGCCTTTTTCATATCTAGTTAATTAATAAAATTATTGTATTTACTATCATTTTATTATTAGTCTGAGATTTTAAAATGGTGAGTCCCATGAATTAACTGACGAATTTTGTACGGATGAAAAGACACTTTTTGGTTTGTCAGCAATTTTTCAGAAGACCATACTCCAATTCCACTTACTCGGTTTCTGTCTCCAATAGAGCAATGTCATGATACTTAGAAGGAGGCTTGTACTGGGGATGAGCTATGATCCTCTTGATTTTATGTATCTTCCAGTATTTCTGGGGATCGGTGCGTTTCAAAACCCCAAGCGCAGCAAATGATATGTCATCCCTGAAAATTTCATGACGATTTTTTTTTTATCTTTCCTTCAATCTTTCCTTCATCTCTCCTGCCTTTGAATTCAATACTTATTTGTTTCGTAAATAAATCCCACAAATATCTAAATTATATCCCGATAGCGAATACGTTATTAGGTACCTACTTAACTTACGAATGCATAAATTACAGGTTTACTGCCAGTAATAAATAGGTCGGAAGTTAAAAGGCTCGCTCGAGCCACTTCAAAGCCAGACAAATGTGAAAATTTTAATTTATAATATATGTATTATATGCGAAGTTTAGGATGGATGGATGGATCGATGTTTGTTAATCAATCACGCCAGAGCGGCTGAATGGATCTGGAGGAAATTTGGCACAGAGTCTGGAATAGCACATATCATACGAGTATTGGTCACAAAGAACTAGCAGATTATCAAATGTCAAACTATTCTATCGCGTTCGCGTCTCTTGAAGCGTTCGTGATTTAGCAGACTTGGGGCCCAGTACCTATAGGAAACGTACGGCCCCTCATTGGGTCAAGCAGTAAGTATCTTGTTCTTAATCAAAAGTATTTATTAAATTCTAGAAGCTTGATTTTTTTCAGATTATTTGATAACGCGGCTGGATAATTACAGAGGGGGCTACACATTGTTACTTGTGCACTTATATAAAAAAACCGGCCAAGTGCGAGTCGTACTCACGCACCGAGGGTTCCGTATCATTTTTGGACGTATAAAGTGAAAAAATCCGGACCGCATAACTAATTTTGTTTGTGAAGGAATTTTGATGATTTTGAAAACACTGTACTAGTTAGGAACATCGTTTTATTTTTGTTGCCATATTAGGGTCAATTCCTATGAACTGTAATTATTTTAGATTTTTCGCCCCGTAAACTTCGGAGATAAGGGGGGGGAATGGTATTTTTTTGGACATTTTTCACCATATGTCAAAAACTGTGAGACATAAAATAAAATAAAAATATATTTTGAAATGTGCAGATCAAGCCCTTTCATATGATATGTCACTTGACCTAGTAACCCCACTTTAAAATTTTGGACTCCCACTCCGGCCCCTTTTGCAATGAAAATAATAATCTTTTTTTATTTTTTTCATTTGCAATAAAGTTGAACAAGCATTCTTTATAACTGTTCCAAATTTCAAGTCGATAGCTTAAGTAGTTGCTGAAATAATCAGGTGTGACAGACAGACAGACAGACGAAGTCATAACCATAAGGGTTCCTTTTTTACCATTTTGGTACGGAACCCTAAAAAGACATTTGAAAACCTTTAGGTAAATATGTTATTTTTAAAGACCTATCCAACGATACCCCACATGAAGGGGTGCGCGAAAATATTTTGTTCATCCCTCAGTTTCATGTATGGAGCCCCCCCTAATTATTTTATTTTTGGTAATTTCACTATAGGGCTTTATAGCGGCTCATAGAAGACATCTATTAACGAAGTTTCATACAAATTGGTTATGAACATAGATTTGACGAAGGTGCTGGGACAGACGGTTCGACGGACAGACAGACGGATAGATGGACGTGACGAAACTATAAGGGTTTCTAGTTTTACTACGGAACCCTAATAAACTTACAGCGCACTAGTAGATATACAGTGTCCAGCAGTGAGTATGAATCTCTCGCTGATCACAGAGCCTCCACACAGCCACTGCGCAGACTCCGCGTCATCTCCATAACCGATTAAAGCCTGTAACATAAAGAAGTACATCTTCAGCATGCCGCTATAGAAATAATGCATCTAGTGCATAGGATGTGAAGCAATGTTTTCATGTAATAAGTGAGAATATTTGGCATGCAGAATTATATACTTAGGGCCAAGTTCACTGATAAGATAACAGTCCGATATGTTGAAAACGGCTGTTTAACATGACTTTTTATAAAGAAAAATATACGTTAAACAGCCGTTTTCAATATAACGGATGAGTGATTTAACGTAAAATTGAATGATATCGTTCATAAATTGAACGATTCCAGCCGCAATCGTTCAATATGACGGAAAATACCTCATTCACCTTTTTAATTCCGAAAGGGCATTCCGGACGTTTGTTTTGGCCCAAAGAGTTTCTTTTTTGTTTACCAAAACCTTTTCTTATTTAACGTACCAAATGTGGAAATTCCAATCTTTTTGCACCATGTCCCCCAGCAACCCTTATGGGTTCAAAAGAATACTCATGGCATTTCTTATTTTCCTTCCAAATCTTTTTATGCTGGACAATGCCCTGACCTCGGCAAGGGTATGGCAAACGTCCGAAATTTTCGTAACATTCTGTAATCAAAATTAGGTAACTTCAAAGTGGACGATATCTATGTTTGAAAAAGAACCTATCAGAATAACATGCTTTTAAAGTAAAGGTACTTACTATTCCAAGCAACTGTGCCACTAAGTTTCCATAAATTCCCTGAAGGTCTTACGACATGATTACGGAACCTGAAAAAGGCGACACGAAGCTTATTTTTTTTGGAAAAAAAATGTTGTAGAGCTCCTTGTGAATTAGTTTTACCAAAAGGGGTCTTGAATTCTTGATCCTGACCCGACAGCCTGTGGTTAGGCTAGCCACTAGTGTTCTCGACTCAGCAGATAGTGGTAGAAAGTCTGAAGGTATGGCACAGCGGGCAGGGCCGGGCCATTCATATAGGCAACGGCCTAGGGCGCTCGAATTTGGGGGGCGGCACGACGAGGGTAGTGTTGTATGCCTGTGGTGAGTGAGGTCGCCAGAGTTACTAAAGATGCGCTGTATTGACAGCGTATGTCTGTCGACACAGCGAATCCTCATTTCAAAGGGTCGGCAATGCGCATGTGATACGCAGTGTTTCGCACGTTTCATAGGCTACGGTGACCGCTTGCCATTGTCATATATTTTATTTAATATAGAAACATTGATATTTTAGTCGACATTTTAATGGCAACACTTTATAATAGTTTAAAAATAGAGGTGGTTGTTTATTAGTCTTACTATTCTGTAGTCTATGTTTTAATGGACATCACAACTCTGGATATCTTCCTTTAGTTAGGTTTATTATCAGACGAAAACGAATTAATATTGTACCGCCAGCAAGTCGTACGATCTGTGATTGTGGTTTTAAATTATACTAGTATAAGTCTGGCAGTGTTGAATCAGTAATAAATCAAATGTGTTAATCAAGCGTGCGTTTGCAATTAAACAACCCACAATGAGAACATTATAACCATCAGGCGGGTCGTACGCATGTTTGTCACCATCGTCGTCGTATACAGGGTGGCAGGTTAGACAGTGGAAATATTTTAAGGGGTCATTGTACACACCATTATGAACAACTTTTACTATGGGACCAACCCTGAAATCGCGAAAAAAAAATCAGCTGTATTGTTGAGTTATGTGAACATAAATGTATGGAACAGCTGATTTTTTATTCGCGTTTTCGGAATTGGTCCCATAGTAAAAGTTGTTCATAATGATGAGTACAATGACCCCTTAAAATATTTCCACTATCTAACCTGCCACCCTGTATAAAAAAAAATGTAAATTCGGCTTAAGAATAGTTTTATCATCCTACTTACGTGTCTGTAATAAAATATGGCAGCCGGTTAAAAATCTTATATTCTGCTTCCTATTGTTTCATGTTTAGAATATAATCGAGACGGGAGATTAAATTCTCTTATGTGGTACAATATTGATCTACAATATTGATCTTACGGCCCTAAGTGCCGTAATATCACGTAGCTTTAACCACCTATCTCTACCTCTCTTTGATTGTTTCATTGGATTTTTAGGATTCCGTACCAAAATGGTAAAAAAGGAACCCCTATGGCGCGACTTCGTCTGTCTGTCTGTCTGTCACACCTGCTTATTTCAGCTACTGCAACTACTTATGCTATCGACTTAAAATTTGGAACAGTTATAAAGAATGCTTGTTCAACTTTATTGCAAATGAAAAAAGTCAAAAAATATTTTTATTTTCATTGCAAAAGGGGCCGAAGTGGGGGTCCGAAATTTCAAAGTGGGGTTACTAGGTCAAGTGATATATCATATGAGAGGGCTTGATCTCCACATTTCAAAATACATTTTTATTTTATTTTATGTCTCACAGTTTCCGACATATGATGAAAAATGTCCAAAAAAATACCATTCCCCCCCCCCCTTATCTCCGAAGTTTGCGGGGCGAAAAATCTGAAATAATTAGAATTGATAGGAATTGACCCAAATATTGCAACAAAAATAAAACGATGTTCCTAACTAGTACAGTTTTTTCAAAATCATCAAAATTCCTAAGACGGGAGATTAACTCTCTTCCGTGGTTTAAGGTACGATTGATCTTACGGCCCTTAGTTAATTCAAAATCTAATTTCAGTTTAGTCAACTTTCAGTAATAGTGCTAAATTTTGACTTAACGACGGTTTCAAACAACCAACCCTAAGTGGTAAGGATACATACTTTTCTTCTTGGGTAATCACACAATCAGTGCAGCAGACTACAGGCTCATTGTTCTTGTAGGAACAAATATCTGGTAACTCTGATAGCAAGTGTTCCTTTATGTCGAAGCCTGCATTAGCCTGCAAGAAACCAGAATACCTACTAAATAAAAAAAATAATTAAATACCTACTATTTAAAAAAAATAAACAAGTTCTGTGAGTGATAGTGTGTGTGATTTTTCGTCGCAGTTAGGACAGTTCTGTGGATTATTTTCATAAAGGAAGGTCCTTCGATTCGGTCCCTCGTGCGATGGATATGTCGCAGGAAATTTGTATGATTCCATATGATTCCATACAATGATTTTAATTAACCCTTTCAATCGGCATCATAAAAATACAAGATGTTCAATTTTTCACATTTGGTCGGTACGATTCCCAGATGAAGCAAGCGACTTTAAAAAAATCTTTGAATGCAGTAATATTACATAATTTAAAAAATAAAGTGAAGTCTCCATGAAGCAAAACTTCCTATATCAAATATTTAAAGTATTTTCCCTCCATGTGGCGCAACCGTGGGACATTCTGTACCTTTAACGTGCCATTGTTACTACACTTTAAATTTAGTTTTTTTTTTTTTTTTACCGGCTTTTATTACCAAGTATTTTAAAGATAGGTACCACCACGGATACCACATACGTCTAAATCAGTTCAGGCGTTTAGAAGTTATTGTGGAATAAAGAAACTTACAGACATACATGAACTCTGAAAACATACTCCTTTTTAAGATTCCTTACCTCAAAAGGTAACAAAAGGAACCCTTATAATATCACTTTCTTGCCCGACTGTCCGTCTGTCTATCTGTCCGTGTGTCACCACTGATTATCTCAGGAACGGGTGGACATAACAAGATGAATTTTTTACCTGATACTGAAATCTATAGTCCCTATTAGGTGTATAAAAATCAAGGTCCTTCTAAGGAAGGACCTTGATTTTTATCTTTTGCCCACATCTTTTTATCGTGTTGACCTCAACAAGATGAAATTTTTACCTGATACTGAGATCTATAGTCCCTATTAGGTGTATAAAAATCAAGGTCCTTCTAAGGAAGGACCCTGATTTTTATCTTTTGCCCACATCTTTTTATCGTGCTGACGTTAGTCAACACGATAAAAAGATTTTCGCGAAAAGTACCAAAATTTACCTTAATTTTCAACTTTTTTTATTTTTTGGAATTTTGCCATTACTTGTGCTGTAAGACCTTGCTTTTAACCAAAATTTACCATTCTAGGCCAACCGGAAGTACCCTATAGGTTTTGGGTCACAAAACCTATGTGGTATAGTTGCCGTTGACCTAGAATCATGAAATTTGGCAAAAAGCAAGGTCTTACAGCACAAATAAAGGGAAAATTCCAAAAATTTAAATAAGTTTTAAATTAAAGGGTGTCCCTATACATACATAGTTGACGCCAATTAAGATAGTCCTCTGAGTTGTATGGGCGCTCATACATTTAACTTTTATATGTCCAAGGATGGTACGGAACCCTCGGTGCGCGAGTACGACTCGCACTTGGCCGGTTTTTTTGTGCAGTCGTGTAATTAATTTTAACGGACATTTGAACTAAAATGTGCGTTTGATTTTCATTGATGCAGATACTATCAGATAATAATTATTATGTACTTAGTTCACAATGGACACTAAACGTATGATGCGTCCCCTTCCCAAAAAAAGATTTGTTTCGCACGAAATCAAACCCACAACCCAAACAGTAATCAATCGCTCCACTGCGCCAACCATTGTTAGCAAAAATTAAACTTAATTTGAAATAATGCGCACTTACATATAGATAGGTCACGGAGGCTGTGGTACATCGAAATATTCCGACACATGTGCCGTTCAAACCATTCGTGACGCACGGTTCATCTGGAACAGATTCAAAGTAAAAGTCAAAGTCAAAAACATTTATTCAAATTAGACCATTATTTTACAGGCACTTTTGAAATGTCAAACAATAGTTGTCAGTCAGTTTGTCTGTAAGTTGAAGCTAGTTGTCCGTTCCAAATCCAAAACGTAGATTCCTATGGAGAAGAACGGACAAGAAACTCCATGGTTACCGTACTCTTTTTCAATGAATTCTATTACAATTTCTTTGATTACAGTGATGCCCTAATTATGTGAGAACAATGTTTAGTAAGGTACAAAAAAGACCCTTTATTACTTATAAACATGTACAACAAAACATGTAGGTACATAATACATACATCTATACTTATAATAAATCTGTAGAGAGGTCAATTCTGTACATGAAATATATTTTCAAAATAACTATCAGGGGGTGATTAGTGATAGATACTGATGCCAAAAATGCAATCAGTAAAATTTTTGTCTGTCTGTCTGTATGTTCCTTATAAAAACAAAAACTACTCGACTGATTTTAACGAAACTTGGTATAATTATTCTTCATACTCCTGGGCAGGTTATAATATACTTTTTATCACGCTACAATCAATAGAAGCAAAGCAGTGAAGGGAAATGTTGGGAAAACGGGAGAAGTTACTCCTCTTTTTAAGCTTCCGTCGCGTGTGCAGCCTTAATGGTTAAAGCTACATAGAAATCATGCATGACAAAAATGTTTTACATAAAATTATCTAAAAAATATCCCACAACAGCATATGTCTATCTTTTATGGTTGACTCACAATAACACGTGTAACTCCCGATAGCTTAGCAGTTCGGAGATTTCTGATTGTATTACACACAAGGAGTTACACGCTGATGGAGTCGCGGGCACAGCTATTAATAATAATATTCTGCGGTTCCTTATCGCGATATTTTTCAACAGTATTGTGGATTGACATATTATATTTCCTTATTAAAATACGAAAGTTAATCTATCTGTTACATCAAAACCATTGAACCGTGAGGCCTGACATACGCTACTTTTTTACGAAAAACGACGGAAACGCGGACGAAGTCGCGGGCAAAAGCTAGTTATACATAAACACACCTGATCTGGGACCTGACTCTGGCCTGCAGCTGAGGCGAAAGCCTGGTCACCACGCTATTGAGCTTGATGCTTTTATATGGTCATATTGACCGTATATAAAACGTACACGCTGGCGACGAACCGAACACGATTGATGATATAAATTACAGAGTTTTAGTTTAATGTTAGTGTTGAGTGACGATTAAGAGTGTGATTGAGGGTGTACGGAATTTTTAATGTGTGGGAGATCTTGTTATTCACAAGGAGCGCTTGTAATTGTGTCGAAAAATGTTCTAACAGTGGCGACAGTTGTTCCCGTACTAATTTGCTATGATGGCATATCTCCTTGGTTCTATAATCTAAGGGGGAGGGACCATCAGCATCAATGGGCGTGTTATGGCTGAAATGATGATGATGATAAAAAAAAATATTAGCGCGGGGCGGCATTTTTCAATTTTTACCCCCCCTCGAAATAATCCAAGCTCCGGGGCTACAGTAACGTCACTGCACTTCAGAGTTCGAACAAAGAGCGTGCACACGTAGCACGAACACCATGGAAACGGGTTTTGTCGACGGAAGAACACATAAAATGACTGTAGAAAGATTTCTTTACCAATTTAAGCATGGCGATGTTAAAAAAAACCGAGTCGTACTCGCGCACCGAGGGTTCCGCACCATCCTCGGATGTTTAAAAGTTAAAAAAACCAGACCGCTCAACTAAGTTTCTTTGTGAAGGAATTTTGATGATTTTGAAAAAACTGTACTAGTTAGGAACATCGTTTTATTTTTGGTGCAATATTTGGGTCAATTCCAATAATTAGAGTTGATACTCTAATTATTTCAGATTTTTCGATCTGCAAACTTCGGAGATAAGGGGGGAGAATGGTATTTTTTCAGAAATTTTTCATCATATATCGAAAACTATAAGACATAAAAGAAAATGAAAATATATTTTGAAATGTGCAGATCAAGCCCTTTTATATGATATGCCACTTGACCTAATGACCCCACTTTTAAATTTCGAACCCCTACTTCAGCCCCCTTTTTCATAGAAACTAAAAACATTTTTTAACTTCATTCACTTGCAATAAAGCTGGACAAGCATTTTTTATAATTGTTCCAAATTTGAAGTCGATGGCATTAGTAGTTTCTGAAATAACCAGCTGTAACAGACAGACAGACAGACGGACGAAGTCGCAACTAAGTGTTCCTTTTGGTACGGAACCCTAATGGAGTAAAGAAATATTTCTATTCTTCAGTAGACAAAAGTCTACAACGCTAAGCACGGGTCGCCGCATGCTCGGCCAACAGAGAAAACAAGTTGGATAGAACGTTGTCTATTCTTGGTAGAATAAAGACGGATTTGGTTATGCTACGGGTGCTGGCTGCAAAAGAGACCTCAGTCACGTCAGCGACTCTGGCGCGGCGCACTTCAGCCGGTGAGCTAGTTAAGTTCCACAGACTACGGCATCACCCCGACTTATTGTTGACCCGTGAACTACACGGCATTAATTCCCAACACGCTGGAACCCTTCAATGACTCTGGGAGGCTCTCAAGACGGAACGACCACAGACTCATAAACACGGACAACCTCCGGTTTTGGACAGAATGCTGAAGCGATACCTACATATATCGCTACACCGAATTATTGACCTCAGGGCTTAAAGTTCCACTAAGGGCTAAGTTCACCGACAAGATAACCGTCCGATAAATTGTAAACGGCCGTTTAACATGACGTTTTGAATGGAAAAAGATGTTAAACAGCCGTTTTCAATTTAACGGACTGTTATCTTGTCGGTGAACTAGGCTCTGTCTATAGTGTCTATGTAAACACTTACCCTCGTTAAGGTTGAGGTCGCATGAAACACAACTCAAACAACTACACAGACACACAATTAATATGTATTGGTTTGCCGCCATGTCAGAGCGAAGTGCAAAGCTTTCTGATGTGCATGAAACAAGTTTAAACTATACGTACCTGCCTTGCATTGTAGTTGTTTTTCATTATGTACTTATATTGTAAAAGTAAATATTCTGCTCAATCCAGATGTAGTATATTTGTGTTCACTTAAATAAACAAATTGTATGGAAAGGCAATTTTTTTTTTCGCGATTTCAAGGGCAGTCTCAACTTTATGAACAACTTTTATTATGAGACCAGTCCCATTAATAGTAAAAGTTGTTCATAATGATGAGTACAACAATCCCTTTCCGGATTTTGCTTAATATAAATTTTGCATCTATACTACATACCTAATTATTATAAAATTGTAAAAAAGCCGTGTCTGTACATTGAAGATATTCCAGAAAAACAATTAGGATAGGGTAGGTACTGGGATGTAACCATACCCAAAAAGCTTTTCTTTTTAATATTTGTCTATTAGTCTGTTTGTGCGCGCATCACGCAAAAAGTACTGAACGGATTTTGATGTGGTTTTCACAGTTCGATAGCTTAGGGTTCAACTTAAAATCTAGGCCACGTTTCATCTAATTCCGCTGGGAAAAACCAGAGATACAGCTTGACCTCACGCGGACGGAGTCGCGGGCAAAAGTCTTAATAAGTATAAGAAGAAAGCTGATATTTTCAGATAAATTTTGGAACCCTAAAAATCGGGTAAATCGGCTCATAGATCACGGAGTAATCGGTGTACAGTAAACGTTTATAAGTCCTTTACCACGCTAAGGTTTGTATTGCTGTGAACATAAGCGGTGCAGTCCGTACGTCTGTAAGTGGTGTCTCAATACAGTGACCTGTTGAACAGTTAACCAGGTAAAATTATAATAATCACAACTCCAATTTTATCCAAAACAACCTTTTTACCGTTTCCGTTCCGTTCCGTGCCAAAATGGTAAAAAAGGAACCCTTATGGTGCGACTTCGCCTGTCTGTCTGTCTGTCTGTCACACCAGCCGGCCTAGCATGATCACGATAGAAACGGGCTTTGTCTACATAGAAATAGACAAAGTGACAGATTGTAGAAACATTTCTACGTTTTATGAATGAAATCTGTCACTTTGTCTATTTCTATGTAGACAAAACCCGTTTCTATCGTGGTCATGCTAGGCCGGCTGCTTATTTCAGCAACTACTTATGCTATCGACTTGAAATTTGGAACAGTTATAAAGAATGCTTGTTCAACTTTATTGCAAATGAAAAAAGTCCAAAAATATTTTTATTTTCATTGCAAAAGGGGCCGGAGTGGGGCTCCGAAATTTCAAAGTGGGGTAACTAGGTCAAATGACATATCATATGAAAGGGCTTGATCTGCACATTTCAAAATATATTTTCATTTTATTTTATGTCTCATAGTTTTCGACATATGATGAAAAATGTCTGAAAAAATACCATTCCCCCGCCCTTATCTCCGAAGTTTGCGGAGCGAAAAATCTGAAATAATTAGAGTTGATAGGAATTGGCCCACATATTGCACCAAAAATAAAACGATGTTCCTAACTAGTGCAGTTTTTTCAAAATCATCAAAACTCCTTCACAAACAAACTTAGTTATGCGGTCCAGTGTTTTCACTTTATACGTCCAAAACTGATACGGAACCCTCGGTGCGCGAGTACGACTCGCACTTGGCCGGTTTTTTTTATCTTAAACCTTCTCCACAACAAGTGTACAAAGTTTCAAGTCAACCGGTCGAACTATTTTCGAGTTTTTGCGAGAATAACATACCTACCTACGGCAATGCATGTTTATGCACATCAGAAAGCTTTGCACTTCGCTCTGCGCGTACGCAAGACATGGCGGTAAATAAATACATGATATTATTTGTGTTTCTGTTTAGTTGTTTGTGTTTTGTTTCATGCGACCTCAACCTTAACGAGGGTAAGTATTTACATGTAATAGTCAGGTAGATAATAATTAGTAGAACTTTAAGTCCTGCCGGCCGATTCTGTAAAAATCTCACCGTGAAAACTTAGGTGAAGTGAGTTTGTTTTTGCTAGGAATTGACACTATTGACAGCTCACTTCACGCTCACTTCACGCTCACTTCACCTAAGTTTTCACGGTGAGATGGTTACAGAATGGCACTGCTGAGGTGTAGCATTATAGGTGTCACTTCACCACTCTGTCCAAGGCCGGAGGTTGTTCGTGTTACCTAATGAGTTTGTGGTCGACAAATCTGAGAGTTTCCCAGAGTCAATGAAGGGTTCAAGCGCGTTGGAAATTAATGCCGTGTAGTTCACGGGTCACGGTTCAGGATGGCAGGTTAGACAGTGGAAATATTTAAAGGGGTCATTGTACTCATCATTATGAACAACTTTTACTATGGGACCAACCCTGAAATCGCGAAAAAAAAAACAGCTGTTCCATACATTTTGTTGAGTTATGTGAACATAAATATATGGAATTTTTTTCGCGATTTCAGGGTTGGTCCCATAGTAAAAGTTGTTCATAATGATGAGTACAATGACCCCTTTAAATATTTCCACTGTTTAACCTGCCACCCTGTATAAACCTTCCTCTTGAATCACTCTAGATATCTTTTAAAACAAACTGCATTAAAATCCGTTGCGTAGTTTTAAAGATCTAAGCATACCTATACATACAGACAGCGGGAAGCGACTTTGTTTTATACTATGTAGTGATGTAGGTATTACCTAAGTACATGTTTTGTTCCAGATGAACCCTGCGTCACGAATGGTTTGAACGGCACATGTGTCGGAATATTTCGATGTACGTCAGCCTCCTTGACCTATCTATATGTAAGTACACTTTATTTCAAATTAAGTTTCGTTGTTCTTACAATGGTTGGCGCAGTGGCTCAGCAACTGATTACTGTTTGTCGGTAAGGCAACCGAGTAAATCGTATTTTATTATGAAAGAAAAAAATATTTATTGAACTCGCACAACATATAATAGAAAAATTACAAAAAAAAACTTTAATAAAAGTAAAAATATAAAAAAAAACAGTTTATAAAATAAATAATAAAAGTAAAACCTGGTGCGAGGCCAAAAGGCCACTATCTCAGCATAATGCTGTGACCTAAAAGTGCCGACAAAAACATTTTATTCATCTAACTTTAACTGATTCGCGGTATGAGCCTATCCAAAACTTGTAACTATGGTTTTAAATGATTTTTAAAACTTTAAACGCCGATATCTCAAACAAAACTGTTTTTCGAGATTTTTATTCGTTCACTCTTCACACACGTTCACACAAAAAAAACTTTTTTACAAAAAAATCCATATAACACTAAAAAGCTTAAAATAAAAAGATAGGCACCGTATAAATTAAAACATAAATACAACATTCATTAATTACTACCATACGAATAGGTACCTTTTTAATTAAATTCGACACTTTGGAGTCGGTGCCAAGCCAAGCTAATTAAACTGCATCTTAGGCATGTACATTTAATGCGTACCTATATAATTATACTAGATACTATATGATACTAATACTAATGCGTACCTATATAATGCGTACTAATGCGTACCTATATAATTATACTAGATAGAGGTAAAGCTAACAATATAGCAAGGATTTTTGTTTTATTGGCATTAAGCATTCAACACTTTGGAGTCGTATTCGTATTATAATAAAACAAGTTTAAACGGATTAAGGGCGGGTTGCTTCAAACCATCTGTATTCGTAAGTCAGTACGTAATCGTTAAGTCAGTATGAAATTGTCATACAAGCCGCCATATTTGACGGTTACAGATACCTACGTAACTGTAAGATGAAACAACATGGCCTGAATCGCGTATATTACAGATATTTACAGAGTTTTCCTGACGTTTCGAACGCTGCAAAGTGTTTTATTATAATGTGTAATAATCGCGAAAACCTAAGACACTATTAAAGTATTCGTATGGTAGTAATTAATGAATGTTGTATTTATGTTTTAATTTAAAGGGTGCCTATCTTTTTATTTTAAGCTATTTAGTGTTTTATGGATTTTTTGAAGTCGGTTTAATTTTTTTGTAAAAAAGTTTTTTATTTTTAATGACTTCAGCCCTCCATAATCTTATGAGTTAAAAATTGATGTAGCGTAATAGGTAGTTTCTAGAAAGAGTTTGCTTAATTTCATATTTTGTTTACCTTTTATTTTTTGTATATTATAAAATGGTGTGTTCATGCTTATGTTTACAAGGGTTACCTATCATAAGTTCGAAAAATATTTGACCGAATTTCATTTCACCTAAAACTTTTCAACTATTATCGTTTCGTTTTTTTACTTAATCGAAGTCACGTCTGCTACTGTATCAGGTTGACCTATTATCAATTCGATTTTTTTCGTTACTCCGACGTTTCGTTTGGTCGAAAAACTTTTTACCGAATTACACTTAGCCGAAATAATATTTGTTTGAAGTATTATGTTTCCGAACATTCATTCCCAGTCTCAGTAAGAAGCATGCGAACAAGGATGCTTGCTTCAAGCATGCAGTATGCAAGCATGCATGCAGCATGCAAGCAGGCACATGGCAGCATGCAAACAAGCATGCAGCATGCAAACAAGCATGCAACATGCAAGGAAGCATGCAGCGTGCAAACAAGCATGCAACATGCAACATGCAGCAAGCATTGTTTCTGTCACGGCTCCGGCGCTGCGGGGTTTGGGCGGCCCCACGCGAGCTTATTGTCCCACCACCGCAGCTTCGGCTTGCTGCCGCGGCGGCGGGCCTTCAAACCACCTGCTCCTCAGCTCGCGGGCCGCCCCACCCCTCCGCGCCCACGCAGACTTAAATTACACTTAGAGTGTAATTACAAGGGTAGGGCACACAAGACTACGTGAAGTTGGTTTTGCAGTGATTCGTTTAGTTGTTTGTGTAAAATGTTGTTTTGCTGTGGTGAAAATATGGAAAATAAATCATTTGGCAAATGGAAAAAGTTCAAAAGAAGCTTCAGCCAATAGCAAAAAGTTGTTTTGTAACTCGACGAAAGATAGTTGGGTAAAATAATACCTTTGTTTACGTAACACGTACTACGTAACGACTCGTGTGTTAATGTCGTAGAAAATAATTTTATTTAGATTACTGAAAATCACCTTTTTATACGCATAAATTTTTTTTCATTGTTCTATAAACACACTAATACAACTTGTTCACTTTTTAGGGTTCCGTACCAAAATGGTAAAAAAGGAACCCTTATGGTGCGACTTCGTCTGTCTGTCTGTCACACCTGCTTATTTCAGCAACTACTTATGCTATCGAGTTGAAATTTGGAACAGTTATAAAGAATGCTTGTTCAACTTAATTGTAAATGAAAAAAGTCTAAAAATATTTTTATTTTCATTGAAAAGAGGCCGGAGTGGGGGTCCAAAATTTTAAAGTGGAGTGAATTTTAAAGTGGATCAAGTGACATATCATATGAAAGGGCTTAATCTGCACATTTCAAAATATTTTTTTAATTTATTTTATGTCTCACAGTTTTCGACATATGATGAAAAATGTCCAAAAAAATACCATTCCTCCCCCTTATCTCCGAAGTTTGCGGGGCGAAAAATCTAAAATAATTAGAGTTGACAGAAATTGACCCAAATATGGCACCAAAAATAAAACGATGTTCCTAACGAGTACAGTTTTTTCAAAATCATCAAAATTCCTTCACAAACAAACTTAGTTATGCGATCCGGATTTTTTCACTTCATACGTCCAAATATGATACGGAACCCTCGGTGCGCGAATCCGACTCGCACTTGGGTGGTTTTTTTTTTTAAATACCCACCTGGTCTTTTGCAGGCTAATGCAGGCTTTGACACGAAGAAATACAACCTCTCAGAGTTACCAGATGTTTGTTCCTACAAGAACAATGAGCCTGTAGTCTGCTGCACTGATTGTGAGATTACCCGAAGAGAAAAGTATGTATGCTTCACTTAGTAGGTAGTATCACATGCGCGTTACCGATCTTGAAATAAGGATCCGCCGTGTGGACTGTAGACAGACCAAAGGGTGGCAGGTTAGACAGTGGAAGTATTTAAAGGGGTCATTGTACTCATCACTAATGAACAACTTTTACTATGGGACCAACCCTGAAATCGCAAAAAGAATCAGCTGTTCCATACATTTATGTTCACATAATTCAACAAAATGTATGGAACAGCTGATTTTTTTTCACGATTTCAGGGTTGGTCCCATCGTAAAAGTTGTTTATAATGATGAATACAACGACCCCTTTAAATATTTCCACTGTCTACCTGCCACCCTGTATAAAAGGAGACAGACACTGTTAACACAGTGCATACCAGCGTTGCTAGACGTCCCGATTTTGGCGGGACGTCCCGATTTTGTTGCCCAAAATTTAATGTCCCGCGCGG
This sequence comes from Thalpophila matura, assembly GCA_948465475.1. Lineage (NCBI taxonomy): Eukaryota > Metazoa > Arthropoda > Insecta > Lepidoptera > Noctuidae > Thalpophila > Thalpophila matura. The sequence continues at coordinate 10,994,025 of OX419201.1, read as the reverse complement.
GACAGGCTCTGTCCCGCTTTTCGAGGTTTACTCGACGGTGCGGGCCGCAACTTGTAACTGCTTTCCCGATCGCGTTTTTCCCAAATGAACTTTAAATAGTCGGAAGCCAGAAAGAAATACTCCGTAAAAATGAAAGTAGAATTATCTACTCATTCAATTCAATCTGGAACTATTATGTGCAGAGTTCTTCAACTAACTGCTGATTATTTACGTATTTATATTATGTCCCGCTTTCGACAAAAGAATTCCTTTTTTTTACTCAAAAGGTTTCAAAACCCCGCTTTGCGCGAAAAGAATCTGGCAACGCTGGTGCATACTCGGAGGCTCTGGCAACCTTTTACTCACCACAGGAACACAACACTACCGAAGAGTACCGTTATTTGGCTGTGGTGTTCTATAAGGTGGAGATACTTCCCCAGTTTGGCTGCTCCAGATTGGAGCGAGATGTCCCGCTGCGCTCAACCTTTCATAAAACTTCCGATTACCACTTAAAGTGTTGGTAGAATGTACCAAGTTAATGGTGCATCCACACCGCAGTTACTTTTTGTTGAACAACGTTTTCAAGTGTTACTGAGCAACATCCGGTGACAAAAAGTTATTTATTGTTATAAAATATTATGTTGATCAAGTAACGTTGCCCAACTTTTGAAAACAGTCAACATGTGGTAACATTAAGAGCCATTTTACGTTTTGTCACAATTAAATTTTTCAAAAATGCATGTTTTCATTTAACATTCTTAAAAATATGGTTTTGTGCGAGCGAGACAGGGACCAAATGTAAAATGGCTCTTAAGTGATAACATTTTTAGAGAATATGATGTGGCTCTTTGTTAATTTCTGTTATTGGTGGTATGGACGCGACATTCAACAAATAGTATTAACAAGTAGCCACAGAAGTTACCGATAGTTACCTAATGTTACCGTTTTGCACAGTCGTGCTCCTCAAAAGTTTAGAGGGGTCTCGCATTTGGCACCTCTCTCGCTCGCACAGAACTATCAGTACCCCTATCATGAGTTTTTTTGACGTATAGTATCGTTAACGTGAGTATATTTTGAATTTAAAATACAACAGCCCTAGAACATTTTGATAAAATTTTATACAATTTGCACATTTTTAAAAATACTGAGAAATTAATTAAGTATTTAATTTATATAAATGTTGTGTAGCAAACTTATATTTTCAATTTAATATATGCTTACATTAACGTAACTATACGTCAAAAAAACTCATGATAGGGGATCATGAAAAATGTTTGAACTATTTCGCAAAAAGGGTAGCGCTGCTACCAAAACTATAATACTCAAGTAGATTTTTAAAATATAATAATGTCTTTAGATACAAAGAATCATTATAAATAAATTCTAAATGTCAACATAATATTTATAGATGAAAAATAAAATAACGATATTAAGTACATTTTTCAAATATGCATCTTTTTATTTTAACATTCTTAAAAATCGAGCGAGAGAGGTGACTAAATGCGAGAGCGCCTGCGGTGTGATGCCCGTGGGTTGCACTATCGGTACTTAGGTATCTGCCGAAACGAGAATACTGGTGGCTAGTCTGTCAGATGTCGGGTCAGAATCAAGACACCTTTCGAAAAAACTCATTCACAAGGAGCTCTACATTATTCTTTTTCCAAAAAAATTTTGCTCCGTGTTGCCTTTTTCAGGTTCCGTCATCATGTCGTAGGACCTTTTGCGCATTCACAGAAACCTTGTGGATCAATTGCTTTGAAAAGTAAGTAGGTACCTACCTTTGCTTTAAAATCATGTTATTCCGATAGGTTCTTTCTCAAACATAGGTATCACACACACTGAGAAATTACCTGAGTGAATCACTATACGCTGGCCTCTTAAACCACCTTTTTTTCTAGGCAAGTATGCTCCATCGTAGACCGCATCATCGCTAAACATCAGGCGAGATGGCGATCAAACGCAAGCCTATTATAAAAAATACTTTATATTGATTACATCCTTGAAGTGCCACAATGCTGAGATGTTGCGCTTTTTTGTGTTAGACATCAAAATCATTTTATTTTCTTTCTTTCTTTACAGAATGTAACGAAAATATCAGACGTTTGCCATACCCTTGCCTAGATTGGGACAGTTATCGGTTTAAGACTTGGCAAGAAGATAAAAAATGCCATGAGTTTGATCTTTCATTACCCGCTTACATCAACGGGGGAACACCATTTGAAGATGAAGATTATGATGAAGATGAAGAGGAAGATGAAGATAAATTTAGATGGGAAGCTCCACATGTGGTACGTCAATTATTATTATTTTTTCTGAAATTAAGAAAAAATAAGACTCTTTGGCCTAAACAAACATAAGACATTATAAATGTATATTTTTGCAAATTTTAAACATGTTAAAGCCATGTTATGCTTATTTAATGTTATTAAATATGTAAGACGCTGGTCTTTACACTTTATAATAAATGAAATGAGGTGAGGTAGACCTCACCGTGGTATCACTCTATCTAAACAACTGAGCTACAGTGTCATGCCTGAATCAGTTGAAATTGGAAACCTCTTTTTACGCCTCGTTGTTTTTAGAGCGTTGCTAACATCTATCGAAAACTAACTACAGACTACAACTCAATGCTTCTAACTTTGCAGCTATAACATCGTATTGATGTCCTTCTATTATATCGACTACTTCTGTCTGCAAGGTTAAAAGTAACCTAACACGAAGGGGTTGACGGGGGCTTCGTTCGCTCACTTGCTTTGCTCGCTCACTGAAGCCCCCGTCAACCCCTTCGAACCTAACCTGTCCTTAACATGATTTTTTAATTATGCCAAATTGCCAACCCAATTTTACGCTTTTTTCCAAAGTCAGCGCCGGTAACCAATTCAGCAACCGGCGCTGGCAGCAGTGGCGTATTTTAAAAATTTTCGCCCTGGGCCTATAAGGTTTGCCTCCCCATAAATTAACGAAAACACCGGCAAAGTGCGTGTCGGACTACGCACTGTTTAGGATTCTGCAAAAAGCTGAGCGCAAGGGGCGGCGCGAGAAGCGGCTATGCCGCCCATCACAGTCTGCCACCCTAGGGCCTAGGGCCATGGCCCCCATGGTCCTAGAGTAAATACGCCATTGGCTGGCAGCCAATTCGGCACACGGCACCGGCCGAGGAGTCACTCCCTAAATATTTACATTATTAATTAGGGTGACGTATGACTTTATTCCCGGGGTCCAATTGGTTCCCGCACCGAGCTTTCGGTAGTTTTAGTGGCGGGGTCCAATTGGGGCCCACTACGAACTATACCGTTAAGTATTAAACTTATTATGCTATTTAATATCTACAGTAAAATAATTAGATTGAATTTAGTTTTTTGTTTCCCAGAATTGCCAAAAATTGAGTAGCCTCCAAAATCGAGTTATTGTATTCTTAGTTAGTGCGGCAGTATAGCGGCATGCTGAAGATGTACTGCTTTATGTTACAGGCTTTAATCGGTTATGGAGATGACGTGGAGTCTGCGCAGTGGCTGTGTAGAGGCTCTGTGATCAGCGAGAGATTCATACTCACTGCTGCACACTGCAGTTCTGCTCCTGCGCTGTAAGTTATGTGTTATGACACTGCACATCTACTCGTGCGCTGTAAGTTTATTGTTATGACACTGCACATCTACTCGTGCGCTGTAAGTTATGTGTTATGACACTGCACATCTACTCGCGCGCTGTAAGTTATGTGTTATGACACTGCACATCTACTCGCGCGCTGTAAGTTACCTATGTGTTATGACACTGCACATCTACTCGCGCGCTGTAAGTTTATTGTTATGAACTTATGACACTGCACATCTACTCGTGCGCTGGTTTATTTATAAGCTAAGTTTATTCATTGTCCCCTGTAACTGTCCAATTGCTGGCCAAAGGCTCTTCTCATTTTAATAAGGAACGAGCATTGACTTGTAAAGAGGTATATAATCAACAGGGAATCATGTATGTTTGTCTTAAACTACCTATTTTTTTGTTTAATTAAGTCGTGGGATTCGTAACAATAACGTATTGGTTATCGGCCTATTAGGATATAATTTTGATACTTGTGGGATTTATTTACGAATTAATAAGTACTGAATTCAAAGGCTATGACGTCGTGTAAGTTGAAACAACTTTAGTTGAAATGATACGTAACCGTAACTCAAGTCGAAGTTATAAAAGAAAGATTTAAAAACAAATCCTTGTGGAATTTTCAGGGGTAACATTTCATTTGCTGCGCTTGGGCTTTTGAAACGCACCGATCCCGAGAAATACTGGAAGACATATAAAATCAAGAGGATCATAGTTCATCCCCAGTACAAGTCTCCTTCTAAGTATCATGACATTGCTCTGTTGGAGACAGAAGCCGAGTAAGTTGAATTGGAGTATGATCTTCTGACAAAATTGCTGACAAACCTAAAAGTGTCTCTCCGTCGCGTGTCCGTACAAAATTCATCAGTTACTTCATGAGACTTACCTACCGTTTTAAAATCTCAGACTATTTTATCTTTAATAGTATTTAGTTAGCTGTTAGATACAAAAAAGGCGTTTGATACTGTTGATTACAATTAGTTATAGAGAAGAAATATGGTGTGTCTATATGATGAAGCTGTAATAATAGTTGTTCTCGAAAATTAATAGAAAAACTTTGTATCAGTAGTATTGAACTAGACTCATATACAATAAAACAAGTTAAAAATAGATTACATCGTGTTATTATACCTACTCATTTTTAGGGTTCCGTAGTAAAACTAGGAACCCTTATAGTTTCGTCATGTCTGTCTGTCTGTCTATCTGTCTGTCCGTCCGTACGTCACAGCCATTTTTTCCGAAACTATAAACTATACTGTTGAAACTTGGTAAGTAGATGTATTCTGTGAACCACATTAAGATTTTCAAACAAAAAAAAAAAAACATAGTTTTGGGGTTCCCCATACTTAGAACTGAAACACAAAAAAATTTTTTTCCTCTAACCCATACGTGTGGGGGATCTATGAATAGGTCTTCAAAAATGATATTGAGGTTTCTAATATCATTTTTATATAAACTGAATAGTTTGCGCGAGAGACACTTCCAAAGTGGTAAAATGTGTGTGTCCCCCCCCCTTGTAACTTCTAAAATAAGAGAATGATAAAAGTAAAAAAAAAATACTTATATGATGTACATTACCATGTAAACTTCCACCGAAAATTGGTTTGAACGAGATCTAGTAAGTAGGTTTTTCAAAATCACCAGAATTCCTTCAAAAACAAAGTTTGTTATGCGGTCCGGTTTTTTTTTCACTTTATACGTCCAAAACTGATACAGAACCCTCGGTGCGCGAGTACGACTCACACTTGGCCGGATTTTTACCCGACTGCGTCAGAAGGAGGGTTATGTTTTTCCAGTGTATGTATGTATGTATGTATGTTTGTTTGTTTGTATGTATGTATGTATGTATATTTCTTTGGCACGCTCTGTAGCCTAAACGGCTTGATGGATTTTAGCTTGAGAGGTGTTGTTAGATTCGTCTTGACTGTGAGAGTGACACTGGATATATCAAAATATTATAAAAATTAAAATGGCCGATTTTTGGCGCCATATTACTTCTTCAAAAATTTTTTTTCCTCAAAAACTATCGAGTGGGGTATCAAAATTAAGGGCTCGAAAAGACGATTACGTAAGCATATAAGTATAAATATATCATTTACATTAACAACTAAAAAATAAAAATAGTTAAAAAATTTAAGAAACCCGACTGCTGAAAAATAATGGAAACAAGACGACATTGCAGTCGAGACCCATAATAAGACTAAGTATTATCCGGAAAGAGCGGGTCCCGACTGCAATGTCGTCTTGTTTCTATTATTTTTCAGCAGTCGGGTTTTTTAAATTTTTAACTATTTTTTTGTTATTCTTCAAAAAAACAGAAATCTATAGGTATACCGTATCTATCTATACTTACTACATATTATAAAATTGTAAAAAAGCCGTCGGTGTCTGTACATTGAAGATTTTCCAGAAAAAATGGTCGGGATAGGGCTGGGACGTAACCATTCTCGAAAATATTTTTGTGCGCGCATCACGCAAAAAGCACTGAACAGATTTTGATGTGGTTTTCACAGTTCGATAGCTTAGGGCTAGGCGCGGTCCGAGGGGGAGGGGTCGTGGGGGTCATGACCCCCCCAAAATCGTATAAAAATGCGCCAAGCATGGTAATTCACGGTATAGCACGTCTGCATTAATCGGTAGCCCCCCCTCCCTAAAGTCTATGTATGACCCCCCCAAAATCATCAGCTGCGCCTGCTTAGGGTCCAACTTTAAATCTAAGCTACGTTTCATCTAATTCCGGTGGGATAAACCAGAGATACACAGTAAGGAGGTCATTTAAACTGGTCATTTCACTGTAGTCCACGCGGACGGAGTCGTGGGCTTAGTTAGTAATATATGCGTTGTAATATAGTTAGGTACATTGCTATTACTGATTTTTTTTTCCTCAAAAAAAACTTCCGTTTAAACTTGTATTTATACTAATTATTAATACAAAAACTCAAAGAAACAATCGGAAACGGGAGATTAAACTCTCTCCCGTGGTTAAGCTACGATTGATCTTACGGCCCTAAACTAGTTAGGGCTGTAAGATCGATCGTAGTTTAAACCACAGAAGAGAGTTTAATCTCCCGTTTCCGATTGTTTCTTTGGGTTTTTGTACCTATTAGAAATAATCGAAGACGGGAAGATTAAACTCTTCCGTGGTTAAGGTTAATCTTACGGCACTAGTCATTGTATTTCAGGATCAATTTTAGCAAAGACATCGTACCTGCGTGCCTGCAGACAGAAGCCCGCAGGTTATATCATGCTAAAGTGTCCAGTTCGGACCATCGGACTCTGGGCCCGCGTCCACGAAACTCATTGCGATTTGTAAGTGCAGCTAAATATCGTTGTTTTATTTTTCATATAATAATATTAACATTTAGAATTTATTTTTATTGTTTACATTCGTTTAGTATGTTGGTATTCGTAGTAATTATTATACTTTTAGGGTTCCGTAGTAAAACTGGGAATCCTTATAGTTTCGTCGTGTCCGTCTGTCTGTCTGTCACACCCTCGTCAATTCTACAGTTCATAACCAATTTGTATAAAACTTGGCAGTTTTTATGAGCTGCCATAAGAACTGTGAAATAACGAAAAATAAAATAATTAGAAGGTAGGTTATACATAAAACTGATGGATGAAAAAAATATTTTCACGCACCCCTTCCTGTGGGGTAGGTATCGTTGGATAGGTCTTTGAAAATAACATAGAAGTTCCAAAATCACTTTTTTATTTATGTGCATATTTAAAAACCATTTAAACCATTTAAACCATTTATTTAGCCACACACATAACACAATACAAACTAAGTAAGATAACACATTACACAATATACACAACATACATGTGGCAAGGGATCTAGCTCAGTATTTGCTGTGCGGATGGCACAGCACTGATTTTCAGCTAGTCCCTGCAAATTAGAGCAACAATTTCATAGTTACGCGCACAACAAAGAAAAACGTTTACAAACAAAGAAAGAAAACAGTTGCAATTTTGGACCTGCAGCTATAATTTTAATTTTGGGCCCAGTCGAGAATGGGCTTTGTATATTTATCGAATAGTAATTAATTTATTATAGCAGACAGGCTAGAGTTTAATATTTGTTTAAGTAAGTATAACAACACAAGTTTTGACGGAATCATGAAGAAAAAAAAAAAAAAAAAAACGCAATAAACAGATATTCCTGTTACGGTCATAAAAAATAATGAACAAATAAAAAATTGCGTGCAACAAAGAGCCAATTTTTTCCTATTTAGAGTGAAGTAAGATTGAAATAGGTAAATACAATAACAATATTATTTTGAATTATAAACATTCCTTTAACTGAGAAAAGGCTTATGCTATTAATTTTATACATTTTTATATTTTATATATTTTACATTAAACATCATCATACATTTATATATTTATTTAGTGAGCTAGCAGCTCCGAAGGTCGTTAACAATGTGGCCCCCCCCTGTAATTTTTCAACCGCGTTATCAACAAATCAAATCATGCAATAAACTTTCGATTAAAATTAGTTTGAATGAAATACGTCTATTTGAAATATTGACTATTTTCAGTTTTGAGTTTCACAACCGTAAAAGTTTAACTTTATTTTCATAATAATTAAAATTATGAAATACAAACTTGTATTGGCGGTTGGAAGACTAAAATAATTATTCTTACTACGGAACTCGACTATGCGTGGTCCGTCACATTCTTGCCCGGTTTTTTTTTAATCTACTTTAATGTTATAGTAGGTACCTATTATTTTGGTTTATTTTAGCATTACCGTTTTGCACCACCAGTTCCAACCAGTTACCAGTTCAAACATTTTTCATGATCAGTTTATAATTTTTTTACATAACTACGTAGACGTACCTACTGAGTTACAGACATGCATACAAAAAAAATATTAAGGGGTAACCAGTTGATGTCAGTATCGTGTACCTACTTATAAGATGTTCTCAATGCTTTTTTCAGGAAGAACTGAACGAATACAATAAAAGGGAATGTGCAGCAATGTACCCGCCACAGAAACTATTGAAGAATGGATATGACCATGAAACACAGATGTGCTTCGGACGACACGACAAAGTTAAAATTATTTGCGAGGTATAAATAACTAATTTACTGACTAGCTGTATTGTTTCAAATTTCCATGGTTATTGACGTTAATAGAATAAGCTATGTCGAGATTTACACCTGTTTATTTTTGAGACTCCGATATTTCGGCGCTGTTGCATGCGCCATGATCACGGAAGAACTGTCGATTGTTACGTGCGGGTAGATTATTGGCAGACGAAGCGGTCTACCCTCCGTCCAGTTCGTTTATTACGCTCGATACCAGTACCACTGTCTCAAAAATAAACAGGTACGTACATGGTGTAAATTCCGACATAGTTTATTCTAATATTGACTAGCTGTTGCCCATGACTTCGCCTGCGTGAAAATGGATGAAATGAAGCCTTCGTACTTCTCCACGTCCTAGGCTACCACCTTATCTTTCATATCCAAATCCGTCCAGCCGTTTCAGCGTAAAGAGGTAACAAGCACACACGCACATACCTAAGCTTTCGCATTTATGATTTAGTGTGATCAAAATTGGTCATTTCCTTTAGGGCCATATCTCATTAGAATGCCATGGCAGCGACGCCAGCAGCGCCGCCAGTCAAAACATGTTAAATTATATGCTGGGCTGGCGGTGACGCCAAACTGCCATCGACGCCAAGCCGCCGCCAAGTGAGATAGGGTTAGATACGTTGTAAGGCGATTCGCACACTGCCCCGCATCACGCAGCGTAGTGCGGGAGTGCGTGATCTTACGTTGTTTGCAAGTACCTACCTATGTTTGTATAGAAATCACGCATAGTGCAACACACTGAAAACGCATTCACGCGCGGTGTTGCAGATCACGCGCCTACATGCGGAGAAACACGCACCCCCGCACGTGGGTGCGGGGCAAGACGCAAGGTATGGCATACTGAAATCAGCAGTATCGTGCGTGATTTCGTCTTAACAGAGCTAGACGTATTGTAGCAACAGCGGCATCTGCCGACAACATCGAATACTACGTAGGTATATATGGTTGCTAGGAAGTTTGTTTTATTTTAAATCCGCCAGTATGAAGAACAAGAAAATCATTGCCATCTAGTGTAATAAATTAGATACTAATGAACTGTTTAACAAAAATGACAATAAAGTTGCTCATACAACACTAGTAGGTGGCGTATCGTTTTTTCCTCTAGGCCACCGCACCTCCGCGCGTTTTGTGTGGAGCAATCTGCATGATGAGGCAGATCTGCACTCCCGCATCCGCACGCGTGGCTCTGTCGCCACGCACCCCGCAGCGTAGCGCGGGGCAGTGTGCGATTCGCCTAAGTACCTAATACAATTTGACATGTTTTAACTGGCGGCGCTGCTGCCGTCGCTGTCATAGCATCCTAATAAGATATGGCCTTTATTGTATTAAATTCAGTGTTCTGTGGCAGTCAGCCTAAATCAGTAATTCCCGAAGTGGACCCCCAGGAGTCCACGGGAGACTTGACGGCCGTCTACGTTGGCGGATCACAAGTTGTACCTAATTAGGGGTCCACGAAAAGGACGTTGGCAGTTTTGGGCTTGATCTCGTACAGTAATAAAAGCTTAACCAAAAATAAAAATATATTTTAATTGTTCTTTGCCTAATTTATCTTAGAGATTAAGAATTGAAATAGAAAATCGAAATAAATACGAAATTAAATGATTATGCCGTTGACATTTTGAAAACACCAATAAAACAAAAAAGGGCGCGCGTGCCCTCGCTCGTGCCTCCATAGACTATCATGCAGTATTGGGCAAAATGTAATCTAACTACTGATTACTAACTACGACTACATAAAGTAGTTAGTAATCATAACTACTAACTACATAAAAAAATCGAAAAATGTAGTTAAAAATTTTGATTACTAACTACAAATTGTAGTTGCAATCACGATTACTTGATTACTTTTTATAACTACAGATTTAAAATAATGTTGCGTCATTATAAAAGTTCATGTACGGTACTTATTAATAAACTGGATGGCATTGTTACTTTCTAAATCGCGATATCGTTTCGATGATTTCGATGATGATGATGATTTCGATGATGATGATGATTTCGATGATGATGATGATTTCGATGATGATGATTTCGATGATGATGATTTCGATGATGATGATTTCTATGATGATGATTTCTATGATGATGATTTCGATGATGATGATTTCAATTTCGATGATGATTTCGATGATGATGATGATGATGATGATTTCGATGATGATGATGATTTCGATGATGATGATGATGATTTCGATGATGATGATTTCGATGATGATGATGATTTCGATGATGATTTCTATGATGATGATTTCAATCATGATGATTTCGATGATGATGATGATTTCAATGATGATGATTTCGATGATGATGATTTCGATGATGATGATGATTTCGATGATGATGATTTAGATGATGATGATTTCTATGATGATGATGATGATGATGATTTCGATGATGATGATGATGATGATGATTTCGATGATGATGATGATGATGATGATTTCGATGATGATGATGATTTCAATGATGATGATTTCGATGATGATGATTTCGATGATGATGATGATTTCGATGATGTAGATTTCTATGATGATGATTTCAATGATGATGATTTCGATGATAATTATTTCGATGATGATGATAATGAATGAAACGGTCTATAGACATTTTATTAGGTAAACAAGAATTCGGTTTCGTGGCCAGGTTTAGTAAGCATTTGTAGCTCGGCTTCCCTCTTACAAAAATTCACCCTTCGCCACTGATTACTACACATTACATGTTTATTTAATTGAAAAATATAAGTTCATAAAACTTAAATAATCAGTAATCATAACTACTAGATTGCAGCAATCAAACTAACAACTACTTAATGTAGTTTGATTACATGTAGTTAAGTTACATGTAATCATAACTACAAGTAGTTAACTACATGTAGTTAACTACTTTTAATCGTAGTTAGTAATCAGATTACAACATTGTAGTTAACTACGCCCTACACTGCTATCATGTCTACAGCAACTAAAACCTTTGAATTGAGAACTCATTAGTCGGGCTGTACTTCACTGGATCATTCACACCATACTTAACCTCACTGTCACAAATACGAAGATTTGTCTTTAATCCAGTTACGTACAAAAACAAAAAAAAATGAATTTAAATACTCTTGAAATACTCGATCACACCAGACTAATTTAATATCTGTACCGACTTAAACAATCTGAAGCACAGCGTTCTATGGGCGTCTGCCAGTGCCCTTTATGTGGTTTCGATAGTAAAGAACAAAAATGTTGGCTTGGCTTTAACTATCAATGTATACCTAGGCAGATAATAAACTACTTTTAATTTACCAACGGTTTTTATAAACTTGTTTTAATTTGCTTTTTGTCATTATAGGGTTACGGCGGTGGGCCTCTACTAGTGAAAGAAGAAATCTATTGCCTGTACACCATAGTAGGCGTGACGTCATATAGCCTGGCCTGCAACGCGATCGGGTTACCTGGCATGTACATCCGGGTCTCCTACTACGTACCCTGGATAGAGAACATCGTGTGGCCTGAAGAAGCTGAAACATTCAGGAAAAAAGACTATGACAAGATAAAAAATTGTTGAATTCAGTATAACGAACGACTAAACGATAAACCAGTAGAGTAGACCAGTACCCCTATCATGAGTTTTTTTGACGTGTAGTATCGTTAACGTGAGCATATTTTGAATTCAAAATACACGTTTGTTACACAATATTTATATAAATTAAATACTTAATTAAATTCCCTGTATTTTTTTAAATGTGCAAATAGTACGTCACAACGAAACTATACGTCAAAAATCTCATGATAGGGGTACTGTACCCCTATCATGAGTTTTTTTGACGTATAGTTTCGTTAACGTAAGCATATTTTGAATTTAAAATACAGCAGTCCTGGAACATTTTGATAAAATTTTATACAATTTTCACATTTTAAAAAATTTAATTTAAAATATGCTTACATTAATGTAACTATACGTCAAAAAAACTCATGATCGGGGTACAGTAGTTAGAGCGACGACGCCACTGTACGGCAGAGGTGACGGGGATGTTTCTAAATCTTCAATAATGAATTACTGAACTTTTAACCTTTCTAACCTTAAAATAAACTTTTAAAGCAAGTAAAATGTGGTTTGATTTAAGTATTTCAACAAAATAATGCTCTACCCCGTGAGATTTTATACCGTTTCCTAGTAGACCAGATAGCTCTTATTAAAGTGAGGTGCTCATGGCCAAAAAGCAACAGCAGCGGTGGCCGCGGTTTGTTCTTGGATCGGTGACCATTCTATACGCATCGTGACCCCTCCGTACCTCGCTGAGCACGTTAAACAATCGGTCCCAGTTGTCTCACGAATATCTATGACAGCAGTTATGGTTATAGAATTCTCCTAGTTAAAATGTTCAAAATATAATTTCATCTAGTCAGTGTCATCAATGTCATATACTTACTACACTACTCACTCCAGGATTGACTTTAGTATTCTCTAGAATAGACTCATATTTACCTATTATTGGATGCGTATTTATTTACATACCTAAACTTGTAGAGTATGTATGACAAAATATATAGCTTTGCTCATATACAATAAGCGGAAAGTGCGTCTTCCCTTCTTAAACCCTATATGGTTCGATTCTTACACAGGATAATCGCACCCACGACGGGCTTCGTTTGCTCGCTTTGCTCGCTCACTGAACCACTCGTCAACACCTTCGTGTTAAGTTATTTTTAACCTTGGAGACAGAAATAAGAGCTCCGCGTAGCGGAGCTCCGTCGACCTATAAGTCTATAAGAGCGAACGAAGCGAGCTCGGGAACTTGCGGCACCCCGACACTGATAGGTTAGGTCCGAAGGGGCTGACCATACCAGATCATATATCGGCAACTATGAAAGTGAAACTGATAGTTACAAGAAATAGCAAGAGTGGTAAAAAAAATCGAACTAAAATTGTTAAAAATTAAAACCCGAATACGGAAAAAAATAGAACTGAAAAGCATGAAACAAGAAAACATTCCTGTCTGATAGCCTGACTTTCTTCTCCTATAGGTACGTACTTAAGGAATTCAGTGTATTGAAAAACTTAATAAATCAACATTTTAATATCCAGGGTATAGCCGTGGTCGCATGCCACCATATTACTGAGACTTTAAGGATAGAAATTGTATGGTTAAAGTCTCCTTAAAAATTTAATTATTTTTCTGCAGCTCCTTCTGCAACCGATCATAAGTTTAATTAATTATTATTGTTACAAAGATAAAAATAGCATTTCACTATATAAAAAGTTAGTTGCTCTGCAGTAATGTTTAAGACTGATTATTTAAAATCACTATCTTATTTTATTATATTTGAGACTGATTATTATAATTAAGTTAAATGATTCTCTTGATTATAGGTGATGAAAACTTATTGAGATAAATATATAAATAATGAAAAATAACTAAAACTTTTATTTTTCAAAACATACATCTAATACTTAAAGCATTTCTGTGTTATAAATATAATAAAATTATGATTTAATATTATACATAATACTTACAATCAATATACATTTATTATTTTTGTAAAACATTTTTGTGCCTGACTGTACAGTTGATCAAAAATTGCTTTTAATTACATTTATTGAATCGGGGGCGTCGGCCACAGGTGCCTCGACCACTGGGGGCCTAAGCCACGGACCCACTTCAACAGGGCATTTTTATTTCAAATATTTTTACGAACAAGACGCAGTGCAAACCGCCAGTCGGGTTTTCAAAATTTAAAAAGGGGAATGCTTATTAAATGCCTGAACTGGACAGAAATTATGTACCAATAGTCCTAAAATCTACTTAGAAAAAAATATTAATAAATAATTAAAATAATCTCATATTTGTATAGTGCCGACGACGCCATCATTATTATTAGGCTGCCAGTTCTCTCACTCATCCTACAAAACGCAGCAAGTGCAGCAACACAGATGTATTGAACTACTGACATACTTACTAAACATGTTATTTAATTAGTCTAGATGCCTACTCAGTCGGCATCTAGACCTGTTAAGTGTTTATTTAAAGACTACAATTTTACGCTATCGAAAACTGTAGATCCGTATACCTATCTTGTTTTTATTGTGCAGCGCCAAAATTGGTTGAATAAATCTGAACGGAAACTTCCAGTATAATTTCTGTTCCACACAACTTTTCAGATCTGTATGTATATCGTCGGTTATACCCAAAACGAAGATATCTTAGAAAACGTTACCGCGATAGATCTTCATACTCGTGTGATTCATCTTCTTACTCAAAAAATATTACCTACGTAGTATTATATTATCTGTGCTGGTACTAAATTTGTCGAGTCTATCATTAGAGAGATCGCAACTTTTCTTAAGCTCAGTCAAATCATCTTTGATTGATCGTATGTCATCGAGCAAAGTTGGTAAGTTCAGCAACTGGTGCTTCATTTCACGAATCTCACTAAGTATAGTGTCCAGAGAGGCTGGCGGTTGTGGGGAAAGTAATGCCGGTGAAGCCAATTTACATGAAGGGCATTTCCACTGTGCTCTTCTGTCAGCACCGAACTTCCTCTAACCAGCTTCAGATATGCTCGCACAAGAGAAGTCCAGCAGTTTCCTGCAGCTTCCACATTGCACCCCGTCGTTAAATAGCTCATTGCAAATAGCACAAGTCTTCATTACGAGATATTTAAGAGAGTAAATAAATAAGTGAATATAACTTTTTAGACTCGTAAAAAGGTTGACGATATATTATTTAGAGCGTAAGGCGTACTGTATTAGTGAGTGCTCACACACTGGACTGTATTAGTATTAATATATATCCGTACCAGGCGTGAATAGGTTGATATGTCGACTTACATATATATTTTTTTAATGCATATGTACCCTTTAATAAGAGAGTTAATAAAAAATTTACATGTTTGCTATGTGCGGTAAAACAAGATCTATCGACTTAGTCTTATTCACCCTATGAAAGAAGCAATTCTAATGCATAATATGCATTTAAAAAAAAAAAATGTAAGTCGACTTATCAACCTATTCACGCCTGGTACGGATATATTCCCCTATAATTGGGTTGTGGAGGTCAGATGGCAGTTGCTCCATGTAAAATACTGATATTCAGCCGCAACCAGTTAGACTGGAAGCCGACCCCATTGTAGTTTGGGAAAAAGGCTTGGCGGATGATGTTAGAAGAAATACCTACCATATACCTATGACATTGATGACACTGAGACTAGATGACTATATTTTGAACATTTTAACTAGGAGATGACGGTAATTGCTGTAATAGAATATTCATGTGACAACTGGGTCCGACTGTTTAACGTGCTCAGCGAGGCACGAGGGGGTCACGATGTGTAAACAATGGTCACCCATCCAAGGGCCAAAAGCGGCCACCGCTGGTGTAGTTTTTGGGCTAGAAGCCCAGAAGTACTTTAACAAGAGCTACTTACTAGGAAAAGCTCTCTTATCTAGTAAGATAAGAGAGCTTTTCCTAGTAAGTAGCTCTTGTAATAATCTTCTACCCAGTAGGGTAGAAGATTATTTTGTTTAAATACTTACATCAAACCACATTTTACTTGCTTTAATATTTTTTATTATAAGTTTCAGTTTTCAGTAATTAAAAAACAACCCCACGACCTCTGCCGTACCGTGGCACCGCTCTAACTACTGGTCATGCAACCATTTATCTAGCCACACATTGTCTTTTTTCCTGAGTGCTTCAGTTTCTTCAGGCCACACGACGCTCTCGATCCAGGGTACGTAGTAGGAAACCCTGGTGTACATGCCAGGTAAGCCGACCTCCTGGCCGCAGGCCTTGCCGTATGACGTCACGCCAACTATGGTGTACAGGCAATTGAGATCATCCACTTGTAGAGGCCCACCGCTGTCACCCTATAATGACAAAAAGCTTATTAGAAAAAAATCACACACCGTTAGGATATTGTAATGTTTCAAATGTGTTAGTGATTCTTGTTGTCAAATTGAATTAGATAAAGTTAATACTGACGTCCCGGCGGAGTTTAAGAATATTGTAAAGAATATTGTGTGGGTAACACAATAGGCTGAGGAGAGGCGTGATCCACTTGATGGATAGGCGTATGGGAGGCGCGATCCACTTGATGGATAGGCGTATGGAAGGCGCGATCCACTTGATGAATAGGCGAGTGAGAGCAATGGTGATTGCTGTTCGGCTGTGAGAGCCGTGGCATTACAGGGGTTCACTCGTGAGGTTTCGAAGGCTTCTTTGTGTTATAATCCTACTTCCTACTATCCTATCCTATCCTACTAATATTATAAATGTGAAAGTTTGTGAGGATGTATAGATGTATGGATAGATGGATGTATGAATGTTTGTTACTCTTTCACGCAAAAACTACTGAACGAATTTTGATGAAACTTTACAGTAATATAGCTTATATATCAGAATAACACATAGGCTACTTTTTATCCCAAAAACGCGGGCGAAGCCGCGGGCGGAAGCTAGTATTATAATAATTGATAGTTGATGCAAACGACGAAAGGTAGATGAAAGACAAAGTGATAGCTGGACGGATTTCGATGAAAGACAAAGAGGCAGCCTAGGACCTCGAGAAGCACGTAGGTGACTATTTATGTATTTTCACGCAGAAGAAGTCGTGGGCAACAGCTAGGCAATAAATAAATTAGTTATTTATACCTCGCAAGTGTCGATAATTTCTTCGTGGCTACCGTAGCACATCTGCTTGTCATGGTTGTATCCATTCTTCAATAGTCTGTGTGGTGGGTATATTGCTGCACATTCTATTTTATTGTATTCTTTCAGATTTGCCTGAGAAAAGCGTTGAGAATTATTTAGTATGTAGGTACATACACTGATATTAACTGTTATAATTGTTTTGTATGCATGTGTCTGTAACTCAGTAGGGGAGACCGGGGATAGTTGACCAAAGGGTTGGTAGACTAACGGCTAATAACTCGTCGACAGTACGAGTGTTACGTCATCCAGTCACATGAAATGGTCCCACTCCGCACTCCCCCCAGTTGAACAAAGCACGGCATCGCGGCCGCGCGTCGTTTGGTAGTGGTGACACGATTTGTATTTATTATAATGTTAAGTAAAATTGTATTCTCTCACATTACTTGTTTTTGTGCCTACAGATTTATTGTGAACCACTTTCCTTTTGAACCAAAAGTTTGTTTATGAGTTGTTTATCATATAGCAAAGTGTTATTTTCAAGTCGGAGACACTGTTTAGGATAGTCATGTTATTGAAGAATTAAAATGGTGGTTGGGGATGGTTGACATTTTTTTTTTTGGGGCTGGTAGAATAATTGAATTAGTATGTTCATTCATTCGTCTTCTATGCATTCGCACATTGTTCATCCCCAAGCCCTCTCAATAACCCTCGTCAATTTCTCCGCCGGGCAGTCCAGATCCTCCGGTGATTGTACCTCGCAAAAGCTTCCTCTGTCGCTAGCCAGTCCATGAGCTCCCAGAAAGTGTAGACCCAAACTTGTCCCAGTCACCTTTTTGGAGTTGTATTTTCGGTAGTGGTGCAGATCTCTGTTCACACCACTCCAGCTAATGTCATCTAAACCTCGAAACAAATGGGTCTGAGATCTGATGAGCAAGAAGTCCGGATCCAACCTACAGTTCCGGTGATGGGGCAGAAATGTCCCAACGCGGTGGTGATGTCCACGACGCTGGAATACAGAGTGTCACCTGTGTAAATGAAGTAGCAGGGTGTGTTTCTTTTGTTAAGAGTAATGTTACGTTCGGTGACCAACTGAGCAATAGCAGCTCCTCACCTATCCTCCGCCTCGCTACCTCATCAAAGAATCTTTGCATTGAAGCCTCCTGCAACGATAAACTTTTCCGTGTTAAGCGCATTGATCACTTGAGCGATGCAGTAGACCTGGTCTTCTATAGGACTTCCTTCCTCGAGGTACATATCAACGATACTGATACATTGGTTAGGTACCTAATTTAATATTAGCGGTACGCTTACAAGGTCTGGGTTATATCAGTTATTCAGGGCAGTCTCGGCTGTAAGCCGAGTGAGCATCCGGAACATTACCCTTGCAGATAATGTACCTGTGCGCCTGTTACTCCCTTCGGCAGCCTGCATGGTATGGTGGGTTTCACCACAGTAACCTCAACTGTGATCCATTACTATGCACTCTGCTGCCCAATGGGTATGGCCCAAACACTTTTAATCTTTCAATTGACTAGTATTTTGATTAAAAAGCTCAATAAACAAAGAATATGTATTGCTCATCGCTTTCCATGCTTTTATAGAAATTACTATATAGGTCAACTTACCCCTATGTCGTAATCAACCTACCCCAGCCCCGGGTTAGTCGACTAAGAGGCAGAGGTCTGCAAAATCCCGTAAATAACTAATATAACGTTAAAGTTTTGAACGCCGTGTCGGTCACCGGTGACCGACAAACAATAAATTTTCTATTGTGTCTGGTGGCGTGGCGTTCAAAGTGTTAAGTAATCAAAAAAAATATGAATTTATTATTTAGCTTATTAGTGTTCCTATCAAATATAGTAGTTATTTTATCTAAATACATTAAAACACAAGAGATATATACCAATAAGAAAAAACTTGGTCAACTATTCCCGGTTTCATAGAAACTCAGATAAGTTAGTAAGAAAATTATAAGCTGATCATGAAAAATGTTTAAACTATTTCGGCAAAAACGGTAACGCTGCTACCAGAACTATAATATTATAGGTACTCAAGTAGATTTTTAAAATATAATAATCTCTATAGATACAAAGAAACAATATAAAGAAATTCTAAATGTATAAACGTATAATTTGGAACAGAAACACAACAAAACCAGAACAAATTTAAAATGATGATAGCCACAAGAGTTTAAACTGTAAAGCAGCTACCCACGCCCTTTTCCAGATACAAGGTACCTACAATGTTGTTCCATGCAAAAAATTACAACATGTCAACAAAATAAAATAACGATATTTCCTGTTTTAAAGCTGCACTTACAACTTGCAATGTGTCTGCTAGAGACTGCCTGTGACCCAGACGACCCCAACCGGTCACTTCAGCTTCATTTAATGAACCGACTTCTGTCTGCAGGCACGCAGGTAAAATGTCTTTGCCAAAATTGATCCTGGAATACAATCACTAACTAGTTTAATATTAGGATATTATGGTTATTGTAACGATCACCTCCCTTGCCAAGGGTTTGGTGATTGCATTCACAGAAAAACCCTCGTGATACAATCTTTAGTCACTCTTTATATGGAAGAGAGAGTTGAAGAATGTCATATTTGCTTCATTTTTAAGAATTTTGAGATTCAAGAAAGGTCAATAACATCCATTTTTAAATATGGGGCCTAAAATGGATCCTTGTGGAACACTAACACTGTCAGCTGGAAATGTGAGTGTAATAATTCTTACGTTTTCGAGATCAGACGGATTACATGGCGTATATTACTGATTATTAGGTACCTAATGGTTTAAAAAAAAACACAAAAAATCAGTAGGTCTAGTCATACTGATACAAAGAATTTCTATTAATTTTCAAGAATAACCATTATCACAGCTTCTTTTACATCATACCAACATAACATAGGCATACCATAGTTATTATAAAATAGTTATCTCTATAACTACAGCTTGTAATCAACAGTATCAAACGCCTTTTTCATATCTAAATATTTATGTACATTATCATTTTATTATTAGTCTGAGATTTTAAAACGGTGAGTTCCATGAACTAACTGGCGAATTTTGTACGGACGAAGAGACACTTTTTTGTTTGTCAGCAATTTGTCAGAAAACCATACTCCAATATAACTTACTCGGTTTCTGTTTCCAATAGAGCAATGTCATGATACTTAGAAGGAGGCTTGTACTGGGGATGAACTATGACCCTCTTGATTTTATATATCTTCCAGTATTTCTTGGGATCGGTGCGTTTCAATACCCCAAGCGCAGCAAATGATATGTTATCCCTGAAAATTTGACAACGATTATAATAAAACAAGTTTAAACGGATTAAATCGCGTATATTACAGATTTTTACAGAGTTTTATTATAATGTGTAATAATCGCGAAAACCTAAGACATTATTATTTGACAACGATGTTTTTTTAATCTTTCTTTTATAATTTCGACTTGAATTATATGACGTCAAATAAGTAATTAAAAAAATATTTAATGCATTGTTTGCTTGATTTTTTTTCAGATTTATTGATAACACGGCTGGAAAATTACAGACACATTGTTAACGACTTTTATAAAAAAAGTCATTTAAAAATCTTTAGGAAAGTATGTTATTTTTATAGACCTATCCAACGATACCCCACATGAAGGGGTGCGCGAAAATTTTTTATTTCATCCCTCAGTTTTAAGTATGCCCCCCCCCCCCACAAATTATTTTATTTTTGGTAATTTCACTAGGGCTTATGGGCACTATGGCGGCTCATAAAAGACATCTAATTACGAAGTTTCATACAAATTGGTTTTGAACTATAGATTTGACGAGGGTGGATGGAACAGACGAGAGACGGTCCGACGGACAGATGGACCTGACGAAACTATAACGGTTTCTAGTTTTAATACGGAACTCTAATAAACTTACAGCGCACTAGTAGATTTACAGTGTCCAGCAGTGAGTATGAATCTCTCGCTGATCACAGAGCCTCCACACTGCCACTGCGCAGACTCCACGTCATCCCCATAACCGATTAGAGCCTGTAACATAAAGCAGTACATCTTCAGCATACCGCTATAGAAATATTGCTTAGTGCATAGGATGTGAAGCAGTGTCTTCAAGTGTTAAGTGAGAAGATTTGACATGCAAAATTATACAATGTTTGTTTAGGCCAAAGAGTCTTTTTTGTTTACCAAAACCTTTTCTTATTTGACGTACCACATGTGGAAATTCCCATCTTTTTGCACCTCGTCCCCCAGCTACCTTAACGGGTTCTGAATCATACTCATGGCATTTCTCATTTTCCTTCCAAGTCTTTCTATGCAGAACAATACCTTGACCTCGGCAAGGGTATGGCAAACGTCCGAAATTTTCGTAACATTCTGTAATCAAAATTACTTGGGTAATTTAATTTTAAGGCTTGAAACCGCGTTCAGCGGGCGCGGGCGCGGTCCCATACAAAAATGCTCCATCGCGGGGACCGGCTCGGACGTTGGTCGCGGGGCCGCCAGATGTGCATACGTGTCGCACGGGGCACGGGCTTGTTCCAGGATATAAGTAAGTGTTGAACTAGCGACACTACGTAAATAAAATAATTCGGTCTCCGCGACTAGTACCAGCGATAGGGACCGTCGCGATCCCACGGAGCCCATTCGCGTGTCCACGGGCGCGGACTAGCGACGACGGGTGCCCGTCGCGGATGGCCGGCTTAACTCAGTTCAAGCCTAAGTGTTTGAAAAACAATCTATCGGAATAACAAGATTTTAAAGCAATGGTACTTACTATTCCAAGCAACTGTGCCACTAAGTTCCAGTAAATTCGCAAAAGGTCCTACGACATGATTACGGAACCTGAAAAAGGCGACACGAAGCATAAATTTTTTCTGTGGTTCTGTGGTCTACGATCGATCTTGCGGCCTTTAGTGAATTCAAAATCTAATCTCAGTTAAGTCAACTTTCAGTCATACCTAGTGCTAAATTAATTAGGTGAATTGGCTTTTGACTCAACGACGGTTTCAAACAATCAGCCCTAAGTGAAAGATACATACCGTTCTTTTTGGGTAATCTTACAATCAGTGCAGCAGACTACAGGCTCATTGTTCTTGTAGGAACAAACATCTGGTAACTCCGGGAACTTGTGTTTCTTCGTGTCGAAGCCTGCATTAGCCTGCAAGAAACCAGGTAGGTATTTTAAAAAAAGTGAACTCAAAAGAGAACAAGTTGTGTTAGTGATAGTGTGTCATCACAGTCGGGGAACAGTTCTGTGGATCGTTTTCATAAAGGTCCTGCGACTGCGATGTATTTGTCGCAGATGGATTTGTTCCGCACGCAATCAAACCCGCGACTCAAACAGTAATCAATCGCTGAGCCACTGCGCCAACCATTGTAAGCAAAAACGAAACTTAATTTGAAATAAAGCGCACTTACATATAAATAGGTCACGGAGGCTGAGGTACATCGAAATATACCGACACATGTGCCGTTCAAACCATTCGTGACGCAGGGTTCATCTGGAACAAAGCATGTACTTAATACATACATTATACATAAACACACCTGACCTGTAACCTGACTCGGGCCTGCAGCTGAGGTGAAAGCCTGGTCACCACTCTCGGCCACTACAGTGACTACGTCACTGCACTTCGGAGTTCAGCCGGTCAACAAGCAGAACAAAACGATCCTGCGAGCATAGCATGACTACTATAGAAACAGGTTTTGTCGACGAAAGAACACACAAAATGACATTGTAGAAAGATTTCCACCGATTTAAGCATGGCGATGTTTAAAATGAAGTAAAGAAATGTTTCTATTCTTCAATCGACAAAAGTCTACAATGCCAAGCACGGGTCGCCGAGAGACAGAAGAGATAACGAGTTGGATAGAAAGAACTTTGTCTATTCTTGATAGAATATAGATGGAATTGGTCATGCTACGCGTGCAGGTCGACGCAGCCGCACGGTCACGTCAAAAAGACTTCGCAGTCACGTCAGCGACTCTGGTGCGGCTTACTGCGTTACTGCACTTCAGCTGGTCAGCTAGTAAAGTTCCACAGACTACAGCATCACCCCGGCTCATTGTTGACCGGTGAACTACACGACATCCATTTACGACATGCCGGAACCCTTCACTGACTCTGGGAAGCCCTCAAGACCTGGTGTTCCTCAGGGTGGCGTTCTCTCTCCTCTTCTCTTTTCGGTTTTTAGGGTTCCGTACCTCAAAAGGAAAAACGGAACCCTTATAGGATCACTTTGTTGTCCGTCTGTCACCAGACCATAAGTGGAGCCATCTGCTCATATATGGCGCCATTAAAAGTATGCAGTAGCGCCATCTATGATCAAGATAATTATGATAATATCTATTATGATGTAATAGCGGCATAGATGGCGCTATTGCATATTTCGGAATCCTCAGGGCGCGAGTCGTACTCGCACTTGGCCGGTTTATTTATAAATGCTATCACTAAGGTCCTTCCAGACTTCGAACTATCATCTCTATGCAGACGACTTGCAGCCGTATCGTCACTTGGAACAACAACAGGCCTCATAAACACGGACAACCTTCAATTTTGGGCAGAATGGTGAAGCGACACAAATTCGCTACACCGGATTATTGACCTCAGGGCTTAAAGTTCTACTGTCTATGTAAACACTTACCCTCGTTAAGGTTGAGGTAGCACGAAACAAAACACAAACAATTACACAGACACACAAATAATATGTATTTATTTACCGCCATGTCAGAGCGAAGTGCAAAGCTTTCTGATGTGCATGAAACAAGTTTAAACTATACCTACCTACGTAATTACATACCTACTCGGGTGCATTATGCATATTGTAAAGGTAAAGAATATTCTGTCCTATCCAGATGTAGTAGGTAAGTAGTAGGTATATTTGTGTTTACTTAAATCGACAAATTGTATGGAACAGCTTGGGAACAGCTGATTTATTTCTCGTGATTTCAAGGCCAACTTAATGAACAACTTTTATTAAGGGACCAGGGGCCGTACCACGACGTGTTATTGCCATCATTATTCCGCTGTGAGAGAGGGATGGCACTATACAGCACGAATAGCGCTATCCCTTGTATACAGTGGAACAATGATAGTTTTAACACGTCATGGTACGGCCCCAGTCCCATGGTCTAGTGGTATGATCTCGCTTTGGGTGTGAGAGGTCCCGGGTTCAAATCCCGGACGGGCCCTGTTTTGATCGAAATCTTTTCCAAAAAAACGATAATGTCTATGTTACGCAGTCTTCTGGTAAATTCAATGATCTGCGAGGTTCTAACATTTGGGTAAGCATCTACCTATTGTCTATATTTATCAGCCTAACCCATTCAGAATTCGTGTACCTACATAATACTAAGACTTTTTTATCATCGGCATGATGTCGTCGATATACCTACACAAAAAAACTGACTTCCAAAAACTACACTAAAAATGATAAACTTCCATAAATCAAAATCTAAATGTATATTGAAGTCGGCGGGGCCTAGCATAAAAATAAGCAACATTGTACATTAAGGAGGAATGAAAGGAAATGTTAATTTGTCGAGACGCAAAGCAAGCTGCACGTGCACACACTGCGTACGTTCTTCCTGTTCAAAAGCTGAGAGGTAAAAACCTGAATAAGAGGCCCCGCCGACTTCAATATACATTTAGATTTTTATTTATGGAAGTTTAACATTTTTATTTCATAATTTTTTGTAAGTTTTTGGAAGTCGGTTTTTTTATTGCACTTAAAATCTTTCTTTTTTATTTTCTTTGCTGCATAAGGTGATGACTGCGGAGGGTCGTCCCCTTTATTTTTCAAATTTTACGGTTACGGTGACCATTAGGATTACGATAAGGATTACGATTAGGATTAGGATTACTACTTTTAGGATTACTATTACCATTAGGATTATGATTTAGACTCGGATTAAGATAAGGATAAATTACGATAAGGACTACTATTATGAATACTACTATTAGGATTACCACTATTAGGAATACCACTATTAGGATTAATACCATAGGATTACTACTACTAGTATTACTACCACTAATAGTATTAATACTACTAGGATTACTACTACTAGGATTACTACTGCTAGGATTACTACTGCTAGGATTACTACTGCTAGGATGACTACTACTAGGATTACTACTGCTACGATTACTACTGCTAGGATTACTATTGGAAGGATTACTACTGCTAGGATTACTACTACTAGGTATTCTACTACTAGGGTTACTGCTACTAGGATTACTACTACTAGGATTAGGATTATTACTACTAGGATTAGGATTACTACTTTTAGGATTATTATTACCATTAGCATTATGCTTAAGACTCTGATTAAGATAAGGATTAGTCAGGATTAGGATTACGGTTACGATTAAAATTAGGATTACGATAACATATATGATTACTATTACAATTACTACTGTTGGGATTACTACTGGGGATTACTACTACGGGGATTACTATTAGGATTACTACTACTAGGATTACTACTACTAGGGTTACTGCTACTATGATTACTACTACTAGGATTAGGATTACTACTTTTAGGATTACTATTACCATTAGGATTATGATTAAGACTCGGATTAAGATAAGGATTAATCAGGATTAGGATTACGGTTGCGATAACATATATGATTACTATTACGATTACTACTGTTGTGATTCCTACTGATAGGATTACTACTGTTAGGATTGCTACTACTAGGATTACTACTACTAGGATTACTACTACTAGGATTACTACTAGGATTACTACTACTAGGATTACTACTACTAAGATTACTACTACTAGGGTTACTGCTACTAGAATTACTACTACTAGGATTAGGATTACTACTACTAGGATTAGGATTACTACTTTTACGATTATTATTACCATTAGGATTATGATTAAGACTCGGATTAAGATAAGGATTAGTCAGGATTAGGATTACGGTTACGATTAAAATTAGGATTACGATAACATATATGATTACGATTACTACTGTTGGGATTACTACTGATAGGATTACTACTATTACGATTACTACTGTTGGGATTACTACTGATAGGATTACTACTATTAGGATAACCACTATTAGGATTACCACTGTTAGGATTACTACTGATAGGATTACTACTAGGATTACTACTAGGATTACTACTACTAGGATTACTACTAGGATTACTACTACTACTAGGATTACTACTACTACTAGGATTACTACTGCTACGATTACTACTAAGATTACTACTACTAGGATTACTGCTGCTACGATTACTACTGCTAGGATTACTACTGCTAGGATGACTACTACTAGGATTACTACTGCTAAGATTACTACTGCTAGGATTACTATTGCAAGGATTACTACTGCTAGGATTACTACTACTAGGAATTCTACTACTAGGGTTACTGCTACTAGGATTACTACTACTAGGATTAGGATTACTACTACTAGGATTAGGATTACTACTACTAGGATTAGGATTACTACTACTAGGATTAGGATTACTACTTTTAGGATTATTATTACCATAGGGATTATGATTAAGACTCGGATTAAGATAAGGATTAGTCAGGATTAGGATTACGGTTACGATTAAAATTAGTATTACGATAACATATATGATTACGATTACTACTAAGATTACTACTACTAGGATTACTACTGCTACGATTACTAATGCTAGGCTTACTACTGCTAGGATGACTACTACTAGGATTACTACTACTAAGATTACTACTGCTAGGATTACTATTGCAAGGATTACTACTGCTAGGATTACTACTACTAGGAATTCTACTACTAGGGTTACTGCTACTAGGATTACTACTACTAGGATTAGGATTACTACTACTAGGATTAGGATTACTACTACTAGGATTAGGATTACTACTACTAGAATTAGGGTAGTAATCCTAATTCTAGTAGTAGTAATCCTAGTAGTGGTAATCCTAGTAGTGGTAAACCTAGTAGTGGTAATCCTAGTAGTGGTAATCCTAGTAGTAGTAATCCTAATCGTAATCCTAATCCTGTAGTAGTTCACTGCTGGATATTATTTATAGGCCAATCTCATCCAGCTGCCGCTGTGTGTGCCGCAAATGATAGGATCGTTTCATAAAAAAATGTACATACATGAAAAAAAAAAAAAAAAAAATGCTGAACCTCCTCCTTTTTGGGAAGTCGGTTAAAAAATACCGTTTATCAAAGCTGGTTAAAAAACTAGGTACTCAACCAAAGTTAATAAAATTTATATGGGACCACCGCGCGAGCTTCTTCTAATATATGAAAAAAATCACGTAAATCGGCTCATACATCACGGAGTAATCTGTAGGTACATCTCAGATCATAGAAACAAGGAGGTATGTCATAATAGCAAATTAGTACGGGAACAACTCTCACCACTTTTAGAACATTTTACTGTACGTTTTATATACGGTCAATGTGACCATATCAAAGCGTCAAGCTCAATAGCGCCTTGGCACGTCTCCCTTGTTCCTGTGACTTGAGGTCCCCCGACTGCGATGAACACATGTACACATGACATACACTAACACGTACACAACTTGTTTTTCACTTTTTGGAACGGAGTTTTGGAACGGAGTTCCTTTACGCACGTGTACGAGTGAACTGGGAGAAAATTTAAGCGATGACGCGATGACGTTTTCTGCCATTTCGCTTTTATACTTCGAGAAATAGCACGAGCGGGGTCAGTCTATATCCATTAACTCAAAAACTCCTGAACGGATTTTCATATGGTTTTCACCAATGGAAGGACACATTTCCGAGGAAGGTTTTTGTATATAATTTATAAATGTGTTGTATATTATTATACAACGTGAAATTTTAGTGGTTGTTTTCCCGTGGCACAACGATTTGCCCTAAGTAGTACTATCGAAACATAGGGTTAAATCTTAATAATTATAAGAAAATATTTTTTTTTTTTTAATAACCACATTTTTAAAACGGCCTACAAGTGTAAAATAATTTCTAATGAAATGAAAAATGTAGGACGCATAATTGTAAGATGCGCCCCATGTTTTTTATTTCATTTGAAATTTAGACCGTTTTAAATGCGTGGAATTTGTTTTTTTTTTTTTCTGGTAATTATTAAAATTTAACTCTATGTTTCGATAGTAAGACTGAGGGCAAATCGTTCTGCTGCGGGAAAACAACCACTAAAATTTCATGTTGTATACAACACATTTACAAAAACCTTGACTGCTCGGTTATTACCGAGCTGTCATGGTTTTTATCAAGGAAGTCGGAAATAAGGTTGTTGCGTGTACTGCCTACACAGTTTGATATATGTGAAAACAATGTATGACAAAAACGTTGGAAATAAATAGTTCTACAAAAAAGACACCACGCGACGTTTTCATAGCTTGATCCAGCGGCTGACCACCAGTTAAGTTCTCCAGCCACATTACCTAAAGACCTGAAAACCCGTATTGCCAGCGAATTACTCACCCCTGAGTTTTTAGTTATTTCTGTCTACCAAGGTGTGGTAGGTACTATAATTGTTAATGTAAAAAAATACATAGTGTTTTGTATAAGGGTGTTTGCTTTATTTTCCTAATCAAGTTAAAATAACGCTTCAGGTTATTTAGGCTACAGTTTTAAAAATAACAATATAATTAGGCGATGTTTAACTCGACACATTTATCAATAAAATATTAATCCTTATCAAAATAAGTAGTTTTATCGTCACAAGTATTTAATGGAGATGATTTTTGCAGTATAAACTATGATAATTAAACAAATAGTTTCAGAGATAACACGATGTATTTAACGCGCGGCGGATAGAAAAACCGGATAAGTGCGAGTCTGACTCGCGCACTGAGGGTTCCGTACAAACTTGTATGTAGATAGTTCATCCATCATGGGAATTGAGTCTTGAAGATTTTTGCCCTGAGCCGGCTGGTCCTATCGTTCAGTAATTTGTTGAACTTAATTCAACCATTTATCTATCAATAGGTTGTTTTTTTTCCGGAGTGCTTCAGTTTCTTCAGGCCACACGACGCTCTCGATCCAGGGTACGTAGTAGGAGACCCTGGTGTACATGCCAGGTAAGCCGACCTCCTGGCCGCAGGCCTTGCCGAATGACGTCACGCCAACTATGGTGAACTGGCATCTGTATTCACTGGTTTGTAGAGGTCCACCGCTATCACCCTATCGTGACAAAAAAGAATTTAATCACATATAATCATACAGCTTCTTTTAGGCTGATTGCCACAGAACACTGAATTTAATACAATAAAGGAGGTAATCAATTTACATCACACTAATATTGTAATTGTGACCGAGTGTGTGTTTATAACCTCTATACGCTAAAACGGCTGGACGGATTTGGATGAAAGACAAAGAGGCAGCCTAGGACCTCGAGAAGCACGTAGACGACTATTCATGTATTTTCACGCAGAAGAAGTCGTGGGCAACAGCTAGGCAATAAATAAATTGAATATTTATACCTGACAAGTGTCGACAATATTTTCGTGATCTCCGTAGCACATCTGCTTTTCATGGTCGTATCCATTCTTCAATAGTCTGTGTGGTTGGTATATTGCTGCACATTCTATTTCATTGTATTCTTTCAGTTTTACCTGAGAAAAGCATTGAGAATTTCTTGTATACATGTACAATATTGTACTTACACTGACTTTTACTAATTGGTTACCCTTTTATTAATTTTTTGGTTCTGTATGCGTGTGTGGTTGGGACATTCTCCGAAGTTTCACTACTTGGCCGATTTCGGTGGCACATTTTTTTTGGTTGAATTTGGACATTTTAACAGGAAATATCAAATGCAGATTTAATTAAGACAATATTGGTAGAAGAAGGTACAGATATTTCCTTTAAAATGTCTTATATAATCAGAGAAAATTGTGTCACCGAAATCAACTAAACAATAGGACACCTGAGAATGGCCCGGTTATGAAGGTTTCCCAATTAATGAAGGTGTATGTGTACATATAAACTCAGTTAAGTAAGAAAATGATAAGCTGGTCATGAAAAATGTTTGAACTATTTCGGCAAAAAAGTTAATGCTGCTACCAAAACTATAATATACTTTTTAGAAGACTTTTAAAATAGAATTATTTCTATGGATACAAACATATACGAATGTAAACAGAATAAAGAAGTTCTAAATACTATAATTATAATTAACTATATTTTCTGTTTTAAAGCTGCACTTACAGTTTGCAATGTGTCTGCTAGAGACCGCCTGTGACCCAGATAACCCCACCCCAACACTTCAGCGAAAATATCATCATTCTTGAATTCTACATCCAGGCATGCAGGTAAAATATTTGTGCCAAAATTGATCCTGAAATACAATCACTAAGTAGTTTAATATCCTATTAAGGTTATTGTAACAATCATCTCTCTTGCCAAGGGTTTGGTGATCGCATTCACAGAAAACCTCTTTGTACTCTTCAGTCACTCTTTAAATGGAAGAGAGAGTTGGACAATATCATATTTGCTTCATTTTTAAGAATTGTGAGATTCAAGAAAGTTGATTAACATATATTTTACAATATGGGGCCTAAAATGGATCCTTGTGGGACACCAACACTGACAGCTGGAAATTTGAGTCTAGTAATGTCTAAAGCTTTTCATATCTAAATATATTACAGTAATTCTACTATAGATAATAATCGGAGATTTTAAAACGGTGAGTCTCATGAACTGATGATGAATTTTGTACGGACGGAGAGACACTTTTTGGTTTGTCAGCAATTTGTCGGAAGACCATACTCCAATTCAACTTACTCGGTTTCTGTCTCCAACAGAGCAATATCATGATACTTAGAAGGAGGCTTGTACTGGGGATGAACTATGATCCTCTTTATTTTATGTATCTTCCAGTATTTCTCGGGATCGCTGCGTTTCAAAAGCCCAAGCGCAGCAAATGATATGTTACCTCTGAAAATTCAATTTTTTTTATTCTTTCTTTTATAACTTCGACTTATGGAGGGTAAAGATAAGGACCAACATCTCTATGTATAAAAAGTGTCCTTCAAAATGCGTTATTTTAGGGTAGCACTACAGTAGCAAGAGGGTACAAAGAAAGCGCAAAAAGTGTCATTCAATCAAAATTTCAATCCGTCAACAACTGCTACATTTATACCATACTCTTTGTCTATGTTAGCGCCACTTTGGAAGGTTTTTGACTGTTATTTACTGCATAAAACTGCACTATTTCAACTTGTCTCCTAAATAAACTTACAGTGCACGAGTAGATGTGCAGTGTCATAACAATAAACTTACAGCGCAGGAGCAGAGCTGCAGTGTGCAGCAGTGAGTATGAATCTCTCGCTGATCACAGAGCCTCCACACAGCCACTGCGCAGATTCCATGTCTTCTCCATAACCAATTAAAGCCTAGAACATAAAGCAGTGTATCTTCAGCATGCTGCTATAGAATATTGCTTAGTGCATAAGATGTGAAGCGATGTCTTCAGGTGTAATTGTAAGTGAGAAGATTTCCATGACAAAATAACGGAACTCTTCAATTCTCAGGAGCACGTAAACGATACTCGGGCAAATCACTGAGGGTATTGTGATATTTGATTTACCGTGATGTATAAGGTAAAGAAAACGTAGTAGTGGAACTTGACGATGAGCAATGAAACTCTTCAACGGCTTACAGTAAGGGTATGTTCTACGGAAGGATTTGTAACAGATTGTAATCAAATTGCAATGTGCTTATGTTTATCGCGATATGAGGCAAAGAAAATTTTATGAAGTTGTACAGTCAGCGTCGAAATGGAATTTAATTCACTTCGCCTATGTTGGCGATGTTCATCCATACAGTAAAAATTGTGTAGGTTCGGTTAGCGGTAATGAATTCTGGCTACTGCCGTAATTGCGTGTGTTTATGTCATTTAAAATAGAAAAACAAATATTTTTACAAAAAATAATAATTATTTAATAATTTTGAAACCATTACGCTACATCAATTTTAAGTTGAGATAGACTCTCCTATAAGATTATAGAGGGCTACAGTCACTTAAAAAAAAAAAACTTTTTAACAAAAAAAAAACCGACTTCAAAAAAAATCCCCAAAACACTAAAAAGCTTAAAATAAAAAGGTAGGTACCCTTTAAATTATAACATAAATACGATATTCATTAATTACTACCATACAAATACCTTTTTAATTAAATTCAACACTTTTTGCAGTCGGTGCCAAGCCAATAAAACAAAAATTCTTGCCTAATTGCTAGCTATAGGTGCCTAATAGTATAATAATTATATGCGCATTAAATGTACATGCAGTTTAATCAGGGCTAAGATGCAGTTTAATCGGCTTGGCACCGACTGCAAAAAGTGTTAAATTTAATTAAAAAGGTATTACCTTTTTATTTTAAGCTTTTCAGTGTTTTAGGGATTTTTTTTGAAGTTGGTTTTATTTTTTTTGTTAAAAAGTTTTTATTAAACATAACCTTTTCTTATTTGACGTACCACATGTGGATATTCCCATCTTTTTGCAGCTTTTCCCCCAGCAACCCGAGTGGGTTCTGGATAATACTCATGGCATTTGTTAGTTTCGTTCCAAAACATTCTATACTCAAGTTTGCCCCGACCTCGGCAAGGGTATGGCAAACGTCCGAAATTTTCGAGACATTCTGTAATCAACATTAATTTCTAAGTGCCTAGGTACAGTCACGGAAAGGGACTCTTTAGCAAGTTCACTATCATAATTGGTCGTATATTCAAGCTTCCAAACAATTCCGTATCCGAATTGCTTCGAAGCTTGAATATAAGACCAATTATTATTATGAATGATAGTGAGCCTAATAAAGAATCCCTTTCCGTGATTATACCTAATACACCTATGCTTGGAAAAAGAATCTATTGGAATAAATACTTTTAAAGCAAAGGTACTCACTATTCCAAGCAACTGAACCACCAAGTTCCCGTAAAGCCGCGAAAGGTCCTACTGCATATTTTCGGAACCTGAAAAAGGCGACACGCTTAGCTTAATTTTTTGGAAAATAATATAATTTCTCCATATGACGCATTTAAAAAATCCGCCTCATTCAGGTCGAAATCAATTGTGTCTGTCAAGGGCGACAGACGAACGATTATAGAGCTCTTTGTGAATGAGATTTTTCAAAAAAATGTCCTGACCCACCAGACCGTGGTGGGGCTAGCCGCTCTCTTCTTCTTCTTCTCTTTAACGCTTTTTCAATGGTGAAAAAGCGTTAGAAGAAAAAAAAGTGTGCTCCACCGTCTTCCTTGATGTCGCACAAGCCTTCGAGAAAGTCGGGCATGAGGGTCTAATTCATAAACAGAAACAAATGTTGCTTGCACAGTTCGCTGATATTTTACAATCTTATATAATTATCTATATAATATATAACAGAGCGTTTCGAATAGTATAATAATACGCATGAAGATGCTTTCTCAAAAATTATGCAAATAAATACAGGAGTGCCCCAGGGCAGTGTTTTAGGTCTGGTTTGTTACCTATTATACACCTGTGATATTTCGAGCCCGAAAACAGCTCGGTCATCACTTTTGCTGATAACACAGCTATAATGGCAATAGGAAACAATCTTTTCTCTGTTTATCTGTCTGTGCACGCAACAAGTTACTGAACGGGTTTTGATATGGTTATCAGTTTGGTTGGTTATAAAATATTGCTTAGATTTTATCTAATTCCGATGGGAGGAACCAGACATATTCGTAGTACTAGCCACTCTACACTAGCGAGGTCATTTAAAATGGTCACTTTATTGTAGTCCACGCGGACGGAGTCGCGGGCAAAAGTCTAGTAAATGTATACTTTTGTGAAAAATGTAGGTATATTTTTGGGAAAAATGTATACTTTTGTGAAAAAAATTACATTCAAAATCTAATCTCAGTTTAGTCAACTTTCAGTCATAGTGCAATTACGAGAATTAGCAGACTTAACGACGGTTTCAAACAACCTACCCTAAGTATACTTACGGTTCTTCTTGGGTAATCTCACAATCAGTGCAGCAGACTACAGGCTCGTTGTTCTTGTAGGAACAAATATCTGGTAACTCTGAGAGTAAGTGTTTCTTCATGTCGAAGCCCGCATTAGACTGCAAAAGACATCAGGTATTTTAAAAAAATGTGAACAAGTTCTATTTTAGTGAGTGTCAATTTTCATCGCAATCCCCCGGACAATTCTATTTTTTTAAGGGTCCCCCGACTGCGATGTATACACACAAGGACGTATACAGAAAGAAAGCAGGCAGCCTCCGCCGATCTATCAGCGCTTACAAATTACCTGCGCAGATTGCCTGCGCGCGCCGAGTTTTTATTTATACAATTCACAAGCGCTGGTAGATCCAAAGAATACTATTATGGTAGATCTGCGCAGGTTGCCTGCTTTCTTTCTGTATACGGCCTAACACTTGTAATGCGGCAGGTTCGATGTATAATAAATAAAACAAGTGTGTCAGTGGACGAACTATAATAAAATGACACTACCCCGTATACAATTAAATACATAGTGTACAGTAAACTTATACGAATATGAACATTATATTTTATGTATACGGTACAGGTTGTCCCACGGCTATGCTATGCTGGCATGGAGGGAAAGTACTTTAAATATTTGAGAAAGGGAGTTTTGCTTTATGGAGAGTTCACTTTATTTTTAAAACTAAGTAATACTGCATTCAAATATTTTAAAAAAGTTGCTTGCTTCATCTGGGAATCGAACCGACCTTTCCTGTATTTTTATGATGCCGATTGAAAGAGTCAAATATAAGCATTAATTCCTTCTAAAAACATAGTACCTTAAATTAAAATAACATGGTGAAGTTTTGCTTAATAAAGGGCACTTACATATAAATAGATCAAGGAGGCTGTGGTACATCTAAATACTCCGACACATGTGCCGTTCAAACCATTCGTGACGCAAGGTTCATCTGGAACAAAACATGTACACAATAAGTACATTATACATAAACACACTTGACTGGCCTGCAGCTGAGGCGAAAGCCTGGTCACCACTCTCTGCCATAACAGTGACAAGGTCACTGCTCTCACGTACTCGTACAAACGTAACCAATTATGAACCTTAGGGCTTCCAAGTTCCACTAACTATAGCTACGTACTTAATTATTACGTGTAAACACTTACCTTCGTTAAGGTTGAGCTCGCACGAAACACAACACAAACACCTAAACAGACTCACAAATAATATGTATTTATGTACCGCCATGACTTGCGTACGCGCAGATGTGCATTAAGCAAGTTTATACTGTACTTGCTTTTATAATGTACTTGACCTTTTTCCACCCAGTGCAGTATTAAAGGAGACTAGGCTGAACCTTCGCTGTTGCAGAAAAGGTCGTTAAGTTTTAAAGGAGACTTTACGATAGAAATTGTATGGTTAATGCCTCCATTAAAATTTCTGCAACCGACCGTATACCTCATCTACACCCTTGTGCAACGGGGCATCAAAATATACTTTTCGAAGTAGGTAAGTATTTGTTTTCGCAACTTCTCCATTCGAAAAAAACCGAGCAAAAGCGTGTTGGACCACGCACAAAGTAGGGTTTCGTAGCAACCCAGAGTAAGAAGTATTTAAGTCTGTATTTTATACTATGACTAGCAGTTTGCCCGCAACTTTGTCCGCGTTACCTACAGGAACTGTGCATTTTTTCGAGATAAAAAGTAGCCTGTAGCACTCAGAGATGATATTATAATAAAGCTTTCTGTTAAAGAATATTTAGAATCGGATCAGTAAAAAAAAATTGCTATTTCATACATTTGTGTTCACTTAAATCGATTTCATACATTTGTGTTTACTTAAAATTTTTAAGTTTTTAGTTATTTTTAACAATATAAAAGCTTGTTTTTAAAAATATTTTATGTTTTTTTTTGTTTTTAAAAATTATAAATGGTATTTGTGTAGAGATGCTTTAACTATAGGTTAAAGCATCTCTACACAAATACCATAACCGTGTCGAACTGGTCAATATACCACTTTCGCCCAGTCTCCTTTGAGCTGATTCTTTTTGTCCTTATAAATTACATTGATTGATTGCTTATTTCATTATCTAAATAGGTGATGTTGTTGTTTCATATTGCACATGATTGACGTTTAAAAGGCAAAGGAGGTCAAAGGGGGCAAAGAGATGTCACAAATTAAATTGTTGAGGAGACCAAAAAAATGTTGACAAAATCATAATATCTCTTTATTGCTGTATTGAATCACATCACAATCTAAAGGTGCTCAGGCTAGTTTTTTGACAATTTCTTGCTGCAATTGTAAAGCCGTGAATTCTATATCGTTCAGAAGTTATTGTGATGTAGGTAGGTACCATCATTTATTTTAATTGCAATATCGCCGGGCTATTCTGCAAGATTGCGGCAATTGTTCTACTGAGTTGCGCGATGTACCTACCTAGAGCTCAACTCACGGCTATACAATTGCAACAAGAAATATCAAAAAATCTAGCCCGTTTAACCGCACCTTAAGTACTTATAAAAGATTTTCAATGATCTAATAAATAGTAGATCTAAATTGAATCACCAAGTAATATCAAAACGCATATTATGTAGGTACCGTACCTAAATATTAATTAAGAATTATAGAAAAATTATATCAATTGTGAACTAATTGTATTGGGTGTCAAAATAATAGAAGTGTCACCAAAATTGTATCACCAAACAATACAAAAAATAATATTAACCGAATAATTAATTTATAATCACTGTAAAATAATATTATTATAAATTAGCAAATAATTCACCTGAAATTTAAATCTACAGCCATAAGGGAGGAAGGTGGTCGACGGAGCCCCGCTACGCGGGACTTCTATTTCTGTCTCCAAGGTTAATAGTAACCTAACACGAAGGGGTTGACGGGGGCTCCGTTCGCTCACTTTGCTCTCTCACTCAAGCCCCGTCATCCCCTTCGAACCTAACCTGTCCGTGTCGGGGTGCCCCAAGTTCCCGAGCTCGCTTCGCTCACTCTTGAACCCTAATATTATTTTTATGCTAACCGATTTTCCAAGCCCGCCAATCCCGTTAAGGATTTTTTTCATATAATTATGAAACTGATCTATTTATTAAGTGACAAACCTATCTATTAGGTGACAGCTCTATCATTTTGATGATAGAACTAATGTTTTGAGAACATATAATAATATCTTAAAATCAAGCTATAAAGTGATCAAACATTTTATAATAGTAGGTGTAGAAGTTTGGAATACGTACGGAACCCTCAGGACGCGAGTTCTACTCGCACTCTCCCGTTTTTAGGGTTCCGTACCAAAATGGTAAAAAAGGAACCCTTATGGTGCGACTTCGTCTATCTGTCTGTCTGTCTGTCTGTCACACTTGCTTATTTCAGCAACTACTAATGCTATCGACTTGAAATTTGGAATAGTTATAAAAAATGCTTGCCTAATTTTATTGCAAATGAAAAAAGTCAAAAAACATTTTTATTTTCATTGCAAAAGGGGCCGGAGTGGGGGTCCGAAATTTTAAAGTGGAGTTACTAGGTCAAGTGGCATATCATATGAAAGGGCTTGATCTGCACATTTCAAAATATATTTTTATTTTATTTTATGTCTCACAGTTTTCGACATACGATGAAAAATGTCTGAAAAAATACTATTCCCCCCCCTTATCTCCGAAGTTTGCGGAGCGAAAAATCTGAAATAATTAGAGCTGATAGGAATTGACCCAAATATTGCAACAAAAATAAAACGATGTTCCTAACTAGTACCGTTTTTTCAAAATCGTCACAATTCCTTCACAAACAAACTTACTTATGCAGTTTTTTTTATCTTAAACCTTCCTCGGCGGCTCCACAACAAGTGTACAAAGTTTCAAGTAAACCGGTCGAGCTATTTTCGAGTTTTTGCGAGACTAACATACCTACGGCAATTCATGTTTATATGCACATTTGCGCTTCGCTCTGCGCGTACGCAAGACATGGCGGTAAATAAATACATAATATTATTTGTGTGTCTGTTTAGTTGTTTGTGTTGTGTTTCATGCGACCTCAACCTTAACGAGGGTAAGTTTACACGTAATAATCAGGTAGATAATTTGTGGAACTTTAAGTCCTGAGGTCCATAATCCGGTGTAGTGAGGTGTCACTTCACCATTCTGTCCAAGGCTGAGGTTGTTCAAGATAATGAGTCTGTGGTCGACACATCTGAGAGCTTTCCAGAGTCAATGAAGGGTTCCAGGCCTCTAGCGTGTTGGAAATGAATGCCGTGTAGTTCAGGGGTCAACAATGAGTCGTGGTCTCAGATCATAGAAACAAAGGAGATGTGCCAAGGCGCTATTGAGCTTGACGCTTTGACATGGTCATTGACCGTATATAAAACGTACACGCTGGCGAACCGAACACGATCGATGATTTAAATAAAAATAGGTACAGTGTTTTAGTTTAGTGCTAGTGTTGAGTGACGATTAACAGTGTTAGATTGAGGGTGTGCGGCATCTTTAATGTATGGGAGATCTTTTTATTCACAAGGAGCGCTTGTAATTGTGTCAAAAAATGTTCTGAAAGTGGCGACAGTTGTTCCCGTACTAATTTGCTATGATGGCATAATATAGGTTTAGGTTTAAAGAAACTTTATTCTCAATAAAAACATAATATGTCACTTACTTGAGAACAATACTAATCATAGGTACTTAAAATTACAAAAAGTTCGCCATCATCAGTTTTATCAGTTAATTACCCATCCAATGTATTCATTTGTCCAAAAGTGTTCGATCCGCAATTAGATAACGGCTAAGCTGAGTTTTGAATACATTGAATGAGTGTACATTTCTTATACGTGAGGGTATTTTATTGTATAGTTGTGCTCCTTCAAAAGTCAGCATTTTTTTGCCATAAGTAGTTGGTTCTGATCTTTGGTAAAACTAGTAGGCTAGCTCGTCGTGTGCTACGTTGACTAATTTGTCTAAATTGAGTGAGTATTATATTTGTGTGAATACTTTTATTAAGGGCTTTTCTGATAAAAATACATGTATTAATATCTCCTTGTTTCTATGATCTCAGGTCGGAGTGCTTTACTAGCTGACCTGTGAAGTGCAGTGAGCCGCGCCGAGTGGCTGACGTGACGTGACTGAGGTGTCTTTTTGACGTGACCGTGCGGCTGCGTCGACCAACATGCGTAGCATGACCAATTCCATCTCTATTCTACCAAGAACAGACAAAGTCCTTTCTATCCATCTCGTTATCTCTTCTGCCCGAGCACGAAGTGACCCGTGCTTGGTGTTGTGGATTTTTGTCGACTGAAGAATAGAAACATTTCTTTACTTCATTTTAAACATCGCCATGCTTAAATCGGTGGGAATCTTTCTGCAAACTGTCATTTCGTATGTTCTTCATAATGTTGTTGAACTATCAAAATGAGAGCCATGGTGATAGAAATTTAGTTACGTAATTAGGCTGCAGGCTTTCGCCTCAGCTGCAGGTCAGAGTCAGGTCCCAGGTCAAGTGTGTTTATGTATAATGTATTATGTAGGTACCTGTTTTGTTCCAGATGAACCCTGCGTCACGAATGGTTTGAACGGCACATGTGTCGGAATATTTCGGTGTACCTCAGCCTCCTTGACCTATATATATGTAAGTAACGCTGATATCTCAAACAAAACTATGTTTTTTGAGATAGCACAAAGTCAAAGTCAAAGTCAAGTCAAAAACATTTATTTCAATTAGACCATTTACAGGCACTTTTGAAATGTCAAACAATATTACAATAGTTGTCAGTCGGTTTGTCCGTTAGTTGAAGCTAGTTGTCCGTTCCAAAACGTAGATTCCTATGGAGAAGAACGGACAAGAAACTCCATGGTTACTCTTTTTCAATAAATTCAGTTACAATTTCTTTGATTACAGTGATGCCCTAATATGTGAGAACTATGTTTAGTAAGGTACAAAATAATAATAATATCAACTAGACAAGTGAAAAAACATTGTTTAGGCAGTCAAGAGATGACCAGCACCAACTGACAGCGCCCGTTCACGGACATGACGTGCGCATCAGCACCGTTCAACTCAACCATTTTGGAGGGAATCGAACGATCCAATACACACGCCACCGTCAGCGGTACCTTTAAGCGAGCATGACATGCTCTCAACTGCCATACTATAGATAAGCTTAAAACTTAAATAGCTAGGTACATGGCACTCACATTCACAATACACAAATTGTACACGTCGCAAAAATATCTCCCAAAGAAATAAAACACTATATCCAGAGCAAGACAATTTATTATACTAATTACCTCAAGAGGTCATTATTCGCCGGAGGATCTTAACACCGCGATTCAGACAGGGTACACCGCCATCTATCGAACCATAGCGGTACCAAACATTCCAATTTTAAAACAAATTTTAAAACTACATAAATCAAGTAAAGAGTTTAGACATTCCGCCCACCATGGACAGCTCTGTCCATCAACCTTAGCATAATTGAATAAAACTTAAAGTTCTTTAACTGTATGGCCGCCCACCATAACTCAGGTGACGTTACATAAATACAAATCACAACATAAGCAAATAAAATAAACTAAGTGTAAAAACAAAAAAATAAAACAAGTTCATTTAAGTAACCTCAACAAATGTTGTGTTAAATTGTACAAAACGGTAAACAAAAAATTCATCATTATGTTGGTAAACAAGTAAAATATTAGCTAAGTTGTTACAGGTAAAATAATTAATTTAGATACAGGTCTTTTGATTTCATTATTTTTACATCGTATAGTTACTACGCGAGTTAGGTTGTCCAAACCTGGATGCTTATTAACAATAACTCCGTATAACCATCTAGCAGGTGGTAAACCATCCTCCCTCACCAGAACAATGTCTCCAATCTTAGGTTCGGGCTTACAATCTGTCCATTTATACCGATGCTGCAATTGAGTCAAATATTCTAATGACCATCTCCGCCAGAATTCTTGCAGCATTCTTTGTGTAAGATGCCACCGCTTCAGATTGCTAACGGGTGAATTTTCATAATTTGTATCAGGCACAGTTACCAGAGGTTCACCCACGAGGAAGTGTCCAGGTGTTAGTGGGCACGCATCCTCTGGATTATCTGACAGCTGTGAAATAGGTCTAGAATTGAGGCAGGCTTCAATTTGAGCCAGCACAGTTGTCATTTCTTCAAAGGTCAATGTGCTGTTGCCTATTATTCTTTTTAAATGATGCTTCGTAGACTTGACACCAGCCTCCCACAATCCTCCAAAGTTTGGAGCATGGGGAGGTATAAAATGCCAAGTCGTACCATTTGTAGACAGGAAATCAGCTATTTCTGAAGCTACCGTAGACCTTTCAGCGTTGAATAACCGTCGCAATTCCTTTGCACTACCAACAAAAGTTGTCCCGTTATCACTCCACAAATCCAATACTCGACCACGTCGAGCTACAAAGCGTTTAAATGACGCAAGGAAACTTTGAGCAGTCATGTCGCTAACAACCTCTAGATGTATAGCACGTGTCGACATGCAAACAAACAGGCATATGTAGCCTTTGGTGGAGTGATAACCGCGACCTTTAGTGGCTCGGACGCTGATTGGACCTGCGTAGTCCACACCACTGCATTGGAAAGGTTTCTGTGCAGACACCCTTGCTTTCGGTAACTGACCCATCATTTGTTGATTTATTTGTGTTGAATGTCGAACACAAATAACACACTTATGAACATATTGCCTAACGAGAGTTCTTGCATTAAGTATCCAATATTTGGATCTTAAATAATTAAGCATTAATTGCGGTCCGCCGTGCAGAGTTCTCTCGTGAGCCTCCGCAATCAAAAGGTAAGTAAAATGTGATTTATGAGGGATCAAGATGGGGTGCTTCATATTCTCATCAATAGGAGCTCGGTGCAAGCGACCACCAACTCTTAGAATCCCGTCATCGTCAAGAAAAGGACTCAACGAGGTAAGTCTACTAGCCTTATTTAATTTACGTTTCTTTTTTACAGATTCTATCTCATCTCTAAAATACTGAAATTGACAGCATTTGACGCAAGTAAGTATCGCTTCATTTAATTCATTTGTAGTTAGCCAAGGAGTTAATTCATTTTTATCACGTTTAGATACCTTCATCCGTAAAAATCTTTTGCAGTACGCTATTACTCTTATTAACCTACTGAACTTAGAAAACCTAGTAAATATGGTATCATCACCTTCTACAGCAGTTGCATGACATTTAATTTTTATCTTTCTTTCCTCTAACGTAGTTTCCTGTATATTTCCGCTGTTGTAGTCTATCTTTTCATTCTGTAACCATGTAGGACCCCTTTTCCAGAGCTGCATATCATTACACTCCGAGGGCCTTATTCCGCGAGATGCACAATCTGCTGGGTTGTCCGAAGACGATACGTGTGACCATTGACTTCTATCCATAATCGTAAGTATTTCGGAAACCCGGTTCGCGATAAATGTTTTCCACCGACTAGGGTGGCTACTTAGCCACGCTAAAACGACGGTCGAATCTGTCCACGCGTATAAGTGCTGCTTGGGAACGTCTAGAATAGCAGCGACTTCTTGAAGGAGCTTTGCTAGCAAGACTGCTCCACAAAGCTCTAATCGTGGGATTGATACCTGCTTAATGGGAGCCACCTTAGTTTTTGAAGTCACTAAGTGTGTGTGAATATTCCCATCTTTATCGATAGTGCGAGCGTATACTACC
This sequence comes from Thalpophila matura, assembly GCA_948465475.1. Lineage (NCBI taxonomy): Eukaryota > Metazoa > Arthropoda > Insecta > Lepidoptera > Noctuidae > Thalpophila > Thalpophila matura. Next base: position 10,951,066 of record OX419201.1, on the reverse strand, counting down.
GCGGCATATGCTACATTGGATGCATCTGAAAAGCCTTGCAATTCCAGAACCTGGTTATCCTTGCACGAATTGATCCAACGAGGTAGACGAAACTTGATAAGGTTACCAAGATCCTTTCGAAAGTCAAGCCACTCTGTTAGCAATGGTGAAGGTAGTTCTGCGTCCCATTCGATCCCGGACATCCATATTCGTTGAATAAACACCTTTGCAGTTATTATAGTCGGTGCTAACCATCCAAGAGGATCGAACAGTCGCGCTATGTCCGAAATAACCTTTCGTTTCGTGACTGGCAAATCTAAGTCATTGAGTTTAATAGTGTATACGAATTCATCATTGTCCTTATCCCAACTAAAACCTAATATTTTTGCAATAGCGTCTGATTTTAGTTCCATGTTCCCTTGTGGTTGTGATCTTTGTTCGCCATCTTCAATCAATCTCAACAATTCTCCGTTGTTACTGGCCCATTTTTGCAACTGAAACCCTCCTCGATTGAGCAATTCCGTTATCTGCTTATAAATTTCTACACCTTCTTCTATGGTTTGACAACCTGTCATAAGGTCGTCCATGTAGAAATCTGACACAACACGGTTTTTTGCTAAAGGGAATTCAGCGCCTTCGTCTGGAGCTAATTGCTGTAATGATCGTACTGCTAGATAGGGCGCCGATGATGTTCCGAAGGTTACTCGCAAATGACGTAGAACTTGAAGTTCGGCATCTGGATTCTCACGCCATAAAATCCGCAGAAAATCTGTGTGATCATCGGATATCTTAATCTGCCTGTACATCTTAACAATATCAGCTACCAAGCAGATAGGAAAACAACGCCAACGCATGATAATGTGACGAAGTTCAGGCTGCAGAGAGGGACCTACCATTAAGTCGTGATTAAGGGATACACCATTACTACCTACACAGGATGCATCAAACACGATTCGCACTTTTGTTGTGCTTCTCTCATTACGGATAACTGCATGGTGCGGTAAATATACAGCACCTTCTTTATCCCTATCCTGTACTATATCCATATGATTAAGGGCTACATACTCATTTATAACAGCTGAGTACTGAGCTTTGAAATCAGGATTCTTTAGGAACCGCTTTTCTAAAGTTAAAAATCGCTTTAAAGCAATTTCTTTTGATCCGCCATATTTACTAGCAGGATCGCTTGACCTGAATGGCATGTGCACTATATATCGACCAGATTCGTCACGTTTGGTCGTGGCCTTAAATATATCTTCACATCTTTGTTCTTCTGGGGTCAAGGAAATCCTAGCATAATCACCATTGGGCTCAGATTCCAATTCCCAGAATTTTTTAAGAACTGCATTCTCATCGGTATGCGTAGAATGCATGCTAACTATAATATTGTGGCATGTCTCGCTTTGGTTGATTTGTTCACCTACTTGACCAGACAAGATCCAACCTAGCCTAGTATTTTGTGCGATAGGCACACCAGGTGGACCTCTGATTACACCTTCTAACAAGATCTGGCCATAAATGTCTGCACCTAGAAGCAAATCGATCTTGTTCGGAGTATCGAACGAAGGATCTGCTAAATCCAAAGACGAGATTGTGGTTAATACGTTTACCATAACTTCCTTTTCCGGTAAAAGAGTCGTTAACTTCTTTAAAACATAAGCCTTAACAGTAATAATAAAACAGGGGTCGACGCGTGATTTGACCCTAATGAGAACCATCGAGTTTAATGAAATCATCGATCGTCCTTGATCACCGCCTATACCTGTAATTGATCCTTTAGTTGGTATCTTTTTAAGACCCAAGAGCTGGACTGCGGACTCCGTCACAAACGAAGCCTGAGAACCTTGATCAATCAAGCATCTTAATACCATAGCATTACCTCTCTTTGATTCCGCTGCAATTAAGGCAGTGGCCAATAATATTTGACTATGACTGTTAGCAAAACAACTTACTATATTTGTGGACTTGCTCTGGTTTGATGGGGTTGCGCCAGCAGAATCGCTGTCTTCTACAACCTGATCAGTGGTGTTACTATCACCAACTGATTTGGAGACATTCTTGAGATGAAGAAGGGTGTGATGCTTCTTCTTACATAAATGACATCTGGTGGATTGGCGGCATGAGTATACGGAGTGATTTTGGCCCAAACAGTTATAACATAATCCATTTGTTTGGACAAAATTACGACGATTATCTATATCGAGACGAGCGAACTTTTTACAATTAGCAACCTTATGATTATCTTGACAAAAAATACATAATGTTGCCGAAACATGAAGCGATTTAACTGGAACATTACGATTAGACTGATTACGTTGAATCTTATTGTCTAGAAATTCCAAAGCTCTAAACCTCTGTTCAAGAAAAGACGTAAACTGGCTAATTGTAGGTAAGTCATCTGAACAATCGCTAATTTTTAATTCCCATTGTTTACGTGACTCACCGTCTAATTTTAAACACAATATATATATAACCATAATGTCCCAATTATCAATATTTATACCCAAATTTTTCAAAGCATTTAAACATTCATTAGAAGTATCCAGTAATTCTTTAAGTGCACTCGAGGATTCGGTTACAAGATTCCTTTGACTCATAAAGCGTTTTAATATACAATTCGCTAAGTATTTTTTATTGTTATATCTATTTTCTAATTGAGTCCAACAGATTGCATAATTACTACTAGTAATAGGAATGTGCCGTAAAAGACCTTCAGCTTCCCCAGACAAATGGGTCTTCAAATAATGCAATTTTTGAACATCGTCTAGCAGTCTATTATTATGAATGAGAGATTTAAATAAATCTCGAAAACTAATCCACTCAGAATAATTTCCTGTAAACATTGGCAATTCAATCTTTGGTAATTTAACAGAACATATATCTTTAGAGCCCTTTGCAGAAGGTTCAGCCGCTTTATTTGAACTTTCCGAACTTACAATTTTCTTTAATGCTTCCTTCAACTCAGCCTTATAATCCGTAAACAATTCTTCCGTAATTTCATATAAATTTTTAACATTATATTCGGTTTTTTCAAATTCACTAGACTTAATCGATGTTATAATTTTCAAGTGAGTTTCCGAAAACGTTGACCAGTAAGTTTCTAAATTTTCTAGTCTGGTTTCTAAGTACGAACTAGTTAGTCTCTCCTTAGGTGACTTCCTAAAGTTAGACTTTGCTTTAGAATTGTAGAATGTAAATTAAATTGTAAGTTACTTAAGGCTTCCATGTTACAATGAAGATACACACTTCGCGTCGTTTACTTTTTCTTGAAATTATTCTAAGTCCATGCACACGTTAAAATTACTAAGTTAATAAGGTCCAAATTTGCTTGCTTTCTGAATTACTTCTATTTTGAATGTAAGTTTCCTCTCAATAAATTATTCGATAAAAAGTACTCACAGTTTGTCTTCGAATCACTTCACTATCACTCACTTTACGTAGCTCGTCGTGATGATATGCAGGGTACTCCCCCCGCACCACAGCTGCTGCTCACGTCTACCAGCACGGCCTGTTAGCGCCAGTCAACAACCGGTCACCAACTCACCGCTGGCCGCGCTGACGTAATCCTTATTACGTCACTCGCTGTTGCTGAAACTCCGTCAAGGACAATGCACACCAGTCCTTTATCCGGCACCAAAGGACCACTTGTACACGTCGCAAAAATATCTCCCAAAGAAATAAAACACTATATCCAGAGCAAGACAATTTATTATACTAATTACCTCAAGAGGTCATTATTCGCCGGAGGATCTTAACACCGCGATTCAGACAGGGTACACCGCCATCTATCGAACCATAGCGGTACCAAACATTCCAATTTTAAAACAAATTTTAAAACTACATAAATCAAGTAAAGAGTTTAGACACAAATAAAGTAATCAATTACAAAACTAACGTTATTCATATGCGTACAAAAAACCAAACTTACTATTGGAAATTATTATATTAATTCGTGTCAATTTCTGAATATATTACCTGTAAATGTCAGAAAAATAAAGTAATTTACAAAGTCATAAAGAAGAGCTTCAAGGGCAGATAACTCCGATTACATGAGTCTAAGTGGTTGTGGAGCAGGACCAGCATTAAGCCAAGCATTCTTATCAGCAATATAATCTTCTAATTTGTAATATGCTTGCCTACATAGTGTGCGTTTTATACAGTTTTTGAATTTATTCTCATTTAATTGAAGAACGTTGAGAGGTAGTTTATTATAAAATTTTACGCTGTACCCCATAAAAGATGTATGTACTTTGGATAATCTGTAGCGTGGTTGGATTAGTTTGTTTCCATCTCGAGTACTGTAATGATGTCAAATAGGCTTGATACCTGCAGTGTTCACTTTTAGTTCACTTTTTTTAAATACCTACCTGGTCTTTTGCAGGCTAATGCAGGCTTCGACACGAAGAAATACAACCTCTCAGAGTTACCAGATGTTTGTTCCTACAAGAACAATGAGCCTGTAGTCTGCTGCACTGATTGTGAGATTACCCAAGTAGAAAAGTATGTATGCTTCACTTATTCATATTCATATTCATATCATTTATTTGCATTCCACAATGTTTACATGGTCTTAGGATAACGGCTTAGAGCTAGGCACAATCATGGACCCTGTAGGGCACAGCAAAATGTAATAAAATATAACAAAACATTAACAATAAAATTAGAAATAATTAACAATTTAAACAAGAGTCTATTAATATTAAATAATAAGAATAGGTATTACATATTAATCGTTATTAAATAGGTAATTATATTAAAACGCTTATTAATAATTGAGATCATTACATTATCAATTTATCATAGATTAAAACATTTTATTATAGAAATAGGATTATTTAGTAGTAGGTAGGTATGGATATTATTATTATTGTGATTTATCGTACATAAATAACTAATTTTGTATAATGTCTGTTTGTGTTATTGGAATTGTTTTGTCATTTATGTATTCACTAATTGTGTAGTATGCTTTTTTAATTAATATTTGTTTGAGTTTGTTTATAAAGACTGTTTCGCTAGTTTCGTTCTTTAATGAATCTGGTAATTTGTTATATATTTTTATAGACATTACATACGGACTATTAGAGTGTAATTTCATGCGCGAAGAAGTTACTTAGTATCACATGCGCGATACCGATCTTGAAATAAGGATTCGCTGTGTCGACTGTAGACAGACCAAAGAGTAAAATAACATACCTATATAATAAAACTAAAACCCAACTACGGAAAAAACCAACTGAAATGCATGAAATAAGAAAATATTCAACACATCGGTACAGTCGTGTCCAGGTTATAGCCGTGGTCGCATGCCGCCCGCCCTAAAGCAGCCACAAGTCATAGCGGCATGCGACCACGGCTATAACCTGGACACGACTGTACCGATGTGTTTTTTGATTCGATTTTCAGTTGGTTTTTTCCGTAGTAGGTAGTTGGGTTTTAGATTTTTTAACTCTTGTTTTTATTTGACACTTTTTGATGGCTTGAGTCAATCGCTGCATTCACTTTTAGGATGCAAGTTTCTTAGTCTTAATCTAAGTAGAACATAGGGTTTCTCCCATAGAATTTCTTTCGGAAGTTTTCGAAAGAAATTCTCAAAATTATGGTGTAAACTCAGAATCCAGTGTTTACTTAATTGATAAAAAGTACTAGCATGCAGTAGCTACCTAATAAGTAATATACTATGCCTTTTACATAATTTGAGCGGTCATGGAACAAAACATAAATTGTACTTCGTCAAGTAACGAGATGGCGCTAGTTGTAAGAAAGTCACAGAGCGTACACTTTTTATTCGTCCAGTGTTTGCTTTATTGGATTCCTTGTAACATCATTTACCTCGCGATATTCTCTGGATCAAGTTGAATCTAAGGACACCCCTTTTATTGAAATCGGGTAAAGTTAATTTTTTTAGGCCCTCTTTTTTACGTTTTGTCGGCCATATTGATTATTTTTTTCCCAAAAATCATAGCCTATGACACTCTTACAGTAAAAACGAATCGATCGACACCTCATTTGTCAAAATCTGATCAGTAGTTTCTGAGCTACGATCGAACATCCATACATAGACACATACATACATAGGCTGTTGAACTCATTACCGAAGGGTAATGAGTTCAACAGCCTATGTATGTATGTGTCTCCTTTTTACCCGACTACGAAAAAGGAAGCTTTTTCGTAGTCGGGTAAAAAGGAGACAGACACTGTCAACACAGCGCATACTCACCACAGGAACACAACACTACCGAAGAGTAGCGTCATTTGGCTGTGGTGCTCGGTAAGGTGGAGATACTTCCCCAGTTTGGCTGCTCCAGATTGGAGCGAGATGTCCCGCTGCGCTCTACCTTTCTTATAACTTCTAATTACTACTTAACTTGGTACATTCTACCTACACTTTATTAGTGCATCCACACCGCAGTCACTTTTTGTTGAACAACGTTTTCAGGTGTTACTGAGCCACATCTTATAACAAAAAGTTATTTATTGTTAGTATATTATGTTGCCGTATTAGTATATATGCTATGTTACAATAATTATGGTGTACAATAAAGTATATTCTATTCTATTCTATTCTATATGTCAAGTAACGTTGCCTAACTTTTGAAAACAATCAACATGTGGTAACAATGATAACATTTCTAGAGAATGTGACTTCTAGTGACTTTTTGTTATGTTTTGTTATTTTATGTTATTGGCGGTATGGACGCTATGAGTAACATTCAACAAAATAGTAACAAGTAGCCACAGAAGTTACAGATAATTACCTAATGTTACCGAGTTGCACAGTGTTGCTCGATGCCCGTAGGATGCACTTATATTATCTGCTGAAACGAGAACTTCGGTAGCTAGTCTGTCAGCTGTCGGGTCAGAATAAAGCACACCTTTCGAAAAAGCTGATTCACAAGGAGCTCTACAATATTCGTTTTCCAAAAAATTAAGCTCCGTGTCACCTTTTTCAGGTTCCGTCATCATGTCGTAGGACCTTTTGCGCGTTCACAGAAACTTTGTGGATCAGTTGCTTTGAGAAGTAAGTACCTACCTTTGCTTTAAAATCATGTTATTCCGATAGGTTCTTTTTCAAACATAGTTCGGTTTTTTCTAGGCAAGCGTGCTCCATCGTAGACCGTATCATCGCTTAACATCAGATGTCGGTCAAACGCAAGCCTATTATAAACAAAAAACTTTATGTTGACTACCTTACATCCTTGAAGTGACATAATGCTGAGATAAGACCATTTTGGCTTCTCGCTTTTTTTGTGTTCGTTTTCTGTTTGTTATCTCTTTTTTTTGTGTAAATTCTTATTTTTTGTTTTGTTTTTTTCCCACTTTTTTATATAACCTATAAGCGAGAGCAAAATCAATTTATTTTCTTTCTTTCTTTACAGAATGTTACGAAAATTTCGCACGTTTGCCATACCCTTGCCTAGATTGGGACAGTTATCGGTTTAAGACTTGGCAAGAAGATAAAAAATGCCATGAGTTTGATCTTTTATTACCTGCTTACATCGACGGGGGAACACCATTTGAAGATGAAAATTATGATGAAGATGAAGATGAAGATGAAGATAAATTTAGATGGGAAGCTCCACATGTGGTAAGTCAATTATTAAAAAGTTTTGTTAAATTAAGAAAAAAAAACCAGCCAAGTGCAAGTCGTACTCGCGCACCGAGGGTTCCGCACCATCCTTGGACGTTTAAAAGTTAAAAAAAACCGGACCGCATAACTATGTAAGTTTGTTTGTAAAGGAATTTTGATGATTTTGAAAAAACTGTACTAGTTAGGAACATCATTTTATTTTTGGTGCAATACTTATAATAATAATATATAAGTATTTGGTGCAATACTTATATATTATTAATACCTAATGACCCAATTTTTTATCGTCACCTGGGGACGAGCAAAAAATACTTTTTATTTCAATAAAAAGCACACCAATATGGCGCTCAGGCGCTCTATCAGTCAACTACCTAATGCCGTATCCACACTTAGGTCAAACCTTGACAAAACCACAGACATCTAATATTACTAGACAAAAAAACTGGCTTGGCTTGCGTGGGTTTGCCGTTTACGATTTTGTGCACAAATCAAAAGAAGCTTGCAGTAAACGCTTGCAATGAATCCACACGTTCAGTGCATTTGTCGAGATTTGTAGTTTACGAACGGCAAATCCCAAGTGTGTGTAACCGGCATAACACAATTTTAAAACATTCGCCGCGAGTTCTATGTGCTTTCGTTATTGACATTGCAGAAGATACTTACCAGTGGCTTTTATTAGAGCTGTTTAGACTACGCCACTATACACATAATGATAGGTACATACATACACCGAGTTCCTATTGATTCCTATATTCCTATTCCGGATCACCGTATCGTCAAAAACAAAATCGTGAGGATGCAAACGTAATACCAGAAAGAATAGCCAAGTTATCAAACAATATACACTACAACGAACAGCAGAAACATCCCGGAACGCAGAAATGAACGGAATGAAAACAATAACAATAATTTCATATTTTATCATTTGTTAGTGATGTGCAAAAATACACTAAGTGGAAATTACTTTTTAGTAAGTTAATCGATTAGGTAACATTTGTTACTAATGTCAACATTTTCAACTGCAGATTAACAGAAAGATTAAAAAGTATGAAAATGGAAAAACAATGGAATAAATGCTTAAAAATATGAGATGTTCTAATATTGAAATTTTAAGTTCAAATCTGGAAGAATGGAGCGGATGAAGTGGCCAGTAATGGAAGATTACCAGCACTAAATGATGAAAGAAGGATGACTCTGTCACAAGCGTTGTTAACATCTATCGGAAACTAATTACATCGTATCGATGTCCTTCTATTATATCGACTACTTCTGCCTGCAAGGTTAAAAGTAACCTAACACGAACGGGTTGACGGGGGCTTCGTTCGCTCGCTTGCTTTGCTCGCTCACTGAAGCCTCCGTCAACCCCTTCGAACCTAACTTGTCCGTGTCGGGTTGCTGCAAATTCCCGCGCTCGCTTCGCTCGCTCTTGGACCCTAGTGTTTGCTACTCAAATGAAACATTTGTTTTTTTAAATTATGCCAAATTGCCAACCAAATTATCCCCATTTTTTCCAAAGTCAGCGCCGGCAGATAATTCAGCAACCGGCGCTGGCAGCTATTCGGCACACGGCACCCGCCGAGGAGTCACTCCCTAAATATTTACATTATTAATTAGGGTGACGTATGACTTTATTCCTGGGGTCCAATTGGTCCCCGTACCCAGCTTACGGTAGTTTTAGTGGCGGGGTCCAATTGGGGCCCACTACGAACTATATCGTTAAGTATGTTATTAAACTATTAAATATCTACAGTAAAATAATTGGATTGAATTTAGTTTTTAACCGACTTCCAAAAAGGAGGAGGTTCTGCATTCGGTTGCTATTTTTTTTTTTTTTCATGTATGTACACCGATTACTCCGTGGTCTATGAGCCGATTTACGTGATTCTTTTTTCATATGGTAGAAGAAGCTCGCGCGGTGGTCCCATATAAATTGTATTTACTTAGGTTCAGTAGTTTTTAACCAGCTTCAATAAACGGTATTTTTCGTGTATATCGATGACGTCATGACGATAGTAAAAAAATCATATTATGTAGGTACAGGAATTCCTGAACGCAATCGATCTCGATATTATAGATACATAACATCACACCGTTATTTCCCGCAAGGTTAGGCAGAGGTGCATAGTACACACAGTTTTTTTTATGTTTAAGTCTTATTTGATAGAAGGTTAGGAACCACCCCACAAACTGAAAAAACATTGTTTTCGTTTACTGAAACGCTGTTATCCACCAACATCTAAGAAGGTAAGTACTTATTTAAATTCGTGAAAGTAATCGATCTCGGTAAAAGTACATACCTACAAAATGTGTTTCAAAGGCAGTATTATACAATTAAAGTCTCTCTATCCATGATTCTATGGTACTTTTATATAGGTAAGGTATTATTAACATAAAAAATGTTACACTACACTAAAAAGATAAAAATAAAAACAGGTTTAGAAAAAAACGACTTCCAAAAACTACACTAAAAACGATGAAATAAAAAGGTTAAACTTTCTTAATTAAAAATCTTAATGTATCAGAAGTCGGCGGGGCCTAGCATGAAAATAAACAAAATTGCAGATTAACGAGGAATGATAGGAAATCTTAATTTGCACGTGCACACACTGCACACATCCTTCCTGTTCAAAGGCTGAGAGGCAAAAACCTGAAGAGGCCCCGCCGGCTTCAATATACATTTAGATTTTTAATTAAGAAAGTTTAACCTTTTTATTTCATAGTTTGTAGTGTAGTTTTTGGAAGTCGGTTTTTTTTAAACCTGTTTTTTGTTTCCCAGAATTGCCAAAAATTCAGTAGCCTCCAAAATCGAGTTATTGTATTCTTAGTTAGTGCGGCAGTAGCGGCATGCTGAGGATGTACTGCTTTATGTTACAGGCTTTAATCGGTTATGGAGATGACGTGGAGTCTGCGCAATGGCTATGTAGAGGCTCTGTGATCAGCGAGAGATTCATACTCACTGCTGCACACTGCAGTTCTACTCTTGCACTGTAAGTTTGTTGTTATGACACTGCACATCTACTCGCGCACTGTAAGTTTATTGTCAGACACTGCACATCTACTCGTGCGCTAGAAGTTTAAAATCCTTGTTGAATTTTCAGGGGTAACATATCATTTGCTGCGCTTGGGCTTTTGAAACGCACCGATCCCGAGAAATATTGGAAGACATATAAAATCAAGAGGATTATAGTTCATCCCCAGTACAAGTCTCCTTCTAAGTATCATGACATTGCTCTATTGGAGACAGAAACCGAGTAAGTTGAATTGGAGTAAGGTCTTCTGACAAAATTGCTGACAAACCAAAAAGTGTCTCTCCGTCGCGCGTCCGTACAAAATTCATCGGTTACTTCATGAGACTCACCGTCTTAAAATCTCAGACTATTTTATCTTTAATAGAATAAATTGTAATAGGTATTTAGATACAAAAAAGGCGTTTGATACTGTTGGTTACAATGTCTGTAGTTATAGAAAAGAAATATGGTGTGTCTATGTTGTTATGATGTAAAAGAAGCTGTACTAATAGTTGTTCTCGAAAATTAATAGAATAACTTCACTGTATCAGTATAACTATACTCACATTATAATAAAGTAAGTATAAACGGATTACATCGAGTTACTTATTACTTACAGATTTTTAGTTTTTCCTCAAAAACAAAATATTAGTAATATATGAAATGTAATATGAATACATCGCTATATTCGCTATTACTGATACTGTTTTTTTGTTTTCCTCAATTAATCTGATCGCGAAAACCTTAGCCACATTTCCAGCAGTCAGTGTTGGTGTCTCACAAGGATCCATTTTACGCCCCATATTTAAAAATGTATGTTAGTCAACTTTCTTGAATCTCAAAATTCTAAATGATTGCTTCATTTAGAATTTTGAGATTCAAGACATTGTCCAACTTCCTCTTCCATTTTAAGAATGATTAAGTGTCTGATACTGAGTTGTAGAAAATGTAATAAAGTTATTAAATATTTAAGAGATTCTCAAAAATTGAGGATCCTTAAATAATTAATAACTTAAGACATGCATAACATGGCTTTGACATGTTTCAAATTCACTAAAATATACATTTACTAGCAAACCCGGCGAACTCCGTTTCGCCACCGTAGTACATGCTATGTATCAGAGATGGCGCTGTATGTGAAAAAAGATTTTCCCGCTTTTCTCTTTCAATTTTCCTGAATTTTCTTTGCTATAAACCTCACAGAGCCCGAGACCTTTCCAACGAATGCAAAACCGTGGAAATCGGTTCGTCCGTTCTGGACTTATATCGTCAGGAAGGAAAACCCGACTTAATTTTATATAATAGATAAAGGTAATTAAGTTTTAAAGGAGAACGATAGAAATTGTATGGTTAAAGTCTCCTTTAAAATTTAATTATGTTTCTGCAACCGACCGTGAATTACGAGGGTTTTTCTGTGAATGCGATTACCAAACCCTTGGCAAGGGAGGTGATCGCTACAATAACCTTAATATCCTAATACTAGCACTTTGCCTGCGACTTCGACCGCGTGTCCCACAGGAACTGTGCATTTTTCGGGATAAAATGTAGCCTATGTTACTCAGTGATAAGTTAGCTTTCTACTGGTGAAAGAATTTTTAAAATCGGTCCAGTAGTTTCGGAGCCTATTGGGTACAAACTAAAAAACTTTCCTCTTTATAATATTAGTATAGATTAGTATAGATTAAACTAGTTAGTGATTGTATTCCAGGATCAAATTTAGCAAAGACATAGTCCCTGCGTGCCTGCAGACAGAAGCCCATCGGTTATATCATGCTAAGGTGACCAGTTCGAACCATGAGGATCGGGGCCCGTCTCCGAGAAACTTATTGCTTTTTGTAAGTGCAGCTAATATCGTTATTTTCTTTTTCATATCGGTAATAATATTAACATTTAGAATTTGTTTGTATTGTTTACATTCGTTAAGTATGTTTGTATTCGTAGAAATTATTATACTTTTAGGGTTCGTAGTAAAACTGGGAACCCTATATGTAGTTTCGTCATGTCAGTGTGTCCGTCTGTCCGTCTGTCGCACCCGTGTCAAATCTACAGTTAATATACCTAACCAATTTGTATGAAGCTTTGCAGATCTTCTATGAACTGTAGGTAGTGAAATTACGAAAAATGAATTAATTACATACATGAAACTGATGCATGAAAATAATATTTTCACGCACCCCTTTTTTTTTTTTTTTTTTTTTTTTGAGGATGGGAAATCATCAAATGACCCCTCCCGCTCTGGGCGGAGCGGAAGGGAGTGTCAGACTCTTACTGACTAAAACCCACCCATGTTCCTTCGTTAGCCCTTTTGTCCGGGTCAGCGGTATCCCTTCCGGACAATCCCGCTTTCCCGGCAGGCTTGGGCCCTAGAGGGCCCCCTCTCCGATGCTGACATCTCTTTGAGGCGCGCGTGGAACACGTACGCGCCGTTCGGCACGGGCCTGGTCCTGATCGGACGGTGAGCTACCCATTACTCACCGCCCGCAGGCCCGCGCCTACGGTGGCCGGGAGTCGTCACGCGGCTCCCGACGCCCGGAGCGTCTACCGCGGCGGCTTGGACGGGAGAATCTCTCCCTCTCCCGTCCCGCCGCCTCCTTCACTAGCATGACTGCTTCGCAGAAGGAGGCGACTGCCTCCCACTCCCCCTCGCCCCGGACCATGGCTTGAACCAGGGCTGGGCGCGAGAGGTCGCCGCCGCTGCCGATCGCCTCTACGAGGACACGGCGGTGCTCCGCCCATGCAGGGCAGGCCCCCACCGTGTGCTCCACCGTGTCCTCAGGGCGATCAACGCAGTGATGACACCCGGGCGTTTCCTCCCGCCCGATGATGTGCAGGTACCTCCCGAAACTTCCGTGTCCGGTGAGGACCTGCGTCAGGCGGTAGGTGAGGACGCCGTGACGTCTCCCTAGCCACTCCTCAAAGAGGGGTCTTACCGCCGCTATTGCGGCGTGCCCTTTCACGCACCCCTTGACGTGGGATACGGTGATAGTTCTTTGAAAATAACATAGCAAGCTCCTAAATGACCTTTTTATTTATCTGCATATTATTTTAGTGAACTAGCAGCTCCGAAAGTCGTTAACAATGTGTCCACCTGTAATTTTCCAACCACTTTATCAACAAATCTGAAAAAAAAATCACGCTTACAGCATCTAATAAATACTTTCCATTAAAATTCGTTTGAACAAGATAAGTCAATAACTTTTTGAAATATTCACTATTTTCAGTTTTGAGTTTCACAACCGCAAAAGTAACTTTATATTTCATAATAATATTATGAAATACAAACTTAATAAGTTGGAAGACTAAAATACTTCTTTCTACGGAACCCGACTGTGCGTTGTGCGTGGTCCGGCATAATACTTGCCCGTTTTTATTACAAGCTTTATGGTTTTTGTTACACGGGACTTAAAGAGTCCCGGACCTTTCAAAGGCTTGCGTGGGGCCGAAGCCAACACGTAGAGGCCCTTTACAATTTGAATATAAAATGTAATGGTGGCATAGCTGGTGATCACCCCTGCATGCACCACAGAAATACACCCAAGGACAATCACCAGTTACAAGCTTTTATTATCAGTTTCATCTATCGCGTTGTCTGTGGGTAATCAAATGTATAACATTTGATTACCCACAGACAAAAAATTGACTCACTTCCCGGTGTTCGATTGACCTGAAATTTTGTATGCATATGTGAATCGCATGACAATGCAATATAATGATGTCAAAGAGCTGGTCTGATGATGGAGCCGGAAGGTGGCCACAGGAACTCTGTAACGAAACGACGCAACCCCATCGAGTTTGGACTTGTTTCATTTGTCTTCACGAGTATTCTGGTTTTAGATGATGTCCAGGGTCTCATGATGGAGTTGGGAAGCGGTCAATATAAAAGCTTGTATTGAAAAATGTTTTTCAACATAGAACTTGTTAAAAAAATCTACTTGAGTGTTATACATATTACTGTTTTGGTAGCAGCATCACCTTTTGTGTCGAAATAGTTCAAACATTTTCCATGATCAGTTTATCATTTTCTTACATAACTGAGTTTCTACGTACTGAGTTACAGACACATGCATAGAAAAAAAAACCGGCCACGTGCGAGTCGTACTCGCGCACCGAGGGTTCCGTATCATTTTTGGACATAGAAAGTGGTAAAAACCGGACCGCATAACTAAGTTTGTTTGTGAAGGAATTTTGATAATTTTGAAAAAAACTGTACTAGTTAGGAACATCGTTTTATTTTTGATGCAATATTCGAGCCAATTTCTATCAACTATAATTATATCAAATTTTTCCCTCCGCAAACTTCGGAGATAATTTAATATCTAATAATAATATTTTTTCATCATAAGTCGAAAATTGTGAGACATAAAATAAAATCAAAATATATTTTGAAATGTGCAGATCAAGCCCTTTCATATGATATGTCATTTGACCTAGTAACCCCACTTTAAAATTTCGGACCCCCGCTCCGGCCCCTTTTGCAATGAAAATAAAAATATTTTTGACTTTTTTCATTTGCAATAAAGTTGAGCAAGCATTTTTTATAACTTTTCCAAATTTCAAGTCGATAGCATTAGTAGTTGCTGAAATAAGCAGGTGTGACAGACAGACAGACAGACGAAGTCGCAACATAAGGGTTCCTTTTTTACCATTTTGGTACGGAACCCTAAGTATTAAGGTGTAACCAGTTAATGTCAGTGTCGTGTACTTATAAGAAGTTCTCAATGCTTTTTTCAGGAAGAACTGAACGAATACAATAAAAGGGAATGTGCAGCAATGTACCCACCACACAGACTACTGAAGAATGGATACGACCATGAAACGCAGATGTGTTTCGGACAACACAAAAAAAATGAAATGAATTGCGAGGTATAAATAATCAATTTACTGACTAGCTGTTACTCATGACTTCGTCTAAGTGAAAATGGATGAAATGAAGCCTACGTGCTTAACTAGGTCCTAGGCTACCACCTTATCTTTCATATCCAAATCCATCCAGCCGTTTCAGCGTAAAGAGGTAACAAGCACACACGCACACAAGCTTTCGCATTTATGATTTAGTCTGATCTAAATTGGTCATTTCCTTTAAGGCCATATCTCATTAGAATGCCATGGCAGCGACGCCAGCAGCGCCGCCAGTCAAAACATGTCAAATTGTATGCTGGGCTGGTGGTGACGCCAAGCCGTCCCCAAGTGAGGTAGGGTTAGGGACGTCGGTACGTTGTAACAATTTGACATGTTTTAACTGGCGGGGCTGCTGCCGTCGCTGCAATGGCATCCTAATGAGATATGGCCTTTAATGGCATCCTAATGAGATAGGGCCTTTATTGTATTAAATTCAGTGTTTTGTGGCAGTCAGCCTAAATCAGTGATTCCCGAAGTGGACCCCCAGGGGTCCACGGGAGACTTGACGGGGGTCTACGTTGGCGTGAAAAAAATATGGGGGTTCACAAGTTGTAAGTGGGGGAGGGGCTCGTGGTTAAATGACAGCCGCGCTGATCGATCGAACTGCGAGGTTAAGCTGCGCTTGCCGCGGTCAGTCCTTGGATGGGTGACCGTTCTTTACACATCGAGACCCCTCCGTGCCACGGAGAGCACGTTAAACAGTCGGTCCCGGTTGTCATAGGGATATCTTTGACAGTCGTTAGACCGCGGCCGCCCAATATAAACTCATAATTATAAACATATGTCGGTGACCGCACTGCTGCAGTGTGGCCATCAACATTATGTTTATATGAGTTTGTTTTCACGAAATCGCCGTCGCGCCGCAATCGCCTTACCGGTGCAGCCGCGGCCTTACGGGTAGTTCAGGAGCCCAAAAAGTCTGACAACTGGTTTAACATTCTAATACCAGTATACCCCAATAATTGGGTTGTGGAGGTCAGATGGCAATCGCTCCATGTAAAATATTGATATTCAGCCGCAACCAGTTAGACTGGAAGCCGACTCGGCGGAAGCGAAACGGCTTAGGCGGATGATGACAAGTTGTAATTGGGGGTCCACGTTTTATCTGGTTTCGATAGTAAAGAACAAAAATGTTGGCTTGGCTTTAACTGTCAATGTACCTAGGCAGATAATAAACTATTTTTAATTTACCAACGGTTTTTATAAACTTGTTTTAATTTGCTTTTTGTCATTAAAGGGTTACGGCGGTGGGCCCCTACTAGGATTGAATGAAATCGATTGCCTGTACACCATAGTTGGCGTGACGTCATATGGCCAGGTTTGCAACGAGATCGGGTTACCTGGAATATACACCCGGGTCTCCTACTACGTACCCTGGATCGAGAACATCGTGTGGCCTGAAGAAGCTGAAGCATTCAGGAAAAAAGACAGTGACAAGATGAATTGTTGAATTCAGTATAACGAACGACTAAACGATAGACCAGTAGAGTAGACCCAGTACCCCGATCATGAGTTTTTTTGACGTGTAGTATCGTTAACGTAAGCATATTTTGAATTCAAAATACACGTTTGTTACACAATATTTATATAAATTAAATACTTAATTAAATTCCCTGTATTTTTTTAAATGTGCAAATAGTACGTCACAACGAAACTATACGTCAAAAATCTACTGATACTGTACCCCTATCATGAGTTTTTTTGACGTAAAGTATCGTTAACGTAAGCATATTTTGAATTTAAAATACAGCAGTCCTGGAACATTTTGATAAAATTTTATACAATTTTCACATTATAAAAAATTTAATTTAAAATATGCTTACATTAATGTAACTATACGTCAAAAAAACTCATGATCGGGGTACAGTAGTTAGAGCGACGACGCCACTGTACGGCAGAGGTGACGGGGATGTTTCTAAATCTTCAATAATGAAGTACTGAACTTTTACCTTTCTAACCTTAAAATAAACTTTTAAAGCAAGTAAAATGTAGTTTGATTTAAGTATTTCAACAAAATAATGCTTTACCCCGTAAGATTTTATACCGTTTCCTAGTAGACCAGATAGCTCTTATTAAAGTGAGGGGCTCATGGTCAAAAAGCAACAGCAGCGGTGGCCGCGGTTTGTTCTTGGATCGGTGACCATTCGTTAGGTACAATCAACCATTTTGATTCATGATCCGCCATAAGCTGATTTTCTTACAAACATTCTAATACAATTAGGTCTAGTTTCGTTTAAATATTAAAACTGACAAAACATCTAAACAGTTTCCCTGGCAACAAACTATCAATAACCTATCAATTTTACTACAGTGACAGTTAGTATATTCTATGCTACCTCCTTTCGTGTTTGTTGGACACATTTGACACCCTGACATGTGAAGTGATTTTCTGACTTTTTTTTATTTGGCATTTTTCTTGTAATTTTAATAATACTCTTCTTCGAAAGAGTTAGTAAAGGTTTTTGAAAAAAATATACTTTAGGCAAACCATGCGGAATGCCAATTAATTCTAAATTCAAAACATAATTCGAGCTTAATCAAAAACATAATTTTCATTAAAATTATGAATCTACTGCATTTATAATAAAGATCAAAACTGCACAGACCTCTGATCCGTATTGACACAATTTTCATAATATTCAAAAAGTCCTAAGTGCAGTATGCACGGTATTATGTAGAAAACTTTACTGTTTTGACGATTTCAAACGAAGTATTGGCAAAAGGGTCATGAATCTCATGGTTCGACTGTACACATCGTGAGCCCCCCGTTCTCTTCCTAGTAAGTACCTAGCTCTTGTTAAAGGAAGGGGCTCATGGCCAAAAAGCAACAGCAGCGGTGGCCGCGGTTTCTTCTTGTGTCAAATTCAATTTTTCGGACGGATAAAAACACATCGGGAGATTCTTAGTTCGGGCCCCGAACTAATCTTAAGTCCGTATGTGATATGGAGCAGCGGCGAAGGGTGAGGGGAAGCCGGTACAATAAAATAGTAACAAAATTACATGTAATTCCGTTTTACTGTCATACCCATCATTTATTTACTGTATTTACATAATTTGGATAGGTATGACATAAGTAAAACGTAATTATTTATAATTTTATTACCGTAAAGTGGGGCTATATGGAATTGTGGGGTTATTTGGAATTTCCTAAACGAGGGACTTGATCACATGCATTTCCTTATCCGTCAGTGGTAGGAGTATTTTTTAGCCAAAAGGTGGCAAAAACATGTTCCTACCATTGACGGATAAAAAAATACATGTGATCAAATTTATTTTAGAAGTAGGTACCAAATAGCCCCACAATTCCAAATAGCCCACTTTACTGTACTGTTTTGTTCTACCGGCTTCCCCTCACCCTTCGCCACTGATACGGAGTAAGAAACGCCCGTAACTAAGGCCGAAACTACGGGTTTCGTGCTTAGAGAGTAGACCCCCTGGTTCGTTCGACTCACGCGGCGCGGGCAAGGGATACGATAGTTACGATACGATGCGCGACGAACATTACCGATTCCGCCCGAACACCGCCGATAGCAATGATTGGCTTGGCCAACTAATCGGTATTTTTCCAGCCGCTTAGTCGGCTAGTCGCCAAACTCATAGTCGGCCCAACACTAGAATAATTAAAATAATCTCATATTTGTATAGTGCCGACGACACCATCATTATTATTAGGCTGCCAGTTCTTTCACTTATCCTACAAAACGCAGCAAGTGCAGCAACACAGATGTATTGAACTACTGACATACTAAACATGTTATTTAATTATATTGTTACTACTTAAAGATTCTTCCAACGTCATTATGTCGTGATGACCAACCGGTCCAGTCAGCATCTAGACCTCTTTATGTGTTTATTTATAGACTACAATTTTACGCTATCGAAAACTGTGGATCCGTCTTTTTTAATACCTACTTATCTTGTTTTTATTGTGCAGTACCAAAATTGTTTAAATAAACTTGAACGGAACCTTCCAGTCCAGTATAATTTCTGTTCCACAAAACTTTTCAGAAAGCAGACCACTTAGGTATATACCTATGTATGTATAGACACATGGAATACCTACCTACTCTTTTTTGTACTCACACAATAGAAATACAATTTACAAAAAAGTATAGTTGCACAGGGTGTTACAATTACAATAGCAAGATTTATCCCAAAAGCGTCTTTCCTAAGCACCTACTCGAGATCAAAACAACATGACATAAGCTATGGCCTATGTAGGTAGGTAATTAATATTAAGCAGTAGGTACTCAACGCAATTTATAAGGAAAATCAGCTCAAAGAAAGAAAGAAAGAAAATGCGTTTATTTGCGTCGGTATGACGCACATAAATAAAGTAAAACAAAAATACAAAAAAACAAACTGCTAGGAAAATATGCGTCACATCCTCGCAAAACGGCCATCGCTCAGCGTGATGCTGTAACTCATGCACGGAGCAGAGCCACAGCGCTGGTTTTCAGTGACAGGCGAATGGTCATCAAGTATGAACAAAAAACCCAGAGCGATGATGCAGGATGTGGCTCAAAAAAAAAAAAAAACACACAAAAATACTTACTAAATAATACACCTACTTTAAAAATGAACGTAATAGGTACTTATAACATTTATTTATTTATTTCTTGAAGATTAAACGATCCAATACATTGGACATTTGGTACTTTGGACTTTTTGGCCTCCTCCACATTGGGCGAGCGCGATCCTATGGCGTGTGAGCGACGTGAACGTCGCATGCGTGCCGCGACATGGCTCTGGTCAATCGCGATGCTCGCACCGCGATGTCGCGGCGCGCATGCGACGATCACGTCGCTCACACGCCGGAGGATCGCGCTCGCCCAATGTGGGTGAGGCCTTATTTTGAACAATGTGCTGAGATTAACTGGCCACCGCTATCGATTCCAAGTTTAAGGAGCTTTATGTGAAACAAGAATGATAAATGATATTTATTTTGTAATTAGGTTAAACTTTTACACGTCATTGCCTTCAATACGTCATTGCCTGCTTTTGGTATCAACACCAAAAGCAGGCAATGACGTATTGAAGGCAATGACGTAATAAGGTAGTCATATAAGAAACACCGACCTCATCTAGCTCAAAAAAATGTTTGACGTGTAAAAGTTTAAAAGAAGTTTAGAAGGCTATGCGTTGTTCGCTTTCGGAGTTAATATTACGACTACTTGGACACTGATTTCTGGACTTTGAATTTAACTTAACGACTGGTAGGTAACTGTACCGTATAAAAAACAACTGTACACAAATATTTATGGTAAAATCCTTAAGACATTAGTGAAAACCGTATTAAAATCGGTCCAGCCGTTCTCAAGTGATGCGCTTACCAACGAACAGCAGACTTTACCACTCATCACAATGTCTCGTAGAAAAGCGGCGAAAAATGGGCTGTGGAAAGTTGATTTTGACAATCTGCAGTTTCTGCCTACTCCTATAGGATTATGGGCGTGAGTATATGTATGTATATCGTCGGTTAACCCAAAACGAAGATGTCTTTGAAAAAAAAATCGTCCCTGATGAAAAAAAAATTGCACAATATCACACATTTTGCCATCGAATCAAAGTGAAATATTTACAAAATGATATCACTAAAATTCTGAGCTACACCTGTATCTGTTCGCTCTGGGTTTTTTTGACCATTCTCCAAAAACCAGAACGACCCGATATTTACCTAATAAAAAACAATGTACATTTTTATGCACATCAGAAAGCTTTGTGACTTCGCTCTGCGCGTACGCAAGACATGGCGGTAAACCAATACATATTATTTGTGTGTCTGTTTAGTTGTTTGTGTTGTGTTTCGTGCGACCTCAACCTTAACGAGGGTAAGTGTTTACACGTAATAATGTACATATACAGGGTGAATTTTTCAAGTGGACGTGGATGGCCAAATCCGAAACTGTAAGGCAGTGGCGGCTCAAGACCTAAACTTAATATGGGCAAGGTACATTTCGCGAGGCCCTCTGATGGTGCAAAAAGAAGGAAATATAAAACAAAAAATCACTTGATAATTATTAAACAAATATCGATTATTTCATTCACATTCATTTCGTGCGCCGAATAGTGGAATATTTTTAAGTTGAGAATTAATTCTAATATATTTATTATAAGGAAAACCTTGTGGTATACTTTTGGATTTTCCATACTTTTTCAAATTTATTTTCGACTGTGTGGCGCGAGGTCCTTTGTACCGCGAGGCCGTGGGCGGTTGCCCACACCACACACGCCTTACGCCGCCTCTGCTGTAAGGGATAGCGAAAAACAGTCAAAGGAGTCTCGGGGCCGAATTTGATAAAAACTAAAACTGCATTATTAAATTTTTGAAAAATTAATTGTCCTAGCCAGGATTACAGGAAAAATCACCCTGTATACTTAGTGGAACTTTCAAGTCTCGGAGTCCATAATCCGGTGTTGTAGCGATATAGGTGTCGATTCACCACTTTGCCCTAGACCGGAGGTTATCTATGTTAATGAGTCTGTGCTCATCACGTTTTGAGAGCTTCTTAGTGCGTGGTTCCAGACTTCCAGCGTGTTGGAAATGGATGTCGTTTAGTTTACGGGTCAACAATGAGTCGGGGTGATGCTGTAGTCTGTGGAACTTACTAGCTGATCGGCTTGGCTCTGATTGTTGACCGACTGAAGTGCAGTGACATGTCGCTGTAGTGGCCGAGAGTGGTGACCAGGCTTTTGCCTCAGCTGCAGGTCAGAGTCAGGTCCAGGCGCGTGCATTGCATATAGGCAAGTAGGCAGTGACTATCTCTTAAGGTTCAATAAAACCATTTTAACTATTACTACATCAATATACATAATTATATATCAATAATTTGTCATGATTGATATATTTTATTTATGTAGTAACAGTTAAAATAGTTATATAGAATTATATGAGGTAGGCACTACCTACTTGCCTGTATGCACTGCACGCCACTGGTCAGGTCCCAGGTCAGGTGTGTTTATGTACCGTATATTGTATGTATTATGTACATGTTTTGTTCTAGGTGAACCCTGCGTCACGGATGGTGTGAACGGCACATGTGTCGGGATATTCCGATGTACCTCAGTCTCCTTGATGTACCTATATGTAAGTACATTTTATATTATTTCAATTTTTTAAATATTTTTTTATAATACTTGTAAGTTTAATATTTTTAATAAATGTTTGAAGTCGTCTACTTTTTTCTATCATATCACCTTATCAATACCATTTGGGGAAAAATAAATAGTAAAAAACAATGTGCTGCCTTTTTCATCGATATGTCAAGAGCTTTTACTATTTTATGTACTATGCTGGGTGATAATACTTTTCGGCTCGCAACATGTCTGCGTCTGGGCGCACCCTGCGGGGCTCCGCATCGCTGCCAATGCGGTGAAGCGGTTGACTGCCTCGGACACCATGGCCTTTCCTGCAGTAAGAGCGCAGGCCGCATGGCACGGCACGCCAGCATTAACGATATCATCCGTCGTGCTCTTGTCACCGTCGGCGTGCCAGCTATATTAGAACCTAATGGCTTGGCACGTGACGATGGCAAGGGACCAGATGGAATGTCGTTGATGCCATGGAAGTTGGGAAGGTCTTTGGTGTGGGACGCAACCTGTGTCGACACCCTTGCTCCATCTCATCTTCCTAGCACGGCGGGCTGTGCCGGAGCGGCCGCTGCAGCTGCGGAAAACCTCAAACGGCGCAAATACAATAATCTTGTCGGTAATTATATTTTTGAGCCGTTTGGGGTTGAAACACTGGGGCCATGGGGTCCGAGTGCTCGGCTCCTTTTCCGTGATATCTCCAAAAGGCTAGTCGACTCTTCATGTGACCAGAGGGCTGGCCTGTTCTTCGGTCAAAGAATCAGCATTGCCATTCAACGTGGCAATGCGGCCAGCCTTCTGGACACTTTACCCGTTGACAGCGATGCGGACGAATATTTTGATGCTTAAATTTTAATTTTATTTATATTTTCTTTTAGCTTATAAATAGTGTATGTATTATATAAGATAATAGTAGTATGTTAATTTATAATAAAGTAAGAGCTTTTGATTGTGTAAAATATGATAATTAGAGGTGATAGCACTAAAATTAATAGAAAATTATCTAAATAACAGAATGCAGGCTACTATGATTGAAGTATGACAAATGTACAAAAATGGTGGAAGTAGTCAAATCAGCATTCGAAAATGTAATATTAGGTGTACCCCAAGGGGACCACTATTATTTTTATTTATGTAAATGAACTTACAAACACAATTAACCACTTAAGCGTAATGTATGCCGATGATGCAACTATATTTTTTTCAAAGGATGATCCAATTGAAACTAACTATGAAGATGAAATAAACAAAACGATACGATAAAGATTTACACACACTACACTAACACAACTTGTTTTTCACTTTTTAGTTCACTTTTATTTTTAAATACTTGTTGTAGGCTAATGCGGGCTTCGACTTGAAGAAATACGGCTTCTCAGAGTTACCAGATTTTTGTTCCTACAAGAACAATGAGCCTGTAGTCTGCTGCACTGATTGTGAGATTACCCAAGTAGAAAAGTGAGTATCCTTCACTGAGGGCAGTAAGATGAATTGTAGCTTAAACCATGGAAAAGAGTTTAATCTCCCGCCTTCGATTATTTTCTAAGCATGAAACAATAAGAAACAATCAAAGACGGGAGATTAAACTCTTTTCTGTGATTAAGCTAATATTGGTCTTATGACCCTTAGGCTAATAGGTTGTTCGAAAACGCTGAAGGCCAATAAATAATTGGATAAAACGAATAAAATTATTCTCGCACTTAATTAAATTTTGCACTATGTATGACTGACATTTGACTGAACTCAGAATTGAGAATAGACTTTATTGTTGTCGTATAATAAGCACGAGACAATATATTTTTTTGTTATAGGTAGTGGCAGTTCAGAATTTTCGATTTCAATTGCGATTCACAATTTCACGTTTGTCGTTGTTTATTTATAATATTACTTATGATATATATTGATGACGCAGAGATTAAAATATATCGGAACTAAAAATTTTTTTGATCATTTTAATTTTGCCCTTCAGATTATGACATTGTTAATCGGACTGCCATATTTTATTACAAACACATGATCCTAAGATGATAAAACTGGTTCTTGAGCCGGTTTTACTTACATTTTTAGGGTTCTGTACCTCAAAAAGAAAACCGGAACTATTCTAGGATCACTCTGTTGTCCATCTGTCATGACCATGAGTGGAGCCATCTGCTCATAGATGGCGCCACTAGAAGTATGCAATAGCACCATCTTTGATCAAGATGTGATATATTTACTATGATGTAATTGCGATAATATAGATAGCGCTATTGCATATTTCGGAACCCTCAGGGCTCGAGTCGTACTCGCACTTGTCCGGTTTTTAGGGTTCCATACCAAAATGGTAAAAAAGGAACCCTTGTGGTGCGACTTCGTCTGTCTGTCTGTCTGTCTGTCACGGCTGGTTATTTCAGCAACTACTAATGCTATCGACTTCAAATTTGGAACAATTATAAAGAATGCTTACCCAGCTTTATTGCAAGTGGATGAAGTTAAAAAATATATTTAGTTTCATTGAAAAAGGGGGCTGAAGTGGGGTGTCGAAATTTAAAAGTGGGGTCATTAGGTTAAGTGGCACATCATATGAAAGGGCTTAATTTGCACATTTTAAAATACATTTTCATTTTTTTTATGTCTTATAGTTTTCGATATATGATGAAAAATGTCTGAAAAAATACCATTCCCCCCCCTTTACTCCGAAGTTTGCGGAGCGAAAAATCTGAAATAAGCACTAAATAGATCAATTTCTATCAACTCTATAGAGTTGATAGAAATTTATCAATTTCTATCAACTCTATAGAGTTGATAGAAATTGATCTATTTAGTGCACCAAAAATAAAACGATGTTGCTAACTACTTTACCCACAGTTTTTTCAAAATCCTCAAAATTCCTTCACAAACAAACTTAGTTACGCGGTCCGGGTTTTTTAACTTTTAAATGCCCAAGAATGGTGTGGAACCTTCAGTGCGCGAGTACGACTCGCACTTGGCTGGTTTTTAGGGTTCCGTAGTAAAACTAGGAACCCTTATAGTTTCGTCATGTCCGTCTGTCCGTCTGTCTGTACGTCTCTCCGTCTGTCACAACCTCGTCAAATCTACAGTTCATAACCAATTTGTATGAAATTTCGCAGACAGATGTCTTCTATAAGCCGCCACAAAGGCCTATAGTGAAATTACAAAAAATAAAACAATTAGGGGTGGCCCCCATACATGAAACTGAGGGATGAAAAAAATTTTTTTTGCGCACCCCTACATGTGGAGTATCGTTGGATAGGTCTTTGAAAATAACATAAAGGTTTCTGAATAACTTTTTTATTTAAGTGCATATTTAGTGAACTAGGAGCTCCGAAAGTCGTTAACAAAGTGTCCCCCCCCCTGTAATTTTCAAACCACGTTATGAAAAAATCTGAAAAAATTCAAGCTTATGGCATCTAATAAATACTCTGGTTTGAACAAGACACGTTAATAACTTTTTGAAATATTCACTATTTGCAGTTTTGAGTTTTGACAACCGCAAAAATAACCTTGTATTTCATAATAATATTATACAAATCTACATTTGCGGTCGGAAGACTGATACTTCTTGCTACGGAACCCTGGACTGAGCGTGGTCCGACACGCTCTTGCCCGGTTTTTTTTATATAGGCAAACAGGTGTACGGCCAGTCTGATGGTTAATGGTTACCGTAGCCTACGAAATGCGTGCAACACCGAGTGCACGTTGCCGACTCTCTAAAATGAGGTCGATTCGCTGTCTCGACAAACAGACTATTATACAAACAGAATATTCGCATTCGCATTCGCTTATGGGAATGATTCGCATCATTTTAAACATTCGCATCGACATTCGCATTCGCATCAAGCGATGCGAATATTTTGCGAATGCGAATATGTACTAGTCGTGTCGTGTGAGTCGTGTCTCGCCCTGCTGCTGCGCGGTTGGTCGATCCTCGCATGCGCAGAAGGCTCAGGCAGGCATCACGTCTTTCATTCGACCAATAGAAATCGTTTCTTTCTCGCTGCTTGCTTAGTTAGTTTGTCTTGTTAGTGTTGTCAGTCCGTTTAAGTAAATGAACAAGTAGGTAGTTTATGAATTTAGAATTGGGTTGAGCTATTTTGACAGCTTTTCCCTTGGCACCGGGAAGGAAACGTGAAATATAGCGATTTTTTACGCCTATCGATCGAGACCACGCGAAATGCAATGTTTGTGATTTTTTTAAAATGTTAATCCCAAACATTCGCGTTCGCATTCGCGAATGTGAAAAATATGACATTCGTAACATCCCTAAAACAGACGCTATCAACACAGCCCAACCTCAGGAGCTCTGGCGAGTTACTCACCACAGGAACACAACAATACCGAAGAGTATTCTCTTTGGTTGTAGTATTCTGTAAGGTGGAGGTACTTCCCCAGTCGGGCTGCTCTAGATGGGTCATTATCAGGTGTCCCATTATCCGGTTGATTTTGGTGGCACATTTTTTCTGTTAATTATGACATTTTAACAGAAAATATCGAAACTAGGTTAACTTAGAGAGTATTGGTAGCAGTGGGTATAGGTATTTCCTTTAAAATGTCAGTTATTCAGAGAAAATTGTGCCACCGAAATTATCCAAAATATGAGACACCTGATAATTACCCAGATACGAGCAACATATACCTATCCCGCTGTGCCCTACCTTTCCTAAAACTTCCAATTACCACTTAACTGGGTACATTCTACCTTGGTACCTTCTATCTTTTTCTTTTTCAATAAAAATTAAGCTCCGTGTCGCCTCTTTCAGGTACCGCAGATATCTCGTAGGAACATTTGGGCATTTACGGGAACTTCATGGCCCACTTGCTTTGAATAGTAAGTACCTTTACTTTAAAAGTCTTTTGTATGTTACGCGATCATTCCGCCAATTATGAATCGATTTTAATGATCCTTTGTTTTTGGTATTTTATACTTCAGAGGTGGCCCCATATAAATTTCATCAAAATCAGTTCAATAGTTTGGTTTTTAAATCAAAATAACTGGAATAAGTATGTAGCAGTGAATAGATTTTTGACTCCAAGAAATAAAACCACGGAGGAAATACACAGAATAAAACCACGGTTGAAGTGTACAACGAACAAGAGAATTAATTTTATTTGTCAATGTGACATACGAAGAAAAAGTTATAAAAATAATAGAGATAAAAATGATATAAAACCTAAAACTATTTCTATGTACATTATATACATTTTGCAAAGCCCATGGCTGGTTCTCACAGTACTCCCCCCTAAGCGAAGCGTACCTTTAGCTTGCTAGTTCTGCCGGCTTTGGTTGTATACGACTGATGAGGAAGTACTAGATTCTCAGTGCTGCTCGGGCTTGCTGTCGACGTGCCTGCTTTGCTCGCACAGTTTACAACTGCTGTATCTTGCGGTTCGATGCAGTTTTGTTTCCTGGTAGCTCTAATACCAGAGTGGCAGAGATCGTGTTGCGCTTTGACGGCAGCATAACGATGTGCTACTGGTAAGTATGGGCGGAGCGATCCAGTGGAGAACTCGCACGAGATTGGTCGCTGTGTACCAGGCAGAGTGAAATTCACAAACTTCAGGTTTGGTTGTGATCGTAGCTGTTTCAACTCTTCGTCTTGTTCTTGATCATGAGATAACTTGTCGTAATTGATGTTCGACGGGCAACTAATTTCTTCGATTCGGGACAATGCGTCAGCGACTGTGTTATCTTCGCCTTTTGTGAACACAATCTTGTTGCAGAATTGGCTGATGAAATGCAATTGTCGTTCACGTTTCGGTGTATCACTGCTACTCTCAGTTCTAGTGAGTGCGAACGTCAGAGGCTTGTGATCCGTGCATATAGTGAGGTCGTTACCCTCTATGAGCCGGCGAAAATGCTTTACAGCTGTGTACATGGCTAATAATTCGCGGTCATACACACAGTATCGCCGTTGAGTGTTACTCATTGATTTCGAGAAGAAAGCGAGCGGTTTCCACACGTTGTCCACCTTCTGTTGAAGAACGGCTCCGATACTGGTGTCGGATGCGTCGGTGAGTAGGCATAGTGGAGCGTCATGTAACGGATGCGTCAACGTAGTTGCTTCGAGAATGCTTTGTCGGCAATACTCAAAAGCTTTTTCTGAATCGGGCGTCCACTGGATTGGGGTCTTGTCGTTTTTCTTGCTATTGTGAAGGTATTGGTTTAGCAGATGTTGATGATTGGCTTGATGGGGTAGGCAGCTACGGTAAAAGTTAATCATGCCTAAAAATCTCCTTAATTCTTTTACTGTAGTCGGCTTCGGATAATCAACAATTGCTTGAATGCGATCCTGAGTAGGTTTGATGCCCTCCGGTGTAACTTCATAGCCAAGAAACTGTATTGTGTTCTTACCGAACTCGCACTTGTCAATATTTAGAATGACGCCGTATTTGTTCAATCGTTCTAGAACAAGCTCTAGATGGCGCTTGTGTTCTTCCTCGGTGTTTGAATGGATGAGCAAATCGTCGATGTAACAAAATACTATGTCGCCTAATCCACGTAGAACTTCGTGCATGAATCGTTGGAACGTTTGGCCTGAGTTACGTAGGCCGAACGTCATACAATTGAACTCAAAAAGGCCGAAAGGAGTTATGATGGCCGTCTTCTCTGCATATTCTTTCTCAATAGGAATTCCATAATATGCCATTTTCATATCAAGCTTAGAAAAGATCTTCTTCCCGTATAACTGGTACGTAAAATCTTGAAGGCGTGGAATGGGGTATCGGTCGGGTACAGTCACAGTGTTAAGTCGTCGGTAATCACCGCACACACGTAGTGAACCATCCTTCTTCTTAACTACGTGCAGCGGGCTGGCCCAGGGACTCTTCGATGGTTTGCATATTCCCATCTCCATCATTTTCTCGAACTCAAGTTTGGCTGCTTTATACTTGACAGGTGGAAGAGGTCGTGGACGAGAGTGGATTGGTTGGCCGGTTGTTTCGATGTGATGCGTTACATCGTGTTTTGCTGGAGTTTTGAGAGACATGGGTCGAAGAACGTCTGGAAATTTCATTAGGATGTTGTGGTAGGGGTGATTACGGCTGAGCATGTAGATAGATTCTTCGTCACTTTGAATTTTGATGGCGTTAACGCTGAGATCAGTAACTCGGTCGATTAGCTTTCTTTGATGCAAATCGACCAACAATTTGTGATGGACTAGAAAGTCTGCACCCAGTATTGACGTTCTAACATCAGCGACGACGAATGTCCATTTGAAGCTCCTACGTAATCCTAAGTTGAGCTCAAGTGTACGCTCTCCATAGGTACGTATTTCCGTGCCGTTTGCCGCAAAGAGTTTGTATGTGTTCTTTGTTGGTTTCAGATATTTTTTGTTCCTTGCAGCCAAGACAGAAATGTCGGCTCCTGTGTCAACAAGGAACTTTTCATGGTTGTTAGTATCGATTATGCAGAGGCGGTGGCTTTTCTGATCAACATCGACGCCCGCCACAGCCGATGTATTTCTTAGTTTTCCGGCTTCTGTTTGGATTGCCTTGAGCACGGTGACTCACAAGTTCGTGCTTCATCTCCGAAGCGAAGGTGGTACCAGCACAGCCAATCAGCGTCACCTGGCTTGGATCGGGATCTCGAACGCGAGCGTGAGCGAAATCGACGCTGTGCGGGGTGGTGGGGGCGGCGACGGAACGTTGATCTTTGTTGGGTGGCGCGTAGCTCCGCGACTTCGAGTGATAATTTTTCTATACGTTTTGATAGTAACTCGACTTGAAGACTTACGACTCGTTGCTGTAGGTCTGATGAGGAACTCGGCGGAACGAATGTGGAGTTCATGGTGGAGAAGGCAACTCCCTGCGCGCTGCGAAAATCTTCCGCGTACGACATGGTGAATTTGTTTTATCACGTCGGGGTCACCAAATGTAGCAGTGAATAGATTTTTGACTCCAAGAAATAAAACCACGGTTGAAGTGTACAACGAACAAGAGAATTAATTTTATTTGTCAATGTGACATACGAAGAAAAAGTTATAAAAATAATAGAGATAAAAATGATAATTAAAACCTAAAACTATTTCTATGTACATTATATACATTTTGCAAAGCCCATGGCTGGTTCTCACAAGTATAAAATAAGTATGTCATCCAAGTAACCGAAATTGCGTATTTTTTCGCAGCAAAAAGTGTGACTTAACTGTGTTATCTGAGAATAAACGATTTTTATTTATTATATTTTACTAGCATCCGCCCGCGACTTCGTCCGCGTTTTTCCGTTTTTCCGGGATAAAAGGTAGCCTATGTGTTATTCCAGACTATAATCAATCTGTGTGCCAAATTTCATCCAAATCCGTCCAGCCGTTTGAGCGTGAAGAAGTAACAAACATACACACACACAAACACACACTCACACACGCACAAACTGTCGCATTTATAATATTAGTGGGATTAGTTATAATAGTAAGTAAAGTAATGTGTAGATGCAATGCTCCTTGAAAATAATCCTGCTGTCTCCCATGGGTATCATGCACTTAGAAATTAATTTTGATTACAGAATGTCACGAAAATTTCGCACGTTTGCCATACCCCTGCCGAGGTCAGGGCACTATTAACTTTAGAAGGACTTGGAAGGAAGATAGGAAATGCCATGGGTATTATTTAGTACCCCAACGGGCAGTTGGGGGACGAAATGCAGAGAGATCGGAATTTCCACATGCGGTACGTCAAATAAGAAAAAGTTTTGTGAAAGAAAAAAGAAACTCTGGCCTAAACAAACACTTACTATATACATCAAGACACACATACCTACATATTGTCGTTGCGACTTTAAGACCTCTTATGTGTAAAATTCAATTTACGACGATACAGATGATATTGCATAGCGCATAGGGATGTGAAGCACACATCCGCGCTAAGCAATGTTTCTATAGCGGCATGCTGAAGATACACTGCTTTATGTTACAGGCTTTAATCGGTTATGGAGGTGACGTGGAGTCTGCGCAGTGGCTGTGTGGAGGCTCTGTGATCAGCGAGAGATTCATACTCACTGCTGGACACTGCAGTGGTACTGTTGCGTTGTAAGTTTAGTGTTATGATATTACACACCTACTCGTGCGCTGTAAGTTTATTCTTATGACACTGCACATCTACTCGCGCGCTGTAAGTTTATTGTTATTTATGACACTGCACATCTACTCGCGCGCTGTAAGTTTATTGTTATGACACTGCACATCTACTCGCGCGCTGTAAGTTTATTGTTATGACACTGCACATCTACTCGCGCGCCTTAAGTTTATTGTTATGACACTGCACATCTACTCGCGCGCTGTAAGTTTATTGTTATGACACTGCACATCTACTCGCGCGCTGTAAGTTTATTGTTATGACACTGCACATCTACTCGCGCGCTGTAAGTTTATTGTTATGACACTGCACATCTACTCGCGCGCTGTAAGTTTATTGTTATGACACTGCACTTCTACTTGTGCGCTGTAAGTTTATTGTTATGACACTGCACATCTACTCGCGCGCTGTAAGTTTATTGTTATGACAGTGCACATCTACTCGCGCGCTGTAAATTTATTGTTATGACACTGCACATCTACTCGCGCGCTGTAAGTATATTGTTATGACACTGCACTTCTACTCGTGCGCTGTAAGTTTATTGTTATGACACTGCACATCTACTCGCGCGCTGTAAGTTTATTGTTATGACACTGCGCATCTACTCGTGAGCTATGAGTTTGTTCATTGTCCCCTGTAATTTTCCTATTGCTGGCTAAAGACTTTTCACATTTAAAGAAGAACGAGCTTGGAATAGAACAGCACACGCCTTTTTATTACGTGTTGGTTATTTTACACTTTAATAGGGTTATATTCATGCATTTTTTAATATTTTTATTCGATTATCTAGATTCGTGTATTACTGAAAAAAATGTAACACTTACAAAATATTGATAATAAGCAATAAAATATTTAATTGAAAACTGCAGTAAGTTTCTGGTAGTTTAAACGCGGCCATTGTGGCGCGTCGCCTCAGTGACGTCAGTGTCCACAGCAACAACACTATTAACACTTACACTTTGGCGTAAAAGTCTATATAATCATAAACAATTCACTGTCTTTTTTCCTTTCAATCAATAAATTCTTAATTCCGGAAGGGCATTTTGGATGTATGTGGCCGGTCTTATTACTTATAATTGTGGACTCTGACGTCAGTCAAGCAACGCTATTGGTTGAAACGTGTCAACCAATAGAGTTGCGTTTTGATATTTTGAATTTCCCTCTCATTTTTTCCACTTATAATTAATTAAATTAAAATATTAAAAGGCTCTTAACTGAAAAAAATAAAAATATAGGTGTAATTCTATAGTAATAAAAATAACAAATAAAAATACTTGACGTATATTTGAATCACATGCATAATAATATATACCGTATTATAAGTTCAGGATATCTCACGATATTTCTTTTATTT
This sequence comes from Thalpophila matura, assembly GCA_948465475.1. Lineage (NCBI taxonomy): Eukaryota > Metazoa > Arthropoda > Insecta > Lepidoptera > Noctuidae > Thalpophila > Thalpophila matura. The sequence goes on along the minus strand of OX419201.1, from coordinate 10,918,080 downwards.
CAGTGGTGCCCAAAATTGACTCAGAAAGTACCGTATTAGGGGGATATTACACTAGCAAATAGTATCATAAATTAATATAGGATCATGTCTACACGTACCTAAATAAGGGATTTTAAAAATCTTTGAAATTATTCATACCTATTACATTATCATAAATATATAGGTATAATTATATATTATGACTCATTGATCTATGATCCGAACATTAGTTGAAGATAACAGACACCGATGCTGCAATGTGAACAGAAGCTTGGGCACGACGTTCCCTCGGCAATGCGTTGCTAACGTGCATTTCGGTCATGGTCATGGCTTATTATGGTCGGGGATGTCCTCTGGCGACAGAGAAGACCATTGGCGCCGGCGCAGCTACCTATCGCAAACAATCACGGCCTAGGGCCTACAGTCTCGACATAGCGATCGCTTTACGACCAAAATCGGTTGTTCCGCCGTATTTTTCCATAGATTTTTTCATAGATAGCAACCAATTTCGGTTGTAAAGCGATCGTTAGACTGCAAAGCCAGGCCCTGCAGTCTCGACATAGGGTCGCTTTACGACTGAAATCGGTCGCAAAGTTCTAACGATCCGATTATAACGATATTTGGTAGTCTCGAGTCTTGACTGTCAAAGCTATCAATTGTTATCGGTATCATAGCGAACTTTTTCGCTAACTTGACGATTTCTCGTAATGTTTGCGAATATTTTTGAAAGCATTTTTATAGCCCGCAAAATATTCGTTACGAATCGAAAAGTATTTGATCGCAATAATTAATTGCCGTTTTCAAAATTAACAATAAATATGGCGCCTTATGTCTTGCTCGCTATCTTGGTTGTAGAGAAGATTTTTTTCGTTATTATTTTGCGATCGGTAGTTGCGATGACATAATATCGCAGCAATGTCGAAATTGCAGGCAAGGCCTAGCACAGGAATCGCGCCACTTCTGCTAGACCCAATGAGAGGGCACGATTCCTGTACTGTCCTTTGATGCTAAGCAGAACCGATGATACTTCACGATGTTCTTATGTTTCGGGGTGAGCTGCGCGGTCTTAAAAATATCACATTTACACTTGTCTGGTTTCGAAGTCACGTGCCAAGCCTTTTAAGTTTCATGCTATTACTGGTAGTAAATTTTAAAGAATACGAATGCTGTAATTTTCTGCATTCTATTTATCGGGATATAATTTTGGTATTTGTGGGATTTATTTACGAATCAATGAGGAATTCAAAGGCTGTGACGTCATGTAACTCAAATCGAAGCTTTAAAAGAAGGATAAAAAAAATCGTTGCTGAATTTTCAGGGGTAACATAACATTTGCTGCGCTTGGGCTTTTGAAACGCAGCGCTCCCGAGAAATACTGGAAGATACATAAAATCAAGAGGATTATAGTTCATCCCGAGTACAAGCCTCCTTCTAAGTATCACGACATTGCTCTATTGGAGACAGAAACCGAGTAAGTTGAATTGGAGTATGGTCTTCTGGCAAAGTGCTGACAAACCAAAAAGTGTATCTTTGTCCTAGACAATTTATCAGTTACTTCATGGGACTCACCATTTTAAAATATTGAGATATGAAAAAGGTCTGTAGATATAGAAAAGACTAATATGGTATGTTGTTGTGATGTAAAAGAAGCTGTGCTATTAGTTATTCTCCAAAATTAATAGAAAAATTTTATCAGTAGGTATTACTAAATTCATATTATAATAAAACAAGGTTAAACGGATTACATCGCGTATATTACCTAGGTACCTACTGATTTAAAAAAAAATCAGTCATATACGCGATGTAATCCGTCTAAACTTGTTTTTATTATAAATAATATGCAGTGATCGCGAAAACCTAAGACCCACATTTCCAGCTGTCAGTGTTGGTGTTCCACAAGGATCCATTTTAGGCCCCATATTTAAAAATGTATGTTAACTGCCTTGAATCTTAAAATTCTTACAAATGAAGCAAATATGACATCTTCCAACTCTCTCTTCCATGTAAAGAGTGACTGAAGAATGAAGGAGGGTCTTTCTGTGAATGCGATCACCAAACCCTTGGCAAGGGTAGTGATTATTACAATAACCTGATTGCATTTCAGAATCAATTTTGACAAAGACATTTTACCTGCATGCCTGGATGTAGGAGACCGTTCAAAATTGAAAATTGCGGCGTTTGGGTGGGGTCGTCTGGGGTCTCACGAGCAGCCTCTAGCAGACACATTGCAAGTTGTAAGTGCAGCTTTTAAAGAGGAAATATCGTAATTTTTTTTTCTCATAATAATATTATTATTAGATGAAAAATTACATTATTATTAGATAAAAAAAATCTTTATATTGTTTACATTCGTATGTAGGTATGTAGGTATTTGTAGAAATTATTATAGCGGGCGAAAGCTAGTAGTTTAAATGCGAAAGTTTGTGAGGATGTATGTACCTACAGATGTTTGTTACTCGTTCACGCAAAAACTACTAAACGGATTTCGATGAAACGTTACAGTAATATAGCGTATACATCAGAATAGCACATAGACCACTTTTTATCCCAAAAATGCGGGCGAAGCCGCGGGCGGCAGCTGGTAATTTATAATTTTGTTATTATTTTATTATACCTGCTTTCCCTCACCCTTTGCCACTGATGTACAGAGTTAGCCAGGCCGCACACAAGAGCAGCATACAGCAAAATTTGCTGCCTAAAGCATTTAATGCTTTAGGCAGCAATTAATGTGCCCATACATTTACCTACATTTGTATGCGCATAATTTATGGGCGTATCAATTGCTTCCTAAAGCATTTGCTGTATGCTGCTCTGCGCGCGGCCTGCCTAACAGACACATGCATACAAAACAATTAATAAGGCGTAATAAGTTATGGCGCTACGAAGTGCCAGCGGCCTTGAATGATTTGGGCGGTATATAGCTTGAGTGTTCTGCGCTGAGCTCACGCAACGCGACATACATCCACCGAGCAATACGACTCGCCTATCAAGGAGCGCGCTGTGCCGAATTAGACGTATTATTACTTTTTAGTAACGAATATTTGATTTAAAAAAAAAAAAACACTCATCTAAAAGTTAGATAGTTAAATTATCTTTAAAATGGTGAAGGTTTCGTAAAAATACGCTCAATAGTTTTCGCGCGATCTTCACTTTTTTGTACGCGTTAGACCTAACTTTACAAATTAATTACACTACATAGATAAACGTAATCTAAAATATACTCTAATCAAATTATTAAAAAAATGCTTTAGTTTATCATATATTTTTTTCAAATCATTAACACTACTCGTTTAGACGTGATCGTGTGCCTTAATGTCAGTGTCCGTGCCTCAGATCATAGAAACAAGGGGGATGTGCCAAGGCGCTACTAAAATTGACGCTTTGATACGGTCACATTGACCGTATATAAAATGTACACGCTGGTGACGAACCGAACACGATCGATGATATAAATACAGTGTTTTAGTTTAGTGCTAGTGTTGAGTGACGATTAACAGTGTTAGATTGAGGGTGTGTGGAATGTATAATGCGTGGGAGATCTTTATATTCACGAGGGGCGCTTGTCATTGTGTTGAAAAATGTACTAAAAGTGGCGACAGTTGTTACCGTACTAATTTGCTATGATGCCATATCTCCTTGTTTCTATGATCTGAGGTGCATACAAAATAATTCTCAACGCTTTTCTCAGGTATATCTGGACGAATACTATGAAGAAGAATGTGCAGCAATATACCAACCACACAGACTATTGAAAAATGGATACGACCATGAAAAGCAGATGTGCTACGGAAAGAACGACAAAATTGCCGACACTTGCGAGGTATTTTTTATTTATGGATTTTTTATTTAGGACCAGGAAAAAACATAAATTATTTTGGAAATGTAAGTGTCACCAAAATGTAATTAATAGATATCCTCAGTTTATTTTAAAAAGCACTGAAAAAAATTGATAAAAGAATTCAAATATAAATAACTTTTGGTTATCAGAACGCAGGATAAAATATTTACTTTTGAACGCATCCATCATTATAAAGGAGATAGTTTTTTTGTTAGAGGATAAGACCGACTAGAAATTGTGGCGGACATTAATGAAACGCATGTTGGTTTGTTTCTTATAATCTCTAGATTACAATACTATTATTAGTTTTACCTCGTCTAACCGGAATTCTGAGAAATCAGCAATTAAATTAGGTAGGTATTTATGTATAATAAATTGTTGTTGTTATTGTTTTTTATGTATCCATTTGACCTCTGTCCAAGTGCCCACGCTCAGGTTTAGAAGCTCTCGGCCAGCACGGCACACAGAATTGTTCTAAATGATGCACCTCATAAAAAAATATATTATTACAAATAATGTTTATGAAAAAAGTTTAGTAATCTTTGTTTATTACTTATTTAAATTTTTATTGCACTGTAAATAAGAGTACAAAATCGACGCTTCGTTACGCGCATTTTTTTTTCCTATGATATTGACCGTGACAGAGGCTCTAGACAAGTTGCTTTTCTGTAAGCGTTCACGCCAAACGATAAGCACAAAATGTATGGCAATGACATTACCTGCGGAAAAGTCACGTGACTCACAAATGTCATTTCCATACATTTTATCCGTAGCGTTTGACGCTAACGCTAACAGAAAAGTAACTTGTCTAGGGCCTCAGGAATATCATAACATCATTGTTTAGGTATGTTTAATAGGATTTCTAATGATTCCGATTAGATTTTTATACAGGGTGGTTTTTTTATACAGGGTGGTTTTTTTGGGTCGTGGACATCACAAGGTTTCATCTAAACACAACATAATTATGTTCTACGAAAATAAATAAGCAGATAACTTAAACTTTTGAAGAGGACCTACCTATATTATTCAATAGAGTCTGTGAATCAAAAACTGGCAAAGTGCAAGTCGGAATCGCGCACCCAGGGTTCCGTAGGTACTTTCCTCAGACGTATACAAACATGATGGTACAATAGCGTCATCTATGAGAATATAGTGGAACTATTGTTTTCTCAGCAATAGCGCCATCTATGAGAATATAGTTGAACAGCATCAACAAGCAGCAGCAAGCTATACTCTCATAGATGGCGCTTAACACAATATTATGTTTGTGGGGGTCCTGTGACAGAGGGACAGATTCCGACGACAGAGAAACGGACGGGTTCCGTTTTTTTCCTTTTGAGGTAGGGAACCCTGAAAAAAGGGGTGTATGAATTTTGTTTTAAATACTTGTTTTTATTTGTTTTTGTATAGGGTGACAGCGGTGGATCTCTACAAATTGATGATTTCGGATGCCTGTACACCATAGCTGGCGTGACGTCATATGGCAAGGAATGCGGCAAGGAGGTCGGCTTAGCTGGCATGTACACCAGGGTCTCGTACTACGTACCCTGGATAGAGAACATCGTGTGGCCTGAAGAAGTTGAAGCACTAAAAAAAAAAGAAGAGGAATGGCTAGTCAAATGGTTGAATGAACCATAAACTAACAAAACGCAAATTTAAAATTGATGTATAAGATTATAGAGGGCTTTTTTTTTTTTTTTTTTGGATGGGAAATCATCAAATGACCCCCTCCGCTCTGGGCGGAGCGGAAGGGAGTGTCAGACTTGTACTGACTAAAACCCATCCATGTTCCTTCGTTGCCCGTTACATTCCAGGGCTGCGGTGTCTCTTTCGAACAGTCCCGCAGCCCTGGCAGGCTTCGGCCCTTGCGGGCCCCTACGCTGCTGCTGACTCTCTTTTAGGCGCGCGTGGAACACGAACGCGCCGTCGACACGGCCTGTCGTCATGAGACGGACGGACGGTGAGCATGCCCAACTCACCGTCCACAGGCCCGCGCCTACGGTGGCCGGGGGCCATCAAGTGACCCCCGACGAATTTTAAATTGAAATAGAGAGTCTATTTCAATTTAAAATTGATGTATAAGATTATAGAGGGCTGAAGTCACATAAAAAACTTTTTAACAAAAAAATATAACCGACTTTATAAAAAACCCTAAAACACTAAAAAGCTTAAAATAAAAAGGTAGGTACCTTAAATATTATAACATAAATACGATATTCATTATTTACTATCATACAAATACCTACCTTTTTAATTAAATTCAACACTTTTTGCAGTCGGTGCCAAGCCAATAAAACAAAAATCCTTGCCTAATTAGTAGCTATAGGTATGCGCATTAAATGTACAATAATGCAGTTTAATCAGGGCTAAGATGCAGTTTAATCAGCTTGACACCGACTACAAAAAGTCTTCATTCGCTCGCTTTGCTCGCTCACTGAAGCCCTCGTCAACCCCTTCGTGTTAGGTTACTTTTAACCTTGCAGACAGAAATAGGAGCCCCGCTATTTCTGGCGGCATTTGCTTCTTTATTGGCACGGGTTATCCCTTACTTTTGTCATAGAAATGACAAGAATAGTTGTTTATTTAAGTTAAGAGGCGTTTATAAGTAAGGAGTAAATGTTAAATTTTGAAGGACTATGTTTTCTGGTTAACTTTTCTATAGATTGTGATGTGATCAAATACAGTAATAAAGAGATATTATGATTTTTTAAACTTTATGCTCTGCTCAACAATTCTATCTGTGACTGTTGACCCCTTTTGACTTTTACTGTCGATAATATACAAGACTTAGGGCCTAGTTCACCGATAAGATAACAGTCCGTTAAATTGAAAACGGCTGTTTATTAAATCTTTTTCCATACAAAACGTCATGTTAAACGGCCGTTTATAATTTATCGGACTGTTATCTTGTCGGTGAACTTAGGGCATAGCGCTCTTACGCACTAGCGGTTAACCGCGGGGCGGCTAACCGCACGGCTAGCCGCTTTTCCAGTTTAATATGCAATCGCTTATGATTTTGTGGCGGTTTAGTTTACAATCATAAGCGGTTGCATTATTAAACTGGAAAAGCGGCCAGCCGCGCGGTTAGCCGCCCCCGCGGTTAACCGCTAGTGCGAAAGAGCGCTTAGGTACTTAAAATATTAATAACATCACCTACGACCTACTTATGTAGATAATGAATTAGGCAAGCAATGTAATTTATCTTAGAGCATTATATTTTATTCATGTAAAAAATCAGCTCAATACTACGAGTACATCAGTATGGAACAGACTATAAATACCTTAACAACAGCTTAAATAATAAAGAAAAACTTCAATAACCCCAAGTATAATTTAAACTAGCTTAGTGCACATCGGCGCATACGCAAATCATGGCGGTATATAAATGCATATTATTTTTGTGTCTGTTTAGTTGTTTGTGTTGTGTTTCGTGCGACCTCAACCTTAACGAGGGTAAGTGTTTAGGTACACGTAATAATAAGTTTTATGTTGAAAAGAATTTTTAAAAACAAGCTCTTATAATGACCACTACCCAACTCCATCATGGGACCCTGGACATCATATAGGTCTGTAGTACTTGTGAAGGCAAATCCAATGAGCCCAAACACGATGGAGTTATGTTATGAAGTAGAGGAGTTCCTATAGCCACCTCCCAACTCCATCATGAATTTACCACTTTCATGGTACCACATTATTGCATTGTTATCGAAGTGACATAATGTATTCTAAACAGCTCAATCGGTTGAGAGGAACTGGTCTAAAATTCAATTTTATTGCAAGTTTTCGCCCGGTAGGTGCACACGGCAAGTTTAATATAAGCTTGTAATTAACGGAAACTATATTTTCTGTCATCTAAGTTTAGATTGGTCACCAATCTGCGATACCCTAATTAATATTTAACTATTCCTAAGAAATATATTAGTAATCATTTTAATCATATCGGTCTCTAAGTATGAATCATCAAATTAATGTAAATATGTAACTTAAATAATAGTTTGATCACTTTTTTCTGTAGCCCAAATATAAGCTCTGTGCTCAAAAAATTCGTTCTATCATCAAAATGATGGATCTGTCACCTAATAAATAGATGTATCACCTAATAAATAGATCAGTTCCATAATTTTATGAAAAAATGCCTACTTAATAGAGATTGGATTGAGAAAATCGGTTAGCATAAAAATAACATAAAGATCCAAGAGCGAGCGAAGCGAGCTCGGGAACTTGGGCACCCCGACACGGACAGGTTAGGTTCGAAGGGCTTACCGGGGGCTTCAGTGAGCGAGCAAAGCGAGCGAACGAAGCCCCCGTCAACCCCTTCGTGTTAGGTTACCTACTTTTAACCTTGCAGACGGAAATAGGAGCCTCGCGTAGCGGGACTCCGTCGACCACCTTCCTTATTGCTGTAGATTTAAATTTCGGGTGAAATATTTGATAATTTATAATAATATTATTTTCTAGTGATTAAAAAATAATTTTTAGGTAAACATTTTTGTATTGTTTGGTAATTCAATTTTAGTGACACTTCTACAATACAATTATTAGATGATTGATATTATTTCCCAATAATTCTTAATTAATATTTAGGTAAGCGTTTTGATATTATTTGGTGATTCAATTTAGGTGACAGATCTATTATTCTAGGAACAAACATGATTTATTAGATCACTGAAAATGCATTTATTAGGTAACTGATTAAATCATACTCGTAATTAACTACATAGTTAGTGGAACTTTAAGCCCTAAGGTTCATAATCGGTTACGTTTGTACGGGTACGTAGGTACTAACTATGGTCGTTACGTTTTGAACAGGGACCGAAACCGGTATGACCAATACCTGTATTATTGCGGTTACAACCTTTATTATTATTAAAGGTAACCTTAATTTTTAAATTGAAACCTACTACCGGTAAAATACCGGTTTGTGAAATAAAAATTACCTCAATCTTACACGGCATTGATAAGTCAAGGGCGGGTAGGGCTTGTGTGTGTTGAACCAATATTAAAATGGCAACCTTTATCTTGGTTACCCATATAGCGGTAACCTTAATCTTAAAGGTAACCGAAATTGTTCGATACCGGTACCGTAATTTATAGCGGTTTTCGGTCCCTGGTTTTGAGAGCTTCCCAGAGTCAGTGACGGGTTCCAGCGTGTTTGGAATGGATGCTGTGTAGTTAACGGGTTAACAATGAGTCGGGGTGATGCTGTAGTCTGTGGAACTTTACTAGCTGACCAGTTGTAGTGCAGTGAGCCGCGCCGGAGTCGCTGACATGACTGACTGAGGTGTCTTTTTGACATAACCATGCTGCGTCGACCAGGAGTGATTGGTTCTGCTTGTTGACTGGCCGAAGTGCAGTAACATTGTCACTGTTGTGACAGAGATGGTGACCAGGCTTTTCCTCAGCTGCAGGCCAGAGTCAGGTCTCAGGTTAGGTGTGTTTATGTATAATGTACGAGTATGTAATACTCCGAAATATTTTATTCCAAATTTCGATGTTCCGATTTTCAAAAGTCCGAATTTCATAATACCTAGGAATTATAATGTCTATTATTAAAAATCACGAATTTTATTTTACCGAAAGTCGTAAATGCGATTTGTTAGTTTTCCGATTTTCATACGTTCGAAGAATCAAATGCTCGAAGGGTTCTCGATCCGAAAAACGACATTCCGATTTTCAATACTTTGAATAAACTACTAAAATTAGGATTCTGAATCACTTTTCGGAATTTTATTTGTAGAATTTCAAAATTTTGTGACAGAAACGAATTGCTGCAAAACCAACTTCACGCAGTCTTGTCTGCCCTACCCAATGTAAGTCCGCGTAGGCGCGGAGGGGCGTGGCAGAAATAATGCTTGCTGCAAGTTGCATGCCTGCTTGCTTGCTGCTTGCCTGCTTGGATGCTGCATGCTTGCTTGCATGTTGCATGCTTGCTTGCATGCTGCATGTCTGCTTGCACGCTGTATGCCTGCTTGTATGCTGTATGCTTATATACTTGCATGCTGCAAATCCCCTGTATTTTACAAGTTCCAGTTTTACAAGGCGTTTTCATTTCGGAATTTTAATAATCGGAATTCGTATTTTTGATGTTTCGAATTACCTACCTATCATTAAGTCGGACTTTTTGTTATTCGATCTATTGAAACTCCGTATTTGGAGAATAGTAAATTATAAACGTTAGGAATATTGAAATTTAGGAATTCTAAAAATAGGAGTAATGATAAGTCGGAGTTGTTATATTCGAAATTTTGAACTATTCGGAATTATTAAATTCGTATTTGTGACTGACGGAATAAAGTTTTCCGTATTTATGTAGTGTACCTACCCCGGAAAATGTACATGCGCGATCTGTGATCATCTTTAATGCCCATAAACCTATGCCTACCTACATATTTTGTTCCAGATGAACCCTGCGTCACGAATGGTTTGAACGGCACATGTGTCGGAATATTTCGATGTACTTCAGCCTCCTTGACCTACCTATATGTAAGTACTCGTACCTACCTACACTTTATTTCAGATTAAATTTCGTGTTTCCTCACAATGGTTAGCCCAGTGGCTCAGCCATTGATTGCTGGTTGGGTCGAGGGTTTGATTCTATTTATTTATTTAATAAAATTTTCACACACATAAGTTCTTACTATGGGTTTCCACCAAACAACATTAAACATTTGTAATGTATTGAAACTTGTCATAGGAGACAAATCTCACAACTTGTTTTGTTTGTCTTTACGTTTGCAGTGCAGAAAACTGCGTAAATTCTTCCAATGTGATAGGCTATGAAATGTCAAATAAGTTGCGATTCACATGTTTTAAGTGACAATGCAAACACGGTTTGATACATTTACAGAAAACAGAGTTTTCAACATGTTTTTATGAGAATGTTTCGCCAGTGGAAACTGACAGTAGGAGGTTAGATGGCGCGCAAACATGCAAGCCGGGCGAGACACGGCGAGTGATTCAGCGCGCCACGCGCCTTTTAAACAGCTCGGCGCGGCGCGGCAAAGTTCGCATGATCTATGGCATGGCACCGAACCAGACTGTTTAAACCGCGCGTGGCACGGCGCGTGGCAAGGCGCGTGGCAAGGCGCGTGGCACGGCATTCAACGCGCCGCGCGAGGCTCGTGCTAACACGCGTCGTTTAACTGCACCTTAACACAACTTATTTTTCACTCCTTTTTTAAACCTGTTGTCTTTTGCAGGCTAATGCAGGCTTTGACATGATGTTTCACAACTTCTCAGACCTACCAGATATTTGTTCCTACAAGAACAATGAGCCTGTAGTTTGTTGCACTGATTGTGAGATTACCCAAGACGAACGGTATGTAAATACACTTAAAATAAGTTGTTTGAAACCTTCGTTAAATCAGAAGCCAATTCTCGTCATTAATTTAGCACTATGACTGAAAGTTAACTAAACTGAAATTAGATTTTGAATTGACTAAAGACTGAGTTCACCGACAAGATAAGTCCGATATTTTTTTATATTATTATAAACATTTTATCTACACCTTTTGAAAAGACCTATTGACAAGCTTTACAATTTTTATTTTTTTTATTTAGCTCCGTGTCGCCTTTTTCAGGTTCCGTAAATATCTCGTAGGACCTTTTGGGCGCTTACAGGAACTTCATGGCCCACTTGCTTGGAATAGTAAGTTCAGATTTCTATGGTAGATATATTATTCCGATAGGTTTTTCTTCAAGCATACAGTGGTGAACACCTAATTAGAAACAACTTTTTTTTATATATATATTATAGGAGGCAAACGAGCAGACGGATCACGTGATGGTAAGTGATTACCGCCGCCCATGGACACTCGCAACACCAGATGAATCACAAGTGCGTTGCCGGCCTTTAAAAAAACTGTTCTTGCCTTGGGCATTGTTGAGCGCAGTTTTGCCCCCCCCCCCCCCCCACAACAATGGATTTATCAACTGCGCCATCATGGGGAGTGGGGTTGGGCCTCCGGTACCCTCACTCACTCGGCGAAACACGACGCAAGCGTCGTTTCACGCCGGCTCTCTGTGAGGCCGTGGTATTACTCCGGTCGAGCCGGCCCATTCGTGCCGAAGCATGACACTCCTGCGGTAACTTTTGGATCGGGATGAAATATTAAGTATATTTTAAGTAGAAGAGGGTATAGACAAATATTAAATTGCACTTGCATCTATACACAATTGATGGGTGTGCTTATAGGATAAATGTTATCTGACGTTGGTCAGATAGGTCAGATAACATTGTCAAATCTCAACTTTATTCCTTGGATAAATGTTATCTGACGTTGGTGAAATCGGCCCTAACTACGTTAATTTGATACATCCTATAAGCACACCCATCAATTGTGTATAGATGCAAGTGCAATTTAATATTTATCTATTAGCCCTTAGAATAATATATAAATTATGAGAATAAGACAAGTGTTATTTTTACGATACAGCGTAGTGAACAGCAGTGACAGCCTAACAGCCGTGATAGCCTAGTGGTTTAATCATGTGCCTCCCACGCACCGCCGACTTTTCGAAGTCATGTGCGTATTAAAAATTAATTATCTCTTGCTTTAACGGTGAAGGAAAACATCGTGAGGAAACCGGCATGTCCTAGCTAGAAGCAAAAATTCGAAAAACATGTGACGTCCACCAATTCGCACTGGGCCCGCGTGGTGGACTACGGCCCACTCCCGCTCACAGAGGAGGCCTGTGTCCCAGCAGTTGGGAACATTATAGACCGATTATGCTTAGTGGACACCTAATTAGAAACAGACAGGTTAACCTACATAAACGTAACATACCTGAGTTAGTAATTACCATGGTTAGATTTTTCTTGGACACATTATTTGTGACTAATACCTATTTTAATACCTATGTCAAATAACAATTAAAATGAAAGCGTGTACTATTCTAATAATGTTTCTCGTGGATCAGATCTGTCAATTTTTTCCTATAATTTTTCCTATAAGCATAAACAGCTATCAATGAATTAAATATTGCTCCAAAAACCATCAAAGCAAGGTGTTAGTGTAATTTGATTTTAATTTGAAATGGTTTGAAATTTGAAATTGTTTATTGAAATAATAGATTTACATAAATATTTACAACATAAGGTTTAGGTAATTAACATTAGGTAATTTTAAGGTTTAGAAAATTAAAATACCTAGTTGTCCATTGCTCACCGTAAAAGAATTTCGCAAGAATTGCAGTTTGTAAAATTATAAAAAAAACAACAAGCATCCGCTACCAACAGTTTGCCTTTTTAGGGTTCCGTACCAAAATGGTAAAAAAGTAACCCTTATGGTGCGACTTCATCTGTCTGTCTGTCTGTCACACCTGCTTATTTCAGCAACTACTTATGCTATCGACTTGAAATTTGGAACAGTTTTTTTAACTGTTCCAAATTTAAAATTGATCTGATATATATATTTTTTTAATAAATAAATAAAATTATTTTAAATAAATTATTTGACACATAAAAATACTATTTTCGACATCCATTACGCTTGTTTCTAATATTAATAGTAGGGTACGTAAAAACTAGCGTAATGGATGTTAGAAATAATATTTTTTATGTGTTTCAAATAATTTTAAATTAATTTATTTAAAAAAAATATAAACTAAGATCATTTTTTTTTTGTTCGTATGGAATCTTTACCACCTACAGATGTACCTCTTGAAATATTTCGAGTATGAAGGGTAGGACCTTATATACGTCCAAAAATGATACGGAACCCTCGGTGCGCGAGTACGACTCGCACTTGGCCGGTTTTTTTAAAATGGAGATTGTGTAGAATAATGACGTAGTAAATAAATCTTGAATATTTGTAATTTTCACTCAAACCACGATTACATTTACGAAAATGTTCAAAGTATTGAGTGTTTCTAATTAGGTTTCCGTATCCACCACTGTTGGTATCATTCTCAGATCATAGAAACAAGGGAGATGTGCCACCAAGGCGCTATCGAGCTTGATGCCTGAACTTGAGCAAATTGCTCATATTAAAAACGTACGCGCTGGCGACGAACCGAACACGATCGATGGTATAAATACAGTGTTTTAGTTTAGTGCTAGTGTTGAGTGACGATTAACAGTGTTAGATTGAGGGAGTGCGGAATGTTTAATGCGTGGGAGATCTTTTAATTCACAAGGAGCGCTTAATTATGCGCGTAATTGTGTCGAAAAATGTACTAAAAGTGGCATCAGTTGTTCCGGTAATAATTTGCTATGATGGCATATCTCCTTGTTTCTATGATCTGAGGTATCATTCATACTCCTAAAAAAATGTTTAATTTCAGAATGTCACGAATATTTACAACGTCTGCCATACCCCTGCCGAGGTCAGGGCATTATGCATTTTAAAAGGACTTGGAAGGAAGATAAGAAATGCCATGGGTATTATTTAATACCTCATCGAGCAGTTGGGGGACGAAATGTACAGAGATCGGAATTTCCACATGTGGTACGTCAAATAAGAAAAATGTTGTTTAACAAAAAATCAATGGCTAAAAACCGGTCAAGTGCGAGTCGTACTCGCTCACCGAAGATTCCGTTCGTTCTTGGACATAAAAAATAAAAATAAACGGGCCGCATAACTAAGTTTGTAGGTAAAGGAATTTTGATGATTTCTTAAAAACTGTAATAGTTACGAACCTTGTTTTATTTTTACCCGACTGCGCCAGAAGGAGGGTTATGTTTTTCCAGTGTATGTATTTCTTTTTATATTTCTTTGGCACGCTCTGTAGCCTAAACGGCGTGATGAATTTTAGCTTGAGAGGTGTCGTTAGGTTCGTCTTGATTGTGAGAGTGACCCTGGGTATATCTAAATAGTAAAAATTAAAATGGCTATTTTTGGCGCCATATTACCTACGTCTTCAAAATTTTTTATTTACTTCAAAACCTATCGAGTGGGGTATCAAAATGCAGGGCTCGAAAAGACGATAACGTGAACATATATAATTTACATTAACAATTAAAAATTTAAAAATAAAAAATCCGACTGCTGAAAAATAATAAAAAAACCGGCCAAGTGCGAGTCGTACTCGCGCACCGAGGGTTCCGAAATGAAATGGCTTGATCTGCACATTTCAAAATATAATTTCATTTTATTTTATGTCTCACAGTTTTCAACATTATGATGAAAAATTTCCAAAAAAATACCATTCCCCCCCCCCCTTATCGCCGAAGTTTGCGGGGCGAAAAATCTGAAATAATTAGGGTTGATAGAAATTGACCCAAATATGGCACCAAAAATAAAACGATGTTCCTAACTAGTGCAGTTTTTTCAAAATCATCAAAATTCTTTCACAAACAAACTTAGTTATGCGGTCCGGTTTTTTTCACTTTACACGTCCAAAACCGATACGGAACCCTCGGTGCGCGAGTACGACTCGCACTTGGCCGGTTTTTTTTATTATTTTTCAGCAATCGGTGCTGTAATATTTAGGCTTTCTATTAATTCTAATTATTTCAGATTTTTCGATTTGCAAACTTCGGAGATAAGGGCCAATGGTATTTTTTTAGTTTTTTCTTTTAAATGTGCAGTTAAAGAAAGACCTATCGTTACGATACGCCACTTAACCTAATAACCCCACTTAAAAATTTCGAACCCCCACTTTGGCGCCATTTGCAATGAAAATAAGAATATTTTTTTCATTTGCAATAAAAGTGGGCATTCAATTGGCTGTGACAGACAGACGAAGTCGCACCATAAGGGTTCCTTTTTACCATTTTGGTACGGAACCCTAAAAAGAAACTCTGGCCTAAACAAACACTTACCACATGAAGACATTGCTTCACATCCTATGCACTAAGCAATATTTCTATAGCGGTATGCTGAAGATGTACTGCTTTATGTTACAGGCTCTAATCGGTTATGGAGGTGACGTGGACTCTGCGCAGTGGCTGTGTGGAGGCTCTGTGATCAGCGAGAGATTCATACTCACTGCTGCACACTGCAGTTCTACTCCTGCGCTGTAAGTTTATTGTTATGACACTGCACATCTACTCTGGAAGTTTATTTATGATTACTGCATTCGTATCAATAACTATCTATCTATCAGGATATAGTTTTGTTATTAGTGGGATTTATTTACGAATCAATGAGTACTGAATTCAAAGGCTATGACGTAATGAACGGTGCTGATGCACGCGTCATGTCCGTGAACGAGCGCTGTCAGTCGGTACTGGTCATCTCTTGACTGCTCAAGCAATATTTTGACATTATACAGGGTGGCGATTAGGTTATCACATTAAATGAAACCATGTATCCTAAATGGCGTTCTTTGTACATACACAATAAAAAAAATTGCCGGTTGCCGCTTTTACAAGTCAGTAAATGTACCAATAAATAGTACAACTGTTAATACAACATGTTGGTACATTTACTGACTTGTAAAAGCGGCAACCGGCAATTTTTTTATTGTGTATGTACAAAGAACGCCATTTAGGATACATGGTTTCATTTAATGTGATAACCTAATCGCCACCCTGTATAGGTTTAAATGATTTTTATTTTAGTACCATGGATTTCATTTTTAATCCTAAGGGATTTTTAGAATATCTCCCATGTTCTCACATAAGTACTAGGGCATAAATGTAAACAAAGAAATTGGTTAAAACCATGGAGTTTCTTGTCCGTTCTTCTCCATA
Source organism: Thalpophila matura (assembly GCA_948465475.1). Lineage (NCBI taxonomy): Eukaryota > Metazoa > Arthropoda > Insecta > Lepidoptera > Noctuidae > Thalpophila > Thalpophila matura. The sequence continues at coordinate 10,901,626 of OX419201.1, read as the reverse complement.
GGAATCGTTTTGGAACGGACACTAGCTTCAACTAACGGACAAACTCACTGACAACTATTTCTTGACTATTCAAAAGTGCCTGTAAATGGTCTAATTGAAATAAATGTTTTGACTTTGACTTTGAATGGAACTCAAGTCAAAGCTATAAAAGAAAGATTTTAAAAAATCATTGTGGAATTTTCAGGGGTAACATAACATTTGCTGCGCTTGGGCTTTTGAAACGCACCGATCCCAAGAAATACTGGACGATATATAAAATCAAGAGGATCATAGTTCATCCCCAGTACAAGCCTCCTTCTAAGTATCATGACATTGCTCTATTGGAGACAGAAACCGAGTAAGTTGAATTGAAGTATGGTCTTCTGACAAATTGCTGACAAACCAAAAAGTGTCTCTCCGTCCATACAAAATTTATCAGTTAGTTCATGGGACTCACAGTTTTAAAATATTGAGAAATAAAATAGGCATTTGATACTGTATTACAATATGTAGATATAGAGAAGACAAATAATATGGTATGTTGGTATGATGTAAAATAAGCTGTGACAATAGTTATTCGCGAAAATGAATGGAAAAACTTTGTACAGTGATCGCGAAAACCTAAGAAATTACTAGACCCACATTACTAGGTGTCAGTATTGGTGTTTCACAAGGATCCATTTTAGGACCCATATTTGAAAATGTACGATAATCAACAGTCTTGAATCTCAAAATTCTTAAAAATAAAGCGAATATGAGATTGCCCAACGCTCTTTTCCATGTAAAGAGTGATGAAGAATTGAAGATCACAAGGGTTTTTGATTGTATTTCAGAATCAATTTTGGCAAAAACATTTTACCTGCATGCCTGGATGGAGGAACACGTTCAAAATTGTATTCCTCGGCATTCGGGTGGGGCCGTCTGGGTCACAGGCAGTCTCTAGCAGATACATTGCAAGTTGTAAGTGTGCAGTTTTAAAACAGGAAATTTTATTTTTCATGTAATAATCTATATAAAAATGAATTGCTGTTCGTTAGTCTCGCTAAAACTCGAGAACGGCTGAACCTATTGATTTGAAACTATGTACAGTTGTTGTAGGGAAGACAAGGAAGGTTTAAACGCTGAGCATTGCAACGCATGCCGGGCACAGCTAGTATTATTATGTTGTAGAATTTCTTTATGTTGTTTACATTCGTTTATATTTGTATCTAGAGAAATTATTGTATTTTAAAAATCTACTTGAGTATTATGTATAGTTTTGGTAGCAACATTAGGTAACTTTTTTGCCGAATAATTCAAACCATTTATTTTCATCATCAGCTTATCATTTATCCGAGTTGCTATGTAAAGCAGTGGCAAAGGCTGAGGGGAAGTCGGTCCAATAAAATAGTAGCGAAATTATAAATAATTCCGTTCTACGTATGTCATACCTATTCCCCTAGTCAAAATATGTAAATACAGTGAATAAACGATAGGATAGGATAGATTTATTAAGTAGGTACACCCATATTATTGCATTGTCATCGAAGTGACATAATATGCGTTCCTCAGCTCAATCGGTTGAGAAGGTCTAAAATTCAGTTAAATATTTTACCCGGTACCCACACTGTAAGTTAAATAAAAGCTTGTAATAAGGGGTAGCCAGTTAATGTCAGCGTCTGTCCACACAAAATAATTCTCAACGCTTTTCTCAGGTATTTCTGAACGAATACTCTGAAATAGAATGTGCAGCAATATACCCACCACACAGACTATTGAAAAATGGATACGACCATGAAAAGCAGATGTGCTACGGAAGGAAAGACAAAATTGTCGACACTTGCGAGGTATTTATTATTATATTTTATTTTGGACTAGGAAATAACATAAATTATTATGGAGAGGAAGCTGTCATCAAAATTTAACTTTTGCTTATCAGAACACAGGATAAAATATTTACTTTTGAACGCATTCTAATTACTTTTAAATTCCTAGAGACATTCATACTTTTTCTAGTCTGTCGATTTTCGATTTCTGAAAATCTCAATTAAATCCTAAGCAACATTATTAACTGTATAAACTCATGTTAAATATATATAAAAGTAGGTAACTAAGTTAAGCTCATTACAGAATTTGATTTTTACTTAGCGGTAAATAGTTTTATTATAACCAAGTTATGTAGGTATTGATTTTACATCTAAAAATCGATACTGCCGTTAATCGATCCATTGGGTAGGTATGTATCTGTTACCGGACAAACCCGATTTCAGTCCAAACTAGTTTGTCCTACAAGCTTTATGCTAAACTAGTTTGGCCTAGGCCGATCTGATTTTGAATTATTATTAAGCTTAAGGACAGTAAATTAAATTAAAAAGCGACCTTAGGGTCAACATCAATGACCTTGAGGTCAAACTAAATGTCCAGGACAATGACTGAATGAAAGGAACTGAGTCGAGGTGCCTTAACTTTGGAACTGAAACTTTTCCGGCGCTGCGGGAAGAGCAGCCTCGTCGCTCTTGCGTTACAAAGCGCAGGCATCCATATTCACCTCCGCAGCTTCGGCGACCAGTATCAGCCACTGCGGCCCGAATGATGCCTAAGCTTTATTACGGCGGGCGGAGGCTGATCTCCCTACGGTCCTCCGGTTTTTGAAACACTCTAGGGGTAGGGCAGACAAGTACCACGTGGAGTCGGGGTTGACTAAGTCAGTTCCGCGGCCTATCCTATAAAACTATTACATTTACCATGCATGGGTGAAAATAATAATAATTATTAATAATCACTTCGGCCTAGGCCAAACTAATTAAGCCTAAACGTTATAGGACAAACTAGTTTGTCCTAGTATAAACTAGTTTATCCTGACACGCGTACCTACTAGTTTAGCCTAGGACAAATTAGTTTGGCTTGAAATCGGGTTTGGCCGGTAACATATCTACTCTGAGTAGTCTCATATTCTTGACAAGTAAAAGTAAACAAAAGATTGTTATTTTTTTCTGTGCAGATCGTGTTGTAGCGTTGAAGTTCGAAGTAGGTATTTATATGTTTTTGGGAATCTAGATCAATTTTAAATAAGCGGCTAAGTGCGAGTCGTACTTGCCCACTCAGGGTCCTGTACCATCTTTGATGTATAAAAGTTAAAAAAAGTGGACCGCATAACATAAGTTTGTTTGTGAAGGAATTTTGAAAGAACAATACTACTTAGGAACATCATTTTAATTTTGGTGCAATATTCAGGTGAATTTCTATCAACTCAAATTATTTCAGATTTTTCGCTTTGCAAACTTCGGAGATAAGGGGTGCGAAAGGGAATGGTATTTTTTAAAACATTTTTCATCATAATTATGTCGAAAACTTTGAGGCATAAAAACAAATGAAAATATATTTTGAAATGTGCATAAGTAAGCATTAAGCCCTTTCATATGGTATGCCATTTGACCGAGTAACCCCACTTTAAACTTCGAACCCCCACTTGGAGCCATTTGCAATGAAAATATTTTCTTTACTTATTTTTGCAATAACGGTGGACAAGCATTTTTCAAGTCCATAGCATTAGTTGTTGGTGAAATAAGCAGCTGTGACAGACGGACGGACGGACAGACGAAGTCGCACCTTATGGATTCCTTTTTACTATTTTGGTACGAAACCTTAAAAAAGACACGATTTTTATAATTATTATCAAATAATTACAAAATCTATTTAAATACAAATGAAGAGCAAAGGAGAATGGGCTGTATGTCGCCAGTGCTGGATCAAGTTGTGACATATGACATTTTAAAGGTCATGGAAATAGCTTTATTCTATTGTATAACACCTCAGATCATAGAAACAAGGAGATGTGCCAAGGGGCTATCGAGCTTGATGCCTGATTTTGAGCAAATTGCTCATACAAAAAACGTACGCGCTGGCGACGAACCGAACACGATCGATGGTATAAATACAGTGTTTTAGTTTAGTGCTAGTATTGAGTGACGATTAATAATGTTAGATTGAGGGTGTGTGGAATGTTTAATGCGTGGGAGATCTTTCTATTCACAAGGAGCGCTTAATTATGCGCGTAATTGTGTCGAAAAATTTACTAAAAGTGGCATCAGTTGTTCCCGTACTAATTTGCTATGATGATATCTCCTTGTTTCTATGATCTGAGTATAACACCAATAATGACAGATGTGCAGGCAAGGAACTATGAATATTTTTCTATTTTCATAAAATATGGGTTTCACCTTTTTACCTTTGTTACGGTGACATTTCTATGATGAATAGGCACTTTCTACTCAGTCGTTTCCTCATGAGTTGACTGAGGGGCGCACAGTGTGTTAAGAACCCGAATTTTGTGTCATCATGTTTTTATTCAAGAAATCGATAGTTTTTATCATTTCTAGTACTAAAGTTCAACTCCGGTTTCACTACGACTTGTAATTGATTTTTTAAAAAATGTCAAAGTTTCGTAATATCCGCGTCATGAAAATCGAAAAAAAAATCTTATTTAAAAAACGGAACTACGTATTCCAGTTTCTATTTATTCCATCGATTGTACGTACAGTAACCCATCGTTCCACCATTTTTTATTGCTTTAGTATGAATGGGACGCGTGCTATGATTTTTTTTCTCATTTTTCTTTTTTATTTTTTTATTCACCTATAACACCGTATTAGTTCGTGATTTCTACATCAAAATATTGCTTATTCTTTCTTTTATGCGTAGTATTAAAACCACAACCTAATTCCTTGTTATGCTGGACTTATTGCAAATTTTAGTAATATTCGAAATATCCGCACTTAGGGCTGTCACATCAACCAAAATGTGGATACTTTTTTTACGTTATAATTAGTGATGAAACGATTATTGCTTAGCGATTACGATTACGATGATTGCCCGAAATAATCGTCGATTACGATTACGATTATTTAAAAAATATGTTTAAATATTTCTTTTTCATCGTTTGAGGAATTAATTAAACATATTTGAAGGACGAGTTTAAACATTTTAAGTTTTTCTTTTACTAATAAAATTGTTGAAACGTCTAAAATTCCCATCGGTGTACTAAACTAACCGAAAAAGTGAGGCAAACTATGCTAACCGAGGCAGATATGGGAAGATTTGATGTTAGAAAACCATCTAGAGAATTTCAAGCATATCCAAACAGAATTTACAGATTTTTTTTTTCAATCTGAAATCTTTAAAATGAATGTTATTGTTATCCCCCAGAGAGTGCCTAGGAAACAGGAAATACGTGCTTTAGAAAAATAATGATTTAACTTGTTTCAAATTTATTACCATCTGGTGCTGCTACCATAAAATGTAACTATCACACTCCGAAGAAAAATACATATACGTAGTACTTCAAAATTCGTCAAGCAGTATAGACTACCTACAGGAGGCCACAAAAGAACAAACGAACATACATACACCCGAAAACATTACTCTCCTTCCGCAATAGTCGGGTACCGCTTGAATTAAGATCACAAACGTCACCTGCGCATTAGCTGGTTTTTCGGTCTCTTTGGCGGAATGAAGACGGGGGGCGCCGAGGCTGCACGCGATTGGTTCGTCAGTCGATGTTCGTCGTCTATTGGACTTTTCTTTATTACCTACGTATTATCAACTGTCTATTGTCTATTAGGCCAAAAATGTACATGCGCGATCTGTGATCAAGATCCCTGCCGATACTTATACCTATATTATATAGCTGCCAAGTCCTTGTTAACCGACTTCCAAAAAGGAGCTGCATTCGGTTGGTTTTTTTATTGCAAATTTTAGAATAAGAACAATACTATTATCACATATTATGTAATTTTAAAATGATAAAGCCAAGCGAAATATGTAATGTTTCCAACACGAATCAAACTAATATCTACTAAATTTCTCAATGGGCACCGAAATACGTTTTTGTAAGTACCTACCTTAATTTTTGTCGGAAGGAAGCCACTAATACCACGGAAAAAATATTTTAGATATTACAATACATAATACACATACGATGTTTTTCGAAGTGTAGATTTGACCAAAGACATTATTAATTTACAAAAAATACATAACTCGAATAATCGTTAAATAATCGTAATAATAATCGACGATTACGATTAATCACTAAATGCCAATAATCGCGATTACGATTAATCGTAATCGTTTCATCACTAGTTATAATATTTTAGTTTATTTATTATGTCGATGACTAGGTATCGTTATTTTGTCGCTTAGTTGGCCATTATTGTGTAAATGTTAAATGAAAACTTAAAAGACCACCAAGTTTTAAGAGAACCATCAAACTACAATGAAATGACTACGATAGGTATAAAACTACGGTCTAATTCTACGCCGAGTCCCTCCACGACTGCTCAATAACTACTGGCGCTTTCTGGATACATGTAGTGAAAATGGTATCATAATGTTATTAAATATTAAGACATTCCAAAAACAATTGACACAAGCGGGGCCTGAACCCGCGGCCTCTGCCAAACCGTGGCTAGCACTCTCACCAACTGAGCTACTGTGTCACTGTGTACTGAATCAATTGAAATTTGGAATCCCTTTTTACGCTTCTTCTGAGCGTTAGCGACATCTATCGGAGAATAGTTACAAACTCCAACTCAATGTTTCTAACTCTTGCAGTTAGAAGAACATCGATACGATATCACCATAAACCGATATACATTATAAATGTATATTTTTTGCAAAATGGTATCATGTTGAGCTGGTACACCTTCTTGGGCAACAGTCAATAAATTCTCATCCGAAGAACATAACTAGTAGCAGTAATGGCTAATAATAGGCTAATATAGGTAGTGGCGTTTTACTTCACGCTCCTCTCTGGTTTATGCTTGCTGCTGCTTGTCTGCTAGCGGTTACGATTCTTTAGTCAATTTTGTGTTGTCATTTCTATGTTAGTAGAAATTTAAACGTTTTTACTAAATTCAAATAAAAAATCATTTGAGCACTGTTTTTTCATATAACAATTCTATCACAGATTCTCTGATCTGATCTGATCAGATGAAAATCTGATCAATTCTCGTCTGATCCAATCATTTCTGATTTTCACCTATTAGAGAGAAAAAGAAAAGCCAAAAGATACCCACTACCGGCAGCGGCATTGTCTTTGTTGAGACCAAATAACGAACAAAATCCAGCAATCAATGATTATTCCCATGTTGAATTTGTTGTCATTAGTAATGAGGATGAGTAAGCACAGTAAGTTAGCCACTTAATTTAAATTCAAAAAAAATTGTTTTTTGTCGTATAAAATATATTGAAAGTTATTTTTTTTTCGGATACACGAAAGTGACAGCCCTGAAGAAAATATAAAATTAACTATAACTTCAGCATAACAAGGAATTAGGTTGTGGTTTTAATACTACGCATAAAAGAAAGAATAAGCAATATTTTGATGTAGAAATCACGAACTAATACGGTGTTATAGGTGAATAAAAAAATAAAAACGAAAAATGAGAAAAAAATTCATAGCACGCGTCCCATTCATACTTATGCAACAGAATTCGGTGGAACGATGGGTTACTGTACGTACAATCGATGGAATAAATAGAAACTGGAATACGTAGTTCCGTTTTTTAAATAAGATTTTTTTTTCGATTTTCATGACGCGGATATTACGAAACTTTGACATTTTTTAAAAAATCAGTTACAAGTCGTAGCGAAGCCGGACTTGAACTCTAGTACTAGAAATGATAAAAACTATCGATTTCTTGAATAAAAACATGATGACACAAAATTCGGGTTCTTAATGCTGTGGGGCGTGACTACGACGGGCAATTCTCTCTCTCTCTGTAATAAACGGTATTTAGTTCACTTTATTTATGTTGACGATTTAATTATATTTTTTTTTTTGTGACATTGAAACATGTCAAAGCCATGTTATGCTTATATTAAGTTATTAAATATATAAGTGATTCTCAAAAATCATATGACCCGAGCGGGATTTGAACCCGCGACCTCTGCCGAACCGTGGCTAGTGCTCTGAACCTGAACCCAAATAGTGCTTTGACATGTTTCAAATTCACAAAAAATATACATTTATAATGTATAGATGGTGATATCGCATCGATGTCCGATAACTGCAAAGCATTGAGTTGGAAATACTGCATAAGTTTTCCGATAGATGCCAAACGCTCCTAAGAAGCGTATTACAAAGGGGTCTCAAATTTCAGATGAGTCGGGCAGGACCCGGTAGCTCAGTTGGTTCAGAGCACTAGCCACGGTTCGGCAGAGGTCGCGGGTTCAAATCCCGCTCGGGTCATATGATTTTTGAGAATCACTTATATATTTAATAACTTAATTATAATTTTATTGTTGATTTCTTAGAATTCCGGTTAGACGAGGTAAAGCTAATATTATTATTGTAATCTAGAAATTTTATGGTACAAATCAACATGCTTTTCATTAATATCCGCCATAATTTGTGGTGGGCCTAATCCTCTAACAAAAAAATGTCTCCTTTGTCTAATAATGTCGAACTTTTGAAATGGGCCTAGGTAAGTATATTATTCAATAGCATCTGCGAATCAAAAAATACAGGGGTACCTATAATTTTTCTTTATACTTATTTTAATTTGTTTTTGTATAGGGTGACAGCGGTGGATCTCTACAAATTGATGATTTCGGATGCATTTACACCATAGCTGGCGTGACGTCATATGGCAAGGATTGCGGCCAGCAGCTCGGCGTAGCTGGCATGTATACCAGGGTCTCCTACTACCTACCCTGGATCGAGAACATCGTGTGGCCAGGAGAAGCTGAAGGACTCACAAAAAAAGAGAATGAATGGTATGATAAATGGTTTAGAGAACACTAAACTCACAAACCGAGAAGATATTAATATAAAGTTTCTCCCAATAGAGTTTCAAACTTATGATTTTATTTATATAAAATACTTTGTAATTTGTGAACGTTTATATTGATACTAGTTAGGGTTCCGTAGGATATATTCACGCTTCTACTGATCATAAAATTTGTGAACCATCTACTAGTAAAGTGTGTTCACATTCTCAAAAGCTTTTCTAGCAGATAAAGCCTACTATAACATTAATGAGTTTCTAGCTGAAAAAAATTGATTCCTTTTTTTATTATATTTTAATGTCATTTTATAATGTTATACCTACCTACGTATTCATAATAATTATCTTTATACCATTCCCCCTCTAAAAAGCTTATTTTATTCACTGAAAACAGTGAATAAAAAGCACTTTTACTCACTGTTTTGATGTTTGAAAATGGAACACACCAATGTATTCGACCACAGATTTAAAGAACCTATGCTAGATGCGGCACGTTATTAGATTGTATGAAAACCGAACGTGTCATCTTTTTTATACCTACGATAACTTCACCCCAGCCATTTAGTGATGTGCTCAGAGTAAACAGAATTGTTTCAATCACTAAGCGTCACTGAGCTAACAGACTTTTTTTAGTACGAACAGTCGAACATGCAGGGCACGCTTGGTCGTGGCTTGCCGTATCTAGTGTAAGTGTAATCTGTGTATTCGACATATATTGATGTGTTCTAAATTCAATTTGATTGGTCGACATTTTCGACAAGAAGTTTAGCATTAGAATAAAAACTGTTTTGTGTTCTTTGCTGTCCTTAGTAAATTGGCGCTATTTTGAATACTGTAAGTTGTACGAACACAAAGTTTAGTGTTACTTTAATCTTTAATTTTGTGTTTGTTTAGTGTTGTTCTAATCGATTAAAAATGCATTCTAGTGATGAAGATGTGTTAACACCTGAGTTTGTGAAAGAGAGGGCGGCCGATATAGTGGAAAGGTGGAAAGCTTGCTACCCAAAAAATCACGGCTGGTTTACATCAAAGCCAATTTAACTTTACTTTTTCTTAATTATATGTATATTTTCACTTAAATCTTTCTTTTTCTCGTAGTCATGGTATAAAGTATAGTATGCAACTCTTGAATAAAACGGATTTATATCGAGGGCCATGAATCGCTCGCGTCGCTCAGGATTCTAACACTTGAATCACTCGCTACGCTCGTGATTCAATCATCATGAATCACTCCCTTCGGTCGTGATTCAATCGTTAGAATCCTTCACTAGCTCGTGATTCATCTATGGCCCTCGCTTTAAATCCGTCCTTTATTCACTAATTGCATAATATACTATTAGTATTATTTTTGACATTTTATTGACATGTATTATTGACATTCTACAGGGTGGCAGGTTAGACAGTGGAAATATTTTAAGAGGTCAGTGCACTCATCATTATGAACAACTTTAACTATGGGACCAATCCTGAAATCGCGAAAAAAAAATCAGCTGTTCCATACATTTTGTTGAGTTATGTGAACATAAATGTATGGAACAGCTGATTTTTTTTTCGCGATTTCAGGGTTGGTCTCATAGTACAAGTTGTTCATAATGATGAGCGCAATGACCCCTTAAAATATTTCCACTGTCTAACCAGCCACCCTGTATATAATTTAATTATTGTTATTTTTGTTTAGTATTTTCCATTGCCTTTATTGAATAATAATGAATGACTTTTAATGAATGATGATTTAATGTAAGATATTATTTTTGTTTTTTATTATTTTATTAATATTTGTATGCCATTGATCTAGGCAAACATGATGATCTGTACTATTACTTTTAACATCTTGCATGCTGACAATTGTTTTGTATGTATTTACTCATGTTTGGACAAATAAAATTATCTTATCTTATCTTAAAATATCTCCGCTGATCAAACCTCGGATTCTGGCAGTAATTCAGAATATTGTGATAGTAGTGATAATGACAAAGACGGATCAGAGTTTGAAGACAATGAAAATTTGGTCTAATTTTAAAGCGTGGGCACTCCGATTCAATATTTCTCATGATGCTTTAAGAAAATTGTCAACAATTGTCAATAAGAGAATTCCACATTTACTGTCAAAACTGCACCTACCCAAATCCTGCACCTACCTAAATCAAAAACCATGAAAATCGGTCCAGCCGTTCTAAAGTTATGTGTTCGAAGAAATCCGACTTTGTTTCTTTACCCCCGACTTCGTTCGCGTGACCCACTGTGCATTTTTCCGGGATAAAAAGTAGCCTTATAGCACTCAGTGATAATGCAACTTCCTATTAGTGAAAGAGTTTTCAGAATTGGATCAGTAGTTCCGGAGATTACCCCCTACATACAAACATACAAACTTTACATCTTTATAATATTAGTATAGATATAGATTTTGCACTAAGGAACCCTAAACTATCTGTAATGGCGTTCCTAGGAGTCGTAAAGTGGAAACCTCATTTCTATTTTTCGGCTAAACAGCTGAGTGAATGCTCTGTAATGATAAATGGGTTATGATGGCGAATTAAGGCGACGGTAAATGGTAACGGCCGTAAATCTCAAGTTTTAAATCTCTTATTTCGCCGTCCAATAATGCAGGTTAGTTGTGCAATTTTTTTATGTTAAACTAGAATATATATACATCAATCGTACCTGTGAAAATTTAACTATTGTAGTAAAATACTTAATGAAATAAATTCATGAATTAATGTCTACCGAAAACATAAAAACGTAATTACTTTCAAATCGCTTAAGATATTTTCATGATTTGTTTTGTGTGAAAAGACTATGTTACTACCTATAATATTGCCTGTTACTTTTTTTATTTTATATTTTAGATACTAAAAAGTAATAATACGTCTAATTCGGCACAGCACGCTTCTTGATAGGTGAGTCGTATTGCTCGATGGAAGTATGTCCCGTAGCTTGAGCTCAGCGCAGAACACTCAAGCTATACCACCCAAATCACTCAAGGGCGTTGGCAGTTATCAGCGCCTTAATTTTAACTATTAAATTAATATTATTTGTTATTCATTATTTACTAAGAAATCTCTGGGCCTATTGAAATATTACCAACATTGAGAGGTATATTACACTAAAAAAATAATTCCGCATATGAAAGTAAGACCTATGAGCAAACTTTAACAGGTCACGAATACTTATTGTCAGTTGGCTTTAAAATTGTAATGGCAAAATATTCTTATATAAATATGTACACTTTCACTGACATCAAATATTTACAGATAAATAATACTCTGTCTATAAGTGCTGCTTGGGTGTAGGTCACACGATCAAAAAGTCGAGTGATTGCAACTACACTGCTATATTACTATAAATAAGTCGAATGAAAGAGGTTCTACCGACTTGGAAAAAGCAGATGTGTGGAATAATTGCATACTGATGTCCATTATGGTACTTATTAGAATTCTAGTTGCGATTACTCTATATTTATTCGATTAAATGGCTATTCAGACGATAATCTTACGATATTTACTGCATTTAAAAGCTGAGAGAAGTGCGCCCAAATCGCGTTGAGAGAACGTGCACAGATCGTTTACTCGACATTTTAAAGATCCGTCTCTCCACCAAATAGCTGAAAGAGAAACGTGCTGTTGACTTTCTTACGACATGATTTTGCTAGTTGGGTAGCACAAACACACATGTTGGATAATATCGGACGATAAAAACGCAGCTGTGTGGATAGGAACGCATTATGCAATAAAGCATGCAATTATATCGTATCTGTGTGGGTAGCCTTAAATTCAGACTCCAGCAAGCCGCTACTTTATAATGTATAGATAGGTTGCCCGAAAGGATCAATTGCGATCAAATGTTTGCGTCATTCATTGTAAAAAACAGGTTTAAAAAAAACCGACTTCCAAAAACTACACTAAAAACTATGAAATAAAAATGTTAAACTTCCATAAATAAAAATCTAAATGTATTTTGAAGTCGGCGGGGCCTCTTCAGGTTTTTAACTCTCAGCCTTTGAACAGGAAGAACGTGCGCAGTGTGTGCAAGCTTGCTTTGCGCCTCGACAAATTAACATTTCCTTTCATTCCTCCATAATCTACAATGTTGCTTATTTTTATGCTAGGCCCCGTCGACTTCAATATACATTTAGATTTTTATTTATGGAAGTTTAACATTTTTATTTCATAGTTTTTAGTGTAGTTTTCTTTAAACCTGTTTTTATTTTTATCTTTTTAGTGTAGTGTAACCTGTGTAACCATTTTTTTGTTGTTAATAATTACAATAAAGTATCATAAAATCATTTATGTACTGCCTTTGCCACACATTTTGTATGTACCTACTTTTACCGAGATCGATTACTTCCACGAATTTAAATAGGTACTTATATTCATAGATGTTGGTGGATAAGAGCGTTTCAATAAACAAAAACAGTGTTTGTTTCAGTTTATAATAGCAATAGACTCGCTCCCTAACCTTCCATCAAATGCGACTTAAGCATAAAAAAATTGTGTGTACTATACACCTCTGTCTAACCATGCGGGAAATACCGGCGTGATGTTATGTATGTATAATATCGAGATCGATTGCGTTCAGGAATTCATGTACCTACACAATATCACTTTTTCATCATTGTCATGATGTCATCGAAATACACCAAAAATATCGTTTATTACACATGGTTAAAAATCTACTCAACCCAAGTTAATAAATTTTATATGGGACCACCGCGCGAGGTTCTTCTACCATATGAAAAAGAATCACGTAAATCGGCTCAGAGATCACGGAGTAATCGGTGTACATACATGAAAAAAAAAAAAAAAAAAGAAAAACAACCGAATGCAGAACCTCCTCCTTTTTGGAAGTCGGTTAAAAATACTTTATTCGGTTTACAACAGATTTACTTAGTTCATACATAATTCTTGTTTAATTATATTTCGTTTAATGACACATTTAGCTCTCGATCCAGGGTGAAGGAGACCCTGGTGTATATGCCAGCTGAGCCGAGGATGCCGCAGTCCTTGCCGTATGACGTCACGCCAGTTATGGTGAACACACATCTGATGTTATCGTCATTAATTTGCAGAGGTCCACCGCTGTCGCCCTGAGGATGGGTGATATAAATATAAATTAATAATAAAATAACTCAGCGACATTTCGAAAATTTAAAAACTGTAGATTGTAGTATGATCATTAGAGATTAATATGAATTCTATATCACTTTAATAGTGACGACCGTTTTGACTTATTTTGCTCGGGGCAGTCTTAATGGAGATGCATTAAAATAACTTTCGAAATTGACGATATTTCAGCCAGCCGGCTCTTAGGTGAATCACACACCGCCCCGCGCTACGCTGCGGGGTGCGTGGCGACGGAACAAAAATCCCGCGCGTGAATGCGTTTTCAGTGTGTTGCACCATGCGTGATTTCTATACAAATACAGGTACTTGCAAACAACGGAACATCACGCACCCCCGCGCTACGCTGCGTGATGCGGGGCAGTGTGCGAATCGCCTTATGCTTGCGTGCATTTCAACACGGATCGATTCCATGAGCAATTATCGTAGCTAATGTCAACACGACCGAAGAATATGACAACTTCCGATACAATGTGATGATAACCTTTCTGTGCTAATTAGAACACAGATGAGAGAGAACTAGGTATAGGTAAGTCCCGGCACCAGTATTGATTACAAACGTCACCTGCGCATTAGCTGATTTTTCGGTCTCTGGCGGAATGAAGAAGACGAGGCTGCACGCGATTGGTTCGTCAGTCGATGCTCGTCGTCTAACTGGACCATTCTCTGTTATTTATTGTCAACTTTCTATTGTCTATTAGGCCGGAAATGTACATGCGCGATCTGTAATCATCTTTAGTGCCGGTACCTATACCAAGATTGACCAATTTATTAAAGTTTTGGTACAATAAATTACAATTGAGCTAGCTGTTTCGTTTCCAAATAAACGAGTCTTGTGGTCTTCTCTTTTTGTAATTTATAAAGTCTTCTGTTACATGACCATATTATGGAAGGCTGTTTTTTGCTGTAAACTAAACGGAAAACTCATAGTGGGTTGGAGGTTTTAAACCTGCTTCATAAGCACCAAGTTTAATTCAAAATCTGGCAAGCCCATGCAACTTTAAAAAAACCAAATACTGGTAACGTAAATCTGGTACTGAGTTGCAGAAAAGGTCATTAAGTTTTAAAGGAGACTTTAACGATAGAAATTGTATGGTTAAAGTCTCCTTTAAAATTCTTCTGCAACCGACCGTGGGACACATAACTACAGATTTACGATGAAGGAACACAGTGTGAGGAAACCAGCCTATTTGATATGCCGTGTGACGAACGAAAAGGAACGTTCGAGAAAGAATCTCACCGTGACATTCTCCCTCGAACGTTCGCAAACAAATTGGCAGTTCTCGCGGTGATATCACGCGGCGAGTCGGCACAGAATAGGCAGGCTGGACTCCTTGTATCGCCAACACGCAGTGTGTAAGTGTGATGATCAACGCTCGTTTCGAAAGCTGTGAGGAGAGATCTTCAGCCTTCAGTGAGATACTAGTGGACTGGTTTTGTACCCAAAAATAATTTAAATTCTGCTAACAAATAATTTACCTCACAGGTGGCGATAATTTCTCTATTGGATCCATAACACATTTGCTTCTCATGATTGTAGCCATGTTTCAAGTGCCTGTGTGGTTGATACATTCCTGCGCACTCCGATTCTTCGAATGCTTGAAGGTTTACCTAAGGACGAAGTTTCAATAGACAAATTAATGTTGGAAAAGCGGTGGCTAACACATCGAGCAAGGTCCGAGCAAGGCCGAAAGCAATCCTGAAATTGACAATTAACTTGATAGCATTAACGCAGAAAGAAAAGTAAAAGTGTAATGTACGGTTCCTGAACTACTGTAGTACTGTTTATGAACTTTCGGCTGGCGCAGTGGCTGAAAGATTTGTTTTGGGCACAGCACGAGACAAATATATTTGTTTTGGGCCTAGGTGTTTGTGCATGAGACATTTGTGTGTATACCCAAGATACTTACTGAATTATGTAACAACATTGAACCTAACCATTGTAAAATAATCTATGTATATTGTGGTGGAAATAAAAAGTTATGTTATGTTATGTTACTTACAGGGAAATTCCTAGTGTGAGGCAACATTTAATAAAAAATATGTTTTGTATCATAGCCTAGACCATTCTTAGATATTATAATACTAAAATAGTTCAAATGATCTTAGTTGTCAAGAAGATGGGTAGGTTACTCCCCATTGGGTAGCAGTCCAAAGAATTTCAACGAATATTTAACAAATGCTTCAAATAAAAAGAGGTCCGAGCATGTTGCCTTGTGGAACACCACAGCCTGTTGTGTATTTCAGAATTTAAATATGATATTTTTCTGGTTTCCTAAAACTTCGTTTAAAGTCATTTCACATTTTTGGAACTATGATAGTACATAATACTTTATGATTGACAACATCTAAAGCTTTACTCATTGCAAAATAACCTAGAATCGTTTTGATAGCTCTACAAATATATTTCTCTAATAAATATGAAATTTTGTTGAACGCAATACAGTGAACTCACTCGTTTTCTGTCTCCAGGAGTGCAATGTGGAAGGTGGAAGGTGCCTTGCACTCCGGGTGAATCACGATCCTCTTGATTTTATATATTTTCCAGTCTTTTTTGGGGTCGGTATGTTTCAACAGCCCGAGTGCCGCAATTTCCTCTGAAAACATAATAATTAGATATCATATTAAACTTGACAAAGAAAAAGTGCATAGTACAGTAATTTTCTACTATAATTTAGAACCTCATAAGTGACGTAGACTTACAGCACTCCTGTAGATGTGCAGTGTGCAGCAGTGAGTATGAATCTCTCGCTGATCACAGAGCCTCCACACAGCCACTGCGCAGACTTCACGTCATCTCCATAACCGATTAGAGCCTGGAATTGAATAGATATACATTTAAGTGTAAATTACTGAAGTCGCAAATGGGGGCAAATTGACCTTAGACCGACCGTTAGCTAGGAATACGGTAGATATAACACCTACGCTGCTTCTTATCATAAGACATGGGTATTGTGTTTTGGTACGCGCGACCGAAATTAAAAACAATCGGATAGAATTAAAATGCTACAAAAAATAAATTGATATTTCTGTGCATGCCTGAAATACGATAATGAATGACATTAGAAAGACATATTGTCAGAAAAAGTTTATAAAGACATACCATATGTGGGAATTCCCATCTCTCCGCGTTTCGACCTCCGACAGCCAAAGCGATTTCGTACGTATAGTCATAGCATTGCTTTTCTTCCTTCCAAATCTTCTTTACATTAACATTACCGTAACCACGACAGCGGTACGGTAACTTTTGAAAATAATCATAACATTCTAAAAACAAAACAAAATTAATCTACTTTGGTCATATAGGTATAGGTACCGCCATCAGTTATGAGCACAGATCGCGCATGTACATTTTCGGCCCAATAAACAATAGACAGTTGACAATACGTAATAGAGAATAGTCCAATAGACGACGAGCATCAACTGACGAACCAATCGCGTGCAGCCACTAAATCATTATCGATAATAATAAATAAAATACTTCCTGAAGCAGAAGGTTTGTGCATGGGCGAACCGTATTCGTCGGTATAAGCGACGGGTAGAGCGATATCTCCAGAATCGCATGTTCCAGAGCGATCAGAGGTGGGTATATAGAACTTGGGAGCGACCTGAACAAGGTGATGTTGATGTGCATCGCCCGGATGACGATGCCACAAATGCATTCTGGCGCGGCATCTGGTCGGTGCCCGTCTGTCACGCTGAGGCTGGCTGGATACGTGATGTAGAGCGTATGTGTGAACCTATACCAGAAATGGAGGAAATAGTCATTACTCCACTAGACGTGGCCTGTGCAGTCCGCCCGATTCCAAACTGGAAATCACCGGGACCGGACGGACTGCACAATTTTTGGTTAAAATGGTTTCGTAGTTCACACATTCGCCTGGCATCGCAATTTCAGTCGGCCTTAGAGTCCGGGTCGCTACCACAGTTCCTTACAACAGGAGTTACCCACCTGCTCCATAAATCAGGTAGTTCCGCGGAACCCAAGAATTATAGGCCGATAACATGTTTGCCGACGGTCTATAAACTTCTTACATCCATTTTGAGAGCAAAAATTACCACCCATATCGAAATCAATTCCATTATGTCTGCCTCTCAGAATGGATGTAGGAACGGGTCCCGCGGTACTAAGGAGCTGCTCCTCATTGATATGGCCATTAGCCAACAGGTTCGTCGATCCCGAAAGGATCTGTCGACATGTTGGATAGATTATAAGAAGGCCTATGACTCGGTGCCACATGCATGGCTCATGAGGGTGCTGGAGTTGTATAAAATTGATGCAACTCTACGCGCCTTCCTGATGTCATGTATGGGGCAGTGGAGTACGGTTCTTCGCTATCCAGGATGTCGGCAGATTCGGGGGACCGATGAACCCATAAGGATTAAGCGAGGAATATTCCAGGGCGATAGTCTGAGCCCACTATGGTTTTGTTTAGCCTTGAACCCTCTTAGCACGCTGCTGGAGGGTTCGGGGCTGGGCTACCGGTTGAAAAGAGGTGGTCAGGTAATATCCCACCTCCTTTACATGGATGATCTGAAACTCTTTGCCACCAACAACTTGCGACTGATGGAGTTACTGAAGATAACTGAAACCTTCAGTAACGCCATCAGGATGGAGTTTGGTGTGGACAAGTGTGCAGTCATGCATGTAAAGAGAGGAGAGATTATGGAATCCGAGGGCACCCAACTTTCGAATTCCATACAACTTAGATCCCTCTCCTCAACCGAAACCTACAAGTATTTGGGTATGTCGGAAGCGTTGGGCATCAATGGAGCTGACATGAAGCAATCGTTGAGGGAGCGCTTCTTTGGCCGCCTGAAGAAAGTACTTAACAGTCTTTTGTCAGGCGGAAATAAGGTGCGCGCATTCAACGGTTGGGCCATGCCGGTTTTGATGTACTCTTTTGGCATACTCAAATGGACTCAGACAGAACTAGACGCCCTGGATAGGAGAGTCCGGACACTGCTGACCGCAAACCGGATGCATCACCCACGTTCCTCGGTCATGAGGCTGTACATCCCGCGGAAGTGCGGGGGCCGAGGCTTTTTAAATGCCAAGACCCTCCACAACCGTGAGGTGTGCAGTCTCAGAGAATATTTTCTCAAAGCCGACGTGGGTATGCACCGGGATGTGGTCGCAGTGGACAAGGGGCTCACACCGCTGTCCTTGGCTAAAGAG
Source organism: Thalpophila matura (assembly GCA_948465475.1). NCBI lineage: Eukaryota > Metazoa > Arthropoda > Insecta > Lepidoptera > Noctuidae > Thalpophila > Thalpophila matura. The sequence continues at coordinate 10,882,586 of OX419201.1, read as the reverse complement.
AACTGGTGCAAACCTGTAGTGCTCAGTACTAATGATCGCAGGGAGGTATGGCAAAGTAAGGAGCTACACGGGCGCTTTTATCGGGCCCTTCATGGACCCGATACAGACTTCTTAGCGTCCGTGTCTTGGCTACGCTTCGGTGACCTCTTTGGGGAAACCGAAGGTTTTGTCTGTGCAATTATGGACGAAGTTATCATGACGAATAACTACCGGAAATATATTGTGAAGGATGGGACGGTTGACATATGTCGGGCATGCCACCGTCCGGGTGAGTCCATAAGACATATTGTTTCTGGTTGTTCCCGTCTGGCTAACGGCGAGTACTTGCACAGGCATAACCAAGTGGCCAGGATTATCCACCAGCAACTTGCTTTGAAATACCGCCTCGTGGATTCAGAGGTACCGTACTACAGGTATGTGCCCGACCCAGTTCTCGAAAATGACCATGTCACGTTGTACTGGGATCGATCTATTATCACTGACAGGACTATTGTTGCTAATAAGCCTGATATAGTGATAATAGATCGAGTAGCGCGCCGCACGGTGATAATCGATGTTACCATCCCGCATGACGAGAACCTCGTAAAAGCTGAGAAAGAGAAACAAATCAAATATCTCGACTTGGCGCACGAGGTTGTTGACATGTGGAATGTTGACTCGGCTATCATTGTGCCGATTGTCGTAACGGCCAATGGCCTTATGGCCAAGAGCCTCGATCAACATCTCATGAGGCTCTCGTTAGGCGGCTGGGTCAAGGGCCTGATACAGAAAGCAGTTCTCCTTGATACGGCTCGCATTGTGAGGAGGTTCCTGTCTCTGGAGTCCTAACCACCGGTAGCTTGGACCCTGCTCCCCATACCGGTGGATCTCTATTTTTTATGTTTTTAAATGTTTTGTTTTTTTTTTTTTTTTTTTTTTTATTTAATTTTATACTTAATGAAATATTTAAAAATATAAATAATATGTATGAAAAATGAATAAAGGAAAATAAAATAAATAAAAAAAAATAAAAAAATCAATAATAATACATTCTGGAAAAGAATCTATTGATTGAATAACCGATATTAAATTTTATTAAGTAAGCATTTGGTATTATCATGAAGCGAACAGTGAACAGTACGATCAATATAATTCTATGCTCTGTGATGAAAATACACTTACTGTTCGTAGCAATAGAGTTCTCTTTGGTGAGCAGGATTCCAAGCGGTCCAACAATTTTGTTAGTCAGTCTAAAGAGGGGAAAAGAAACATGGTCATTATAGATTAGTGACACTCGTGGCTTATAAGCAGCGATCGGAATAGGTAGAGCTATTTTTGATACTGCAACATCTGTTATTATAGTATGATCCCAGTGAAACACACTGGGATTTAAAAATATATTGAAAGGTACTTGTGTAATATGTATTTGTTTGTGTGTATAATGTGTCACAGGAAATATCTCAACTTGGATTACTTAAATTAGATTAAGTTAAATTATACTTCCGATACTTTTGATAGTTTTCTTTGAAAATCTAACGGAGGAATGAGGATTGAGGAAAATATCGTGAGAAAAGTTTTGAGTATGAATGAAGAATTTTGAAGAACAATAAAAGAAGAAAGAAGCGACGGATGGACTATATGAAAGATGATATATCCAGAAAAGGGGTGGCATGTCTATATCAACATATCACTCGTGACTTGAAGACACCCAGCATGCGTAGCATGACTAATTCCATCTCTATTCTACCAAAGAATAGACAAAGTTCTTTCTATCCAACTCGTTAATCTTTACTGCCCGAGCACGCGCGACGCGTAATTGAAGTAGCAGATTTTTGTCTACTAAAGAATAGAAACATTCTTCCTCTTCATTGTATGCATAAAACGGTTGAAATCCTTCTACAATCTGTAATTTTGTCTATTCTTCCGTTGACAAAACCCATTTCTATAGGTGGTGTTCAAGCTACACGTACAGATTGCAACACATTGTAGGTACCTACAGTAACTTGTATTACTTGTAAGTACTTACAAAGTTGAATCACGATGGCACTCCGTGCAGCACACTATGGGCTCGTTATCCTTATAGGAACAAACATCTGGTAGTTCTGGAAAACTGTCTGCCGTATCAAAGCCTGCATTAGCCTGGAAAAGAAGTTGTTTTTAAACTATCGCAAATCGTACTCATGATGACACCAATATACAGGGTGTCCAGTAAATAGCACGACATACTGCAGGGGGTGATAGCTTGGGTCAATACCTACCAAAACAATACAATATATGTTCAGCAAAATCTTACGGATTTACAGTTTTACAAAATTTTCCGAAATATCGAATAATCTCTACCTTGAAACAGATTTTTAAGTATCTCGTAATGAAAAATTCCTTTCCTAGTATTTTTTTTACATCAAATTATTCGTGAGTAGTTACTTTACTCATGGATAAGTCTTTTTTCTATCAAAAACAAGAATGTTTTCAAGAAATAGTACTTTTTGTTTAAATTTTCACAAAATAATTTTCTTATCGCTTAACTTTAACCTACAGTGGTGAAAAAAAATCCGTAAGATTTTGCTGAACATATGTTGTGTTGTTTTGGTAGGTATTGACCCAAGCTATCACCCCCTGCAGTATGTCGTGCTATTTACTGGACACCCTGTATACCTACTTCAGTCTTGAAAAATTTGTCACGCTACGCGAGCCGAACTTAATAGGATATATTGCGTTTTCGTGAATAATAAATACAAAACGGACATCGAAACACACGAAGACTGCTATAAGCACGTAACAAACCAGTACGTGCCAGTCAGTAGGTACTTAATTCGTATGACTGGTATTGCATCGTATGTCTAAATTCGTATTCTATGTGCGGCAAGCCTTAAAGTCACTTCAATTTAATTGAATAATATGATCAACGTTACTTACCTTCAACAAGGTTGAGCTCGCACGAAACGCAACACAAATAACTAAACACAAATATTAAACATTTATCAGCCACCATGATTGCGCACGCGTCTTCAATCTAGCGCTAAAGATAGACACTAATTTGCACAAAACCGACAAGACAACAATAATTATATCACCTAATAAAAACGGTATTGCGTGAGATCAAGTTTTGGACTACCTACATACCTATAGGTATATGCATCATAATTATGTTAGCGATGATTAACAATAATTAGGCTGTTTTTTTGCCATCCGTAACTTTTTGAAATGCTCTCTCTAGTCTATAATTAAGAGGTTTATAAACCTACCTGTCAATATTTCTAAAAGCTGAAATGGTCCTCTATGATAGGCTATAGAAACTACACTTGGATAATATTAGAGAGGATACGAAAGCCTAGAAATCTAAGAAAAAAGCTGATGAGGCTGTTCATAATAATTTTGATTTACACGTCGCCATCATTACTGACGGTTTTGTTTTAGCAGTAGATTAGCTCTTTGTGAAAGAGACACTAGACTTTTCATCTTTGTCTCTAGGATAGAATGAACCCGTGAATAGGCAGCGGTGACCAACTAACCACTTACCTTCAAGTGGTGCTTGTTAGCCACTCACTATCATAAAAAAATGTATAGCACTTACAGAGTCGCAGGCACAGCTAGTGCTAAAAATATAACATTTGGATGATAAGGACTTCAATGTAGACAAAGCTGATTATGGAAGAATTTATCGAAATAATCGACTCCTGAGAGGAGATTGAAGTTTAGCAAATGAGGTCATGGGCAACAGCTTGATAAAAAATGCACATCTTAATGCAAACCCGTGCAAAGTCGTTATTGAAACCGGTCGATTCTCTCATCACAACATGACATCATTTTATTATAAGTATGTAAATTGATTGTAGCCAGGTCATGTTAACAAAAAGATCTCCTATAATTTGTAAGTAGTGTAAAATGTTTATAATAATCTACCGGCAGCTATCAAGAACCAGGCGCGGTCGCTGCCGACGATTTTGGGGGGGTCATACCGATTATTGCCGACGTGCTATGCCGTGAATTACCATGTTTGGCACATTTTTGTACGATTTGGGGGGGGGGGGGGGGGTTCGTGACCCCCGTGACGCCCCCCCCTGGGACCGCGCCTGTCAAGAACACAATCTTCCTTTAATGTTATTATTTAAAGCCAAATCAGGCAGCATGTCATTAATAACACCTTATTGATTATTCTTTTAAATAGTCAGCATAGTGTAATTAAAATTAATTGGACTATTCTTTACTTATAAGCTTTATTCGCCAATGACCGTTCTCAGAAACCGATCTATACATAAGCTCTGTAGAAGTAACGTCGAAAATCTATCTCTAGTAGGGTAAAGGGCCGATAGATCGGTTATTGGGAACGGCCATAAGTGAACAATGTGTGTTCTTTTTGTATAATTGAAGAATCTTTAAACTTAACCTTAATACATTTATACCAAAGACCATACAGAAATCAAATGATCTAAATTCTAAACCCATAAAGGCTGTGCAATTAAAATTATATTTATTACAATACCAACTGATTAAATTACAGTATAATTACAGCATTTTATACAAATACAAGTGTAAAAAGAGAGTAGGCCCGAAAACACAACCCTGCAGCACGCCAACAATTGCTGTAAGATAATCTATACGTATAGTTATTTTGTTGTAATTGCTAATACACTTATTACATTTATATAGATACTACTTATTTAGAGACATAAAATAGTTTCAAAGCCATTTTCGAAAACTGCCGTCTATATTCCCAGGGATTGCCAAACCTTTGCCAACCTTCTACCAAATCCCAAACTGGAAAAATAAAAGGATATGATAGATAGGGATTATTTTCGCGAACTATTTCTTCAAGAAGGCGAACTTTACTACTAACATTTTAAAAAGGAGTTGGGTATTCGTATTCAAATATTATACATTCATTTTAAGCCTCTCCTGATTTATTAAACGTCAAAAATTGTGTACATTATGAAGTAAGTACTTTATCATTCTAACTTAACCATTTAACTAGCCATTGGTTATCCTTCTTCCTTCGTGCCTCAGTTTCTTCAGGCCACACGATGTTCTCTATCCAGGGTATGTAGTACGAGACCCTAGTGTACATGCCAGCTGAGCCGAGCATACCGCAGTCTTTTCCATATGACGTTACACCGACAACGGTGTACAGGCATTTAGAGTGACCAACTTGGAGAGGTCCACCGCTGTCACCCTGTGGGTAGATAAAATACAAAATGGTGCTAAAACTGATCAAATTCTTTCTAAATTTTGACCTTATCTGCCTTCCGTCAGGGTCCAGTAATTTTATTCTCTAAATATCGAAATTCGAGCGGTGTCAAAGAGGAACGTTAATTTGACATTAACTTACGAAAAGTTAGAATTAAATTACATTAAAATCGTGGCGAAGATATTATCACAAGTGTGGGTAATATGAAAATAATTATAAATTATATTTCCTTACCTCGCAGGTGTCCACAATTTCATAATTGGATCCGTAACACATCTGAGTATCATGATCGTAACCACGAGTAAGGTGTCTGTGTGGTTTATACATTTTCGCGCAATCAGTTTCATTGAAGGCCTCCAGATTCACCTAGAAAATAAAGTCTAGATATGATTACCTACATAAGTGTCAATTTTGAAGATATCTAAGAGCACGAAAAAGAAGAATCTGCATAATATATTTTACTTACTCACATCTCTATCAGCCATTATCTCAGTATTCTGGTCATATTATCTTTCACACAATCTATCCATTGTTTTGTTGGTCTTCCTATATTTATTAGCCATCCACATTCATACTCAAACTTGAAACAAACACGATGACTATAATATCTTATTTTTCATTTTACATACGTTTGACTAATGATGGTGATCGGAGAGATCTAATGTTATCTCAATCAATCAATCAAAAAATTTATTTGTAAACATAGGTTACAACAGTGTGGAAGATGTTAAAATTATTATAATGTTCTCTATGTTTTGCCATATGGCGTACAAATATCTGATTATTAGGTATTATTCATTATTTTATCATTATGATTCCTGGCGCATTTTACAATAATTATTAAGTAGGTATACTCACTAGACAATTAAACATACAAGGAGTAAAAAAAAGACAGTTAATCTTGACATTGTTTCAAATTATACATTCCATCAAAATTAAACACCATTTCCTAGCCTAGTCGTAACAAATAAATGTAATGTACATAGTAATTGAGATTGAATTATTTATGTCCAAATACTTTAATAAAATGCAGTGATGTCAATAGTTTTATAATTTATAATGTCAACAATTGAATGAAATGTAATTATGTCAATAATTTCATAAAATGTAATAATGTCAATAGTTTAATAAAATGTAATAACGTCAATAATTGGCTGAGACGAAATAATGTCAGTATTTGAATAAAGTGCTAAATTGATGAAAATTGACATGGTCTGCATAATTATTAGATATATAAACAAATCAAGAGGTCAACTTGCCCATAAATTATTTTGACACAGGTGTGATTATACAATATTGTCATCAAAGTATTCACTGACAGAGTAATAACATTTCTGTATTAAAATAGTACGTAGTTTAAAACGACTCTTGAAAACGACTAAATTTAGATTTTTTATTGAGTCAGGTAACTTATTAAATATTCTTTGGGCCATACAAAAAAAGCTTTTTCTCATGAGAGCCGTCTTCCCATGTCGTATAAAACGTCAAAACTTACTACTTGCAGTGTGTCTGCTAAAGCTTGTCTGTGTCCCAGACGACCCCAACCAGATGCGTCTGCGAAGTCTTTCCATTCTATCCCCACATCCAGACATGCAGGCAATAAGTCATTGCCGAAAGCTATTCTGAAAACATCATCAGAGATAAGATAAGTACCAATTCTACAAAATACTGTCGTTTTTTTAATAAGTACAAAAAATTTTTGGTCTAACGACAAGTGTCATTTTTTTCTTGTTTATTTTTGTTTCCTTGGTTATTAAGTAGTAAAGGACCTAAAACATTACCTTGTGGAATACCAAAAAAAGTATGTCGTTTTAAACAAAATATCTCACTCACTCGTTTTCTGTCTCCAGGAGTGCAATATCATGATACTTGGAAGGTGGTTTGTATTCAGGGTGAACAATGATCTTCTTGATTTTATATATTTTCCAGGTTTCCTTAGGGTCGGACCGTTTCAGAAGCCCGAGTGCGGCATATGATATACTTCCCCTATAAAAGGATTTTATTTAATAAAAAAAAATGCACCAATTGGGTTTTAAGCTGGTATAGCAGACAACTAAAGACTTACAGCACTCGTGTAGATGTGCAGTGTCCAGCTGTAAGTATGAATCTCTCGCTGATTACAGAGCCCCCACAGAGCCACTGCGCAGAATCTACCTCATTCCCGTAACCGATTAATGCCTGAGAAGAGATAATTGAGATAAAGAATTGGAACTATGCATTTAAGTGGCCAATGGAACACATTCACTCAAATAAATATTAAAGACACAAACTCTCAGAAAATCAGAAAAAGATATTTGAATGAATGATGAATGTATCTTTTTACTTTCGTTAGCTTGTGTCAACAGGAGAACAGTGAGGTAGCATGAGAAAGTAGAAAATAATCCAGTTGTTACTGATTATATTAACAATTTCAAGGACGCAACTAATGCAAATAAGCCTACCACATGTCGAAACTCCCATCTCTCTGCATTTCGCCCCCCTGCAGCGAAACCAACTCCATAAGTACCAAAAGTATAATTATGACACTTCTCTTCTTCAAGCCATATCTTTTCGATGTGAAAGATGCCAGGAAAACGACACGAGAATGGAAGACTTTGAAAATAATCAAAGCATTCTGGAAACAAAAAAAAAACGGTTAGATAACTGACATGGGCTTAGTATTTTATGTAAGGTAGATGAAATAGTAGTTACCTATGAAAAAAAAAAACTTACTCTGTCTAGCAACTGGGCCTTCTTTATTGAGGTGGAGTCCAAACGGTCCTATGGCAGTGTTGCGGTATCTAAATCAGAATGAACCTTGTAATTGAGGACTCAAGAATCATTTTTACCAGTCAGTTTGATATGAAATGAGAGAACATAATTCGGTTCTGCATTTTGGACCATTGATCAGACAGATTATGTCAGTATATTCCTTCAAATTTCCTACAAGTGCCTTCTATTTTTACATAATTTACGTTACCATAACTATGAGTACTAATGAATGTTAAAGAAGCTTACTTTTCATCACCAACATCGCAATCTGTGCAGCAGACAACAGGCTCGTTGTCCTTATAGGAACAGATATCTGGTAAGTCTGGAATTTTGTACTTCACCGTATCGAAGCCTGCATTGGCCTAGAAAAGAAGGATATTATCAAATAGTTTCCCATAATCGATTTCCATGAGTCTTATCAGCTTTTTAACCGACTTAAAAAAAGGAGGTTCTGTATTCGTACCGTATGTATGTTTATATGTGCGCGATTTTCTCAAAAACGACTGATTCGTTTGGATGGGCTTTTCACTAACGTAATCTACATACTTTGAGGTAGGTTTTAGTATATAATACATTAGGTAATCATTCCTATGTACAAAGTTATATGCATAAATGTACACACTACGTAGAAGATGAATGTTGAACGAAGTCGTCAAAGTAATCTAACGCGAGATAAAGAACTAAAAAGGGAAAAATAAATAACTTTTTTAACAAAAAATAACTGACTTCAAAAAGCCACTACAAAGAAAATAATAATTTTGGTTTCGGAAGTCGGTGGCGAAAAAAGCAAACAAAAACCAAAGCCACCGACTTCCGAAACCAAAATTATTATTTTCTTTGTAGTGGCTTTTTGAAGTCAGTTATTTTTTAGGGTTCCGTACCAAAATGGTAAAAAAAGAACCCTTATGGTGCGACTTCGTCTGTCTGTCTGTCTGTCACACCTGCTTATTTCAGCAACTACTAAAGCTATCGACTTGAAATTTGGAACAGTTATAAAGAATGCTTGTTCAACTTTATCGCAAGTGAAAAAAGTCCAAAAATATTTTTATTTTCATTGCAAAAGGGGCCGGAGTGGGGGTCCGAAAATTTAAAGTGGGGTTACTAGGTCAAGTGACATATCATATGAAAGGGCTCGATCTGCACATTTCAAAATATATTTTTATTTTATTTTATGTCTCACAGTTTTCGACATACGTTGAAAAATGTCCGAAAAATTACCATTCCCCCCCCCCTTTATCTCCGAAGGTTGCGGGGCGAAAAATGATGTTCCTAACTAGTACCTACAGTTTTTTCAAAATCATCAAAATTCCTTCACAAACAAACTTAGTTATGCGGTCCGGATTTTTTCACTTTATACGTCCAAAAATGATTCGAAACCCTCGGATATTATCTGTGCCCTCGGTGCGCGAGTACAACTCGCACTTGGCCGGTTTTTTTTGTAATAAGTTGTTCAAAAAGAGGAATCATGGAGTGTCCAGTCTAACCTTCTTCACAAGAATGTAGGTACACTATCTATATCTTTCATAATATTTGAAAGACTTCATACTAAACTAAAAGTCGATAAATACTTACACTCTAAAATTGAATATACTTACATATAAATACGTCAGAGCTGCCGAGTTACATTTGAAAACGTTTACGCAGGTGCCTTTTAACCCTTGCGTGACACAGGGAGAGCCTGAAATAAAACATAGACCGCTGTCAAGGAATTCTTTAGGCAAACAACATACGGAGATGCCGTGGCGGTGCGCGGTCTAGCGGATCAGTCCGGAATAGTCCGGATCACAGTCTTATAACCCTCTGTTGTAGTTAATCCGTTTAGCATTGACCCTTAACGCACGGTGGCTCTGCATGGTATTTCACCTTGCTATTTCACCAAGCGCAGCCGTACGGAACGGAACGGCCGCCGAACGGATTTTGATGTGGTTTTCACAGTCCGATAGCTTAGGGTCCAACTTAAAATCTAAGCCGCGTTTCATCTGATTCCGTTGGGATAAACCAGAGATACCTACAGCTATTGTAGTCCACGCGGACAGAGTCGCGGGGAAAAGTCCAGTAGGTAATATTATAAACTACTAAGTCCAGTAGGTACTATTACAACGAGGTCAAATAACTCGGTTTAAAGCCTATTGCCAAACGTTCTACATGAGTAGTTTGTGGGTCAACTGTACGCGGAGGGCTCTAGATGCCCTGCGTGTGTAATATAATAATGGTTTCAGGGTGCTGTTGAGGCTGCCCCGATTCTGCAGCGCGTCGAGTATGTTTGCTGTAGCACGAACCGACGATTTATAATGCCATAATTAGGAAAAAGACAGCATCCTTATTAAGCAGAACGCGGGCTATCACCAACAGCATTTTGAAAACCGTAGCCGAAAAACACGATGCACCAATGTTAAGGCACTCAGTTCGGTTGCTCGTGCGACAGGAATAAATAACTGAATGATTAATAAGTTAAGTAAATACCTATTTTATATGTTAAGCTTACTAACCCTTAGCTGATAAGATTTTTACTAACCATTGGACCTATGTTGTCAAACTACATAATGAATGAATAAATAAAAATAAATAAATAAAATTGTAAAAAGCCGTGTTTGTACATTGAAGATATTCCAGAAAAAACTATTGGGATAGGGTATTGGGACGTAACCATACCCAAAAAGATTTTTTTTGAAATTTTGTCTGTTTGTAAAAAAGTAATAGACGGATTTTGATGTGGGTTTCACAGTTCGATAGCTTAGGGTCCAACTTAAAATCTAAGCCGAGTTTCATCTGATTCCGGTGGGATAAACCAGAGATACGGCTTCACCTCTTGGAAGTAGGTACTAGCCACCCTACAGTACGGAGATCTTTTAAATTGGTTTATTCATTGTAGTCCACGCGGACGGAGTCGCGGGCAAAAGTCTAGTTTTGAATAATCTTATACAAAAAACAAAACTGGTCATAAACCAGTCGAACATGTATTTTGAGGATGTTACATCTTAATGTTTTGTACGATCAACAGCAAAAGTCGATGACTTTTTTGGTACCTATTTCAATATTTAATTACTATAATAAATGTGACAAAAAACTTCATTGGTGACTATTAGGTAGTTGTATTTAACAATATAAACAAGCAGCATTATTTTTTTACCGTTATATAAATTGAATAAGATGTAAAAATTAAATTTCATAAAAGTTTAGAAGAAAGGCATAAAACATAATACCTAAGCAAAGAAATGTGAAGTACTTAATAATGTTGCCTATGTAGCGACTTATTTGTCTATGTAATTAACTAACACTAAGTACATATTAATTTTGACATAAATTGAAACAAAATCTTTCGATACACTGCTCTTCAGCATTTCACGATAGTCCAAGAGTTTGTGATATTTTATTGTTACATCTATAACATAGACATCTAAATAATAAGTCAATAGAAATGTCATCTAAATACTTTATTTTATTCCACGCGTGTCGCTGGTTCGCAGTCAAAAGACGCCGTCTGTTGGGACTGGTCATCTCTGGACTGCTATGGCTAATATTTGGAGTTGTTTTTACTATTATTCTTCTCTCATATTTGTGTTATTTCCGACAAAAACAATGTAACCATGAATATTTGTAATGATTTGATTTAAAAGAGTAACCATGGAGTTTCTTGCCCGTTCTTCTCCATAGGAATCTACGCTTTGGAACGGGCATCTGGCTTCATCATTATGACTAACTGACAGACTCCTTGACAATTCAAAAGTACCTGTAATTGGTCTAATTGAAATAAATGCTTTGACTTTGACTTTGAATGTCAAAGCATCCAATGCAATATAAATTAAACTTAAATTCATAAACGTCACATTTTTCAACACGCGCTCTCGATGTAGTGGTGGCGCGTTACACATCACTTGCCTTACATAATTTGGTCGAAAACGGTTACAATGTCCCGCGCCTTTGCGAATTTTATTGACTTATTTTTTCGATTTCTATGATCTGTACGGATTTTTTTATTATTTTGTTTAGTTGTAATTTAAAAAAAACTGATTTGTAAATCGACTTTTGACTATGACAGTACGATCGCTCCAGTGTCATTGACAACTTTTTGCGTCTGAATTATGACCTTGTCAGTCATCAGTTTGAACTCACTTTAGTTCGCCGCATCTATTTGTTTTTCATTTCACGTACCATCGTGACATTGCCAGGAAACCTTTCCGAAATCCCGTCATTGTTGTTTGCTAATTGAGAAAAGCTACCTTAAACATACTCTGCTCCGCTAATTAATTTAGGAGCAGAAGTATTATCCTATACTATAATATAGTATAGTATAGTATAACTGCTCCTAAATTAATTAGATGATAAAAAAAATATTTTGTTCTTTTTTACTTTTTAGTCCATATTATTGCATTGTCATCCAAATTACATAAGCATACTAAATTTCAGCTTAGTTCGATGACTGGAAGTGCTTGAAAATGAATTGTAAAAGTACCGAACAGACACCAAAGCGAGTTAATAAAAACGTTGTAAAAAATAGGTATACTGGTAGTAATTCCCCGTACGAACTCTTATAAAAGAAGTAAGTACTACGACTACATAACTCATCGAAACACGTCAAACTAAAAAAATAATTAAGAACTCACTCACCTTCACTAAGTTTGAGCTCACACGAAACGCAAACACACAAAAAACTAAAAGTAAACAATAATACAAAATATTGATCTTCCGCCATCACAAACGCCCGCTTAAGCCTACAGTTAATATAAAACTGTTTTAACTCTGCCTACAATGAGGATAATATTTACATTTTATATATATATAAGTTTCGTATGGTACACGGGGTTATAAAAAAAATATTACCACAACTGACAACTTTAGTGTGCTTTTGAATATTTATTTATTTACAACGTTTAGAAAAAATAACAATTACAGATAATTTAATGCAAAATCTTTTAAATAGCATCAAATAGCCATTAAACGGCAATGACCAAAATGTTAGGAGCCTTTTATTTTTTTCGCGGCCATTCTTGAAACCATGGCGTATATACAGGGTGGCAGGTTAGACAGTGGAAATATTTAAAGGGGTCATTGTACTCATCATTATGAACAACTTTTTCTATAGAACGAACCCCGAAATTGCGAAAAAAAAACAGCTGTTCCATACATTTTGTTGAGTTATGTAAACGTAAATCAATGGAGCAGCTGAATTTTTTTCGTGAATTCAAGGTTGGTACTATAGTAAAAGTTGTTCCTAATGATGAGTATGATGACCCCTTTTAATATTTCTACTGTCTAACCTGCCACCCTGTATAGTAAAATCTATCACGATTAGGAATTTTGAAACAATTTTTATTCGTAGGTACGCAGTCCGAGACGAAATATACAGGGTGTATTCTAGAATGTGGATCTCTATGGCCTCGGTATAGCTGCTTGTCTTATTGCAAAGGCCTCTCACTAAGTCACTACGGCTCTTATACAGATACAATCAGAAAAATTTGGATCTGACCACCGTAAGAGCTATTTTTGTTTGCAGCGCTCGGCCGCTAAAGAAGCGCGACAATCAATCAATGCAAAATGGGCGGTAAACAGCTGTAGTCATCATGAGAACGAGATTTTGTTTTCAAAATGGTCAGATCTATGATCTAGATTTGTCTGTTGGTACACTGATAGTTAAACTTTGGAAGAAAGCTGCTGCTGACATCATCCGAATAACCTTCTCCCAAATAGGTTGTGGTCGATTTCCAGTTCAACAAGAAACGGCTGAATATCGATTTTATACATGGAGGGAATGTAACTGACGTTTGCAACCCAATTACTGGGTAATACCGGTATTGCAATGCAAGGTCAATTTCTCGTAATTAATTTAGCACCATGACCGATACTTAAATCAAACCACATTTAACTTACTTGAAAAGTTTATTTTAAGTTTAAAATGATTAAAGATTTGAAAACAACCCCACGACCTCTGCCGTACCGTGGCCCCGCTCTAACTACTGGTCATGCAACCATTTATCTAGCCACACATTGTCTTTTTTCCTGAGTGCTTCAGTTTCTTCAGGCCACACGACGCTCTCGATCCAGGGTACGTAGTAGGAGACCCTGGTGTACATGCCAGGTAAGCCGACCTCCTGGCCGCAGTCCTTGCCATATGACGTCACGCCAGCTATGGTGTACAGGCATTTGTATACGTTGATTTGTAGAGGTCCGCCGCTGTCACCCTATGGTGACAAAAACAAATTAAAAAATATATAAACAAAATTCACACACACCACTTTTTTGATTATAAGTATCTATTACTCACTACTACAATGAAAACGAATTTAACAACACCTCATATGTTGATAGTCATAAAGCCGTTTAGGTTACAGAGCTTTCCAAAGAAATAAACCATACACTCATAAGACCTTGCTCATACATACATACGCTTACGTATATCATTACCTACTTCTGGGACAGTCGGGTCAATGACATAAAATAAAGGGTTTATTTTATGTCAAGGGGGGGGGGGGGGGGCGAAATCAACCGAAACATGAGACAAACGACGCTCGACCAATCGTCGCCATCGCGACGGCGATGATCAGTCATCGCGCAAGTCGCGCGACTCACGGGAAATAAAGCAACTGCTTTAACAATAAAGTTTTTAATTTTGAGGGGCGCCACTTTTAGATCTCGCACCGCCTAAAAATTTTGATAGTACCGGCACTGAGAAGCATGGTAATGTTATTGACTGTATCAATGGTTACATTGATACAGTCAATGACTGTCAATCTACTCTAAAGTCTAAGGTTGTTTGATGAAAGTAGTTCATAAGAGACGACAATGTTTAGCAGTGAAAGTTTTGTTAGGTACTGATCGAATTAAATTAAACGGTGCAGAGAGAATTTAAGTGATTGAGGACTTCAAAACATTAACTGAACATAAAATAACATATTTTCATCTGATAGTCATATTACACTGAATTTAAAACAATAAAGCAGGTGATCAATTTCCAATCCATTAATAAAGAAGTCGGTTAAAAATACCTCGCAAGTGTCGACAATTTCTTCGCGATTTCCGTAGCACATCTGCTTTTCATGGTCGTATCCATTTTTCAATAGTCTATGTGGTTGGTATATTGCTGCACATTCTGTTTCATTGTATTCTTCTAGATATACCTGAGAAAAGCATAAGCATAAGACCAACAAAATGTGACCAACACACACTGACATTAATTGGATACCCCTATGTTAATTGTTTTGTATGCATGTGAGGTGCCTAATAAAAAAGGTAGATGTACATAGAAACTCAGATACCTAAATAAGATAAACTGATCTAGAAAAATGTGAAAACAATTTTGCAAAAAAAAAGTAATGCGGCTACCAAATAATACTCAAGACTTTTTTAAATAAAATCATTTCTACGGATACAAACATATACGAATGTAAACAATATAAAGTCTAAATGCTTTTATAATAATAAAATATAATAGATGAAAAATGAAACAACGATATTTCCTGTTTTAATGCTGCACTCACAACTTGCAATGTGTCTGCTAGAGACTTCTTGTGACCTAGTTTGCCCCAACCGGACGCCTCAGCAAAAGATTTCCAATTGTCTCCTGTATCCAGGCATGCAGGTAAAAGGTCTTTGCCAAAATTGATTCTGAAATACAATTACTTACTAGTTAAGGATTTGGGGGTATGGAGGTTCGAGGTAGAATGTAATCATTGAAAATGGTGGATCGTCCTACCATGCAGACTGGGTGTTATAGTCTGGTGGGCCACTGCCCCGATAAGTAATGTCGGGTTTCTGTATATGCTAATCGCTGCGAACACTCTGCTTGCGCGATGTAGGATTTTGACTTTAAACGTAATGTAGTGACATTTGGCAAGTTGTCACTGCCAGCTGTCTAGCTATGTAGGTAGTCTTCGATGTGGTCGGCAGATGTCACTACAAGGTTATTGTAATAATCACCAATTCACCACTCTTGTCAAAATAGAAAAATCCTCGTGATCTTCAGTCATTCTTTACATGGAAGACAGAGTATGCCAATATCTTATTTGCTTTATTTTTAAGAATTTTGAGATTTAAGAAAGTTGATCAGCATACATTTTCAAATATAGGGCCTAAAATGGTTCCTTGTGGGACACCAACACTATGACAGTTGGGAATGTAAATCTGCCGGCCTAGCATGACCACGATAGAAACGGGTTTTGTCTACATAGAAATAGACAAAGTGACAGATTGTAGAAACATTTCTACGTTTTATTAATGAAATCTGTCACTTTGTCTATTTCTATGTAGACAAAACCCGTTTCTATCGTGGTCATGCTAAGCCGGCTGGTAATACCAATACAAAGTCTTTTAGAATTTTTTGAGAACAACTATTATCACAGTTTCTTTTACATCATACAAAAATACTACATTGGTCTTCTTTATAACTACAGGTTGTAGTCAACAGTATCAAACGCCTTTTTCATATGTAAATAAATTATAATTCTATTAAAAATAATAGGCTGGGATTTCAAAACGGTCTCATGATCTAACTGATGAATTTTGTACTTTTTATTTTGTAAGCAATTTGTCAGAAGATCATACTCCAATTCAACTTACTCGGTTTCTGTCTCCAATAGAGCAATGTCATGATACTTAGAAGTAGGCTTATACTTGGGATGAACTATGATCCTCTTGATTTTATGTATCTTCCAGTATTTCTTGGGATCGGTGCGTTTCAAAAGCCCAAGCGCAGCAAATGATATGTTACCCCTGAAAATTCAACAATGATTTTTTTCTTAATCTTCCTTAATACCTCGACTTGAGTAACATGACGCCTTTGAATTAAATATTGATTCGTAAATCTCACGAATATCAAAATTATATCCCGATAGGTAATCATTAATACTTTGTTGTTGAAACCATAATACGAATGTAGTCAATTACAGTATGGTTTATAGGTTACTACTTTAATGGTTTTACATAAGAATTGCCTTGCATTGCTGGGGCCCAAGTCTGCTAATGCAATTGTCATAATCGTGTCAGAATGGTCTCTCAATTACATCGTTTTGACCATTGACGAAAAAGATAGTCTTACTCTAAGCCAATGAGCGCTTAGGTTTTGACCGTTGTGGTGTCATTATGACACCATTCATACACAATTGCAATAGCAGAATTGGGGCCCTGGTTAAATGACCATAAATTATGTTACAACGTTTTTAACGGTGTTGAAAGTTTTCTTTAAGCACCACTTCTCGTTCATCACTTTTGAGTGTCCTAGGCATTACTTTAACACTTAAAAATAAAAACCGGCCAAGTGCGAGTCGTACTCGCGCACCGAGGGTTCCGTATCATATTTGGACGTATAAAGTGAAAAAATCCGGACTGCATAACTAAGTTTCTTTGTGAAGGAATTTTGATGATTTTGAAAAAACTGTACTAGTTAGGAACATCGTTTTATTTTTGGTGCCATATTTGGGTCAATTCCTATCAACCCTATCATTCCTATCAATCCTATTTCAGATTTTTCGCCTCGCAAACTTCGGAGTTAAGGGGGGGGGAATGGTATTTTTTTGGTCATTTTTCATCATATGTCGAAAACTGTGAGACATAAAATAAAATGAAAATATATTTTGAAATGTGCAGATCAAGCCCTTTCATATGATATGTCACTTGACCTAGTAACCCCACTTTAAAATTTCGGACCCCCACTCCGGCCCCTTTTGCAATGAAAATAAAAATATTTTTGGACTTTTTTCATTTGAAATAAAGTTGAACAAGCATTCTTTATAACTGTTCCAAATTTCAAGTCGATAGCATAAGTAGTTGCTGAAATAAGCAGGTGTGACAGACAGACAGACGAAGTCGCACCATAAGGGTTCCTTTTTTACCATTTTGGTACGGAACCCTAAAAACATAGAACGAAAGTGACAGACAGGGGAGCCAACGTAGTGTCGAAAGGAACTCCTATGTGAAATGCTCTATTTAATAGTAATGACACCGAAGGAAATATAATTAAAAGAAATAAGTATCCTGGACTTATAATTAAAGTCCAAAACATATTACTGCTCGTGCCTTCTTTAAATGAGAAGGATCTTTTGGCCAGCAATGGGACAATTACAGAAGAAACAAAAACTTACAGCGTACGAGTAGTAGTGCAGTATCATAACAATACAATTATTGTGTACGAGTAGTAAGTAGAGCAGTATCATAAATTCAAAACAATAAACTTACAGCACTCCTGTAGATGTGCAGTGTGCAGCAGTGAGTATGAATCTCTCGCTGATCACAGAGCCTCCGCACAGCCACTGCGCAGACTCCACGTCAGCTCCATAACCGATTAAAGCCTGTAACACAAAGCAGTATATCTGCAGCGTGACCCTATAGAAATATTGGTTAGTGGATAGCGATGTGAAGCTATATCTTCATAAGGTAAGTGAGAAGATTTGGAATGCAAAGTGCTTATAAGTTTCCGAGAACATGGTATTAAACAAAACCTTTTCTTATTTGACGTACCACATGTGGAAATTCCCATCTCTGTGCCTCTCGTCCGCCAACAGCGAGAGCGATTGCTAAATTATACTCGTGGCATTTCATATCTTCCTTCCAAACCTTTTTGACTTTAATATTGCCTAGACCTCGGCAAGGGTATGACAAACGTCCGAAATATTCGAAGCATTCTGTAATCATAATCAAAATTATTAATTGTCCTAAGAAAAATGACAAATAAATGATTCCTCATCATCCGCCTAGCCTTTTCCCAAACTAGATTGGGGTCGGCTTCCTATGTAACTGGTTGCAGCTAAATATCAATATTTTACGTGGAGCGACTGCCATCTGACCTCCACAACCTAATAATGGTTAATACTGGTATTCGAAAGTTAGACCAGTTGTCAGACTTTTTCGGGATCCGGACTGTCAAAGATATTCTTATGACAACCGGGACCGACTGTTTAACGTGTTCTCCGAGGCACGGAGGGGTTGCGATGTGTAAAGAACGGTCACCCATCCAAGGACTGACCGCGGCAAGCGCAGCTTAACCTCGCAGATCGATCGATCAGCGCGGCTGTCATCTAGCCACGAGCCCCTCTCTATACCAATGCTTGAAAAAACGTATCAGAATAATTTATACCTACCTACTTTTAAAGCAATATACTGGCAATACTTAGGGTACTTACTTTTCAAAGCAACTGGGCCATTAAGTTCCTTGATAACCCCTAAAGGTCCTATGACATGTTTACGGAACCTGAAAAGGGCGACATGAAAATTAACATTTATTGGAAAAAAAAACTAACTGGGGAAGTACCTCCGCCTTACGGAATACTACAGCCATACAACATTATTTTTTGTTTATGCAAAAGCCGAAATGGGGTCATTGTACTCATCATTATGAACAACTTTTACTATGGGACCAACCCTGGAATCGCGAAAAATAAATCAGCTATACCATACCTACATTTGTGTTTACATAAATCGACAAAATATATATTATGGAACAGCTGATTTTTTTTTCGCTATTTCAGGGTTGGTCCCATAGTAAAAGTTGTTCATAACGATGAGTACAATGACCCTTTTTCGGCTTTTGCATAAACAATAAATAATTTTGTATAACGCTACTCTTTGATAGTGTTGTGTTCCGGTGGTGAGTAAGGTCACTAGAGCTCTTGAGTATGCATCGGAGAACAGATAACAAACCGGCCAAGTGTGTGTCGTACTCGCGCACCGAGGGTTCCGTATCAGTTTTGGACGTATAAAGTAAAAAAAACCGGACCGCATAACAAGGTTACAGGGGCGGGGACAAATTTTACCACTTTCGGAGTGTTTCTCCCGCAAACTATTCAGTTTAGAAAAAATGATATTAGAAACCTCAATATCATTTTTGAAGACCTATCCATAGATATCCCACACGTATGTAATGGGTTTGATGAAAAAAAATCTTACTTTGTTTATGCAAGTAAGAATTTTTCATTTTTGTCAAACTTTTTTGTAAGAACTTTGTCGTTTATTCAAGTTTTATTATTGTATTATTAAATAATAAAACTTGTATATACGAAAAAGCAAAATGCAACATACCATTATTCAAAATCTAGTTCTGAGTTCGGTCAAATGTCAGTCATAGTTCATAATGCTAAATGAATTAGTTACGAGAATTGACCTTCTGACTTAGGCGATTCGCACACTGCCCCGCATCACGCAGCGTAGTGCGGGAGTGCGTGATCTTACGTTGTTTGCAAGTACCTACGTTTGTATAGAAATCACGCATAGTTCAACACACTGAAAACGCATTCACGCGCGGTGTTGTAGATCACGCGCCTACATGCGGAGAAACACGCACCCCCGCGCGTGGTTGCGGGGCAAGACGCAAGGTATGGCACACTGAGATCTGCAGTATCGTGCGTGATTTCGTGTTGACGTTGACAACATCGAATACTACCTACATATGAATCTGCCAGTATGAAGAACAAGACAATCATTGCCATCTAGTGTAATAAATTAGATACTAATGAACTGTTTTATAAAATGTCAAAAAAGTTGCTAAGACAATACTAGTAGGTGGCGTATCGTTTTTTCCTCTAGGCTACCGCACCTACGCGCGTTTGTGCGGAAAAATCTGCATGATGATGCAGATCTGCACTCCCGCACCCGCATGCGTGGCGCCGTCGCCACGCACCCCGCAGCGTAGCGTGTTTGTGTGTTATTTCTCCGCACAAACGCGTGGAGGTGCAGTATAAAAACGATAGGCCACCTACTAGTGTTGTTGTAGCAACATTTCTGTTAAACAGTTCATTAGTATCTAATTTATTAGTATAAATAAAAAACACTAGATGGCAATGATTGTCTTGTTCTTCATACTGGCAGATTTAAAATAAAACAAACTTCCTAGCAACCATATTATGTAGGTAGTATTCGATGTTGTCAACGTCAACACGAAATCACGCACGATACTGCAGTACCCCGATCATGAGTTTTTAGAAAAATCGTGTAGCTGCGGTAATGTATTTACCAGACAATAGTAAAGTCGATGATGTTGTGCGATCATGAGTTTTAAAAAATGACTTCCGACTACTCGATACAGCGCCTAGCTTATAGGTAATTTAGGTCGTGGATACACTGGCGAAAACCGTTTTGAAACCTTAACAAAAATATAGACTAAGCTGTTAAAAAATTAATGGAGACTTTAAAAATACTAAAAGGTAAATATTATTACTTATTAATGTTATTATATACGCGTTATGTATATTTTAGATTTATTTGTGATCTATTTAATTGAAAATTGATGTCATACTAAAGTTGCAATTTTAGGTGTTTGTCGGCACTTCCGAACGGACTCGTGATTCTGACAATGACGTTTGTTGTCTGGTTAGGTCGTCATTTGATAATAAAAAGCATATATTTTTATAGTTTAAACTACAAAAGTTTTAAATACCTACCATTACCCTCAGTCTGTGCCTCTGTGGTTGTCCTAAATAATAATGCCGGCAAGTTAACATATCACTATGATGGATAATTTCGATCAAAAAGTAAGTAGGTAAGTACCTACTTACACAAAATTATAGTTTATTGTTAGAAATCCATGACAAAGCATTTCCATTAGCCGTTAAAAGTATTTATGTACCTATTACTAATAATAATACATAAGTAGGTACCTACTAGTATTGAAGTCACAAAATATATTTATTAAATGTGTATGTAAGAAGAAGAAAGAAAGAAAAGAAAGAAAGAAAGAAAAATCGTTTATTCGCATGTCTATGCGTACAGCGATAGAAACTAAAATAAAGAAATAAAAAAATAGTAACAAAAAAAAAAAAAAGTGAAATTACAAAATGAATAAAAAAATAAAAAAAAATAATAATAATATTTAAAACAAAAAATAAACAGAACTTAAAAATAAAAACCGCTGTACATTGACATGCCAATAGGTCGGCACTCAGCATAATGTTACGATGTGGCAACATTGAAATTATATTTCCGACATGCCACACCGCAACGCTGTTTTTCAGTGCCGCCTAGGGTGACGCAATGGCGTCCTTCGTCTGTCAAAGAGTTTTAAAATTTTAATTGCAGCGGAGATGGTGTCCACAGAGTACATTATAATATATGATGGTGTCGAACAGTGTCGAATGGTGTCTGTGATTACAGTGAAACTACCAAATCGGAGTGGTAACTTGGCACGTAAAAACTTCTGATACTTAAGCGTGGTTTGTGTTGTGGAAGTTGTGTTTTATTGTGATACCTAAATAAATTGTAGAAACAGGTACGCTATATTAGTGCGGGTCCGGGATGCATGGCTGACCATATAGATTGATTTTTAAAAGCTAATCCGTATTGGCAGGAACGGTATGTGACTATATGTTCACACAAATGAGTACCCCCAAGTCCTGCGCCGTCTTCGAAGAGATTGCGCCTGCAGCTGCCCTGTGCTGCCGCTCGGATCGCATAATATCATTTTATTATGAAGATCGAGCGGGCATAACCTCGTACGAGCGAAGCGTCGCCTCAAATGGGTGAGTACCTACGTACCGCGCAAGAACTAATCATTTATCATCTTGTGGCTTGCACAAGTACATAGAATAACGAACCGGGTGAAGAGTCGAAACACTCACTGACAAACTCATGCTGATACATAAAAAGATAAAACCAAAGGCAAGAATGATAACAAAACCTAAACTTCTAGACTATTGCTTCGTTAAAGAGAACGCATTGAATGTTGAATTGACTACCCAATGTGTTTGGACTAAATAATTACCTAATTAACTTAGTTTAAAGTTAAGACAATACAATTATTGCAATACTATAATCAATATATATCAATTTCCATCTGAGTAAGTTATACCAATATAATAATATAATAATAAAATAATAAAATAAAAATAATAATAAAAATTTGTTAGGTAATAACTGATTAATTAATTATTAATTCTCACTAATTCCCATCATAATAAATTAAATAATACAATTCATTAAATGAAATTCAATTTCCAGTTTTTTAAGGTCTCCATTCTAAGAGCAACAGACTGCATCCATCAGGCCCAGGCTTCATCAATGCTGCTCACTAGGACACAGCAGACAGGAGCGACAACCCACAATCCACTCGCACAGCTGGGGACCACCGTCTGTGCTAGTAGGCCGCCACCCTCTAGGTAAGCTTTGTGACTAATTATCCCTTACTGGATTTTATTTTCATATACATATCTGATCAATCTTAAATAGATAAAAATATATTTTGTATTAATATGGACAATAAATAAATTAATGTAAATGACATTCTTGATCTTGTATACTTAAGTAATATTTTTTTAACTTATATATGAAATTTTGTTTTGATTTTAGGCCTCTATATGGTGGAGGGAGGTTATTCCAGCACTGTGTTGCGGCATACCGGAAACTGCCCCTGAATGCTGTGGTCCTGTGATGCGGCACTGACAGCGGATTTGTCATACCACGTATACAGTATCTATACTGGTCCTGCCTCCAGGTTAATTTATGATACAAATACTTTGGTTTTTGCCTTATTATAACTCCAAATAGCAAACTAGCCATATGGAGCTTCCTCCTAGCAGCCATTTTTAAAATGTTATTTTTATTCATATATGGTGTCACGTGGCTTCTTCTTGGTATATTAATGCAGAACCGAGTGCAGGCATTCTGGATTCGCTGAATCAAGCGTTCCGTTCTAGCTAGCAGACATGGACCATACACTGTATCACAGTAATTTAATTTCGATAGTACCAGGCTGTCAACTAGACGTTTTCTTAGAGAGATACTAAGATGTTCCCTTATGTTGTATAGGATCTTTAGCCTGTAAAAACAGTTTCTCAAGGCGAGACCGATGTGTGTCTCAAAGCGTAGTTGAGGATCCATAGTAAGCCCCAGATTACACGCTGTTTCCACTCTGTCTATCTTTTCTCCCATAACCACAACCTCCGGATCAGCGGCCAGTATTGCCCTGATTTGATTCCTACTGCCTAGAACCATGAATTTAGACTTCAATGGATTCAGAACAAGCGAGTTCTGTTCGGACCATATGATCACACACTCCAGATCTGCATTCATCCTTTGTACTGCCTCTGCTGTATCAGTCGGTTTAAATGATATGTATAACTGAATATCATCGGCATACATATGATACTTACAGTTCCTGAATGAATTAATCACATCAGCACTGTACAGTATGTATAAAAGTGGTCCCAGTATCGATCCTTGCGGCACGCCCCTAGACACGGGGCGGGGGGGGGATGACAGCAAAGACCCATCCGACTTTTTGATCTCAACATATTGTGACCTATCTGTTAGATAACTATTAAACCACTCTATTGCTTCCGCTGAAAAACCGTAGTATGCCAGCTTGGAAAGCAATAGGCTAGTATTAATTGCATCGAATGCTCGTGAGAAATCAAGCAATGCAAGCAAAGACCCCTCTCCTCTGTCGCGCGCTTCGAGAATGTTCCCCACTACGTCAGATAGAGCTGTAGCAGTCCCTCGCCCCTTTCTGAAGCCCGATTGTAGTTCTGGGAGAATATCATTCTGTTCTAGGTGCTCTACCACCTGTAGGTATACTACTCTCTCCAGGACCTTCGAAATACAGGGCAGTATACTCACAGGACGCAAGTCTTTAACAGAGATAGGATTACTGGTCTTAGGAATAGGATGGACAATAGCACAACGCCACAATGCAGGGAATGTGCTTGTGACAATTGACTTATTAACTATATCCGTTATTATTTCCAAGGTGGATGGTAAGGTAAGGGTCAACATGTCTAGAGTAATTCCATCTACCCCTTGGGCATTAGATCCCAGACTTCTTACGATTTTCAATATTGCATCTTGATTGACAGTATGAAATTTGAAATTACTATCATTATGTCTATGAAACTCATAGTATGAAAGTTGTGAAATATTTAGATTACATTTGCCTGGTACATCAAGAAAAGCCATATTAATTTTATCTGGATCGTCAAAATGGTCTGGTAACACACTCACTTTGTGCCCCGGAAGCACCTCCGTTTTTAGATTCTTCCACAGTAACTTAGGGTCATTAATGTTATTATTAATATAATTTGTAAAATATACTGTTTTCTCGCTCTGTAAAGCCATGATTGCCTGATGTTTGAGGTCTAAGTAGTATCGCTTCGCAGCATCCACTCGCGTTTTACGGTATTTATCCCTAGCCTTGTCTCTTAATTTAAACATTAACCGTACATTGTCTGTTATCCAGGGTGTTGGACGATCTTTAAAAACTTTTTTTTTTATAGGAGCATGAAGGTCAAACAATTGTGATACATATTGGTTAAAAGTGTGGACCATTCCATTTACCTCCTGCAAACTGCTGATATCTGACCAGGGGGTTGACGCCAGATCGGCACTAAAGTATTCCATCATTATATCCTTCATTGGGCGGAACAACACAATTCTAGGCTTCGATTTCTCTTTCCTAAACACTGTCTCACAGGTAATAATCGAATGATGACCTAGCTCGCTAATGTGATCTACTGTAGCATTTCTCACCCTAGTGTCAGTACAGATGAGGTCAATGAGCGTTTCGCTCTCTCCTACAAAATGAGTGGGGCTACGTATTACCTGATTAAGGTTACTGTATTCAAGAAATTCTGAGAAAATTTGCGCTTTTGTAGTACTTAGATCTATCATATTAACATTGAAATCTCCCAGTAATATTACATGATCGTAAGGGGCCAAAGCACTCATGCTATCAGTTATGCTCTCCAAAAACTTGTTAAGGTCATACCACGGCGGTCTATATGCAGTCCCTATCAGCAGTCTCTTACCATTGAGTCTCAAACCCAACCACAGCTGCTCAACTTCCGGGTGGTCTGGATGAGGTCTGACTCGGGCACTGATGCCAGACTTAATATAGAAAGCTACTCCCCCCCCGCGTCCTCCACGTACGGTCGCTGGGCGCGGGATGTGTTTCAATCTATATCCCGGTACCCGAGGCGCACGGCCCTCCTCCCCAGGTCTAAGCCATGTCTCATTGATGGCCATTAAGTCCACTGAGTGTTTATCCATGGCCACAAGGAATTCATCTTGATTAGTAGCCAAGGACCCTGCATTGAATAAACCTAACTTTAAGCACTTATTACTAATCATTTATATATATTAATTTGAGCTCGTGACATGCTGTGTAATTCCTGCTATGTAAATATGTTGTATATATAATAAATAAGTTGTTTAAATAAGCTGTATATATTACTTGAAATGTATATTTTAATGTATGTGTAAATATATAAGTAATTGTTTGTTTTTGAAGTGTAATGTGTAATAAAAGTTTTAAATGTGTATCGTTTATAATACAATAATGCACAGTATATAATGTAAATGTGTAAGTTAAAGCAAAACTTCCAAAACTATGATTCTCACTCCATCCCCTATACCCTAGTAAACACATATGGATGCGACGCAACCCTCCTCTAGATGTATTATTATAAAAATAAGTGTAAGTGTCAGTACTGAATATGACATTTTGTTCACTATATTTAAACTTTCTCATCTGCAGTAGTGACCAGACTAAAAACACGGACAAGATCATCTTCCGTCCGGATCCAGTGCGTGGGCTTGCCTTCTCCCTGCTTGGCGAGTATGCGCCCGTACTTTGTCCAGTAGTGATACATGTATGTACATAATATCAATCTCTACATGTATTGCTTTAGCGTACAAGAATATTATTATTTTGAGTTTTACACATTTAAAATGATAAACATCTTAGAGGGATTTCAATTATTAGATTAATTTATTCAAAACAATCCTTAACATTCACTGAATTACCGCTGATATTGTATTAAATGTGACTAAATATACGCCTTTTGCCAACAGGAGATGAGGAGTGATATATTCCTGATACACCAACACCATATTCCACCACTGTTGCCAAAATCTGCTACATCAATTGGTCATTAATAATGTGAACTACTCCGGCTCGGCCAAGATATACCTACCCGCATCCATTTATGTCTACATATAATGCCTCACAGGACAAATACACAAACAACTAAGCTGCTAAAAGAAAGAAGTCAATGACATTGTTGAATGTGATTTTATTCAATGTTTAGATTTGTAACTTTATGCAAAGCTAGACCATGTGCGAGTCAGATATTTGAATGAGAAGAAATTTTTAATTTGAAAATTAATAATTAGCTGAAGACATCCACTGCCATTCTGGATTTGATCAAAGCAAATTTATTTGGTCTAGATTCAGTAATATGAAATAAAATATATTTTTTAAGTTATCCATTCTTTTTTATTTATAACAATACAATCTTACATTCATTTCTAATGATACAAATACTGGTTAGTTTCTCAGAGCTCAACCTCTAATCAGTTCATCATTGCCTCTGGTATGTGCATCAGAAACTGCTTCAGTTGTTACTGTCTTCAAATGTTAGGGTCATGATCATTTTTTATCAAGTATGGCAAGTTTATGGCCAAAATTGTGTAAACACAACATGCTGTCATTACTATTACTAGTTGGTGCTAATGCTAGTATTTTCAGAGATCACTAGAATCACCTGTAACAAAAATCCATATTTAAACTCAATTCCTAATAATTTATTTTATTACAAAAACTTATACCTACTTAAAAAATACATGTCTTTATTTTTTAACAAAATGGTTACTTAGTAGGTATTGTGAACTGTGATACAGATAGATAAATATAGATAGGTATCTATCATATCATAATACAGGTAAGTACCTATTCAAATACCTAGGATATTAATTCTTTATCATAAAATGTTTATTACCCGACTGCGCGACGCACGGAGGGTAATGTGTTTATCAGTCTATGTATGTATGTATGTATGTATGTATGTATGTATGTATGTATGTATGTATGTTTGTTTCTATGTGGCGTTCTAGAGACCAAATGCGTAAGCCGATTTTGATAATTCTTACGTCAATCGATTCGTCTTAACCTTGCGAGTGTCACTAAAGACATAACAGTAATCAAAATTCACCACAGCGACAACCAGACGCCATATTGTCAAAATGAAAAAAAAAAAAGTTGATGAACTATGTCAAGTGGGGTGTCATTGAATAGGTATTTTAAAATCATCTTTAGGTTTCTTTTATCATTTTTCATTTTAAATAATAGTTTAGGATATATAACGATTTAAAGTTGTTTAACAAAGCAATCATTCAAAACCTATCATGTGGGGTATCAAAATGAAGGGCTCGAAAAGAAGATTACGAAAACATACATTAAAAACTAAAAAGTGAAAAATAAATATAGTAAATTAAAAATTAAAAAAACCCGACTGCCAAAAAACAACTAAAAAGTTCAAAACAAGAGCACTTTTCAAGCAGTCTGATGCAGTTGGTGGCATAAAATCTAAGATTTAACACAAATAATTGCCACCAACTGCATCAGACTGCTTGAAAAGTGCTCTTGTTTTGAACTTTTTAGTTGTTTTTTTGTAGGTAGTCCTTAACATTTCAATTATTGGAAGTTATTAGAAATAGGTATATAGGTACCTAGGTAGTATTTAAATATGATTAACTACTTAGTTATAGGTATTTAATAATGTTAATGTTATACCTTTTCAACTAGTACCTAAATACCTGCCTAGGTACTTTTTTGCTTGAGTTTATACAATGTTGTAGGAAGGTACCTATCACTTGTTTATTTTTTTGAGTCTGCTACTTTATTTACTACCTAAAATACCTAAGTATCTACTTAAATATTTTCATTGACATTAAATGCCAGGGACTAGGTAGATATACCATAGGTACCTAGTGATAAGCGGGAAGTAGCATTTGCTTAATAATTCCTTTGACTAAGTAATCGACTGAATGTATAAAATAATAAAGCAGGTACCTACCTACAGTATTTAACAAATGTATTTGTAGTGAGTGAGGTGGCCGAGGTTTATAATAGAACTCACTAACGATTTGAGTAAATAGCAAAGTTTATTTCTAATAACACTGTAGTCTACATAAGAATTTATCAAAACAATACCTAGTCAATAATTATAGCGAGCGTTAACCACATGCGCGGCGCGAGTACCATTTGACATGCGGTCTGTACGGTGGCTTGTCGCGGACTGACTGACTGAGGGGCACAGCGGGCGGCGCGGAACGCGGCCGCGGTGGCGCCGATACTTTTTGAGAGAGCGCCCGCTGCTCGCGCAGGGCTCCGCTAGCGGCCAGCGGTCGCCGGTCGCTCGGTAAGGCGGTGTCTAACGTGCGGAATGTTAAGGCTGTGTACGCACGGTTGTCAGGTAAGTACTGTGTTGTGTGAATATGTATGTATGTACTGTGTAGTATGTATGAATTTAATAGTTATGTATGTATTTATTATATTATGTAGTGTGTTTGAGTTTAATATTTATTTATGTATGTAGGTACTATATGTGATGTGAATTATGTACGTAGGCATACCCTACATATTTATTTTATTCAAACATTAGGTAGGTGCCTACCTACCCAGTAAACACACATGAATTATGATCAATATTATTATGTAATTCCAGGAAATATCATAATCACTAGGTTATTTTGTCATAGAAACACATGTTTTAACACATAATAATAACTTTGATCTCAATACAATTCACCAATATAATTAAAATTACCTTTCTCACCAACAAAATGTCGGTGAGATGGTTTGCGACCCAGCTTCCGAGAAACTCGGAGCCATAACGAAACTATACGTCAAAATTAAAACTCGTGATACCGATTTTCATACATTTGGCGCGTTGTCGATACACGGCGCTACACGGCAGCTACACGAAAGTGTTGTCAAAAACTCGTGATACCGATTTTTAGTTCCAAATCCGCACACGTGGCGCTAATAAAATTCTCATATAAAATTTGTCGAAAACGGATCTATAACGTAGCCATCTCGATTTGACAAAAACTCATGATCGGCCTACAGATCTTCGTGTGCCATACCTTGCGTCTTGCCCCGCACCCACGTGCGGGGGTGCGTGTTTCTCCGCATGTAGGCGCGTGATCTGCAACACCGCGCGTGAATGCGTTTTCAGTGTGTTGCACTATGCGTGATTTCTATACAAACGTAGGTACTGGCAAACAACGTAAGATCACGCACTCCCACACTACGCTGT
This sequence comes from Thalpophila matura, assembly GCA_948465475.1. Classification (NCBI taxonomy): domain Eukaryota; kingdom Metazoa; phylum Arthropoda; class Insecta; order Lepidoptera; family Noctuidae; genus Thalpophila; species Thalpophila matura. Next base: position 10,852,661 of record OX419201.1, on the reverse strand, counting down.
GTGATGCGGGGCAGTGTGCCGAATCGCCTAAGTGACGAATACTTACTTTTCTTCTTGGGTAATCTCACAATCGGTGCAGCAGACTACAGGCTCATTGTTCTTGTAGGAACAAACATCTGGTAACTCAGGGAGGTTATATTCCTTCACTTCGAAGCCTGCATTAACCTGCAAAATACAACAGGTGTTTAAAATAAGTGAATAAAAAGTATACTTAGTAAATAACGTAAGCAAAAATAATTTTCATTTGAAATAAAGTGTACTTACATACAGATAAGTCAAGGAGGCTGAGGTACACCGAAATATTCCGACACATGTGCCGTTCAAACCATTCGTGACGCAGGGTTCATCTGGAACAAAACATGTACCTACATAATACATACAATTATTATACACACCTGACCTGTGACCTGACTCTAGCCTGCAGCTGAGGAAAAAGTCTGGTCACGACTCTCGGTCACTATAGTGACAATGTCACTGCACTTCGGAGTTCGGCCGGTCAACAAGCAGAACCAATCTTTCCTGCCGGCTATGACTGACATGACAAATTCTATCTCTATTTTACCGAAGAAAAGAATAGACAAAGTTCTTTCTATTTAACTCGTTATCTCTACCTACCTCGTCCGAGCACGCGGCGACCCGTACTTGGCGTACCAGGCCTACTGAAGAATAGTAACATTTCTTCTCTTCATTGTAGGTATGCATAAAATGATAGATTTTTTTTTACAAACTGTTACTTTGTCTATTCTTCTGTAGATAAAACCCGTTTCTATCGTGGCCATGCTAAACGTTCTGGTTCACGTAGCCGTCACGTCAAAAAGACGGCACGTCAAACGTCAGCGACTCCGGCGCAGCTCACTGCACTTCAGCCGGTCCTGAGTGCATAGCGAGTTTTTATAACATTACCTATGTTAGAAAAACTCGCTATACTCTTGTCGGCGTGTGCGAATTATGATAATATTATGCAATAATATAGAACTACCCACAAAACGTGAAATCATTGCACCCACTCAGTGAATCAGGCGAGTTGTTGTAGGGACAGTCGACTATACACCGTGACATTTTCATCGCTTTCATCCGGCGATGTAGCCACTATACTCTTCATTATGAACAACTTTTACTATGGGACCAACCCGGAAATCGCGAAAAAAAATTCAGCTGTTCCATACATTTATGTTCACATAACTCAACAAAATGTATGGAACAGCAGATTTTTTTTTCGCGATTTCCGGGTTGGTCCCATAGTAAAAGTTGTTGAATTATTGTTTGAATTCCAAATATAATTCAAACAATAATTTGTTTGAATTATATTTGGAATTAATTTCTGGAATCAATTAATTTATTTAGATTTTTGATTAATGAAGTCGGTCATCATCACCGATAAATCAAATAAGCCACCCTCGCGCCGAAATACTCGATCGTAAGAACGTTGACGAAGGTCATAGTCAAGGACCAATCAAACACCGGTTCGCGTTCGGAAGTGAAGACGCTAACGCACGTGACTGGTTATTCCATTCTCTTCACATAACAAATTAGTACGGGGACCACCGCCACTTTTAGAATAGTTTGCAACACAATTACAAGCGCTCCTTGTGAATAAAAAGATCTCCCACACATTAGAAATTCCGCACACCTCCAATCTTACACTGTTAATCGTCATTCAGCACTAGCACTAATCTAACACACTGTATTTATTTCATCGATCGTGTTCGGTCCGTCACCAGCGTGTACGTTTCGTCCAAAGTGTCAAGCTCAATAGCGCCTTAGCACTTCTCCCTTGTTCCTATGATGTGAGATCGTAGCCAACGACTCACAGAGGCGACTTTACAAAAATTATAACCACGATCAACCTCCGGTCTTGGACAGAGCAGTGAAGCGCTACACCAGAAAATTATTCTCAACACTCAAAGTTACATTATATAGTTAATTATAACGTAGAAAAACTCACCTTCGTTAAGGTTGAGGTCGCACGAAACACAACACGAACAACTAAACAGACACACAAATATAATGTACTTATTTACCGCCATGTCTTGCGTACGCGCAGAGCGAAGTGACAAAGCTTTCTGATGTGCATAAAACAAGTTTATACTATACTTGGGTGCATTATACATATTATAAAGATTGTCTATCCAATCCAAATGTACATTTGAAAATATACATTTGAGCTGATTTTCCTTATACATAGTATTACGTCTTATTAAGTGTCAATGTTGTTTTGATCTCAAGTATAGGAAAGACTCTTTTGGGATAAAACTTCCCATTGTTACACCCTTTGCAAATATAATTTCTAATTGTTATCTATGTATACATATGTATGTAAGTGGTCTGCTTTCTGAAAAGTTGCGTGGAATAGAAGTGATGTTACCTATATTAAAGAATGGTGCAGTTCGGGTTTGGATGGGTGACCGTTCTTTACACATCGAGACCCCTCCGTGCCTCGGAGAGCACATTAAGCAGTCGGTCCCGGTTGTCATAGGAATATCTTTGACAATCGTTACGGGTAGCCGGAAGCCCTAAAGTCTGACAGCTGGTCTAACATTCGAATACCGGTATTACCCATTAATTGGGTTGTGGAGGTCAGATGGCAGTCGCTCCACGTAAAATATTGATATTCAGCCAAAACTGGTTAGACTGGAAGCCGACCCCAATATAATTTGGGAAAAGGCTAGGCAGATGATGATGCAGTTCGGGTTTATTTAACCAATTTTGGCACTGCACAATAAAAACTAGGCAGGTTTTAAAAAGACGGATCTGCAGTGTTCCGTAGCGTAAAATTATAGTCTATAAATAAACACTTAAACAGGTCTAGATGCTGACTGGACCGGTTGATCATCACCGTTCCGTAGTTATTCGAATTAGTATCGATCGAATAATACATTACTTCAACACGTCCCTCGATTAAAGCTGTCTTCAGACTACGCTATACTATATAGTATAGCACAGTGTGAACGGGTCCATAACAATGTATGGCGCACGATATTGTCGTGCTATGAGCTATATATGCTATAATGCTATATAGTATAGCGTAGTCTGAAATGAGCTTAAGACATCCAGTAGATTACGTAATATATTGACATACAGGCCGACTTACTTCTTGGAAAGTCATCGCAGCCTACATGGAGGGACTCTAGCAGTTTCAAGGAGTTAATCGATGCATGCAAGCAGTGATAGCCTAGTGGTTTAAGCATGTGCCTCCCACGGCGAATGGTTCGAGTTCGATCCCGAGGCACGCACCGCTGACTTTTCGAAGTCATGTGCATTAGAAATTAATTATCACTTGCTTTAACGGTGAAGGAAAAACATTGTGAGGAAACCGGCATGTCCTAGAACCAAAAATTCGAAGACATGTGACGTCCACCAACCCGCACTGGGCCCGCGTGGTGGACTACGGCCCACTCCCTCTAATAGACAGAAGAGGCCTTTGTCCCAGCAGTGGGAACATTATAGGCTGATTATGCTTATGCTATAATCGATGCATTACCTTTAGAGACAATGTTCAAATGTCTCACGACTCACGTTCCTGTAATTCTAGCGGCAGCCGTATCTACCCTCCAATCAAGGCGTGGCATACTTCTTGGTAGCAGAAATAGGTACAGGTATAATACGTGGTTTTTCGATTTTAATGCGATTTCATGTTTGTCGTTGTTTGTTAGAAGAATATTATTTTATGACATTCGACACTGAGACTACATAGTTCTGAATTTTATTTTGAATATTTTAATTAGCGTTTCAGCTGTCAGACTTTCTGGCTTCTGACTGTATCTGCTGTCATAGATATTCATATGACCACTAAGATTGATTGTTTAACGTGCTCAGCGAGGCACGGAGGGGTCACGATGTGTAAAGAATGGTCAACCATTCAAGAACACCGCGGGTGGCCGCGTGCTGCTGCTATTTGTTGGCCATGAGCCCCTCACTTTAACAAGAGCTACCTACTAGGAAAAGGCCTCAAACCTTACGGGGTAAAATTTTATTTTGTTTACATACTTAAATCAAACCACATTTAACTTTAAGAGTTTATTTTAAGTTTATAACTTCTGTAGGTAATTCATTTAAAAGATTTAAAAACTACTCCACGACCTCTGCCGTAACCTGGCGTTGCTCTGAGCTATCGTTCAATAACTCATTCAACTTAATTCAACCATTTATCTATCAATAGGTTGTCTTGTTTCCTGCGTGCTTCAGTTTCTTCAGGCCACACGACGCTCTCAATCCAGGGTACGTAGTAGGAGACCCTGGTGTACATGCCAGGTAAGCCGACCTCCTTGCCGCAGGCCTTGCCGAATGACGTCACGCCAGCTATGGTGTACAGGCATTTGAATTCATGGATTTGCAGAGGTCCACCGCTGTCGCCCTATAGTGACAAAAACAAATTAAAACAAATATAAACAAAAATCACACTCTTATTTTTATTAACCGACTTCAAAAAAGGAGGTTCTGAATTCGTCCTGTATGTATGTATGTATGTAGGTATGTATGTATGTATGTATGTATGTATGTATGTATGTATGTATGTAGGGGAAAGTCGGTTATATCGTACCAGTTTTCAGTTAGCTTCGGATATTTCGTTTGTAAAGAGACTTACAAATATGAGTGAGTGTGCATATCAAAGTTTAGTATGTTGGCTATCTTAAACAGAGAAATCAATTTCTTAGGATTCCATTTCCATAGCTAAATTGTAGTTTTCCCGAAGGTCTGCCATTGGTACGATTTAGCCGTCAAGATGCTTAAATCGTACCACAGGGTATTTAAATTGTACTAGTGATTAAAAACAAGCAAACTTGTAATCATATTATTTATTTTTGGAATGATTGCACAAGTATAAGTAGGACCAATTAGCTATTTTAAACAATGTTAGGAATATGAAATAAGAAACCAACAATAAACTCTAGAAAACAATCATAATAATCCGTCAACGATTTGAACCGGTATTTGTGATTGTAAATTATTAATTTTTGGCGGATTTGAACTAGTAGGTATACATTATACAAGCTTATCACGTGTTTCTTGTAATTCAAGGATGTATTTAATGCTAATTTATCTTCAATCTCTTCAGAAGGTCTTTCTTTATCAATAGTAGCATCAATCTTGTTTTATTTTCTAACATACTGTAGGTTGGTTTTGAGTTATTATTAGGTCTCTGAGATTTTGTCTAAACTTTTTTTTTCCGTAGGCACTTCCTAAGTCTTCTTTTTTACCGGCTATGACCGTCGCCTGTAATAGAAAACTCATTTTTGAAGTTGTGAACTTTTCAGACGCTTAAATCGTACCGGGGTACAATTAAGCAAACTGCAGGTGGTACAAATTAAACAACCAAATATTTTTAGTAAAAAAATCAAGTAATAAATATAACCATAAAATTTAGATACGTTGCAAAAATAATCAAAAAACTAGTTCAGTTTTATAGCTAAAAGCCGTGAATTGCGTAATTTTAACTTACCTTATTCACGAGTTATGTCCTTAGAACGCAACACAAAAATTTACATCGGGTTCTACAAAAAACATTTTTTTTTACTCACATGTACAATTTCCAACAGACGCCATTACAATTTGGGGGACAGTTAGAGGCACCACTAGAGCATAGTTTAGTGTTGCCAGTGTAGGAAAATATGATTAGTTTGTAGGAAATCTAGAAGTGGTACGATTAAAATGGCAGTACGATATAGCCAACTCTCCCCTATGTTTGTATGTGCGCGATTTTCTCAAAAACTACTGATTCAATTTGGATGGGGTTTTCACTAACGTTATCTACATACTTTGAGGAAGGTTTTAGTAGGTATATAATACATTAGGTAATCATTCCTATGTACAAAGTTATATGCATAAATGTACACACTACGTAGAAGATTTACTGCAGAACGAAGTCGTCAAAGTAATCTAACGCGAGATAAAGAACTAAAAAAGGGAAAAATAAAAAACAAAAAATAACCGACTTCAAAAAGTCACTACAAAGAAAATAATAATTTTGGTTTCGGAAGTCGGTGGCAAAAAAAGCAAACAAAAACCAAAGCCACCGACTTCCGAAACCAAAATTATTATTTTCTTTGTAGTGGCTTTTTGAAGTCGGTTATTGTTTGTTAAAAAAGTTTTAATTGGATTACCAGACGCCTTATTTAAACGTTACTCCCACAATAAAGATGAATTAACGACACCTGATAATTATGTTGAAAATCATCAAGCCGTTTATTTAGGCTAAAGAGCATGCCAAAGAAAATATACGCTCGAAAGAATACCCTCTTTCTGGGACAGGAGCCTTTGACATAGTAAACCCAATTCTGTGATGTTCGGATAATAAATTAATAATATATTAGGAATTTAGGATCAACAGTTAAGAATTATCATAAAACATTTCGGTAACCTAGAAAATGCTAGTGGACTAGACAAGATTGAAAATGGAAATGTTTTATCGGAACTTGAGAGAGATCTAGAAATAAGCTGCGATAGTCATTAACTGTAAACTGTCAATCTTCTCTGAGGTAGTTTGATGAAGTACCTAGTTCTTAACGTTCACAGACGATAATGTTTAGCAGTAAAATTAAATGTTGTTTGGTACTGAACAAATGAAATTAAACGGTGCAAAAGGTATTTAAGTACTAGGTAGTTGAGGACTTCAAAACAACTGAACATATAGGTACTGCATCTTTTCATCTAACAGTCTTATTACATTGAATTTTAAAAAATAAAGGAGGTGATCTATTTACAATATTTAAAAAAGCCAGTTAATTAAAAGTTGGTAAAATACCTCGCAAGTGTCGATAATTTCTTCACGATTTCCGTAGCACATCTGCTTTTCATGGTCGTATCCATTTTTCAATAGTCTGTGTGGTTGGTATATTGCTGCACATTCTGTTTTATTGTATTCGTCTAGATATATCTGAGAAAAGCGTTGAAAATTATCTTGTGTGTACAGACAGCGACATTAATTGATTATCCCTTTGTTAATTGTTTTGCATACGTGTGGGGTGCCCAGTCAAAAAAGGTGTCTACATAGAAACTTAGTAAGAAAATTCTATGCTGATCATGAAAAATGTTAAAACAGTTTCGGCAAAAAGGTAATGCTGCTACCAAAACTAATATATACTTAGGTAAGTATGTAGATTTTTAAAATAGAATCATTTCTACGGATATTAACATAATATTATTTGATGAAAATAATATTAACGAAATTAATGCTGCACTTACAACTTGTAATGTGTCTGCTAAAGACTGCCTGTGACCCAGACTGCCCCAACCGGACGCCTCAGCCAAAGGTTGCGAATTCAACCCTATATCCAAGCATGCAGGTAAAAGATCTTTTCCAAAAGTGATCCTGAAATACAATTACTAACTAGTTTAATATTCAGTTAAGGTTATTGTCACCACTCTTGCCAAGGAATTGATGATCGCATTCACGGAAAAACTCTCGTGATAATTGGGACTTCTTGGAAAAGAGAATTGACCAATTTCATATTTGCTTCATTTTGAAGAATTTTGAGATTCAAGAAAGTTGATCTACATCATTTTTTAAATATGGGGCCTAAAATTGTTGCTGACAGCTGGAAATTTATGTAAGTTTAGATAAACTGATTATATTTTTTTTCATTAATTTCCGAGTTTCTTGTATATCATACCAACATACCGTATTAAGTATTCTTTATAACTAGGTACAGGTATCGAACGCCTTTTTCAAAACAAAATGTAATAAATTGCTAATATAACAATAACAGTGTGGTGAGACATTTTAAAACGAGCAGTTCATGAACTAACTGATGAATTTTGTACGGAAAGACTATTTATGGTTTGTCAGCAATTTGTCAGAAGACCATGCTTCTGCAATTGAACGTATACTTACTCGGTTTCCGTCTCCAATAGAGCAATGTCATGATACCTAGAAGGAGGCTTGTACTGGGGATGAACTATGATCCTCTTAATTTTATGTATCTTCCAGTATTTCTTGGGATCGGTGCGTTTCAAAAGCCCAAGCGCAGCAAATGATATGTTACCCCTGAAATTTAACGTTTTTTTATAATCTTTCTTCTATAACTTCGACTCGAATAACTTAAAGGCCTTTGAATTATTATAGACAGAACTATTATAGATAGAAAATATTATAATACAGAATACCTTTACATTTCAAAATATACCTATTGATTCGTAAATAGCAAATATCATTTTTGTGTCCCAAAAGCTAATACTTCATAATTAAAACCTTATGGAATGCGAATATATAGTAATGGCCACTTAGAAGACATACTTCATAAAAACCTGAGTAAACGAGTTCTAAACTCAAGTTGATTCGTTCAGCGAACGAATCAACGTGAGTATCTTGGATCTACAATTGCGGTATTAAATAACTAACACGCAATAACCAGGCGTGGTGTTCAATGCAAATATAAACTTACAGCGCACGAGAGAAGTGCAGTGTCTTAACAATAAACTTACAGCGCACGAGAGAAGTGCAGTGTCTTAACAATAAACTTACAGCGCACGAGAGAAGTGCAGTGTCATAACAATAAACTTACAGCGCACAAGTAGATGTGCAGTATCATAACAATAAACTTACAGCGCACAAATAGAAGTGCAGTGTCATAACAATAAACTTACAGCGCACAAGTAGAAGTGCAGTGTCATAACAATTAACTTACAGCGCACAAGTAGAAGTGCAGTGTCATAACAATAAACTTACAGCGCACAAGTAGAAGTGCAGTGTCATAACAATAAACTTACAGCGCACAAGTAGAAGTGCAGTGTCATAACAATAAACTTACAGCGCACAAGTAGAAGTGCAGTGTCATCAAAATAAACTTACAGCGCACAAGTAGAAGTGCAGTGTCATAACAATAAACTTACAGCGCACAAGTAGAAGTGCAGTGTCATAACAATTAACTTACAGCGCACAAGTAGAAGTGCAGTGTCATAACAAAAAACTTACAACGCACAAGTAGAAGTGCAGTGTCATAACAATAAACTTACAGCGCACAAGTAGAAGTGCAGTGTCATAACAATAAACTTACAGCGCACAAGTAGAAGTGCAGTGTCATAACAATAAACTTACAGCGCACAAGTAGAAGTGCAGTGTCATAACAATAAACTTACAGCGCACAAGTAGAAGTGCAGTGTCATAACAATAAACTTACAGCGCACAAGTAGAAGTGCAGTGTCATAACAATAAACTTACAGCGCATAAGTAGAAGTGCAGTATCATAACAATAAACTTACAGCGCGCGAGTAGATGTGCAGTGTCCAGCAGTGAGTATGAATCTCTCGCTGATCACAGAGCCTCCACACTGCCACAGCGCAGAATCCACGTCAGCTCCATAACCGATTAAAGCCTATAACATAAATAATTATTATTTTCAGCGTGTCACTATAGAAATATTGCTTAGTGCATAGGGATGTGAAGCAATGTGAAGATGCGGGGTAAGTGAGTAGATTTGGGTTGCAAAGTGCCATAAGTTTGTTTAGGCTAAAAAAACTTTTTCTTATTTGACGTACTTACCATATGTGGAAATTCCCATCTTTGTGCATCTCGTCCCCCGACGGCCAGAGCGATTGCAAAATTATACTCATGGCATTTTTTATCTTCCTTCCAAATCTTTTTGAGTTCAATATTGCCCATACCTCGGCAAGGATATGGCAAGCGTCCGAAATTTTCGTAGCATTCTGTAATCAAAATTATTTTTTAAGCGTCTTAAGATGACTGATAATAATTATAAATCAAAATTTCTATGCATGAAGCTGGACGCCCATCTGTCCGAGCTAAACGCGCCGAAGGAGCTGACCGAACCGAATTTTGTTAAAGCCTCACATATCTATCTGAGCCGAAGCGACTTGCGATATCTAACATTATCTTTATCTGTGTTTTTTATGTTTTGTTTTAGACCAATAAAGTATGGCCAATATTGTCACGCGTCTATATTACTGATATTACGGTCATAAAATACGGAACTTGATACGCAGCTAGCAGAATTAAGGTGTACTAGGCGCTTAATAAAAATGCTGAATATGACGTCATCAGAATTTTCTAGGGATTTTTACTAATTTTGGGTACCTTCTGAATTCTTGACTCTTCCGATTCGGCGCGGATAGGTGGGCGAGGTTTCATAGGATTTCAAAAAATATTTTTAAAATTCGGTTCGGTCGGCTCCTTCGGCGCGTTCGACTCGGATAGATGGGCATTCTCTTTAAGGAGAACCTATCGGAATAATTAAATAATACTTTTAAAGCAAAGGTACTTACTATTCAAAGCGACTGGGCCATCAAGTGGACGTAAAGCCCCTAAAGGTCCTACGGCGTATATACGGAACCTGAAAAAAGCAACACGGAGCTTAACTTTTTTGGAGAAAAATGTTGTAGAGCCTTGTGAACGAGGGCTTTTTCAAAAGAAGTCCAGCTCCTGACCAAACAGACCGTGGTGGGGCTAGCCACCAGTATTTTTGTCTCGGCAGATAGGTTTCAGTTAAGCCTTTGAATGCCGTGGCAGTCACCGGTGACCGAGAAACAATAAATTTTCTATTGTGTCTGGTGACTCTGGTGGCGTGGCGTTCAAAGTGTTAAGTGTTGGCCAGTGGCGAAGGGTCAATTTTTGTAAGAGGTAAGCTGGAGCTACAAATGCTTACCTGGCCACGAAGAGCTAGTTGTAGTAGCTAGTAAATATTTGACAATAGTAGGCAATACTGCCTATGCTATTTTTCAAAGGGAAGCCAGTAGGAATCCTATTGTAGGGACCCTTCGCCACTGGTGTTGACACTACCAACAGTACCAACGCTTTAAGCCGCAGCCCGATTAACCTGACCTATCCTAATTGACTTACTGTTCTTCTTGGGTGATCTCACAATCAGTGCAGCAGACTACAGGCTCATTGTTCTTGTAGGAACAAATATCTGGTAAATCTGGGAGCTTGTATTTCTTCATATCGAAGCCTGCATTAACCTGCAAAAGACAACCGGTATTTTTAAAATTAATTTTGACAGACGTCTGATTCTGAACTGAAATGTGCATTTGGTTTTTTACTGAAGAAGATACATACGAGTACAGTATGGCGAGTTTCAACAATAGGTATCATGTTTCATATCAATCATATCAACAATAATCTAAGTCTGTACCTAGGTATCTAAACAGTGAAAGCAAAAAAGTAACTTAAACTGAAATAAAGCGTACTTACATATAGGTAGGTCAAGGAGGCTGAGGTACATCGAAATATTCCGACACATGTGCCGTTCAAACCGTTCGTGACGCAGGGTTCATCTGGAACAAAATATGTACATAATACTGTGACGGAGTCATCCTTCCTTCATCATTTAGAGCTGGCAATCTTCCATTACTGGCCACTTCATCCACTCCATTCCAGATTTGAACTACAAATTTCAAAATAAGAACATCTCATTTTTTTATACATTTATTTCATTGTTTTGCCATTCTTTGTCTGGTCTCCAAAGTCTTCAGTCGTGGACCGCTGAACCGCTGTTCTGTTATAATATTCCTAATTACCTTCCAGTCTCAACTACACCTCTCCCAATCCTGCTGTTTTATTTCTATCAAGATTTGTGTCCGGAGGCTCCCTCACAGCTAGCCGTGGCCTAAGAGGGCAGAGAGAGGGAGGCACTCCGACAATACATACATTATTCATAAACAAACCTTACCTAAGACCTGACTCTGGCCTGCAGCTGAGGCGAAAGCTTGGTCACCACTTTCGGAAATAACAGTGACAACTTCACTGTTATTTCCGAAAGTGGTCAACTTCACTTCTTCTTCACTTCGGTCGGTCAACAAGCAGAGTTAATCGCTCATGCCTGTCTATATTCTGTATCGGCGTGTCGATATCACCGCGAGAACGTTCGAGGGAAAATGTCACGGTGAGGTTCTCTCTCGAACGTTCGCAAACTGGTCGACGCAGCCGAGAACTCACCGCAAGGTCACGTCAAATAACACTTCAGTCACGTCAGCGACTGCAGCACGGCTCACTGCACTTCAACCGGTCAACTAGTAAATTTTCTCCTGCTCGACACAGACTACAGCATCGTCCCGACTCATTGTTGATCCATAAACTTCACGGCATTCATTACCAACACGCTGGAACCCTTCACTGACTCTGCGAAGCTCTCAAGACTTAACGACCACAGACAACGGCCGGCCTTGGGCAGAATGGTGAAGCGATACCTATATCTCTACATCGGATTATGGACCTCAGGGCTTGAAGTGCCACTAATAGCTAGGTACTTAATTATTTATCACGTGTAAACACTTACCCTCGTTAAGGTTGAGGTCGCACGAAACGCAACACAAACAACTAAACAGACAAACAAATATTACGCATTGATTTACCGCCATGTCTTGCGTACGCGCAGAGCGAAGTGACAAAGCTTTCTGATGTGCATAGAACAAGTTTAAGTTTCAGCTATATTTAAGTTTATGAGCATCAGACGATGTTTTTGTACAGGTATTATTTATTATATCCAGATGTAGATACTTACGATAAAATTTTGATTTTCCTTATAAATGACATTGATTGCATAATATTTGTACGACTTACGACCAACGGACGAAAACCACGGATGTCACGATACCAAGTCTATTAGGAACCGAGAAATTAAAAAGTTCATCGCGAACCGTCGCAGTGCTAGCAAATTATTTAGTACTAGCACTTCGCCTGCGACTTCGTCCGCGTGTCCCACAGGAACTGTGCATTTTTTTGGGATAAAAAGTAGCCTATGTTACTCAGTGATAATGTAGCTTTCTATTAGTGAAAGAATTTTTAAAATCGGTCCAGTAGTTTCCGAGCCTCTTCGGTACAAACAAATAAACAAAAAAATCTTTCCTCTTTATAATATTAGTATAGACAATATAATATTTAGGTAAGCTTACGTGCTTATGCCATAGCCATAGGTTATGGATCTCAAATATAGGCAAGACGCTTTTGTGATAAAACTTCACATTGTAACATCCTGTGCAACCATATTTTTTTATTGTAAATGCTATGGTGTTAGTACAAAATGTAGGTATTCTATCTATGTATATGTAGGTATGTAAGCGGTCTGCTTTCTGAAAAGTTGTGTGAAACAGCCTGCCTATTCTGTACCGACTCGCCGCGTGTTATCACCGCGAGAACCGCGGAGAGAATAGAGAGAGAGAGAAAGAGAATCGCGGCGTGTCGGTATGTACCTCAGATCATAGAAACAGGGGAGATGTGCCAAGGCGCTATCGAGCTTGATGCCTGATCTTGAGCAAATTGCTCATACTAAAAACGTACGCGCTGGCGACGAACCGAACACGATCGATGGTATAAACACAGTGTTTTAGTTTAGTGCTAGTGTTGAGTAACGATTAATAGTGTTAGATTGAGGGTGTGCGGAATGTTTAATGTCAATCATTTTATTCACAAGGAGCGCTTAATTAAGCGCGTAATTGTGTCGAAAAATGTACTAAAAGTGGCATCAGTTGTTCCCGTACTAATTTGCTATGATGGCATATGTCCTTGTTTCTACGATCTGAGGTATGTACAGATTAGACAGGCTGAAATTTTGTGTTGCCCAAATGCAAGACCAAGAGGAAACTAACCCAGTCTTTGATCTTGATCTTGTGTCAGTACACCTGGTTGTGATCTTGGTCTTGGTATTGCACACTCAATCTTGGTCATCATCTCGGTCTTGCTGCAATTAGGTGATCATGGTCTTGTGAAAATGATAGATGCAAGACCGGTTTTGGGCAACACTAGCTGAAATGATACTGCACTAAAGGAAGGTTCAGCTTGGGTATATTTAACAAATTTTGCCAATGCACAATAAAAACTAGGTAGATATATTTAAAAAGACGGATCTGCAGTTTTCGATAGCGTAAATTTGTAGTCTATAAATAAACACTAAAACAGGTCTAGATGCTGACTGGACCGGTTGGTCATCACGACTCCATGACATGGAAAGAATCACTAGTAAATAATTAAATATTATGTTTATTATGTTGGCAAGTTCAATATAATTATCATCAATGTTGCTACGTTGCTAATAATTACTAGCTGACCCGCCCCTGCTTCGCACGGGTAAAGTTTAGTTTACCATTGCGCGTGATAAACCAACGGACAGACATTTGTAAAGTTATAATTTTTTTGTCTTGTATTGTTGTATAAGCACTTTTTGTATTGTATTATTTGTCTGAATTGTATCTGCACTTCTTGAATAGGTATGTTGGTCCTGAAGGTGACGGTTTGACCACTGTGATCAGAAGGCAGATAGTTAACAATGACTTTATCTAAGTAATAATAAATAAATAATAATAATAAAATAATAATAAATCTAAGTAAAAATAATAAAAGTACTATCGGCGGCATCCTAATATTTATCCAGTTTGGAATTTGACAAAAGGTCAGCAACGGGCTGTGAATATCTTACTGTTGTATATCTTGTTGTTGTCGGAAATGGTTTTGAAACTATTTTATGTCTCTACAGTGTCTATATAATTATGATAAGGGTTTAAGTAATGTCAACAAAATAACTGTATAAGAATTTTCTCACAGTTAATCGTTGGCGTGCTGCAGGGTTGTGTTTTCGGCCCTCCTTTTTTTCTTACACTTTTATTTGTATAAGAAGTCGTAATTACAATGTAGGTAATTGAATTAGTTGCATAGTATTATACAGGGTGGCAGGTTAGACAGTGGAAATATTTTAAGGGGTCATTGTACTCATCATTATGAACAACTTTTACTATGGGACTAACCCTGAAATCGTGAAAAAAAATTCACCTGTTCCATACATTTTGTTGAGTTATGTGAACATAAATGTATGGAACAGCTGATTTTTTTTTCGCGATTGGTAGGTACCTATTAGCTGCAAGACCGCTTAGGTTAGGTTAGAACTGTGACACACCACACGAGCCGAGCGAGCGAAGAGAGCGATGCCACGGCAGCGGCCGGTGAGTGCCAGACACGATACTCAATTATAAAACTGTTCGCCCAAGAATTATCATGCTGCTCGTTCTGAATAATTAGTCACTCAAAGTATTTTGAAGTCAAGCATTTCAAGATTTTAGTCGCTCAGTCAGCGACCGTGTAGGTAGGTGATGTCGGTAGGTTGGTGGTTGGTAACTACCAACCACCAACCTACCGACATCACCTAGTGTTACAATAGTAGTAGTAGTAGTTAGTGTTACAATACTGCTATGACTTTCTATTACTCGTGACTTCGTGAGCAGCAATGTAACACTAACAACTACCAATAATTTTGCGGCGGCGGCGGCGGCGTCATCTACACGGTCGTTCATTCACTCACCTTTAATATTTTGATAGGTACCTTTAATTTTAATTCATCAGTTTATTACCTTGTTTATTCGCCAATTTACAATAATATGATGTCTTATTGACATTGTGATGAGAGAATCGACCGTTTTAACTGAACGGGTTTTAGGTATCTACGGCTTAAAATTATTTATTTCTCATAGATTACAAATCACTAAAGAGGGAGCATTAAAGCTTGATTAGCACTAAACTTACGCATATGCATGACTTTGTATTTGTATGAAGGTGTGCAGGTGCACACTTTTCTAATGCAACACGTCAGAATAGTGCGCACAGACCTCAGATCATAGAAACAAGGGAGATGTGCCAAGGCGCTATCGAGCTTGATGCCTGATCTTGAGCAAATTGCTCATAATAAAAACGTACGCGCTGGCGACGAACCGAACACGATCGATGGTATAAATACAGTGTTTTAGTTTAGTGCTAGTATTGAGTGACGATTAACAGTGTTAGATTGAGGGTGTGCGGAATGATCTGAAGCACAGACACACCTTCATACATGTTTTATGTTGAAAAACATTTTTCAAAATAAGCTTTTATAATGATCACTTTCTAACTCCATCATGAGTTTCTGGATATCATGTAGGTCTATAGTACTTGTCAAGACAAATCCAATGAGCCGAAACACGGTGGAGATATGTTAAGAAGTTGAGGAGTTCCTCTCGGCTCCTTCATGAGACCACTTCCATGGCACATATTATTGCATTGTCATCAAATTAACTAAAAAAACATCATCGAAGAGACATAAATATGCGTTCCAAAGGACGTTGGTAGTTTTGGGCTTGATATGGTACAGTAATAAAAGCTTAACCAAAAATAAAAATATATTTTAATTGTTCTTTGCCTAATTTATCTTAGAGATTAAGAATTGGAATCAAAAATCGAAATAAATAAGAAATAAAATGATTATGCCGTTGACATTTTGAAAAACAATAAAACAAAAATAGGTGCATGCTGGCTGGCGCGTGCCTCCACAGAATATCATGTCGACAGCAACTAAAACCTTTGAATTGAGAACTCATTAGTCGGGCTGTACTTCATTGGATCATTCACACCATACTTAACCTCACTGTCACAAATACGAAGATTTCTCTTTAATCCAATTACGTACAAAAACAAATTAAAAATGAATTTAAATACTCTTGAAATACTCGATCACACCAAACTAATTTCATATTTGTACCGACATACACAATCTGAGGCCCAGCGTTCTATGGGCGTCTGCCGTGTCCTTTCCGCTCAATCGGTTTACGGAACAGGTCTAATATTCAGTTGCAAGATTTCGCCTCATACACACACGGCAAGTTAAATAAAAACTTGTATTTCCACTCAATCGGTTCGGGGAAACTGGTCTGAAATTCAGTTACAAGATTTCGCCTCATACACACAATCATGGCAAGTTAAATAAAAGCTTGTAATTATGGCGCCGATAGGCTTCTGATTTAAGTATCTGCCTGATGCATTCAACACGTGTGAATCAAGCTTTAATCATTATTAATTTATTTAGGTATAATACCTACATACTCGTATAATTATGTAGGTTGTATAGGTATTAGGAGGATTCCAAAACTTGTTAAAGTAAAATAAAATAGGTACCTAAATAAATAAATAAAACTTGATTTCACGCAAGGGTGTTTAAGGTGATATCATTATTGTTGTCTTGTTAGTTTTGTGGAAACTAGTGCCTGACTGTAGCGCGAGATTGAAGACGCGTGCGCAATCATGGCGGCTGATAAATGTTTGATATTTATGAGCTTGTATAGCTATTTCTGTTGCGTTTCGTGCTATCTCAACCTTACTGAAGGTAAGTTATAAATATTGTTGATCATAAATTTTAAATTAACTAACTGTCCCTCGCGGAAAATGGATGAAAAGTAGCCTATATGCTTTTCTAGGTCCCAGGACTCCCAGGCTACCTCTTTGCCAAACATCCAAATCCGTCCAGCCATTTCAGCGTGAAGAAGTAACAAACATACATACACACGCGCACAAACTTTCGCATACATAAGACCTATATTGTTGAAACTTGGTAAGTAGATGTATTCTGTGAACTGCATAAAGATTTTCACACAAAAATAAAAAAAAAAAAACAATAAATTTTTGGGGTTCCCCCATACTTAAAACTGATTTTTCATCAAACCCATCCGTGTGGGATATCTATCGATAGGTCTTCAAAAATGATATTGAGGTTTCTAATATCATTTTTTTTTAAACTGAATAGTTTGCGCGAGAGACACTTCCAAAGTGGTAAAATGTGTCCCCCCCCCCGTAACTTCTAAAATAAGAGAATGATAAAACTAAAAAAAATAAATGATGTACCATGTAAACTTCCACCGAAAATTGGTTTGAACGAGATCTGGTGAGTAGTTTTTTCAAAATCATCAAAATTCCATCACAAACAAACTTTGTTATGCGGTCCGGTTTTATTCACTTTATACGTCCAAAACTAATACGGAACCCTCGGTGCGCGAGTACGACTCGCACTTGGCCGATTTTTTTAGTTATTAGGGTTCCGTACCAAAATGGTAAAAAAGGAACCCATAAGGGTTCCTTTTTTACCATTTTGGTACAAAAATAAAACGATGTTCCTAACTAGTACAGTTTTTTCAAAATCATCAAAATTCCTTCACAAACAAACTTAGTTATGTGGTCCGGTTTTTTTCACTTTATACGTCCAAAAATGATACGGAACCCTCGGTGCACGAGTACGACTCGCACTTGGCCGGTTTTTTTTTTCCATAATCAGGTTTAAGTTAGATATACCTATTACCTACTCCTTGTTTTTGTTTCATTTCAGACTCACCGTGTGTCATGAATGGAGTGAACGGCACTTGCGTAAACGTATTTAGATGCATTACAGCTGCACTCACGTATGTATATGTAAGTATTTCTGTGTGCTTTAGTGATGCAATTAAAACATCCTACACGTGTGGTGATACAATATTTATTTCTTAATATTATCTGCTTGCCAACACTTCAATTCTTCATAAGTATTTAACCATAAAATTACAGTTTATTCATTTTTATTAGTTCATAAATCTAAGCTACAAATGACATTTGCATAGGGATCATCAGGGTCATTTGGTTGCGAATGATCTCTCCTACATCCCCTTGACGGATTGCCGTCTTATTAACCGTAACCCTGTATCTGGATATGTAGGTATATCTATACAATAATTGCTCGCATAAAGTGATAAGATGTCAGTATTTTGACTAACCTCGACGTTTCGTATCAAGTTGCATTGACTGGTCTCTCAAAGGGCCATTGCCCACTGTCCACGCACGGACATAATTCCGATGCTGCAGACGACAGAGGGGCGCGTGAGACGCGCAGGACGCCAAACCAGCGGTAGCCAATCAGGCGCCGCATTGTTGTAGTCAAACCAGCGGGAGCCAATCAGGCGCCGTCTTGCTGACGGCGCAAAAAGACTTCACTTCTCAACAAGCTTCACAGCGAACGGTCATTTTCTCTTTGTCTTGTAATATTCCGAATTATTATTGCTACAGCATTACATTGTTATATTTTCATACAGTCCATTAGTGTTATTTGCAAAATACCGAAGGATCGTAACAAACACCCACGACGACTTTTTGCAGCGCTGCAGTAGCGATGCTGTCGCGAGTCCGCAGCGATACAGTCGCGAAGCGGTCGCTAGCTGTGTGCCCTCGCCCACGGGCCCAGATTCAGTCGCGATGCAAACGCGATTCAGTAACGGCACAAAATCACCGCGCCACCCCCTCCCTCCGTTCTCTCCCTGATGTCGTCGGACACGGTCGCGCGTTTGCATCGATACAGTCGCGATGCAGTAGCGCGTTGGTAGCGCGTTGCAAATGCGACTAACACGCGTTAATAGCGATGCGACAGCATCGCTACAAAAAGTCGCCGTGGGCGAGGAGCCAAAGACTGAAGTATGTGAATGTCATATTGTGTACGAATTGCGATAGTTTAAAAACAACTTCTTTTCCAGGCTAATGCAGGCTTTGATACGGTGGTGGGCAGCTTTCCAGAATTTCCAGATGTCTGTTCGTATAAGGATAACGAACCCATAGTCTGCTGCACGGACTGCTATCGTGATTCGGAGTCGTAAGTACTCACAAGTAGTACCTGTATGTAGGTCGATCATGAGTTATTTTGACGCATGGTATCGTTAATGAAGCATATTTTTGATTTGAAAATATACGTTTCTTACACAATCCTACTAATATTATAAACGTGAAAGTTTGTGAGGATGTATGGATAGATGGATGGATGTATGGATGTTTGTTACTCTTTCACGCAAAAACTACTAAACGTATTTTGATGAAACTTTACAGTAATAGGTATAGCTTATACATCAGGATAACACATAGGCTACTTTTTATCCTAAAAACGCGGGCGAAGCCGCGGGCGGAAGCTAGTATTTATATAAATTAAATACTTATTTAATTTCTCTGTATTTTTTAAAATGTGCAAATTGTACGGTCAGCATCATAAGTCGCTGATCATTTTAAAATTTTAACATTTATTATGTTTTATGAATGAAAACTTGTCAATTATAACTTACTTGTAACAATTTATTAAAGAGCAGGCAATACTTTGAAAACTAGTATTATGACACATTTAAAACAATAATTAGGTTTTACGATATTTAATTATTAAAATTTTAAAATGATCAGCGACTTATCATGCTGACCGTCGGGAGGTACCTGCACATCATCGGGCGGGAGGAAACGCCCGGGTGTCATCACTGCGTTGATCGCCCCGAGGACACGATGGAGCACACAGTGGGGGCCTGCCCTGCATGGGCGGAGCACCGCCGTGTCCTCGTAGAGGCGATCGGCAGCGGCGGCGACCTCTCGCGCCCGGTCCTGGTTCAAGCCATGGTCCGGGGCGAGAGGGAGTGGGAGGCAGTCGCCTCCTTCTGCGAAGCAGTCATGCTAGTGAAGGAGGCGGCGGGACGGGAGAGGGAGAGACTCTCCCGTCCAAGCCGCCGCGGTAGACGTTCCGGGCGTCGGGAGCCGCGTGACGACTCCCGGCCACCGTAGGCGCGGGCCTGCGGGCGGTGAGTAATGGGTAGCTCACCGTCCGATCAGGACCAGGCCCGTGCCGAGCGGCGCGTACGTGTTCCACGCGCGCCTCAAAGAGATGTCAGCATCAAAGAGGGGGCCCACTAGGGCCCAAGCCTGCCGGGAAAGCGGGATTGTCCGAAAGGGATACCGTTGACCCGGACAAAAGGGCTAAGGAAGGAACACGGGTTGGTTTTAGTCAGTAAGAGTCTGACACTCCCTTCCGCTCCGCCCAGAGCGGGAGGGGTCATTTGATGATTTCCCATCCTCAAAAAAAAAAGAAAATCATGCTGACTGTACCTATAAAATTTTATCAAAATGTTCTCAAAATATGCTAACATTAACGATACCATACGTCAAAATAACTCTTGATCGGCCCACTGTACAGATGTTGACGACAGTAAAAGTAGTTTTTTTGAGCAGATTTTTAGCCTTACCTTATTGGTTTACCTCTTTTAAAAATATTAAACAATTTTGATTATATTGAAGAACCGTATTGAGTAAAGAGCAAACAAGATTCAATTATTTTCGTAGTGCATAAGTGCGAGTAGAACTCGCGCCATACCTAAGGCCGCGGCCGCACTGGTACGGCGACAGCGAAGCGACGGCGATTTCGTGAAAACAAACTCATATAAACCTAAATCGGTGGCCGCGCTGCAGAAAGCGACATTTATTTGTTCACGAAATTGCCGTCGCGTCGCTTTCGCTGTACCGGTGCGGCCGCGGCCTAAGAGTTCTGTACAAACTTAATTATGTATTATTGCTTAAGAGGGTCCACACTGATTGTGTTTCCTTTACATGTTTCTCATCAGATTTAGATCCTTAGCTATTGGGCCGCGTGGGATCCAGCTCTACAAAGGCGACTCTATTGCTACGAACAGTAAGTTTATTTTCATTTGATGATTTATATAGTTTATTTTTTTATTGTCTGGACTTTAAAAGAGACCTTGACCTTTGAGTTTGTTTCGGTGTTTCTTCTCAGAGGTAGTCAGGTAGGAAACACCGACCTCATCTAGTAAAAATATTGACATGTAAAAGCGTTATTTATATATAACCTACTTACAGAATAAAGAATTTCAATTTCAATTTCAATCACGGATCGCTTGTGGATTACTTGGAGCGTTAGTTCAGGATGGCAAGTTTCAACAAACTGGATCGGCCTAGAATGATCCACGATCCTGGCAGATTGTGGGATCGCCGATCCATATTGAATCGTTGGTGTGGATCCGGCTAATCATTCCTTATATGTACTTATGACAAAAGTACCTACAATACTTATTTTGTTTTGTTTTCAGAATGTTATGATTATTTTCAAAAGTTACCGTACCGGTGTCGTGGTAGCGGCAATGTTCACGTGGGGCGGACATGGAAGGAAGAACTGAAATGCTTTCTGCCTACGTACGCAGTCGCGTTGGCTGTCGGAGGTCGAAACGCGGAGAGATGGGAATTCCCACACATGGTAAATTCTTATAAACTCTGTTATTTAAGGCCTCCCACTCATTAGGCGAGCGCGATCCTCCGACGTGCGAACGACGAGATTGTCGCGTGCGCGCCGCGACATCACGGCGCGAGCGTCGCGACTGACGAGCGTGTGGGGTGCGCGCCGCGACATCGCGGCGTCACGCCGGAGGATCGCGCTCGCCCAATGTGGGGGAGGCCTCATTTATATCTTTATAGGTATGTCAGCACCGCAGCCATTTCCAATCAACTCGCATGAATGTCAAGCCAGACTCTGTCAAGCGCGACTTCACACTTGCGTTTCGTTGTCATTTGACGTCCTGTACGAATGACCCTTCCGATAACATAGGTTGAGCAAAAATTATACCAATTATAATACACACTTGTTTAGACAAGTGTGTATGTATTATTCTTGGTATCATTTTTGCTCCACAGATGTTTATCTTTTTTGTATTAAGACGGATTAGGTACCTACCTATGTCTTATTAATATGACAATATCACGTCCATTACGTGCAACATTCTAGCTGACGCTCTTGAGCTCTTGGTTCTTTTTTTTTATTTTCATTTTCGACTTCAAGGATTCACTTATAAGTAAGTAGGTATATCTACTTCCAGGCTCTAATCGGTTATGGAGCTGACGTGGAGTCTGCGCAGTGGCTGTGTGGAGGCTCTGTGATCAGCGAGAGATTCATACTCACGGCTGCACACTGCACATCTACAGCAGTACTGTAAGTCTACATTATTTATTAGGTATCTAAATTTTTGTATAAAACTTTTGTTTTTCTTTTGTCAAGTTAGACATAATTATGTTTTTCAGAGGCAATATAACATTTGCGGCACTCGGGCTGTTGAAACGCACTGACCCCAAAAAATACTGGAAAATATATAGGATCAAGAGGATCGTGATTCATTCGGAGTACATGGCACCTTCCAAATATCATGACATTGCACTCCTGGAGACAGAAAACGAGTGAGTTTTACTGTATTGTTCAACTACATTTTATATTTTATTAGTAAATTCTATTTGGAGGATTAGTAAAACGATTCTAGGTTATGACGGTTATGAGTACCTAAAGCTTTCGATATTGTCAATCACTAAGTAATAAGTACTATCCTAGTATCAAAATGTTCAATTACTTAAAAAAATTGTAAGTGAATGTCGACAAGAAACTTAGTTTTGGAAAAATAAGTACGAAGTGTAAAAACATAAAATCTTGTTTATATTATATCCGGGAACAGCTGGTGTTCCACAGGGCAACATACTGGGACCTCTTTTATTTATTATATTTGTAATTCATTGAAATACCTACACATGAGTTTACTTGGTTAAACTACTCGTAAGTGAACTTATGTGTTTTCTCAGTGTCAGTAGCTACGGGCAATACATTTTATTTAAGATGGGTGTATGGCTGGATGGTTAATGAGGGAAACGAAGAAAGGCTTTTTTCTTTTCGTTGCTGGACTGGAGGACCATCTTAACGATCAAGGCCATTTGAACTATGTATTACAATATCTAGGAAACATTACAAAAACATACTCTTTTTCATTTATTATAACTGTCAATTTCAGGATTAATTTCGGCAAAGACCTACTGCCTGCATGTTTGGACACAAACGGACAATTCATGTCTTCAGGGGAGGCCGCCGGCTGGGGTCGTAAGGGTCATAAGCAAACTTTAGCCGATACTTTACAAGTGGTAAGTAGTCTTATATCTTAGAGAATAACAACTTTAGAAGATGCTTAATAATAACATTTTATTTTTTTAAATGAAAAAAAAAAATTAAAATGAAAAAAGTTTTATTTCAATATAAGCAATTAACATAAACATTACACATTCTTAGAGATCAATTTATAGCAATTAACATAAGCATTACACATTCTAAGAGATCAGTATGAACTAATACCTTCACGAATTCACTGTGGTCCCCACACTAGGCATGCCTGTATCGTGGGGTCCCTAGTATCACTAGTGTTACAATCAAAGTTTAGATTCGCCTCCAGCACTACACAGGGTAAAGATCAAACACTTTAACAAAGTAGTAATACTTAGAATAGGTACTTAATGAAAGTTATCCTAGTATATATAAAATATATGTATGCATGGAAATGTTTACTATATAGTATCACTGGTGTTACAATCAATGTTTAGATACGCCTCCAGCGCTGCACATGGTAATAATTAAACAATTTAACAAAGTAATATTAACTTACAACACACAAATAACCACGGGTTTTAAACTGATAAAATAATTTCTAATAAAACGAAAAACGTGGGGCGCATCTTACTATTACATTATCTACTAGCTTCCGCCCGCGGCTTCGCCCGCGTTCTTGGGATAAAAAGTACCCTATGTGTTATTCTGATATATAAGATATATTACTGTAAAGTTTCATCAAAATCCGTTCAGTAGTTTTTGCGTGAAAGAGTAACAAACATCCATACATCCTCACAAACTTTCGCATTTATAATATTAGTAGGATTGCATACGCCCCACGTTTTCCATTTTATTAGAAATTATTTTATGAGTAGGTACCTACCTACTTTTTAGTCAATGCATGATTATTATTTTATGCGACACTCATATTTTCGAACGAAACATAACTTTACCTACCTCAGATGATTTAGCACCACCCAATTTTTTTTTTTTAATCGTCTACTTGACGCATCATCGCTTTTTCAAAAAGGGCACTAATAGAAACAATATTTACAGCACTATAAATAAAGCCTTCTTAAATGATCCGGATGCATACCCCAACCAGACCCTGCAAACACTAAGAAAATATTGAGGAACTTATGGGTTTTCTCATAAAGCTCATTAATGTGTTTGGTCCAACTCAGCGAACGATCTAACCACATTCTTAGGTATCTCACACTGGTAACTTCTTCCAATGGATGCGCCAGCTTTATGAGAAAACCCATAAGTTCCTCAATATTTTCTTAGTGCTTGCAGGGTCTGGTTGGGGTATGCATCCGGATCATTTAAGAAGGCTTTATATTGCAAGTATCAGAAGTCTATTGGACTACGGCAGTTTTTTATATGACAATAGCTCGAAAGAAAGAAAGAAAGAAAGAAAGCTCTCATAGTAATTTATTTAAATTAGAAAAATTGCAGAATCGAGCTATGCGTATTATAGGTGGTTTTGTTAAAAGTGCTCCCATTCACGTGCTGGAGAGTGAACTTTGTTTACAACCTCTACTAATTCGTCGGTTATTTCTTGCAGGAAAAATTTGTTTAAGATCTATGGCAACAGCTAATAACGTTACAATAAACGTTGTAACGGAATTAAACTCGCTTACTTCTCGTAGATACTGGCGACGTAAAAAGATTCCGATTTTAATCCAAATGCATTTAAAATACAAAAATATTAACTTACACTCAGCAGAGCAACTGGATATGTACACATTAGGCATTGGATGAATTGGTACGATTTGAGTAATATAGTCAAACCTCAAATTGAGGGTATAAATCTGTCTAAAAGAGAATATGACATAACACAGCTTAGAAACACTTGTTCGCTATACTTAAAAAGGCAATATTCAACCCACTACCGAGTATTTACAGACGGGTCTAAAGATAAAACCGTTAACATACATGATGGGTCTATGGGAGTTGCCTTCTTCAACCCCCAATTAGATTCATTTATTAAATTCAAAATTTGCGACGTTATGTCCATCATGTATCTAGAATTAATTGCGACCTCTGAGGCACTGTCCTACATTAAATCAATTAAACATGATACATTTGTTATTTTAACCGACTCGAAAAGTTCCCTACTACACGTGGCTCGATGCACCTCTTGTTTAAGAAGCACACCAATCGCCTATAGTATTATCAGATCAATATTTGAGCTGAGGGCCGATTCCAAAGAATGACGCTACAATGGATTCCTTCACATATTGGTTTGGTGGGGAATGAGAGAGTGGATAGACTAGCGAAAGAAGCTTTTTGCGATGGCGTATCTGTCAATGTTCCACCTTTCTTCACTGATTGTATTCACTTAGTTAAAGAACACTGTCATGAACTGTGGAAAGTGCACTTCGATAGAATATCAGTCGAGAAAGGTATTTGGTACAGGACACTCCAAAATGAACCTTGGAAGTCACCGTGGTTTGAACATTTCATAACAAAAAGAAATATATGTTAACTACAGCTTTTCGACTTCGATTTGGCCACATCCCACTTAATAAATTCGCCTACTTAATGAAAAAAGTGACATCTCCACTTTGTTCAGTGTGGAATTGTAGAGGACGTCGTTCATATTATGGTGGAATGTGTCCGGAACGAAGACGTCAGATATGAGTTATTGATCAAAAATATCGATTTAAAAAAAATCTAAATCAGCAAAAAAAGAAACCCTTTTTCGACTTTGTCTAAGTCTTAACTTTGTCCATCAGGTAGACGTTCACCCGTTCGAGGAATCGCAGTGCGCAGGAATATATCAACCACACAGACACTTGAAACATGGCTACGATCATGAGAAGCAAATGTGCTATGGGTCCCATAGAGATATCATTGACACTTGCGAGGTAAGTTTGCAGAATCTACATTAGTTAAGGGTATAAAACCAGCCTGTTAGTATCTCACTGAAGACTTGAAGACCTCTTCTCACAGAGATGGGAACGAACATTGATGACCACACTTACCCACTGCGTATTGGCGATATAATAACATTAACTCCAGATCTTTTCACGATGTGTTCCTTTACCATAATACGGATACCTATAGATCTGGTGGTGACGTGCCCTTGATTTACTTAGGCAGCGCTTAGAGTTCTTAAAGTTGCATGGGCTTGCCAGGTTTTGAATCAAACCTAGAACTTATGAAGAAGGTTTAAAACCTCCAACCCCCATACGGTCATATAACAGAAGACTTTTTATGAATTGTGAAAAGAGAAGACAAGAAAAGAAATAGCTTGAGTTCAGAACAATTAAGTACCTATACTTAATTTTTAATCCCCGACTTTGAAAAACGAGAGCTGTGATAATTACTGTTGAACGAATTCGTGAAAGTAATCTAACACGGGATAAAGAACTAAAAAGGGAAAAATAAAAAACTTTTTTAACAAATTTTTTATTTTTAACCGACTTCAAACCGACCCTTTTTAGTTCTTTATCCCGTGTTAGATTACTTTCACGAATTCGTTCAACAGTAAATCTTCTACGGAGTGTGTACATTTATGCATATAACTTTGTACATAGGAATGATTACATAATGTATTATATACTAAAACCTTCCTGAAAGTATGTAGATTACGTTAGTGAAAACCCCATCCAAATCGAATCAGTAGTTTTTGAGAAAATCGCGCACATACAAACATACATACATACATACGGGACGAATACAGAACCTCCTTTTTTGAAGTCGGAAAAAAATAATCTTAAATGGTCAATCTTGGTAGTTCTCTTTCATCTTCCTAATTAGCATAGAAAGAGCATCATCACAACAATGTGATGATGCTCTTTCTATGCTAATTAGGAATAATATGACAAGTGCAGTACAAACTGCACTTGTCATATTCTTCAGCCTTGTAGACTTTAGTTCAGCCTTGTAGTTAGTTACGATAATATTGCTCATGCAATCATGTTGAAGTGCAAGCAAGTTTAGAAGCCGGCTGGCTGAAATATTGTCAATCTTGGACACTTCATGCACCTTCAATAATTTAGTGTTTATATTCATATCACCTATCTTCATCAGGGCGACAGCGGTGGACCTCTGCAATTTAATAAGGACCTCATCAGATGTCTGTTCACGGTAGTTGGTGTTACGTCATATGGCAAGAACTGCGGTATCCTCGGCTCACCTGGCATGTACACCAGGGTTGGGCACTACGTACCCTGGATTGAAGGCATCGTATGGCCCGAAGAAACTGAGGCAGCCAGGATAAAGAACAACAAGTGACAAAATAAATAATAAAACAGGAAGGATGCTTTTAATTGTGGTAGAACTTTATTTTTTCTCATGGTGTTTGTAGATTGTGCAAGCAACTGTGAAATGAAGTTACATGTGGCCAAATAGGGAATGAAATAATTTTGTAGAGACCGACCGAAGTTTCGGTTTCAGTTTCGGACCGTTTCGGCCATACCTAAATGCTGGTTTTAGCGCCAGTTTCGGCTTGGTCGAAAACTTCGGTTCGGCCGAAACTTAAAAATTGATAGAAGTTTTACCTAGTTTTTTTTGTAGAAGTTTGCCCAAATCATTGCATTCCAAAAATAAAGTGATTTCTTAATAAATTGGAGTACCTATCTTATTTTTAAATCGGCAATTGTCACGGTCTCCCAAGCAATAATAATAAATGACTTTTAGGGTGATTTTTAGGGTTCCGTACCAAAATGGTAAAAAAGGAACCTTTATAGTGCGACTTCGTCTGTCTGTCTGTCTGTCACACCTGGTTATTAACATTATTGTATTATTATAATTTATAACAATTATAAAGAATACTTACTTAGCTTTATTGCAAGTGATTGAAGTTAAACAATGTTTTTAGTTTCATTGCAAAAGGGGCCGGAGTGGGGTCCGAAATTTTAAAGTGGGGTTACTAGGTCAAGTGACATATCATATGAAAGGGCTTGATCTGTACATTTCAAAATATATTTTAATTTTATTTTATGTCTCACAGTTTTCAACATATGATGAAAAATGTCTGAAAAAATGCCATTCCCCTTATCTCCGAAGTTTACGGAGCAAACAATTTGAAATGATTAGAGCTGATAGAAATTGACCCATATATTGCACCAAAAATAAAACGATGTTCCTAGCTAGTAAGTACAGTTTTTTCAAAATCATCAAAATTCCTTCACAAACAAACTTAGTTATGCGGTCCGGTTTTATTCACTTTATACGTCCAAAAATCATACGGAACCCTCGGTGCGCGAGTGCGACTCGCACTTGGCCGGTTTTTTATTAAATACCTACGTAATAATAAATGAAATGTTATTTTTGAAAATGATTTGTCGCTTTTACCCGCTGCTACGCCTGTGTGATTATTGGCAATAATATAATCTTAAGGCGCTGATAACTGCCAACGGCCTTGAGTGATTTGGGTAGTATAGCTTGAGTGTTCTGCGCTGAGCTCAAGCAACGCGACATACGTCCACCGAGCAATACGACTCGCCTATCAAGGAGCGCGCTGTGCCGAATTAGACGTATTATTACTTTTTGAAGACGTATTATTACCTACTTTTTGGAGTGAAACCGCGGTGAACAGCTAGTTAATTTTATATCAGGTTCTACGCTGTAGGCATGAATATCAGGTGCTACGCTGTAGGCATCAATATCAGGTGCTACGCTGTAGGCATGAACATTAGGTGCTACGCTGTAGGCATGAATATTAGGTGCTACGCTGTAGGCATCAATATCAGGTGCTACGCTGTAGGCAAGAATATCAGGTGCTACGCTGTAGGCATCAATATCAGGTGCTACGCTGTAGGCATCACTATCAGGTGCTACGCTGTAGACATAAATATATTATAAATATTAGGTGCTACGTGGTAGGCATATTAGGTGCTACGCTGTAGGCATGAATATCACGTGCTACGCTGGACGCATAAATATCAGGTGCTACGCTGTAGGCATCTATATCAGGTGCTACCCTGTAGGCATGAATATTAGTTGCTACGCTGTAGGCATCAATATCAGGTGCTACCCTGTAGGCATGAATATTAGTTGCTACGCTGTAGGCATAATTATCAGGTGCTACGCTGTAGGAATGAATTTGACCCTCTGCAACTAAACTATCAATGAGCGTCATCCATCACGTAAACATTGACATCCTTACCACAAAAAGAGATAGACACGCGTTAAACGCGAATGCTACCAAAAATAATACACACTTGTTTTTGACAAGTTAGTGCTAAAACAAGTGCGTATTATTTTTGGTAGCATTCGCGTTTAACGCGTGTCTATCTTTTTTGTGGTACGGCCCTAACAATCCCAATTGATCGTTTCGGATCTCGGAACACTTTAGGATGATACCGCTCTCATCTAATAACATCAATATTAAAATGTACCTACCTACTGCAAATGACTTACGGGAGAACCCGCAAACCAAACTGACTTCATCTCGCATATTAATTGCAGGTAAAATGTACTTACCTATAAGTGTTTAATAAAAAACATCAAACTTATCAGCGCTTATCACTGGTAAATTAAGTAATTATTTGTCGAGCAACTGTGACAAATATCCGTTTATGTTTTAGTGTTTAAATTTGCTTTAATCGTCACTCATCACTAGCACTAAACTAAAACACACTGTATTTATATCATCGATCGCGTTCGGTCCATCGCCAGCGTGTACGTTTTATTTATGGCCAATATGACCATACTAAAGCATCAAGTTCAATAAGTACATCACCCTTGTTTCTATGATATGAGGTCGTGCCGATATTCGGTAGGGTCCACGCCACCAAAGTTCCTCGGAAATTAGAACTATTCTACATTACAATAAAAATACTCATAGCAAAATATCTTACATTTAATTTTCCACACATTTGGTTATAACAGTACAGATCTCAGGGTACAATTGAACACACTATTACATTTTTTATCCCCACCCTTTTTCCATGTCACAAAAATGAAATTATCAATATTGGTGACTATTCTGTTGTTAACGAATTAAACTACACTGGCCTGCAAAACTAAGTATCACACTTTTAAAATTGCAATAACTTTTTAAGTAGACAAGATATACTTTTGAAACAAAAAGGACTCGAAAAAGAGTTTAATTTTGTACATAAAAACTGAAGCAAACCTGAAACCCCGAAGACCAGCGAGTGGCCCCGAACCGAGGGAGAGCATCGAGTAGCGAGACTGCGATACGCCCGAGAACACATACAGTGGGATCAAGAAGAATGGTCATGAATTTTATTTACACATGAGTCTTGATTCTCATTTTACACTGTGATGGAAGGCGAAGTGTCTACAGGCGACCTGGTGAGCGCTATCTGCAAACCTGCTTCTCAGATTTTATCTTTTTTAGGCCTTACTATAGTTTCAAAGAAAGCTGATAAAAATTGCTATAAAACGTTTTTTTATTTTAAATCTAACTTCATCTATAGTTTAGAAAAAAATTAAATTTCAAAAGTGTAGTACCAACTTAGTTTTGCAGGCCAGTGTAATTTAGTCTTATTTTTATCTCTTTCTAATAAAAAAAACATGTGAAAGGGATAGAAGATATTTAATCCTGTCAAATTAGTCCACTTGCATAGTTTGTGTCAATTTAGTCGTAATCGAAAAGGTCACGACTATTTTACCATAAATGACAAGGGCAGACTAATTTGACAGTTCTTAATATTATCTGTCTTCTTCCAATGACATTAAGGGTTGATGATCCCATGAAGGGTATTATGTCCATTTTTTTCCTAATTTCCATAGTTACTGGTACTTCTCACACATTTTCCTACGATAACTTATAGTAAGGAATGAAATAACTATATTCTATCTAATGACTCCAGCATTACAATGCTGTTTCCTCGGATCACCTGAAAAGTAAAAATAAAAATAATTTAATACAACATTCATGTTCTAAGCCGTTGTAAAAAGATAAGTTAATCAGGGTTGATTGTCCAGGGTTATTTATAAGTGGAACATAACATACAATATAGCAGTGGCAAAACGTGAGGAGCCACTACAATAAAATAGTAACAAAATGATAAATAATCAGTTTGAATTATGTCATACATATTTTTTTATTCAAAATATGTAAATGCAATGAATAAACAATAGGTATGACATAGCTAAAACGCAATTATTTATAATATTTACAGTACCGACTTCGCCTCACCCTTCGCCGCTGCAATATAGGTTATTACGTTAAGGGACATCATCATCTGCCTAGCTGGCCTTTTCCCAAAGTAGATTGGGGTCAGCTTCCAGTCTAACTGGTTGCAGCTTTATATTTTACATGGAGCGACTGCCATCTGACCTCCACAATCCAACTATTGGGGAACCAATATTCGAAAGTTAAACCAGTTGTCAGACTTTCGGGCTCCTGACTACTCGTATTAACTGTTTAACATGCTCTCCGAGGCACAGAGGGGTCTCGATAACCTCGCAGAGTGATCGATCAGCCATGAGATCATTTAGTCATGAGCCCCACAGAAACCATATCATGAAGACATCATTAGAAACAAGCTCTTACGCACCACCATGCCTATGTTGTTCCGCTGGCCATCTTTGCATTCCTCTACAGATTCGTCCAGCACTAGGTTCATGAAGGGATCGAATCCTCGGAGGACACCGGTCACAGCGCGGCCAGCATTCAGCTTGATTGACAACTTCTTGTCCATGAACCTGAAAATATAAGAATTTTATTTTTAATAGAAATAATAAATAGGTGCGGAGTAGTGGTCCCGACTTACAAGTCATAGGTCGTGGGTTCAAACCCCGGCAGGTGCACAGTTTGTGCAATTTGTTTCATTACCACTGCTTTAAAAACGGTGAGGAAAAACATCGGCGTGTCCTAGAACCAAAAATTCGAAGACATGACATCCACCAACCGGCACTGGCCCCGCGTGGACTGCGGGCCACTCTCACAAAGAGGTCTATTTCCCAACAGTGGCACATTACAGGCCACATGCTGAACTCATGTACAAATAGTTTAAATAAAATATTGCCTGTTCCGTAAAGAACAGGACTTTGGATACAATAGCCGATTAGTTTCCTTTTTAGACACTATCCGGGATTAAAAACTGCATTATTTTCTGAGATAGTAGAGCACACAGATGATAATATTATAAAACATAAATACAATCAGATTGACACGAAAGGAAAGATAAAATACGAAACAAGTTTTGTTTAGGTTAACAATGGCGTGCATGGGACGCTATTTTCATGGTGCGAATTTCGCCTGTTTTTCATTAAATATGACTTGGCAACTTACTTTTTTAATTCCGGAGGGTGAGCTTTCGACATTTTTACAGTTTTTATTTAATTTAGCACTAATGTTTTTTTTACTAAATTTTGCGTCCCGGCAAACCACGACAAACTTAGTAGTTTAGTTTGACTCAATTGACTGGTTTGCTAACTTAAAAAAATATACTTCTACCATTTCTACTAATTTGTTTATTGTTCTACGGTAGATCAGTAGAAAATGTAAAAATAAAAGTAATCTTTATCCACAATCATAAAAATAAATAGGTATGTATTGATGTTGCGCCGCTGTAGGAAAATGCAATTTTCAAAATGCTAGGAGTCCATCCAAATTAAATAATTGATTAGAAAGTTGAAAATCAAAAGGCAAGTGAAACAGTGTAATTTTAGATAATTTATTTTAGAGTTGAGTTACATAATTTAAATAGCCAAAACTAAGATTCCAATAGTCAAGTAATGTAGAAATCGTAGAAAGTTTTTTTTCGTTTAATAGTATTTGAACAGAACTTGGTGGTTTTTGTGTTGCCATTGCCAAGTTATTTATCGAAAAATATTCTATTTTTATTTTTTATAAAAAAAAGAATAGGTATGTAGCTACAGATAAATCATAGCTTTGAGGTTTTGAGTAATGTAAAAAAATATTTAAATATCATTCGTAATATAAAAACGTCCACAGTGCACACAGTCTTGAGATTATATATCACGTTCATAATATTTTTCATTTCACCGAATTAAACATTGCCATTGTACAAAATATTTAGCAAATGTAACCCAACTGAGTGACAGAGAACATTAAATTCGAACGTAACACTCGGAATGCGGCAGTTTTTAATTTAGTAGCATTATAGTCATTCCTTTTATCACACGTCAAAATATCTAACCAAAATACAATAGCAACAAGTAGACAGCTGGGAGGATGGATGCTGTTGTGATATTCATCGAACGTTCAATTATATAGTCCGTTCAGTTATTGACTATGGGATTTTAGCGTATCATAGTACTACGTGTTATTAGTGAAAGTTTGTGTTTGTGTTTCACGTACAAAAATGGATGAATCCGGGATCGACATGGGATTCGATCTCGCGACTTTCCTGACGAAAGATTTTAGTGTTGACCAGAAAGTCTTGGAGGAGATGACTGCTGCCCAACAACACCAGGACTTCATGTTCTACGAGCTCAAATCGAAAGCAGTACCGATAACAGAAAGGTGAGTGGCATTTTTTATAAACATGTCTATCATCTATTCAGCGGTGCGCTGCGGCGAATGTCTACATTACGAATATTTTTAGCACATCATGAGGAACAATTTCACCGTAGTTCGAACGCCCGCGACCCTGAAAGCTGGACTTGGCAAAGCCCCCAGTTTCACCTCTTGTTTATCTTTGGTCTACACAATTTTGCAAACATTCCATCGTTGGATGTACCTAATGTGTGCAAAACGAAACTTGCGCTTTCTTTAGTAATATCAGAATAAACACGGGATTCTATTTTTATAAAGTTTTAGCGCGGTTTTTTCAATTTTCCCGCCGTTTTCGGGAACAGATAAATATTTAAAAAAAAACATGACTTTTTTATTGATAGTGATTATGGCAGAGGAAGATTTAGTAGGAAGTGTAAATATTGTGGTATGCACAGATTTACTTTCAAAAGTGACCTCCTTTGCGATTCGCAAGACACCCAACGACATCTTGCCCACCTAAATCCATAAACTAGGTGGGCATGTGACAGAAAGGGAGTGTGTAGCAAAACTAGATAAGCATTTTATGATGTGCTATAGGTACTTTATGCAATCACCGTGTTTCGCGCGTGACCGCGAAATTTCACAAATCGGCGTAAAGTTTTCCATTCCTGCCAAATCAAATAAAAACATGGCATCATTTGTTTAAACCCATTGGATGCTAAACCCAATTATCATAATTTGAACGCTGATAGATTGGAAGAGGCCTTAGATGTCCAGCAGTGGACGTCTTTTGGCTTATAATGATGATGATGAGCGTCGACAGTATCTACCTACAACCATTTTGAAGTCTAGGTGATTTCTGGAACTTAACCAGTTCTGTGGAACAGCCCGAGTCGTGTAGACACTCGTCGCGGAGGATACCGAATCGCTTAGACAAGCCCAGCAGCATGTGATCAAACCTAGGGCTGCCATCACCTTAATATCCGACACCGGACAAAGATTTAAAAAACCCCTAACATTTGGTTGAAATCGGGACTATTCCCCGGACGCCCTTGATTGCTGGAATAGAAAACGAACGAAACTGGGCGTCCAGATTTCACTTGGTCACTTTCTTAGAACCTCTTCGGACGCCCCCGGACGTTCTCCGAAACTAGGACAAATCTGGGGAAACCCGAACGGCTCTAGACCAAACCGAACTGCCGTCCCCCCAGAAATCGCTACACAATAAAAGCTATGCAGCTACGAAATCTATTTTTCGCGGTCACTTGCGCGCTGCGTTCAATGACCTAATAAACTCGGGTCTTGCCCTCGAACTCCACGCGACGCACTCGACCCGGGCAATCACCACCATAGAGATAGGCCCGTGCCTCAGATCATAGAAAAAGGAGATATGCCATCTTAGCAAATCAGTACGGGCACCACTGCCGCCACTTTCAAAACAGTTTGCGACACAATTACAAGTGCTCCTTGTGAATATAAAGATCTCCCAAACATTAAACATTCCGCACACCCTCAATCTAACACTAAACTAATTTGTCACTCCTACTAGCACTAATCTAAAACACTGTATTTATAATTATCATCATTCGCGTTCGGTCCGTGGCCGTCGCCAGCGCGTACGTTTTGATTATGGTCAGTGTGACCATATATATCAAAGCATCAAGCTCAATAGCGCCTTGGCACATCTTCCTTGTTTCAGTTGTTTCTATTATCTGAGGCCCATGTCTTTCGCGTTCTAGAGTAGGTACCGAGGTACGTCATATTATACTGTCAAGGCCGTTGCGAATTTGACCGTATTGCCTTCGAAAGCATCGTGATTCGTGTACTCCCATTGGCATCAACTATTGTTCGGTGGCCTTATTCTGAATTTAGACGGTCTCGTAAAAGAACAGGAAGACACTACTCTCCGTGCATAATTCTCCATGTGACAAATTTTCTTTTTCTGGAACATAAATGCTTTTATTTTGTTACTTTTAAAACTACAAACAATACTGATATCGAGCATACACCCCTTATTCAATTAATTATGTTATCAGTTTGTTGTTTGTTTTACGTAGGTCTGTATAAAGCCTATTACTTATATTCTTTATCTTTTACCGACAGCACACATGACCTCATCAAAAGTTCATTCCATGTTTAACTTTTGACTCAAATAGTTGGAAGGTCATATTAATTGCGCCTAGGGCAAGAGAATCCAAGCTAAGGCACAAACTGTCAGGAAGATTCTCACTCAGGAGTGAGGGATTTAGGCATGTAGAATCAGGCGATCATTGTTTCCTCCATGCGTTTACATTACGTCTTAGTCAAAAAGTCAGCCCCTCAAGTGCAGAATCTAAAATCGACCATCAGTCCGCTTGGTAGTAGGGACAAGGATTGGCCGATTACCTAAATTACAGTAGTTCCTCAGCTTTCTAAATCGAGACAGTGCCATAACTAGCCTTTTATGAGTCCTTTTATGACAGTGCCATAACTAGCCTTTTATGAGAGTCCGGTGCGAGCTTCTATAACTGCGCTCTTCTTTCTTGGTCCTAGTCTGGTTATTTCTTCGCCCCTCCAGGGCTTCGGCCTGTGCCTGGGCACCGCCGGCACTGCCCTAGTTATTGCATCGCGTCCACCTTAACTATCTTCTCCAGGTCGTCGATCCATTTACCAGGAAGCATCACACTTCCTTGAAACAGATAATTGTTTTATTCAACGGGCATCTTCAAATACGTATGCCAATGTGTTATTTTATGTCCCTGCTTCGTAAATTATGAAACCAATTTATATAAAATTAGTTATCTTTGTCACGCGTGGCATTCATTAGAGCAGTTTCGGTAAAGTTGACTAAGTGTTTGAGTTTGAGAGAAATATCTATTCGAGTATTGCCGTTCAACGTGGCATTTTATCGGTATTTAGGGCCAAAGCAGACTGCCTACTTTTGGCATTGGCGATCGACGATTTTGCGACTGCATCGAGTTTTGGCGACTTTCTACGTTCGATTGCTGTATCGTAATTGCGCTTTTTAGCGATTGCTGCATCATGTTTTGGCGACTTGCCGCGATGCTGCATCGGCTGGCGGGGAAGTGAAGCGAGGGGGGAGCGGGAGGAATGGTAGCAGGCGCTCGCGCTGACTGATATAATAATACTTAATGAATGATGCTCTCCTAAAAGATGTGAGCTGGTAATTAGATGTAACCTATACCGCTTTCGGCGCGATTGATAGGTACTTTCGCTTTGTTGATAAAGCAAAAATCTGTGCAGCTTCATCAGAATCCAATGGTTATAGTGTGGCTTCGTCCAGATGCTAACAATGAGCCGTGTTCCGCAGATGCCGAAGCCTCACTGAATTGCTATGAATGGCATCCAATGTGTGGAGTGTAGCGTTCAGTCGCTGCATCGTCTGCATCGAGCTTCCAAAAAGCGACTCGATCGTTGCGATTGGTGTGTTTATGAGTGCGAATAGGAGCGTTCGGATAGAGTTCTATCCTAGGTACAAGTATCTGTAATTGTTTTGTAATGTTGACATAAAAGATAATAAGTACTCTTAATTTGTGTCACCAAACAAGCGATGCAACATCCAACTGATAATAAGTTGGTATTGAGCAATATTTAATTAATAGAAAACCGTGCCATTTTCTCTTCAGGTTTCCAATAATGTGGTAGAGAAAGTCTTGTCTGACATATCTCGGAAAACTTGTACTTCCCTACTTAGAAAATTTAACTGTGTAGGAAAAAACAAGATGTAATCTAACATTATTAGTGGGATATCTCATACCAGTTAACTAACCTCAGCTCAAATCTAATTTAAAATCAAGTTTTACTCTGGAATAATGGTGCTCACTTCTGAATTAAACCCGTTGTTACACTGTCAAATACATGAAATGCTAAAGGAATTATTGTAAAGTAAATAGTTCTCTATGATTCCATGAATAAGGTCTTTTTCACACTTTGTTATCTAGTACAAATAAGAGTATTGACTGTCTTATAAGTAAAATATTAGACAAAGATGCCACTTTTGTCTGAGATAAGAGTTGCCATAGAGAATTGATTTTGACCGCTTCATCAAACTCTAGGCTCGGTTTGTGCAAGTTATGTAATTCAATGACATAAAATTCCTAATCGGGGAAAGTGATGATTTTACAACAACAGAGGCCAGTGAACGATTCTGTTTTTTATTGATACTATACAAATCTTGATTTAAAGTTATCTAAATTGATAGATCTAAATTGGGATAGATGGAATTATATTTAGACAACCTTTTTGGCTACAGATTTTTTTCCAACCAACCGCAAATCGGACAAAGGCAGCAAAAAATTAAGAATATTTTGCCGATTAGACCTTATTACATGAAGCTGCAGCAGTACATTAATCAGAATTGAATATAGCTACCTATTCAAATTGTTTAAGACCTAATAATTCATAGAAATTGAAAAAAAAGTGCCTTGAACTACCTGACCTCGATAAGTTTCGTTATTTTATCTCGTCATGTGATTTTATCAGCTCTGTACATTCGTAGATCGTTGAACGGAGTTTTATCGGAACAGTTGAGCCTTCGTTACACTTGGTTTGTTATTAAATATTTTGCATACCTAGATGTTGGAACGTTTAATTGTTTTATAAGTCTGCAAGAAGCACCTCGTGCGCGAGACCACGACAGGGCAATAGATCTAGTAGACAGGAAGATTCATCTAGCATAGACTCCTACGTGTAAAGCTCTCTAGCTAGAGTGGACTCGTACAAGGTAGACTGCTCTAATACACCTGATATCGATACACGTAGCGCTTCGCAAATTAACGTTTTAGCAAGGTCTATAAATCAGGTTTTATTAAGTATAGTTTTTGTAGCTATTACACGATCTTGTGCTATCAAATCAATAATTCTATTCTTGGTTTCTTTAAAAATAAGTCTTGGATTTATTCTAAATCTGGCTTTAGTAGTATCCTTATCTTTTTTATTTAGTTGGTATGAAGCATATTTTCAGCAAATGTAGAATGAGAAGTTGGTTTAAGCATTTGCAGCAGAAGACATCGTATCGCACTACAATTAATTAAAACCCCCTTACGTAGAAACGATGATTAAATTAAATAGCTCTTAAGTCAATCGCCATCTCTATTCATTGGCATAGAAATGACAAGAATAGTCGTATATTTAATCAGTGGTTAAAAATAAGGCGTTTGTAAGGGGGAAAGTTTTCCATCAACATCAAGATACGGATACGACTGATACGAGTGTATATTTTATGTGACAACAACCGATAACGTACCCAAATTGTCTTACTCTCATAAAATCTTATGAACGCTGATACTAAGTAAGCAATTCAATCCACAAATAGCAGTCACAGTTGTGTGTATGTTTGCGTAGCTGGTCTTCTTCCTCTAACTTCTTTGTCCTTGAGCTCGTGAAAAAGCGCTCGTGTTCGCATTGTCACAGGCACCTGTGATCCGCCTTACGATATGTCGATCGATCCCTAAAAAGGTTATTATGAATTCCAGCTTAAAATTATTACCTTTCTGCTGTTTGGTATTGCTTTTCCTGTCTTCGTTTATTCAAGCTGTTCTTCAGACTACATTGTGTCCGATATTAGTTTCGAGATAAGTAATGGCTGTAAGGCAAGCAACTGAAGCAACACAATTCTTACTGTAGGTGACTCCAAAATTCTTGGATTCAGGCTAAGGATGGACGTCTTTACGGTTCTAATAAGGCAGAAACGTGTTAGGTCATAAACTCATAACATATGAAAGCGAAAGGAATAGGTAAAGACAGGTTTATAAGTATAGAATGCACAAATTGAATTACAGAAAAGAAAAATAGAACACACTATAGATGCTTGTGGAACTTGGGCTGAGGATGATATAATGACTTTTAAAATGGGAGCTGATACACTCATTAGTCTTAATCAACTACAAATGAATAATTGAAATATCTGACACAGATTAATAAGTGTAACTCATGCTGAAGATTATATTAATAAAAATGATAATGATGAGAACCGAAACTTTTCTCAAGGCATGTTTTACGATGGGTCTTTGATTACACTCTACAATAGACAGGCACGATAGGTCAAGTTACCGGTTCGACACGCATCATACTCGTTCACAGCATTTACATAATATTTCAATATAAATTAGCAGGTAATTAATAACTGGTTGTAAGCTCATATTGGAGCTACAATAGCTAAATTTATTTCTATGTGCTGTTTGTAGTTTGAACAAAGTCCGAATGAATATCAACCAGTTGGTTTTTGCGCTACAAGTCGCGTTGTCTTTGGTGTGATAGTTGTTCGGGGTGTTGGTGTTAGATATGTGTGCGATAATAAAATTGGCACCCACGACGCAGGAGCAATCTTTGTGTAAGGCAACGGTTTTTTTTAAAATTTTTGAGTATTTGCTATTTTCGAACTAAAGCCTTAAATATTTGCTATCAGTTGATTCGTTTTTTTTTGCATATAAGTAGGGCAATACGTGCGTCAGCATGTTCTTTAGAAACGTATTATGCTATGACAGACTGGTATTCAAGGTCACGGTTGGTAGGTACCCAAATATTGAATTAAATGACCTTGCGTAAACAAGTTGCAGCTTTTTTTGTGCAATTTTTTTCACGTTATTATTGACATCCTGTAGAAGCTTAAAGTATCTATACTAGTTTAGTTGCTCTACTCTCTCAGTAAAAGGGTTAATACCTATAATGTTATTTTCTTTAGTCTTTTGTGACGCTAAATGCAAAGTCAAAGATAAATAAAAATAAAAAACCGGGCAAGAGCCTGTCGAACCACGCACAGTCTAGGGTTCCGTAGGAAGAAGTATTTCAGTCTTCCAACTGCAAACATAAGTTTGTATTTCCTAATATTATAATGAAATACAAAGTTATTTTTGCGGTCAAAACTGAAAATAGTGAATAGGTATTTCAACAAGTTATTAACGTATCTCGTTCAAACCAATTTTAATCGAGAGTTTTTATTAGATTCCATAGCTTGAATTTTTTCAGATTTTTTGATAACGCGATTGGAAAATTACAGGGGGGGGGACACATTGTAAACGACTTTCGGAGCTCCTAGTTCGCTAAATATGCACTTAACTAAAAAAGTCATTTAGAAACCTTTATGTTATTTTCAAAGACCTATCCAACGATACCCCACATGAAGGGGTGCGTGAAAATATTTTTCTTCATCCCTCAGTTTCATGTATGGGGCCCCCTCCCCCTAATTATTTTATTCTTGTTCAAACCAAGTTTAATCGTAATTATTTATTAGATGCTATTAGCTTGATTTTTTTCAGATTTTTTAATAACGCGGTCGGAAAATTACATGGGGGGACAAATTGTTAACGACTTTCGAAGCTTCTAGTTCACTAAATATGCACTTAAATAAAGAAGTAATTCAGAAACCTTGATCTTATTTTCAAAGACCTATCCAACGATACCCCACATGAAGGGGTGCGCGAAAATTTTTTTTTTCGTCCTTCAGTTTCATGTATGCCCCCCCCCCCCTAATTATTTTATTTTTTATAATTTCGCTACAGGTTTTTATAGCGGCTTACAGAAGACATCTACCTGTGAAGTTTCATACATATTGGTTATGAACTGTAGATTTTACGAGGGTGTGATAGACGGACAGACAGACAGACAGACAGACATACAGACAGATAGACAGACAGACAGACAGACGGACAGACGGACATGACGAAACTATAAGGGTTCCTAGTTTTACCACGGAACCCTAAAAATTAGACCATTTACAGGTAGGTACTTTTGAATTAAGTTAAAGCTAGTTGCCCGTTCCAAAACGTAGATTCCTATGGAGAAAAACGGACAAGAAACTATGGTTTTGGTTATTCTTTTTCAACAGTTTTATGTTGCAATGATAACGCGGTTGCTAAAAGCCACGACTGGTAACATAAACTATTTGTTTTTGTATGAAGTAACGACCGCGATATAGTCATAATTTTACACGTGTTATTTTTTTTAAAATGCGACAATATAATGCTTACAACCGATTTATTTACAGAATCTCGTCAGAGAAAAATATTTGAAGAATCTATGAATGTTAAACGAGTTTTATTTGTGGAGAAAGAAGATAGCCTAATAATACAACGAAGGTTAATCCCGAAACAACAGTTTTAGTATTACTGTAGTCTATTAGTAGGTAGGTACCTTGCTAAACTTAGCAAGCCTTCAGTAGTATACGAAATTACAAATTTCTATTTAAAACGATAGTGAGTAGTTAAGTAGACATTTTTCTCATGCTTTGTATTATCATAGATTAGATCGTACCTAAAAAAGCTTCCTACATATCAGAAATGGCTTAAATCTTTGTACTTGTGTAGATACAGTTTTTCTTTTGTATTGTGTAATCGTAGACCTTGTAAGAAAAAAAAAACCGGCCAAGTGCGAGTCGTACTCGCGCACCGAGGGTTCCGTATCATTTTTGGACGTATAAAGTGAAAAAAACCGGACCGCATAAGTTTGTTTGTGAAGGAATTTTGATGATTATGAAAAAACTGTACTAGTTAGGAACATCGTTTTATTTTTGGTGCCATATTTGGGTTAATTCCTATCAGCTCTAATTATTTTAGATTTTTCGCTCCGCAAACTTCGGAGATAAGGGGAATGGTATTTTAGACATTTTTCATCATATATGTCGAAAACTGAAACATAAAATAAAATGAAAATATATTTAGAAATGTGCAGATCACGCCCTTTCATATGATATGCCACTTGACCTAGTAGCCCCACTTTAAAATTTCGGCCCCCACTCCGGCCCCTTTTGCAATGAAAATAAAAATATTTTATGACTTTTTTCATTTGCAATATAGTTGGACAAGCATTCTTTATAACTGTTCCAAATTTCAAGTCGATAGCATTAGTAGTTGCTGAAATAAGCAGGTGTGACAGACAAACAGACAGACAGACAGACGAAGTCGCACCATAAGGGTTCCTTTTTTACCATTTTGGTACGGAACCCTAAAAAGCCACAGTTGCCCTACCTTAGCATGATGATTACAATTCATTTTCAGATAAAGATCTTTTGACTGCATCATTGGTGATGGTGATGTAATATGTGTCTAAAAATCAACCTTGATGATTGTTGTAGCAATTTTATGTTTTAGTGAGTAAGAGTGAAGAACTTCGACAGACCCTACAGCGAAAGACTCAACTGCGACAAGACTTGAGGGGAATGGAGGAACGAGGTGTAATGTCCCTACATTGAATAGGGAGGATTCTCCTACCAGACCGGGTGATATCGTCTGGCGGGCCACTGCCCCGACAGTTGATGTCGGGTTTCTGTAGATATGCTTATTGCTTTGAAATTTCTTCTTGCGTGATGTAGGATTCAAATTCAGAAGGGTTAGACCATAGTTAGACTTCCACAACCTTACCACAAAAAAGATAGACACGCGTTAAACGCGAATGCTACCAAAAATAATACTTGTTTTAGACAAGTTAGAGCTAAAACAAGTGCGTATTATTTTTGGTAGCATTCGCGTTTAACGCGTGTCTATCTTTTTTGTGGTACGGCCCCCATTGTTTACGTTTTGTCTCAAAGCCATTTGAACATAGTATAGGTATACAATTTGACTGAATGCAGTGGTGGAATAGACACATTTTTCATATTTATTTTCCTTTGCCCTTGAAGTCCCTACTTAGTTATTACTCCTTGGCATTGTCCTTCTGCTTATTTATTTTAAATACAACTGTCTCTATATTAAGGCGATTATGCGTAGTGAATTTAAATACAATATGTTTGGCTTCATGCCAGGCTGGCTATTTTGTTTAAATGTTAAGCTTACTTAAAGAAAAGCGAAACAGTTTCCTATCTTTATTC
This sequence comes from Thalpophila matura, assembly GCA_948465475.1. Classification (NCBI taxonomy): domain Eukaryota; kingdom Metazoa; phylum Arthropoda; class Insecta; order Lepidoptera; family Noctuidae; genus Thalpophila; species Thalpophila matura. Next base: position 10,809,040 of record OX419201.1, on the reverse strand, counting down.
GAGGTAATTTGGCAATGTTTTGGTATGTAGGTATTCCTTACTAATATTTTAAAAGCGAAAGTCTATCTCTCGCTAACTATGTTTGCTACATCTCCCCAGGTTAACTCCATAATCAATTTTGTTGAAAATGATTGGAATGATTTTTCTCATGGTAGGTATTTTCCTTTCCAAAAAATGTTAGGCACCTTTTTATTATTTGATGATAGGCTTGCGTTTGACCGCCATCTTGTCTAATGTTGAGCGATGATGCGATCTACGATAGAGGACGCTTTGCCTAGAAGAAACCGATTAACTCGTGACTTGAAGACACCCAGATTGTAACTATCGGGGAACACCCACTCAGGCTGCATATTCCACTTTTGCGCTTTTATGCTTCCCTTAGGGATAGGCAATATCATACTTACTTACTTCCTTTGGCGCTACAACCCTTTGTGGGTCTTGGCCTCCTCAATAATTTTCTTCCATTTCGCTCTGTCTCTGGCCTCCCTTTGCCAAGATGTTTTCCTGCCTATACTCCTCAGATCTTCCTCGACACAATCCTTCCAACGCTTCCTGGGTCTTCCTCTCGGTCTTTTTTGTTGCGGAGTCCATTTCGACATAATTTTAACAGCTCGGGTGTCACTCATTCTTTCCAGGTGACCTGCCCATATTCTAAGCCTTTGTGACTTGCAAAACCTGTGATAGGCAATATCATAATGAGCAATAGCTGTAATTGTGGTAAAAAAAATCGTCGTAAAAGATGATAATGAAGTTCGCGGGAATTCGCGGGCATTAGTATCGGTGATTGTGGCGATGGTTGGAGATCTTTGTCGAGCGCTGGACGTCTTTCTGTTGAAAATATGATGATGATGATGTTTTGGAAGAGGACACAAACGAATACAATAACATTTTCATCTAACCACCAAACGACATCGCTTTTCTTATCTTACAGAATTATACTACAGCCAAATAATGCTACTTTTCGATAGTGTTGTGTCCTTGTGGTGAGTAAGGTCGCCAGAGCTCCTTAGGATGCGCTGTATTGACAGCAGGGGACCTGCTTGTCCCCTAAGCTCTACAGTAAATCCTCATTAAAAAGGATCGGAAACGCGCAAGTGATTGAGGGGCTCGTGGCTAAATGACAGCCGCGCTGATCGATCGATCTGCGAGGTTAAGCTGCGCTTGCCGCGGTCAGTCAGTGGATGGGTGACCGTTCTTTACACATCGAGACCCCTCCGTGCCTCGGAGAGCACGTTAAGCAGTCGGTCGCGGTTGTCATAGGAATATATTTGACAGTCGTTACGGGTAGTCAGGAGCCCAAAAGTCTGACAACTGGTCTAACATTCGAATACCGGTATTCCCCAATAATTGGGTTGTGGAGGTCAGATGGCAGTCGCTCCATGTAAAATATTGATATTCAGCCGCAATCAGTTAGACTGGAAGCCGACCCCAATATAATTTGGGAAAAGGCTAGGCAGATGATGATGTTTTCGAGGACTATATTGATGATTTTAATGATGATTATTTAGGCTTCCACTAGCCCGCTGAAGTAGTAGTGAAGAAGAAGTAGGTACCTACATTAAACAAAGTGTTCCATCCTAAGAGAATCTCAAAGTAGACATCTACTGAATACCTATGTAGTAAAAGCCTTCCTTATCTGACCCAAATTGTGCAGACATGATAAACACTATCCACTTCTGCTGTCAAAAACCGCACACAATTATCACCCGTGAACAAACGTCATAATGATCATAATTACTCAAACACATTTTGGCAGATAATACGCATCTTCACTCTTCAGTTGTGAAAATCTTGAGTACCTATGTGTGAAACAGTGATTTCAGAATTTTTCCCTAGTTTGGCATCAGTAGCGGAAAATATTACCTATCTATGCCTTTGAATTTTACATAAATGTTATTTAAGAAAATTGTATGTAATGACTAGATCACCCATAATTTCGGAAATATTGTTTAATTCGATTTCGGTATTCGGAGTGCGGAATAAAAAGTGGCATCAACATGACACCTAAAGTTGAAAAAGAAATGAAACTGGCGGTTGCCTGTTAGAATGGCTATTTTTGGTTCGATGATCACAGTGCTTTGTTATTAGCGTATAAAAAGATACTGCTGATCTTCTTAACGTAGGTAATCCTTTAGTACTCTTTAGCGAGTTCCCTGGGACGAGCCAAAAGCGTGAATCACAGTTTGGGTCATCCATGCGATCCATCGAAAATCCCTGAGCCGATCCTCGGACTGAGGACGGCCAACATGCATTTTATCAGGAACCTAACATATCCTTCCGCCTTACCCTAACGGAAGGTATCCATCACCACCAGTAGCGTGCTTAGAGGCCAAGCCCGACGCATTTTTCTCGCTTTATGTTAATATTTCATGAATGTGATTTTATTGCCTTAATAAAGACATTAACTCACTTAATTTTACGAAAAATTTACATAAATACCCTCTAAAACCAAAAAAAAGTCATCGGGCTTGCCCTCTAAGCACGCCACTGATCACCACACGAAGAGGCACAGTTTAGTCTTTGCAGAAACCCAGAAAAGTAATGGATAATAGGCGTAGGTCCCAGAAAAGTAGTAGAATCACACTCAAAACAATGTGAGCACGCGTCTCGCCACGCATTGCGCCGGAGTTGGTGCCAAACTATTTGATTCCGCTGGATTTTATAAAGCAATAATGTTCCTTTATACTTTGTGCCAATTGCTGCCTAATGGGATTGGAGACGTTTTGGGTTTGTCGTGGTGTAAGCCTGATTATTATCCTGAATTCAGACTTTTTGCCTCAGAAGACACTGTTAATTATGTGCACAGTATTTAATAGTTTGAAGCTGATAAATGTGACAGACTATCTATCCCTAACAAACCCAACTTCACTGACGCATTCAGATTTCAAATAGATCATTGCTGAATTCGACCGCTCGCATTGAAACTACGATTGTGATTGATTAACACACGTCTCCAGCCAACTGCACATTTTAGGAAGCCGACTTGTAGTGAACCAAGAACATATTTCACTATTGAACAATCCGTGGTAGAACTAACTACCACGGATTATTTAATAGTGAAAAATGTTCCAAATTAACCCATTATAGTAAACTACGTAAACAAAAGTTACAATTCTTTCTGGAGTTTCTTCACACTGTTCGTTTCTAGCAAATAATATGTATAACTAGTATTTATACACAATGCCATGGCAAGTCATTGCCCTTTTCTTGCCAACACACAATATAGTACAACATTTAACGACTCCACATATCCTTGACTAGTTTACGACTCAGATTTTCACCACTATTTGGCGAATTTAATCTGTATACACTTTTGTTTTTACTTTTACAATACCTATGCCTACTTTTATTCTAAAATCCGAAGTGATTCCTTCTAAGTTTATAAAAATGTGCGCACCCGCTGACAAATTAAATAGTTAAATGTTTGTGGACAATAATTATAAAAGTACCTATTTATTGGGGTCAGCTTCCAGATGTAATATTGTATACTTACTGGTCCTACTAATATTAAATGCGAAAGTTTGTGAGGATGGATGTATGTATGTCTATGTATGTATGGATGTTTATTACTCTTTCACGCAAAAACTACTGAACGGATTTTGATGAAACTTTACAATAATATAGCTTATACATCAGAATAACACATATGCTACTTTTTATCTCAAAAACGCGGGCGTATAATGTAATGAAACGGCAACACCTTCTTTCTAAACACCAACATTACTATTGGAAAGATATCGATATGCTAGAGTCTAAGAGCCTTTGATAGATGGTTTTCCGTATGCTATTGATACATTATGATTCATTTCACAGTAATCAGCTAACGTAATTTCTTTTCCAAGTATTCCCAACGGACCATGGAAACAAGACAACTCAACAAATATAAATCATCGCGAAATATTACTTCATACATATAATTTACCCTATCGTTGTCAAGTGAAGTCTGAGCTCTATTCGCTAGCGACATCGATTTAAATGGACGCCGGTCTGACTAACCAATCGCCGGCGACTATTGAATTGATAGCAATTTACCGTAATGATACTTTGATACAGTTGGCAAATTGTTATCTCGTAACAGTACCAAGTTCATAGTATATTTGAACTTGTTTTGATTTTGTGGTCCTTCAACGTTGTTTGGTGATGCCATTGTAATTAATACTAATCTTTTTAATATGCCTTCATTTGGTAAATCTTCGTTGATATGGTGATTTCAATCTATGTAGTAATACCTCTGTTAGTAAAAAAATCTTTTTTGCTTCTTTGATTTTGAAAAAAGCTCCTAGATCTGGACTGGCTGGCCATTACTTTATTTTTCCTTGTATTATCTCGCAATTTGATCGTAATACTCATGTTTGAGACAGCCAAATCCGTCTATTTTGCGAAATAAACAAGTCTTATCTTTTCCTAAGAAATTATCTTTACATACGAGAAGTTACTAGTCTTTAAAATGACAACAGCTGGCCTATGTTATCAAGAAACTGTCCAGATTTTTTCAGATTTAAGAGCTGATTGGTCCCCAGACTGCTTAAATGAATTGCATTCCAATAATCATGACTTTGTGAAACGTATGAGGCAATTGTAATTTGTCGTTATAAGCATAATAGCTTCCGCCCACGGCTTAGCCCGCGCTTTTGGGATAAAAAGTAGCCTATGTGTTATTCTGATGTATAAGCTATATTACTGTAAAGTTTCATCAAAATCCGTTCAGTAGTTTTTGCGTGAAAGAGTAAAATCCATCCATCCATCCACACATACATCCTCACAAACTTTCACTTTTAAAATATAGTAAGATTATGTCCTAGATGAGATACCTGATTAGATATAATGAGGTATCTCATTGGGAGATACCTCATTGGATGTCCCAATGAGGTAGGTATATGTGATGATATGACCCATCATCATTTATTATTTTTGGAAATTCATGCCGCAGGGGTGGAAAGCTAGTAAGTAAGATAGAAACTGATTCCGGTGCAGTACCTACCTACTAACACAAATGAAGATATGTATAGTAAAGTGCATACTCCGGTATCAACAAACCATAGTTAATTGTCATTGACACACAGCAACGCACAGACGTCCATTTTGTCAATTAATTCATTAATCTTTCATCATGCGGTCGCTTCGTGAATATTCGCTTCTATACTGTTTTTGCCCGACTGCGGCGAAGCCCAAAAGGAGGGTATAGTGTTTCACCTGTATGTTAGTATGTGGGTATGTATGTATTTCCGTTTCTGTGTTCCCTCATAGAGACTAAACGAGCGAATGGATTTTAACATATGACATATTATTAGATTCATATTGACGTCGCAAGTAACATAGGCTATATGGATTATGAAAAAAACCAACATGGCGGATTTTAATTACCATTAAATGAAGTCGTAAAAAATCAAAAAAATCCTACATGGTCATGGGTATCAAAATGAAGGGCTCAAAGAGACAATTACGAAAATATATATATCTTATAGAAAAAAAAAAATATTTATATAAAAAAAACATTTATCTAAAAAATCGACGATTTTTATTTTCTTGTGACATCATCATGTAGAGTATCACAATGAAGGACTCGAAGAGACCATTCCGAAAATATATAATATATGTCATAGACATCAAAAACTAAAAAGAGAAAAATAAAAATAGAAAATTAAAAATATTATAAAAACCCGACCGCGGTTTGCCCTACGTCTTATCTGTCACCGTCATCAAAAAGAAAAGGAAAACAAGACATTGCAGTCGGGACCCATTATATGACTATTACCTGGGAACACTGGGACCCGACTGCAATGTGGAAACAAGACATTGCAGTCGGGACCCATTATATGACCATTACCTGGGAATACTGGGACCCGACTGCAATGTCTTGTTTTCTTTTCTTTTAAATTTTTAATTTTTTTTACAATGATTTGACTATTTTATAATATAGTTTATCACTAGTATCGTTGGCTGTGGTATTTTGTAAGGTGAAGGTACTTCCCCAGTCGGGCAGCTCCAGATTTGAGTGAGATATATCCCGCTGTCTCCTGCCTCTCTTCACCTATAAGAAGTGGTTGTTCACTTTTAAGAAGTTAAATGTCTTATATGCCCTAATTACACCGGCACTCTTTGAACACAGCAATGCTTCTTAGCGGCAGTACCTACTAGATATTCCACAGAGCTCTGCTACTACTAAGACCTAAAGGCTAACCACACAGTTGGTCAGATACGACTGGACATAGAAGTCTACTGTCTAAATACCTACCCACATTAAAATTTTTGTCATAGTTTTGTGTTGCTACTTAGGCAGTGTTTGCTGTTGTATATCATTGAGGTCTACCTAACTTGTGTTTACGTAAAATATCAATGTTTATATTGTTTATGACCATCAAAGTTTACCCTTGGTTCTAAGTTGTCAAAGCGTGTTTTTGCGTGTACAGGATAAAACTTGGTCTACATATTGACTTGGACATTTGTCATAAAAATACATTCTAACGACATAGGTTAATACTTATTATTTATTAACTTCTTTTCCTTGTTTTAAAATACCTTTAATGTTCCGTTTACAATCTAACTGACTTCACATTTATGTAGGTAGGTAGGTACTATTTCCTTTCGTATGAACTCATCTGCAGTTATTTGAAAGGAAGGTATCACCTTGGCAGTTCGTGATGAAGTAGTTAGTGTCTCCACGATTTCGTTAGCACTACATTAAGCGGACCGAATATTGAGAAAATGAATAATATTGATCGATTCAGTGTTAATTTGTGACAGTTCATTGTGCCAATGATATCAAAGACGTTTTTCGTTATTTTGGCACAATGGTATTGATTCTGTTGGTTACATACTGAACTAATATAGTATCTGTTGTCTCTTTCTAACAAAAAACGTGAGAAAAAGATAGAAGATTTAGTATAGGTACTTACATACATAATTAACACCAATATCTAATCGTTAGTTATTAAATATGACTTAAATATTATAAAGATTGCACACTGAGCATTACTGATCAGTTTAACACCATAAGTAGAGTGATGGAATTCCGAAATATGCCCAACGTGCACGTGCTTTCAATCTAACTGTTCTTCGTGATCTACAGAATCAATTTTTCTCTTCATCAAACGACAGTTCATAACTTCCCAAAACATTTGGCACGTGCTCCTACTGTGGAACTGTATTAGTCAACGGTGGCTAGACACATGCTACATCCACGGGGTTCCTTGTGCGTTACCGACTCTTGGCCAGACGCCACCAACACATCGGTGCATACCACAACATGACATCCGGAATAATAATATTAGAGTGTCTTGTAATTGTCTGTTAGTCAGACACGGTATTTATAAACTAGTGTGTGTTGAAAGAGTTGTGTTACAAAATTGTTTTTCGTGCCACATTTTTCTGAACTAACTTCAAGTCTGAAAGGATGATGATGTCAGTTAGGCCTCCTAATATTGGGTGATAGGTTAAATGAGGATTGGATGGATGAAGGACTACGGGACCAACCTTGAAATCACGAAAGTAAAATCAGCTGTTCCAAACATTTTGTCGAGTGATATGGATATTTTTGGAAGCCTTGCCCTCCTTTTTTTTTCGATTTGGTAATCCTTATGGATGTCGCCTGCTCTGGGGAGGGCGGAGGAGTCTGTCAGATTCTTACTGACTAAAACCACCCCGGTGTTCCTCCATCTACCTGTAACTGGGAGCACGGGAGTCGCTCGCGCATTCATCCGCACCACCGGCAGGTATTGGCCCGCCACATGTTAAAGGTGGGCCCACTGGGCCCTGTCACCAAGCCTTGCCCTCCTTACCCTCTTTCAAATATCCCTCGTTTACCCGTCACCCAGTATACTACTGGTGCAAAGAATAGATGCGAGGAAACATTGCCATAATCAATTAATCATGTCTCCTGAATTCATGATTCATGGGTATGACTAAATAATTGGCTGTGGCAAGTTGATTGAGATTAATTGGAAAGATGGTGCTGCTATCTTTCTCCCTTGACCCTTTAGTTGATAGAATATGCTTCATTATCATACTGATCACAGTAATATTATAGGTAAATGCGAAAGTTTGTGTGTGTGTTCGGTGGATGGAAGTGGACTACGGACAAAAAAAATGCCTGAGATCGACCCAGGTGGACTGAGCAGATGGACCATGACTGACTCGTGTGTTTGTTATTTTTCCACGCTGAAACGGCTGGATGGATTTGTAAGACATTTGATAAAGAAGTAGCCTGAGACCTGGAAAAACACAATACATATTCATCCATTTTTACGCAGACGGAAGTCGCAGGAAACAGCTAGTACACCATAAGAACAGTATATAAACACAACACGGTCTTATCGCTACTATCGATATCTACCAGATGACCTTTGGATGGACGAAGGTGTCGTGAGAAGTAGGTTAAAACTTTTGTTGGAGATTAAAATTAAAACCTCATTAAACGACACTTACCTACTACGAACCACGATTTAAGAAAAGAAGTATAGTACCTATGCGTAGTCTGAACCACATGAACGTGGACTATAAATCACTGTTAGTAGGTTGGTGTTAAAAAAACAATAGATACATTTTTCTAAAACATCTATCACTATCTGAAATTCCACAGAATACACGATACGGCGCCATCTTACTTCGACTGTGCGTGTGCGCAGACTTTGAACTAATAAAGATTTGCTTAACAGAACTGTCTTTGAAAAATGTTTATTTACGATTATTAGAGGTAAAGGTTATCTCTGTATTAATGTTATTATCTTTTACATAATATCGAGATTTGCTTGCGAATTTGCCCGGATATTTTTTTCCATTAGAAACAGGAGATGATTTTTGTACATGGAATACAGGCTGTGGATAATTGGTTAAAAATCAACTTTTAAAAGGAGGTGGTCCAATGAATCAATTTAAACTGCGACTCTTGTTTTGTTGCTGCAACAAACTAAAAGAGCACTTAAGTACCTACATACTAAACTGTGATAAATATTATTCAGAGAGACGCACAAGACTTTCTTTTCTTTGTTGCGGCTATCTACATAACATTTAATAAACATACATACTGTTGTGATATCCAAACGTACCCCTATGTTGAGAGTCTGTGGCATAGACAATCTGTGAAGCTAGCTTGATGGTACGTACTCGTGTGTCTGTTAAAAACTGATTATCAATAAAGCTTGGAGGATATAAAACAGACTTTTATTACACATACAAAGACTGATGTTATGGTCATTATTTATCAAATCTTTCGCTCGTTAGCACTGCTAACCACTGTCATGTAGGTACACTATTATTTTACAGATCCAAATATCGTACAATCTTTTATATGGCCGCTATGTGTGCCTATAATCGCCAAAATAACGACGCAGCAGGTTTGAACTTTAATTTCAAAACTCTATTTGAAATACTTATTCTCATTTGTAGGTATTACCAGTCAGATCAACTAATAAATGAATTAAGATGCCTCAGAAGCGAATGCTACACATATCCATCATTGCTTCTTTATGTTTTAAACGTCGTCGTTCGTTTTATCGACGTCTACATATCGTAGGGACGCATAGAAATAAATGCTTTTCTCCCGCCATCTGTCTATATGTTGGCAACCGCCGCGTGTTTAGATGATAAAAGGTTTATTTCACGTTTAGTGCATGATAAATCAAATGTTTGGTATTTTTATTAGTTACTCGATTTTGCCCGCGACTCCGTCCATGTGGATTTTAGTTTCCCGTGCGAATTTCGAAAAAAATCATATCTTTCGAACCCTGCAAGATGTCGACCTGAAACCTACCTACACGAAAATTTAAGTTAGATAATCCTCCTCTCCTCCTCCAGTCGTTAGCACATTCCAGAGCGTAGTGATGTGCCCGACTAAACTTTTTGACAATCTCCTTCCATTTGTCAGATCTTTGATCTTTGTTTTAATCCCTAAACTGTTTATTAAAATCGATTGAGCCGTTTCGAAGCATATTCGCGAGGGCGTCATAAAATAGCAGTTTTCACTTACATTTTGGCATTTATTTAGAAATCACAGACAGACACTTCAATTTTATTTATTGGTATAGATTTATAATTGCATTTACAAGATTATGTGGCTAATAACAGTGGTTTGGTATTTGGGGAAATAAATTAGGTTTAGTAAAAAAGGTGTTTGGTAGTGTATAGTGTTGACCTAGTGTCCATTTTAGTCTAGAGAAATATTTTTATTCAAAAATAAATGTTTTATAGCAATTTTACATAAGAAAGCTTAAATGGCTCCAGGAATAGAGTTCAAGCTACCGGTTTTCTACCTCTAGAGAGAGGAACTAAAGTCCATTTCAATAGAACTTGTAAACTACGTAAACAAACGTTCTATACAAATTCATCAAATTTTGACAGTTGGCCATACTGATATTGTTTACAAAGTTAACAATTTCAATTGACATGAACTTTACTTAACAATAGATACGCGCCGTGTTTAGAAATACAATAAATTGACCATTTTAAATGACCTTTGTGTAGGGTGGCTAATACTACGAAGAGGTCAAGCTGTATCTCAGGTTCATCCCACCGGAATTGGATGAAATGTGGCCTAGTTTTTAAGTTAGACCCCAAGCTACCAAACTGTGAAAATCACATCAAATCTGTCCAGTACTTTTTGCGTGATGCGCGCACAAACAGACAAAAATGGTCATGGTTACGTCCCAGTACCGACCCTAGTAGGTACCGTCCCAGTACCCCGACTGTTTTTTCTGAAATATCTTCAGTGTTAACACGGCATTTTTACATTTTCTTTAATACCCTCACTTTTGTTTGTTTAAGTTAGTTTAGTATTAATCAACAGATACTACTTAAATAAAAACGTGATAATAAACTCTTTCCATAAACATTTTTCTGATTAAAAAATCAACTGACAACTCTCCAGCCCTTGAACTTGGTCTGCGCGGGCGCATAAAAATAAACAGCGCGCTAATAAACACGCATTCGTTTGCCAAATCTACATTACTATGTACGAGCCAATTTTTTTTGTTTATGATACAAATAGAGAAAATTTGCTAAACATAAGTCACTATTTTTTTTACAGGAAACAGTTTTTTTTTTTTTTAACTTTGCAGCTTGACTCCTCTTCTCGTGATCAACTACGTTCCTACAAATGTCGATGATGAGTTGTTATTAATAATTATTATCTACTAAAATAATTGGTCATACACAGAAATACAGTATTACAGAAGAGAGAAGACACTGACTCCTGTCCTGTAACACAGCTCAGAAGTCAGGGCCTCAGTAATAAATTATGTACCTAATATGTAACATTAAATAAGGAACAAAATTAACAATTAATAAAAAAACCGGCCAAGTGCGAGTCGTACTCGCGCACCGAGGGTTCCGTATCATTTTTGGACGTATAAAGTGAAAAAATCCGGACCGCATAACTAAGTTTGTTTGTGAAGTTATTTTGATGATTTTGAAAAAACTGCACTAGTTAGGAACATCGTTTTATTTTTGGTGCAATATTTGGGTCAATTCCTATCAACTCTAATTATTTCATATTTTTCGCTCCGCAAACTTCGGAGATAAGGGGGGGGGAATGGTATTTGTTCAGACATTTTTCATCATATGTCGAAAACTGTGAGACAAAAAATAAAATGAAAATATATTTTGAAATGTGCAAATCAAGCCCTTTCATATGATACGTCACTTGACCTAGCAACCCCACTTTGAAATTTTGGACCCCCACTCCGGCCCCTTTTGCAATAAAAATAAAAATATTTTTTTAATTTTTTAATTTGCAATAAAGTTGGACAAGCATTTTTTATAACTGTTCCAAATTTCAAGTCGATGGCATTAGTAGTTGCTGAAATAAGCGGGTGTGACAGACAGACAGACAGACAGACGAAGTCGCACCATAAGGGTTCCTTTTTTACCATTTTGATACGGAACCCTAAAAACAACTAACGTGGGTGGGATTTAAACCCGCGACCTCTGCCGTACCGTGGCGTCGCTCCAACCACTGAGCTATCATGTCCTGCCCGCATCTGTGCGTTGACACGGTCCGAGTATGCTCGGACCGAGTGGACTCGTAGGAGTAAGCTTCATCCGAGTGTACTAGGATAGCAGTTGACATTATCATAGTTGACTCGGATCATTTTCTTCATTTTTACAGTTATATTTCACAGTTAACATCGAAAAATGACGGATTTTGTGCGAAATAGTATCCGAATTTTCACAGACTTGTTAATCGAAGAGCTAAGATGGGGAAAAGATGAGGCATCTGGCTTTAATTTTGTATTTCTATAACCCAACGCTCCAGAGAACCTGTTCTGCTTCGTATAGTTCTACAAATCTAGTTGTGTAACACTCTGTACCCCGATCATGAGTTTTTTTGACGTATAGTATCGTTAACGTAAGCATATTTTGAATCTAAAATACAGCAGTCCTGGAACATTTTAATAAAATTTTATACAATTTGCACATTTAAAAAAATACAGAGAAATTAAGTAAGTATTTAATTTATATAAATATTGTGTAAGAAACGTGTATTTTCAATTCAAAATATGCTTACGTTAACGATACTATACGTCAAAAAAACTCATGATCGGGGTACTGATCACTTTTTTTCGCACGAGACGCTTGTTTGTTGTTATTATACGCCATTTTGTTTCCCTACTCGGTCCGAGTTAGCTGTTAGTAGAGCGCGATCCGAGTCTACTTAGATCGGACGTCGTCGTCCGAGTGGAGCGCGATCCGAGTCTACTTAGATCGGACGTCGTCGTCCGAGTGCGCTCGGATTATGGGTTGCCACAATACGAGTTACGTCCGAGTAGGGATCCGAGTCCACTCGGTCCGAGCATACTCGGATCGTGTCAACGCGGCTTTAAGTACATAGTATATCTACATTTGCTAAGCATGCACTCAGACGGACTAAAAGATTGCATTATTAATACTGAGTTTTTCATAACTCGTTAGTTAAGTCTGAGTAATGTCTAAGTACACTCTATAGATCTCAGCCAAAGAGCCTGTTAAAATTAAAGTGTTCCATTTAATATTGTAAAGGCCCTAACGACCTTAGCACGCTTGTGACGTGCAGTCACGTAATCAGGACGCATTGGATTTTATTACTGTTTTTTGTATGAACACTGACGTTGTAGGACTTATAAAGACTTGTAATTAAATAAATACTTAGCTAAAAACTAAAACCCGACTACGACACAAATCGAAGTAAAAAGCATGAAACAAGAAAATATTCCTGTCTGATAGCCCGAAATTCTTCTCTAGACTTAAAGAATTCAGTGTTGTGAAAAACTTAATAAATCAATGTTTTCATATCCTACTGTAAAAATGCCCCTTACGGTACACTTCTGATAATAAAGATACCACAGCTACTAACATTCCGTTTCATTTACCTACGTAAAACTGAGCCCATAACATGCTCCTGCGCCATTCAACACAAAAGAGGGCTATTTGCACTGATAGGCAGCATTAGTGTTATGACACCAGCATAAAGATGACGTACGGATATTTCAGAGTACTATCTCTGATGTTACGACACCTAACCAAGATGTTATGTAATACTTTACCATAATAAGAACAGTGGCAATGGCCTCGACTTAGAGCCGTATAGGTCGTGATTCAAATTCAAGCACAAGCAAAACACAAGAAACAAACAAGCATGTCCTAGAACCAAAAAATTGAAGACATCCTCCAATCCGCACTCGGCCCGTTTGGTGGATTGTGGCTCACTTCCTCTAATATATAGAGGAAGCCCGAGTCCCAACAGTAGAAACATTAAGGCAGATTGTTATGTATAACAATAACAACATCGCCATCAGCCTATATCCAGTGCTGGGCATAGGCCTCTCCAATAAAGATAAAGATTAATTTATTTGTTTAAACACGTGTAACATAATACATTATGGTAATGTAATGCCAATGTAACTGAATTCGATCTTTAATCACTCTCATCCATTCATTACCAGCCATAAATTCGACGGCTAATATTACCATTTTATTGCCATTCAAAGCAGTGATAGCCCAGTGGTTTAACCATGTGCCTCTCATGGCGAATGGTTCGAGTTCGATCCCGAGGCACGCACCGCTGACTTTTCGAAGTCATGTGCGTATTAGAAATTAATTATCACTTGCTTTAATGGTGAAGGAAAACATCGTGAGGAAACCGGCATGTCCTAGAACCAAAAATTCGAAGACATGTGACATCCACTAACCCGCACTGGGCCCGCGTGGTGGACTACGGCCCACTCCCTCTCACAGAGGAGGCCTGTGTCCCAGCAGTGGGAACATTATAGGCCGATTATGGCGATTATGCTATGCTTATGCTTGTGTATATTGAGTACCCATGATTTTATTAGTTTCTTGCTTATTGTGGGATTTTACAGTACCTAGGTACCGTTTTGTGAAGATATTTTACTTCTTTTGATGATACCAATCATTAGGCTCCTGTCATCAAGCACTTTCATTATGACAATTGACCGCACGGTTGTCGCAGTGGCTGAGAGATTGGCTGCTGCGCAACGTCTCGCTGGTTCGATTCCCGCATTGCACATAGGTCTGGCTGTTTGTGTATGTGAAATTTGTGTTTGTAAACGCACCCACAATATAGGAGAAATCCTAGTGTGGGGCAACGTCTTAAAAAAAAAAATCAATAATACACAACCCGCGCAGATAAAGCGAAAATAGCGCCGCCACTGTTCGCCTCTCGCTCGCACCATGGCGGGTGTGAGTTTAGATAGCGTAGTGTGCCAGCACTTACATAATAGAGACGACGCCATTTTCAATCCCATTATTTATCTGCGCTGGTTGTACATTGCGTTGATCTAGCTAATCTGGGGATACTCGACTGAATGGCAAAGATCAGCCTGTCCATTCTGTACCGAGAACTGTCAATTTGTTTGCGAACGTTTAAGTGAGAATCTCACCGTGAATTCTCCCTCGAACGTTCGCAAACAAATTAGCAGATCTCGCGGTGATGTCACGTGGCGAGTCGGTACAGAATAGTCAGGCAGCTGTCTGATAAGCTAAGATGTATGCGGCAGAAACGAAAGGCAGACGTAATCTTTTTGCCTAACTTGTGCTGATTATACAATAGAAAAATTCCATTCATAATTTTCCAAACTTAGCTCACATTATTACCTAAGGTTATTGACGCCATCAGTATTACGGATGTTTTCATAACCGCCAAATATTATAATCTCGGACAGATGCAAATTACATTCATTGTCGCCAGGGTCACGTCTTTGTTCTACGAGCCGTCATAGGCACTGCCTTTAATATTAGCTCTTCAATAACTTCAGGGTTTTCACAAATGATAAGCGGGTGTGTCCACACCGCTAGCATTCCCGCGTAGTGCACGTTCGGCTACGAACATTTGAGCATTGAATTTGAATCACTCTAATTAGTTCCTAAAGTAATAAGAGGCTCGCAAAAGACTCAGTCGGGCTGCTCCAGGTTTGAGCGAGATATCCCGTTGTGTTCTACCACAACGGGATATCTCGCTCAAACCTGGAGCAGCCCGACTGAGTACCTACCTCCTCCACCTCAAGGGCGTAGCCAGGATTTTGTTCAGGGGAGGCAGGCAAGGAAAACATAGACAGAGGCAAGTTGTACAAGATGATTCCCTTATAGGGATAATCAACTTGACGCGAAATAATCAATTTATGAATGACTAGATTCTGCACGCGGCTTCGCACGCGTTTTTCGGGATAAAAAGTGCCTATGTGCTATTCCAGACTATAATCTATCTCTGTGCCAAATTTCATCCAGATCCGTTCAGCCGTTCTGGCGTGATTGAGTAACAAACACCCATCCATCTATCCAAACTTTCGCATTAATAATATTAGTATAGATTTAAAATGTATTTTTCTCTTTCTAAAATTATTTACTTTTCGGTTCGAGAGTTTCTAGGAGAGGGCAGCTGCCCCACTCTGCCTGTACATGGCTATGCCTATGCTCCACCTTACAGAGTGCCACAGCCCAGGCCCGCCGCAAGCGGGTGTGCAAGGAGTGCACCGCACACGGGCGGCACGTCCAAGGGGGCGGCCAATCGAGCCATCGATCACGTAAAATTCACTCATTGTCATAAATAATACCCATCCCACATATATCCTAAGAGATGTTATCGCATGGACAGTGCCGGATTTAACCTTAGCGCTGCCCCTAGGCACTAAAAAATGCCGTCCCATTATCAAAATTTTGTATAAAATGACTCGTTTAAAGCAGAAAAATTATTTGCTCTAAGTAGGTACCTACCTATTTAAATATTTTTTCTAGAATTAGTAATTTTTTTTTTAATCATTTTTTGAAAAATAAAAAAAGCATTTTCGATAACGCGAAGATATTTTTTTTCTCATCCTCTGAATTTTGCCGCCCATGAAAAAGTTTGCCGTCCTGCATGGGCAAGAATCCGTACAAAAAAAAAGAAAGGTCAGCGTAGTTATAATAGGGGGCGGCATAAGATATCGCTATTGCACACGGGCGCTCAAACACCTAGCGGCGGGCGGGCCTGCCACAGCCAAATAAATACCGCTACTCTTCGGTAATGTTGTGTAAGTAAGGTCGTCGGAGCTCCTGATGTGCTGTGTTAACAGTTAGGTACTCGAAGTTGCAAGCGTTTGATAGGCCACGGTAGCCGTTTACCATCATCTAATAAGGAATTATCATCTAATAAGTTCTGTTGACAATGAGTTAGCCAAATGCATTTGCCACCACAATTAACAACCGAGTTACTGACAAAAACTTGCATCTCCGTCAAAATAATATCACAATCACGATGTTGTCATTATCACGGATGTTAACTCAAACATCACTGACGACAAAATGCCCAATATTTGCTAAGCTGCAATGCTGATATTTTTTTATGCTTACCTAACTAATCTTCGTGTGTGTAAAAACAAAGTGACTGAACATGGCAGACATATAGATTACCTACAGAGTGCTTGTCTAGTACATTTTAAACTACGATCAAATGGGTAACAAAATGAATATGTTTGACATATGCCTCAAGCAGTGACACCATGTTGGGCCTAAATATACTAAGCATGGATTTAAAAGTGATGGTCATATGACAAGTGACTGTGTAACAATTTTTGCTTGTTTTATTTATTGGATCGTTTAGACGTTTATGTGACAAAACTGACAGATGGTGTACGTGGGTCGGCACTATGAAACGCCTTACATACGGGAAAACCATTAGAAAACGTAAAGCTGCAGCTACGAAAAAAAAGTCTGACAAGCTGAAGAGTTTGACTGTTCTTTAAAAAAATCCGTTTGAGGATAAACCTTGTAGATTAACGAAAAAAAAATTGATCAGTTCTTTCCTCACAGTCAATACTTCAGCTGCCTATTGCTTCATTATTCGCTTGTTACTTACCTGCGTGGGAGTGTAACGCAGTGTCAATAAACATTTTGGCACGGACTGTGGCTCCTCTAACGCATTCAGTATTTGTGCGTGACAAAACATCACGTGTTGACAAATACGAGTTTAAAATTCTTCTCTTATGCTTCTACCATTTAGCTTCTTTTAATATTTCTTTGTTCAAGTATGTATTTGTTTTAAAAATACTTTTTATGCTGGGTCCGCGGCAGCGGCCAGCGATACTAACCTAAGCCAGATACAATCAGCGATTACTAACCTAATCACGATTTAAAATACATATCCATCAAACTCTATAGAAATCGAAGTTTTCAGTACAATTTAATTTAAGCTGGTAGAATAGTATTAGATACGTCAGCAATTTGATGTAAGTATTAATTTTTCGGAGGATTCAGTATTTCTGTCGCTAGTTTCCGTATTTTTATTCGCACAAAAGTTTTCGGGAACTTAGTAACTAAGGTTACTTATCGGTAACAATCGGTACAATCGGTTACTTATGTATAATTTTTTTACTAGTTGGTCCATGAATGGGGGTTTGTGGACAGAAACTTAAAAAATCTCCATCCATAGATACACTCAATGGGCAGATAGATAATGGAGATTTATTGAATAAAAACCCATTTTAACACGTACTATTCTCATCGTCTAGATAAACCTATTATTCTTAATGTTATCTCCATGATCTTTCACCTATGATATGACACATCATGTATTCGCACAAGTCGTATTTGTTCACAACTGAATCAGTCATAATTACTTATATACTGGCGCCCAAGCTGGGACCAAATTGTAGTTTTATTTTCGTTTAATTTTCTGATGATATAATTTACTTTCAACAATGTTTAATGGTTAATTCCTTAATAGTTATTTCATCAGGGCTTGGACTTCTTGTTTCAACTTAATTTGACAAGACATCTTTTTATTTGCTCAAAAAAGTGATTGGCGTCCATGTTTTTATGTACTTACCTATCTTTTTGTTCTATGTGTGTTCTCATAATCCAATACAAACATTTTTTGTTGTGATACAACTGAGTTCGTTGCTCTTTATTATCTAAGTGAGATCACAAGCCGTTATAAAGCAATTGGTATTTGTAATTAATTCCAACCAATAATTGGTTCTTCATAAAGAATTGGACCAACAACGGCGTCAACCGATGCCTGAACTATTGATACAAATATTTATGTGTATCTCCTACTAAATCTTATTTAGACAGTTTTCTTTTAATTTTATCGCTTATTAAATTATCCACGTTGCCTCGTTCTTATTCCCGACATATCGTAGTTCACGTATTCGTTTTTTTGTGACTTCTACTAGTGCTATTATGTATTCGGCTCCAGTACCAATACGCAATCGTTTATAGAGGTCATTAAATATTTTACCCTTTAGAGCCCCAAAAAGAACGTTAAAATGACTAAGGTAGGTAAGTTTACGTGCTAGCGTGCTGCAAGTGGCGTAGTGTTGTGAAGAAAATTGGCGGACTAACTTATTAGGCAACTTTATCAGGCTTTATTATGAGGTAATCGATCAGGACTTGCCTCTATTGAGTTCTAACGTTGCTAAAATCTGCATGGTGGCATACTTGTCGTCAATCGCCAATGGTGAGTAGGTAGGTATAGACAGCGATAGTGTGATAGCGAAAGGTGAATAGAAGCGACGCCATTTTCAATCCCATTTTTTATTAAGGGTCCTATATGGCGCAGGCTCGAGTCAGAATCTGTCAAAATCTGTCAAAATTAGGTATTGAAGCGTTACCCATACAGCGATCGACGACAACAGTGGTCTTGTGCGACGATCAACGTGGACATAATAAAATATTAAGTAGCGTAGTAGGTAGTTAGTATTATTCTGTTTTTTTTTTCTTAATTGCATTTAAAGAAGGATTGGAGAGGGGGTGGTTCAATGCACAGAGTTTTTTTATGTGTCCATCAATATTTATATTATAGCTATTGCGATTTTCAAAAACAAAGACGATGAGTGTTTGTCAATGTTTTTACCTGACTGCGCGACACAAAGGAGGGTATGTGTTTATCAGCCTATAAGTATATGTATGTATGTATGTTTGTTCCTTTGTGGCGCTCCGGCTCTAGAGACCAAACGCGTGGGCCGATTTTAATAATTATTCTTACGTCAATCGATTTGCCTTATTCTTGTAAGTGTCACAACTCACAATACATGACAGTAATCAAGATTCAATATATCTAGCGAAGTGACAACTAGGCGCCATATTAATTTTTCAAAAATAATGACCGGTCATAGTAATAAACTTATCAATTTGACCGACGCTCTTGGTCATTATTAATACTGATCGGTCCTTATTAATAGAGCCCGGCTAATCAGTGTCCGTAATATAAGCAAAACCACAAAAAAAATAACAAGACGACATTGCAGACAGTCGGAATCGGGATCAATTTTTTTCGGGAATTATGGGTTCTAGTTCTACTATGGGCGCGTATGGGCTCGCCAGAGTATTATTGTTCTGTGCGTATGGGTGCGTATGGTTCAGTCCTATTAGGGGTCCCGAGCAGGGTACGGAATCTCGGAATCTCGACATATCGGAATCTCGGATCGATTTTTTCGTTATTTCAATTCCGATATTGAGTAATCCAATATTGGAATAAGAAAAAAAAAATTAAAACGTCGTGTCTTGCTCACTCGTGCACGCATTGTATTACAACAGAGATCATTTGCAACCAAATGACCTCTTATGACCCCATGCAAATATCAACTATTTTTATCGAGTAATTTGATATTTGATTTAAAAACGATTGAAGATAATTGTCATTTTATGATTGAATACTATGTATTGAAGTGTTAGCAAGCAGATAATATACTTAAATACATCATTATTTTATCCATTTGAAAAGTTGTATAGCATCTTCAAAAACCGAGCAAGGGCGTGTCGGACAACGCACAGTCTAGGGTTCCGTAGCAAGAAGTATTTCAGTCTGCCGACCGCAAATATAAGTTTGTATTTCATTATATTGCTATGAAATACAAAGTTATTTTTGCGGTTGTTAAACTCAAAACTGAAAATAGTAAATATTTTAAAAAGTTATTGACGTATCTTAGTCAAACCAATTTTCATCGAAAGTATTTATTAGATGCTGTAGGTACCTATAGCTTGATTTTTTTCAGATTTTCGATAACGTGGTTGGAAAATTACAGTGGGGGGGACATGGTTAACGACTTTCAGAGCTCCTAGTTCACTGAATATGCACTTAAATAAAAAATCAAATTTGAAACCCTTATGTTATTTTCAAAGACCTATTCAAATTAAAAAAAAAAAAATCCCAATAATTATTTTATTTTTCCACTACAGGCCTTTATGGCGGCTTACAGACATCTATCTGCGAAGTTTCATACAAATTGGTTATGAACTGTGGATATGACAAGGGTGTGACAGACGGACAGAGAGACAAACAGACGGACGTGACGAAACTATAAGGGTTCCTAGTTTTACTACGGCACCCTAAAAACATAAAATGACAAAAGTGGTTGACATTTGAATAGAGGTCATTTGGTTGCAAATGATATCTCCTTCATCCCCGTAATGGATTGCTAGCATATTACCTACCAGTAACACTGTCAAAAGATAAAAAATTAACTAGTTACACTTTATCTACTACATTTTTATTGATTCGTAATTGTTGCTTTAGGTAGCGTAAATAAAGTTGATTTTATAAGAAATAAACTGTTGTTTTTTTATAAACTTCATACGTTTATAATACACTCACTTGATCATGTTGTTTTACATAAATGATTTTAGAACTAAAATAAAAAATCGTTTTTATGACAGCAATCCCGCCGGATCCGGTCGAATTGGTGGGAATCCGGCCGGATGCGGCTGGATTGAAATTGGTGCCGGATTGCAATCCCTACGCATTACCTATATTATTATCACCAAATACCTATTCGCCTAAATAAAAAAGACACTCACTCACTTCACGTTATTTTTAAAGACCTATTCCTACACTTAGGAGTGCATGAAAAAAATGTTTCATCCCTCAGTTTCATGTATGGAGTGCCTCCCAACACCTCCATCCGAACACTGCACGAATACCGTAAAAGCGGGAAGGCCAAATTTTGCCATAATGTAGGTACGTAGGTACCTACAGGTAGGTACCTGTGGTGCCTACACTAGGTACCTACTCACCTTTTTAGTTTTTTGGAATAATGCACGCATTTCCTGCTGGCGATATGGCCTTTATATTTTGGTTTGACAGCACTCATAATTACGAGTAAGTATATTTCTGTAAAAAAAAATCAAATGCTAAACTGTACATATTTAGTTTAGTTTTTACATAATCATTGTTAGTACCTAAATTATTACAGAAATAGGTAGGTTCTATTTTATTAGGTATCCACATAGGTACTTGTAAAAGATAACAAATAATTAGGTAGTAGGTATAGGTACCGGCATTAAAGATGATCACAGATCGCAGACAGACATTTTTGGCCCAATAGGCAACAGACAGTTGACAATACGTAATAGAAAATAGTCCAATAGACGACAAGCATCGACTGACGAACCAGTCACCCCCCATCTTCTTCATTCCGCCAAAGAGACCGAAAACTAATGCGCAGGTGACGTTTGTGATCATAACTGACGCCGCTAGTTATACCTATAGTTCGTAAAATAGCTTAATTCCTATGACAGATGTCAAATACGTGCATTTTTAAATCATTTTGACATTATTTATTTATTCGTATTTGACATTTGTGTCACACACTCACACTCACAGGACTCAACATTTACATTTTACGAACTGTATGTACCTACTCAACACGCTTAAAATAAGTAGGTACCTATCACATAAACTAAATAATATTATGTATTACGTTGTAGAGTACATACATACATACACACATCATTCATACATAATTATTGAGATTATCAATTCTAGTAAAAGTTTTATGGTACCTATAGACCTCCTCCTAGACTCAAGCTTGACCGTTGCTAAGCAAATAACAAGGTGTAAAAACCTAATATTTTTTTTCCTAGAATTTGGAATGTCGACCTCTGTGCACGGGTGATGTGTAGGTATTATACGCAACGCTTACCACGTGCTTATCACGTGACTTTCTTTCAAGCGACGTGGTCTCTCGTTGAGAGCTCGCAGGCGACTGAGCTGTAGATGTCTGCGAATTGCTGTTGTCAGAAAACGTGTGTCACCATAGTAATTTGTATGGGAAATTCGTGCGAAAATTTCAGAAAGTTTGTGAATTATTTACACAAAACAGAAGTATTGATATGGAAAAAAAAAACTATCAGCTACTACTCTGTTCTTTGTAGCTTATAATTAAGTAAATTTTATTAAGTGTTTGTTCTTATTTACGCTAAAGTTATGATTGCACGGCATTGCTTTTTGCACGTTTTTAGTGATTTTCAATATTTTTTTTACATTAATCTACAAGATTTATTCTCAATACGATTTCATTAGCCACTAGTGAAACTCTTTAACTAGTCAGACTTTTTTTTTCGTGGCTATTTCTTTACGTTTTCTATATAAAGTTATGGTTCCCCCGTAAGACTTTTGCATGGTGCTGACCCTTAACGCAGGATATATCATCATTTATCATGCAGTGTTTCGATCTCATGATCTTTAGCATAGTGTGTCTGAAGATACATAGAGAAATTCTCAAATAAAACTCACGTAATGAACACACTGATTTCAAATAATTACGGTAAAACGATAAAATTATTACTCATTCGATGTTTATCTCTATTCTGAACTTCAGTAACTTCGCAGGGGTCGGGGCCTCGGGGGTAATAGGGAGATAACAGTTTGTGCTAATAGTTGACAAAATATAATTGTCATTATAGATATTGTTTGGGTCATTCATCTACATTGCGAGTCTACTGCTTGCCTGACTTCTGCTGTTTTAAATCAAAATAGCTTTCCGGTGGAATTTTGTTTGCATGTAAGTATCTACGTCAACGGTAGGTATAACTTGGTTACCAAATGAATAATGTGTTTGAAAGCAAAAGACGTGCAAAGATGCTAGTCTCATGGAGCACTTGAAGAGGTAAAACATCGAAGCCTGCAACCATTATACGAAGCCAAAGATGTCATCATTATGTCCAAAATCAACTATAAAACATAATCACTATAAATTAGTCAGATAACATCTTAATCGTGCTAGAAACCCGAAAAGAATAAATTAGATCATGCAACTAGTTACAAGATTTACGAGTACATTCCAAATATGGGTAAGATCCCATAAAAGAATATGTTAAAAGCTGCACATCAAAATATCAATTCAAAAGATGACGTGACACATATTTTTGTATACCACGCCGCTATTGGAACAATAGAATAGAAACATTAATAGATTGTAATGGATTATTCTTGCTATATCGATAACAATAATGTTATTGTATCAAATCTGCATTGAGCAGCTGCTCGAGGCTGAGTTGAAGGACGGATTATTGTTGGTTCTGTAAAGTTTTCTGCCGAACTTGGCCTTCTATCAGACAGCTTTAATATTGTCGGTGAACTCAACGACTAGGCCAAAAGGATAAATCTATATATACAATTGTAAAAAAACCGTGTCTGTATATTGAAGATATTCCAGAAAAACAGTTGGGATAGGTTACTGGAACGTAAGCGTTACCGAATAGATTAGCTGCTGGTTGTTCTCAAGTGAATGTGAAGAATGTTTGATATAGGTGCTGATGCTGATTCTGTTGAACGTCGCACTAAACTAATTTTAATCACACTACTTACATCTCTTTCTTACAAATAACATTGAAAAAGGAAAGAAAATATTTAGAACTGTCAAATTAGTCTACGTCCTTGTCATTTACGGGAAAATAGTCGTGACCGTTTGCGATTACGACTAAATTGACAATAAAACTATTCAAGTGGACTAATTTGACAGGATTAAATATCTTCTATCCTTTTCTCATGGTTTTTATTAGAAAGAGACGTAATGAGACTAAATTAGTTTAGTTGGTAAACAACAGATAGTCGCGAGTTTTTAAACAAATCTAGGGCTTGCTTTTATAATGTCGCATGTCATAATCTAATGCAATATCTTAATTCTTATAATTATTATTCTTGTTAATATAAATTTCTATACTTACCTACTATCTAAACTAATTGTTAGTTTGTGTATATCCAATGAGCTATATCGTTGTTACACAGCGATTGTTTAACTATTGTGTCTGCTAACAGTGAATAATTATGCCAAATAAGTAGCAAGCTGCAAGTAGCTTAAATATGATTTAGATAAACCTTTTTGTAATTAAGTACCTACCTACCTACTAACGTCTCGGTAATACAACTGTTTTTTTTTTTCGCCACATTTAATCACAAAAAATTGTGTTCTTCTTATAACGCCATAGAGAAATGGTGAAAATAGTAGGTATAGGTACCAACTTAATTAACATCCCTATACATAATATTCTACTAAACAAACAAAAATACAAGTAGCTCTACCTGTCATTGTATTGGTAATACTACGTGGATCGATCGGAGTTGAGTTAGTTCGGGTGTTAGCCGCTAGATGGCGTTACTAGTTCGTATGTATAGATCGTAAATCCGCGGGAAATTGATTGTTCGAATATCAGTAATGGTTTTGCTTTTAAAATTGATGGTTTTTCTGTTACTGGTTTACTTGGCTTAGGACATGAAAGTTTAAGTTCAATTTCTGGTTTGGAAGGAATTGTTCTTAGCAATACGCTCATTAGTTAATTTTAGGCGTTCCATACCTACAATTTTGTCTACGCCCTTAAAGATAGCTGGTTTGTTGGCTGTAACGTGTTATCTCCCTTTGTAAGCTTTTCAATTATTTCTAATAGACGATAAGCTTTTAAAATATTGATGTTCAGTTTATTTTCAATCTCTCGATCTCTAAAAAACAAACTACCTATCTTATTTTTCCTTTCTATAAGTTTCTAGGAACAAGGGTGACGTCACAGCGGACAGAACAGGTCGCCAGCATTAGTATGTAAGGGCGTCTTTCGTCTTGACCTGATTGTTGTGTCCTTAACCATGCGGCGGAGTTTCCATGTGCGCATTTGTACAAAATAGATATATCACAGAAGATTAGTTCTACACAATAAGCGAAAATATACGAGGTTTAAATGACAGCGTACCGAAAACTGAAACCATGGGTTCAGTACCTTATTCTGAACCCATCACTGCTAAGATTTTGCGTCGAACTTAAAAAAAAATACGACCTTGTTTCGAGATTTTATAACGAACTGCAAAATCTCCAAAGTCGTATTTATTTTACACTTTTGAACTTTTGATTTGTCAATCAATAGTTGTCAGTCTGCTTGTCCATTAGATGAAGCTAGTAAGTTGTCTGTTCCAAAACATAGATTTCTATGGAGAAGAACGGACAAGAAACGCAATGGTTGCTCTTTTTCAACACAAATTAAATTAGGTACTTAACTCTGCAGTAATTTTAATTTCTTCTAGTGTACTGTGCTGTCTTTTATAGTTGCTTGTTGCCTTCTCTTTCATAAGTGTCCCTTGACAAGCAACGCTTTGATAGGCTGAGTAGCTACTGGATACGAATTTCACAGAGTAATGAATATACTAGCTATTGTAACTTGTAAGTTACAGTGGTGGCTTAGTGGTAGCGGCCTTGATTTACAGTAGTCGTGGGTCGATCCCCGGCAGGCGCACGCTTTATGAAATTTGTTTCATCACCCTCCAAAGATGGTGAAGGAAAACATCGTGAGGAAACCGGCATGTCCTAGACATGGGACGTTCACCAACCCGCACTGAGCCAGCGTGGTGGACTACGGCCCCCCTCTCACAGAGAGGATGCTTATAATTATCCCAAGAGTGGTAACATTATGCTAATTATACTATGTTATGCTAGAGGACCTTCTGAACTTTCCTACGCTGTGGCAAGCACAACTCGCTCATTTATTAAGACGGGATGTTGCCCATTGCGTGTCATGTAACAGCACTGTCTAATTAGATAAAATGAAACATATGGAAATACTGCTTTGTCGAGTTTTTTGTTGGGAGTTGTTCATGTTGGTCGATGTTTTGTTGGGAGTTGTTCATGTTGGTCGATGTTTTGTAATGGTGGTGGTTGTTTTAATCAATTAAATAGCGTATGGCTGTACTTTCTCTCAAGTTCTTTTATATTTTTGTGAATCTGAAAAGATCCGTGAAACAAATACTATACTAGATCATGTAGGGTACAAAATTAAATTTTCTCTGGAAGGATCTCTATAGATTTATTTCTTTTGTGAATTTGTTATCACCGAGACATCTGAAACTAAGCCAAGTTTTTTCCCGACAGAAATTCAACAGATTCGTGACATGAGCTTAAAAAGCCCGTCACAGACGTCTATAATATATATTAATATGAATCATAGCAAGGCATATTACGACATATTTTCTATATAAATTTTCGAGTGACCACACACGCAGCTATATATTTCTATGACGTCACCAATACATTATACCGATATATTAATATATATTATAGCTACGTTTGTGACGGGCTTAACGGTGATATAATTAATCAGCTATACCTAACATAACTTATTCATTAAATACTAGTACAACTTGGTACAAGTCATTGGCATTGAATATCTAAGAATAGGTACTTGTTGGTACTGATAGCACAAAATAGAATTACCTATTCTCATACGTGTGATAAGGCAACAAAACATTATGCTTATACGCATTGTTTAAACATGAGGGTGCTCTGAATGGATATCTATAATTATTTTTCACACCACCTGCTCGAAAATGTCAAATTATATGTCATGTAACTCTAACCTAAAGTAGGTCTTTAAAGCCCATGGGCAATAATATTGTACTGATTTTCATTATAACCCTTGGTTAATAATGTGATTTGAATTTGGAACCGCAACTTTCGTATGAACACTTTTACTACAGAGGCCTGCACCAAAAAGAACTTGTTCGAAAATCGAACTGGTTTTAACTCTAAACACCCTCGCTGCGCTCGGGAGTTAACCCTAGGATCCTGCGTGCACTCGGGATTCCATATGACGCCCATGACATAAGACACTGCTTTATCCCCTTAGTGCATAATTTACTATTATAGTTAGTAATTCTAACTGTTTTTAATCACTGATTTTGTTAAACTGTAACGATTTTTTTTATGCAACGATGGTGGCAAACAAGCCTACAACCTACCTGGGCCCCAATTCTGCTATTGCAATTATATATGAATGGTGTCATAATGACACCATAACGGTTAAAACCTAAGCGCTCATTGGCTTAGAGTATGACTATATGTTTCGTCATTGGTCAAAACGATGTCATTGAGAGACCATTCTGACACGATTATGACAATTGCATTAGCAGACTTGGGCCCCTGATGTTAAGAGGTTACCATTGTCTATGAAACGAGCTACACCGAGTAACACATGCGTGTTGCCGACCCTTTAAAATGAGGATTCGCTGCGCCGACAGCTTAGGATACAAGCATATCCCCGCTGTAAACACTCCTCCACTGTTCTGGCGACTGTAGGTACTCACCACAGGAACACAACACTACCAAAGATTAACGATTATTTGGCTGTGGTATTCTGTCAGATGGAGTTACTTCTCCAGTCGGGCTGCTCTAGATTTGAGCGAGATATCCCGCTGTGCCCTAGTTGCCGGCATTTAACTTGAGCTCTCGGCGGAATGGTGGGGGTTTGTGTACGCGTCGTACTGTCTCAGAAGTAAGGTCCTAAATCGCTTTAAGTAATTCAGGGTCAGGTCATTACGTCTCGTCTCGAATTATTTTGCTAATCACTACAACTGTACGAAATAAAGTCCATAAGCTACTTCTGATTTAACTATCACGTCAGGGATCTATGATGACATTGATTCCAATCAATGACAGGTCATTGAAACTATAAGCCTGCTAACGAGCTGAGGAATTGGGTCACCCCATCAAAACGACCGCTCTTCGGATCAGCAGATAGGTACATGGTGCGTCACACCATAACATTGCCATTGGTACAACTAATTGTAAGTGTAATTGTTGATTAGTAAAAATTAGGAGCGGTTCGCATGGATCGTTGTCGTTACTGCGTTGTTTTTCAGGACCCCAAGATTAAATTGTATTTAGTATTTTTCTAGCTATGTACCTTCTTCCATTTCAAATCAGCTTATCGTAATCGACTGTTCATAGCGTTATAATGAATAAATAAATAAATAATTAATTAATAAATAGCCTTCCTTTCGATATCTGAAGTTGTAAGTAAAAGTTGTAAAAGTTGAAGTGTCATTTCTTTCGCATTGAACAAAGCAATGCTGTTCCCGATAGAAAATAAGTACCTACCTACTTATGGTGGTTGTAGTTCCCCAGATTTTGTTACATCTCCTTTTGTCTACCCCCATTCCTCATGACATGTGATGTCTTATCTATATTTACATTATTAAAATATTAACTAATAAACAATGTACTTTTTTTTTTCAGGTAAGCTATCACTGTACTTACTGGTAAACAATATCGCATCACGAGTGGTGAGTTACTAACCGTTATGATACAAATATTAGGTACTAGTTTAATGCCACGGTATCACGTGTGTAGCGTGAGCTGAAATATTATCAGGAATGGTCAACATTGTGACAGTAGCAAAGACAACTGTGTTGACGAAGTTCAGCTTCGGGTGTTTTCGGAGATTGTCCAAAGTTTGAATTAAGAGCCATTTTACATTTTATCACCTCTCTCGGTCGCACAGAACAATATTTTTAAGAATGTTAAATGAAAAGATGCATTTTTGATAAATGTAATTCATTAATGTTTTACAAAATACTAGGTATAAAATCTCAAATTTAATTATTAAAAACTCATGAGTTGAACTTATCTCAAAAACAAATCCTAATATTTAATGAGCTAAATTGATTAGATAACACAGTAGAAATGTGTTTTTAATATTTACCTGTTAAATTAATATTATTATATAGAACATTAATGAATTTCATTTTTTTAAAATGCATCTTTTCATTTAAAATTCTTAAAAATGTGGTTTTGTGTGAGCGAGGTGACAAAACGTAAAATGGCTCTTAAGTATAAGTACCATACGTACCACGTTCTAACATACTGACCTTGAATGTTGACAAAACGAAATATGTCACGTTTGCGTACAGGTCAAATCTATTGCCTCCACCATATCTTAGTATTACCTGTCATGCTTGCTTTCCTGACACCTCCTTATGCTCTTGTCCCACTCTCCAAAGAGTCGATGACACCAAATACCTTGGTATCGTTATAGACCAATTCCTGACCTTCAAACCGCATATAAAAGCCCTTGTAACCCGGTTGCATAAACTAATCTACATTTTCAAAACCCTTAGACACGCAGCAGACCGAAGGGTTACTAAGATGGTCTACAATGCCTTATGTCAGTCCCTTATCGACTATTGTATTACTTCCTGGGGAGGTGCCGCCAAGACTCACCTAATCGATGTCGAGAGGGCACAGCGCGCTATTCTCAAGGTTGGCGCCGGTCTTCCTTACTTATTCCCTACAATAGACCTCTTTAAGGACTGGGATGTGCTCACTGTGAGACAGTCGTTCGTATTGCGTACAGTGCTGAAGGAACATTCCTTATTGCAATACGACCCGAATCTCCAAAAGGATAATCGCCGAAAAGGCAGGGTATGCCAAACACAAGCTTTCAACTGTTCTCACTCTCGTAATTTCTTCATGTTTCTCGGACCTTTCCTCTACAATAAACTAAACAACATTCTTAATATCTATCCTCTAACTAAACATAAATGTAAAATCTCAGTCATCTCTTATTTGAAAACTCTAGACTATCAGGGAACAGAAAAATTGTTGATCCCTCTCAGATAGACAAACTTTACTAACTAACCATCTTCTCTGCTGCTTTTACAAACTATTGTACTGGAACCGCAGTCTTCCATCAATTATGCTCACACCAAATATACTATCAATCACAATCGCACCACAGTCACTCAAGCAGCCACACATATACACACCCAAGCACATTTTGCTCATGCGCACGCACCCTCCAGCCACTCATACTCATCCAGATATTTGCACAATCATTTTGTATTTTTAAATTTTGTATTTTTCTGTTTTATAATGCATTTTTACTGCTATTCAAAAACTGTTACACTAAAAAGTAGGACATTACAGGCTACTAGCTGCGGGAGGGCCCTGGTGACTTGTAATACAGGTTTTTATAGAAACCTACTTCAAGCACCAGTCTCTCACAAAGTTATTTCATTGTTCGTGCTACACTGTAACTATAGCATTAAGTAACTTGTGTTGAGAAAAATAAATGATTATATAATAAAAAAAAAAATTATATAATAATACCATAATATTTTTTTTATTTTGCCCGCGAATTACGCGAACGTAGCGCCATCTAGCGCCCTAAAACAATTGTGACCGTCGAAAGTTATTGTTCTTTCCCTCGGGAACAGTACTTCTTCTGGATGAAAAGTGGCTTATGTCCTTACCCCTGACAACGTAGGTAAGTATGTATTATGCAAAAGGACACGGCGGACGCCCATAGAACGCTGGGCTTCAGATTGTGTAAGTCGGTACAAATATGAAATTAGTTTGGTGTGATCGAGTATTTCAAGAGTATTTAAATTCATTTTTTATTTGTTTTTCTACGTAATTGGGTTAAAGAGAAATATTCGTATTTCTGACAGTGAGGTTAAGTATGGTGTGAATGATCCAGTGAAGTACAGCCCGTCTAATGAGTTCTCAATTCAAAGGTTTTAGTTGCTGTCACCATGATATTCTGTGGAGGTCCAATGAAGTACAGCCCGACTAATGAGTTCTCAATTCAAAGGTTTTAGTTGCTGTCACCATGATATTCTGTGGAGGCACGCGCCAGCCAGCATGCACCCGTTTTTTTTTGTGGTTTTTTCAAAATGTCAATGGCATAATCATTTTATTTCTTATTTATTTCGATTTTTGATTCCAATTCTTAATCTCTAAGATAAATTAGGCAACGAACAATTAAAATATATTTTTATTTTTGGTTAAGCTTTTATTACTGTACCATATCAAGCCCAAAACTGCCGACGTCCTTTCATGATGATCGGTTCCGTTGTTTGGGCGTGAAACCGCACCACGCAACAAGCGAATGCCGCAGCTTTGTTTTGAACTTATCTCGTTATCTCACCTGTCGCAGTTATCAAGAAACACTGGTTAGTTTGTGACGGTATGATCTTAGTCAAATAACGCCGCCTACTCTTATGTAAACTACATGTAGACTACATATCTATAGACTGTTCTTAATATTAGATGTTTTTAAAAGTTACACGCATGTAATCTAATGACCGATAAACAAGACACGTTTGGTTCGAAATTATCAAGATAATTTTCCGTGCCAATTCTTGCTTCTCTTTAGAGTGCCGTACCAAAATGGTAAAAAAGGAACCCTTATGGTGCGACTTCTTCTGTCCGTTTGTCACAGCTATTTATTTCAGCAGCTGCAAATGCTATCGATGTTTGCCCACCTTTTTATACGTCCAAGAACGATACGGAATCTCGGTGCGCGAGTACCTACGTCACTTGACCGGTTTTTTTTCATCAATCTTCAGTCTCTCAGTCCTCTTCTGTTTTTCTACCTTGTCTCTTTCACATCTAGTCTACTTCATACTTTCATCTCTTTCACTCATACACTTCACATCTGTCATTCATCTTCACGTTTCGATCCACTCATCTGCCAGTTCCTACATAATGATGCCTCATAAATTCGTTTTTAGAATTTTTGTGTGCCTGTTTGTTCGTCTGAAAGTTTGTCCGAAATGCCTCAACGGATTTCAATGAAAATTTTAAGGATTAAAACAGGATTTTGTTTATTGTATTTTCCATTTAGATACCTTACAGGGTTCAGATGGTATTTCGGAATTCTCAAGGGATACTAATTAATTACTAGTCCCTTTTCTTGTTCTAACAAAAGGTTTTTCTTATTAGCGCAAGATATCTTTAATGCCAGGTTATGACAACATTGGGTAGACCGTAGAACCCACTAGCTCTATGCAAGCCTCGTCATCAAAATTTTAATTGCAAACTAATTGAAATGAGCCATTATAATTATGTACAACGTGACCCATAGTAACCTGTTCCTCACAGTGCTCTCACGACTTGCGCGTACGCAGAATTTATAACCATGTTACTATTGAATCAGTTGTAGATCTTCAGTTAAGGTGCATCCGTCAAGGTTGCGCGCGAAATTCAAAATATCTAAGGTTTTTAGATCCAAATTCGATTGGTTCGCGACAATAATGATAATAAAGTTACTAATTAATAATCATCAAAATCATCAATATAGCCCTCGAAATTATATTTGACGAAAATCGTAATGTTTTCACAAACTAATCGTACCTAATTTCCTCAAATAAAGTTTCGAGGGCTTTATTGATGATTTACTTTGATAACACTAGCATCGTTCAATACAATCTACGCAGTATTTTTTTAAATTTTAGCATCAAACTAAGTAACTCATTAACCCTTTTATAGGGCCATTTAGTTCAACACCATGACAATGACACGTGACAAAGATGAACTAAGCCGTTTAATTAAAAGTTGAAACCATAATAAAGGCCTGACCGCTTATAACCGAATCCAACCGGAATCTATAAAGATGAGGAATGTTTCACTAATCGTGGTCGGCGGAGGTCATTAATGGACGCCTGGAACCCTTGGACATGCGAGTGGGATTATATTGATGAGCTTAGATATGTGCGCCATTTTGAAATTGCAATTACAGAATACACTCATTATATTGCATGTAAAACATGGCTACAGTTTAGTTCTAGTTAGTCTAGTTATGTATGTATTACTAAATAATGTGTAGGTACATAGCATGACTTTTTTGAGCCTCTTATCCACTAGTGGGGGTCCTACTTAGTTAGGCTGCGCCCTTTCTTTACCTGGTTTTTTCGAAGAGAGATAGGTATATTGGGTATCAAGGATTTTTGTTTTTCCTAACGATTCGAACTCTTTGCAGCATATCTTGTGGTCGCAGGTTGTTGTAATGTCGCATAGGTAAATGATTAAGAACAAACGTTTTTATCTGTGGTGACATATGAATCATAATGGCGCAGAATAACATTTTTTATGGCATTTTCATAGAAATCAGGCAGTAGTATTAAGATAAGACGAGGCAAAAGAAAACACGACTTATTTCTGTGAAACAGTTATGACTAGAATTATACGTATACCAGCCGTAGTTTACACCTACGTCATCGAAATACAAATTATTTGTTATTAAATATATAAGACATTCCCAAAAAATATTTGTTTTATTAGTCCTACATTTTTGATACCTACTCAAACTGAAAAGTATCTTCATTTATATTGAATTTGACTTAGTCGAAGGGTAAAGGTAGGTACTAAAGGTGTTTACGAACTACCCAATTTGACGCCTGATCTGGGGCCAATCCTGTCGAGTCTCAACAGATAGATACGTGAAAGTTCTAACTTTCACGTATCTATCTGTTGAGACTCAACAGGGTCAACAACTGGGTCTACCCAGTTGTGCCAAAACGTTCCAATCCACAAATGAGAGCGTTACTGATTTTCGAACTACAGACTACTATTTTCTTTGCATTTATGTTGTCCTGGCGAAATATGGGTGTGCTATACCTTTGCATTCAATGCACCCAAAAAGCTGAGGCTCGAAACTAATGTCCATTTCAATAAAAACCAAATAAAATTAATGAATCACCACTTCACGAGTATTATTTACAAAGAAAACACGGTTCCACTGTATGCACATAACGAACATAACATTTGTATGGACATATTGTACACGTCATTTAAAAAATACTTCTCAGAATTTGTATGTTTGCCTCACGATTACACGGATCCAGATTTGGTTTTTCTAAAGGTTTTTTTATGAGATCTGCTAAAGGATACCTACTCAACAACGGCAAAGATGTATTTTTTTTTTGTTCTGTACCTCAAAAGGAAAAACAGAACCCTTATAGGATCACTTTTCGTCCGTCTGTCTGAGGCAAGAACCTTAACGGGTGGGGTATCTGCTCATAGATGGCGCTACTAGAGAAAGTAGTAATAAGCCGTCTTGCTCATAGATGGCATAGGTATTGCATAATTCTAGTGGAAAATTTTATTTAACATTTCTACATAGATAATTCACTTTGTACGGAACCCTCAGGGGGCGAGTCCTACTCGCACTTGTCCGGGTATTTTTTATATGACGATGCTAGCAAACAGGCATACGGCCCCCCTGGCGGTAAGTGCCCTATGAAACGCTGGCAACACTAAGTATCGCATGCGCGTTGTCGACCCTTTAAAATGAGGATTCGCTGTGCCGACAGCTTAGGGGCTAACCTATTAACTGTCAGGAACCGAGTATTGGAATAGTATCTTTACACTGCGTAGTGTTGGAGCCCCAACTTCTGATTTTACCTCTATTCACTCATCATTGCTGGATGAAAAGTTTCCAGATGAAAACCAGCGCCAAGTACTATGACTTGGCATTATGCTGATCTGGAAGCTGTTTAGTCCAGCCGTGAGACAAACATTAAAATGTTTGTGAAAACGAAAATTAATGTATTCGTTTCTCATTTCTCTTGTATTTTTCTGTGTGCTGTTTTGCTGTAGGTACCTGATTATTATGTTTGTGCCCTTTTTTTGCTGTGTCTAAATAAATATTTTTCTTCCTCTCTTTCTGTTTTCAGTGACGTTTCAATATTTGTAAAACTACGCATATAATCCATCCACAGCATCACCAGCCAAACAAAGAAATGTTTTATGACACCGCCAGTCATAACATCAGAGTGTAACCTCCCATCTAAAATTATGTGCGGCGACTATTTTTGTTAGTTTTCTCTCACGTCATTGACTACACGAGTAGTCGCGTTCTGCTTTGCGCTTTGAGTACACCTTTTCTTTTATCTATATTATCTTTGATAACATCCCCTTTTGTTTTTGTTTATTACATTTGAAATACGATAAACTTGGTGTTGGTGCTACTAGATGAAACGATGTTCTTAACTTTAGCATCTAAGAAACCAAATGTGTCGAACTGGGTTGTGGCAAAACTTAAACTCACTGAATAGTATATTGGATACACAAAGTATATATCTTGGAAGAAACCACTAGACTAGCATGCAATTTGAAGAAAATGCATGGCCTCTAACACATCCCTTACTCATTAACAGCTATTTCATTCATTGAACTAGATATACAAACACCACTCAGAAGATGCAAAGTAGAACATTAGTGACGTTGGTTCCCTCTGACGCGTCGTGATGTCACTACGAATGCAAGCTAATTTTACTGCGTCTACGCACTGGCGCATGCGTACGTCCGATGGTACAAACATCTGGGATAGGTACGTTCTCAGAAACGACTACGTTTTATAATGATTATTTAAAGTTAATGATTCCAGTTTTATCTGGATGATGTGGTTCTTATAAAAGAAGGTAGTTTTGCTAGCGGACATTGTGTGTCTGTTCAACTAATGGTCAATGTTACGTCTTAATTTTCTGGAGTTTTTAGACTGAATTTTGGAAACATCAAAAACTTTGTCTTCTGGAAAATAAGAAGTGGTTTATGCGCCTTTTAGCTTATATTTTGTATCGACCCCTGTTAGTAGGCAGGTATAAGTTGCTTAATAAAAGTACTCCGTTTCATGAAAGTTTGCCTTAGTTTGGAAAACAGGTTTTGTTTCCTAGAATAGATGCGTCCATGCGTCCGGTCGACGCCAGCTATATTGTACCTAGATAGATATGCGATAGTATGCGATGCGCTTCAACTGTTCATTTTCGCATCTGTCGGTGATTCCGAGAAATGAATCATTTATTGTCTTTGTTCTTCGGGACTGAAACAATTCCTGGAACAATCGATTTAAATAGTTTGGTAACAATAATTTACAGCCTATAGTTGTTAGCTTGCTATTTCCTCATTGTCGCTACTGTAAAGCAAAACCAACTAAGGAAGCTTATGTGACTGACGGGTTCCACTGAAAGCTGACTGAAACTAGTGCCTTTTTTCATTTCTAGTCCTTATGAGGGTTATCTTCTAGCATAAATAAGTTTTAACCTGAATGTAGCCAGATCAGTGCCCATATCTGTAGCGCACAGCTCAGGACGATAAATTTATATCTATGAATCTTATCAGTAATAACTAAATAGGGAAAGTCCGTGGTCACAATTTCATAATAAACTTTGCAACTAGGTTAATGACCACAGATAGGACAACGTATAAGGAAAAGCGAAAGGATAGTTTAAACGAAACATGAATCACATGAAACAACACAAGCCCTTCCTTCCTTTTACCTCGTCCTTACAAAATAGGATTAACTGGTACAAATTGATGAACTCGATTACTTAACCGAGGTTAACAATTTCAGTTTACCTCTAACTTTGAGATTAAAAGCGACCAAAACGCCACAATATTTGCATTCAATGTTGATGCACTATTAATCTTTCTTTATTAAGATCTGAAGTCTGAAGGAGGTTGTTTGGTTGGCAACGAGCCAGAAATCTGTCATTTCTTCATTCTTGCGGTTATTAGGTGGAACACCAAGGTTTATTTTATCGGGCAGAACGCGATGTGCATCATGAAAACTTTGGTTATTAGATCCAATGGGAACCCAAGCAGGTCTATAGGAAGCTACGCTTTGGAACGAGCATCTAGCTTCATCTTTCTTACTAACTGACCGACTCCTTGCCAATTCAAAAGTTCATGTAAGTGGTGTAATTGAAACAAATGCTTTGACTTTAACAAAACAAAAGTTTCAAATGTTACACGACGCTACTGCACTGTTATCATTTAAGCCATCACTCGAAGAATCACTTAAAGAGAACGATACAAACACGACACTCGATAGTACTACAAGTCCCACGTGCAACGATATTAACGATTGGTAATTGGTATCATGATCATGACGATCGTCACGCAACACGTGATGTTACACGAAAGGCTTTGTATACAAAGTGGATATTAATGCCAACTTGCTGTATGAGAATTTTAGATTTTTGCATGATAAAATAGTGGAGAAATCTGTCTGAATATAATGAAAATTGTTAGCTTAAAGCCAAGATAAAATCCCTAATTAGTCTAATTACAAAGTTCTCGCAGATAACATTATGACAGAACCGAACAATCCCAAAAAGAGACAGCACTCATAATTATGAAGAAATGTTGGTATAACCATTACTATGAATTACATTAATAAATCATGACTAGCTGAGGGTAAGAAAACGCAGAAAATACCACAATCCCACAACCGACGATTTTGGCTTTAATGATTTGTTTGTTAAACCAGCCATTCTTTTGAAGGGTCACTATACTAACCAAAAACTTGCTTAATTGTTATTGAGTGTTTCACGTAAAAAGTCCCTTCGACGCTATGTTGGCTGCCCTGAATGTCAATAATGTTACGTTTTAACGGTGTTTTCTTGCAGTACCAATTCTCGTTCACCACTTTTTAGTGTCCTAGGCATTACTTTAACACAAAAATTTACAAAAAAAACAGGAGTGACAGACAGGAGAGCCAAAAATGACAGATCTTCTCAACGTTCTTCGAGACAATACCCGTATCTTACAGTGAAATGCCATGTCGTTGAACTGACACATTGACACCAGCGTCCAAAGTGCCATTGGTTACTTAACTGTCTCCTATTACGTCTATAATTACGCTTGACTGATTGATCTGGACTTGTTGTTTATTATTTGATTGGCTTGTTTGACATATTGCTTAGTTTAGTGACGTCAGAACATCTGTGTTAGTAGAACATGCAATTTGGGCTTTCTCTCGTCTGTGCAAGGGATTTCATATTGATTTGATTGACTTGTTCAGTACTACTATGTAAAACGACAGACGATAGCACGATTTGCCTTTGGCCTGTTTTCTAAGCGTTTCATTATATTAAAGAACAGATTGAAAAGTTACCTCGATGTCCTATAACGACAAAAAGACAGAAGGTACGTAACTCTTTATTTCGGGCATGCTTCAAGTTAGTTGCAGCCATAAATATTAAGTGCACAACCAGTCTTTACACTCGTCATTTTAACGACTTACCCACGCAAAATAATTATGTCGCTTCGCTGGAGTATACAAAGCCAAAGCAAAAAACTTTATTTTTAGGGCTTTCGCTCTCGGAAGCCTTGGACGTGTACGTTCAGATGTGAATCTTCGCGGATCTAATGCATAATTTTAGCATCAACCCTAACCGTCTGGCCGTCTGGCCAATTAGTTTTTCTATTTTAGACCAGACCGTTAGTAAGCGCGCGCGCCGCCGACCGTCTCCACAATCGCTAATAACCGCAGTTAAATATGAATAAAATACACTATAAATATGTAACGAGCGGTTTGGAAATAAAATGGCGGATGGTGACATAAATTTTCGCGCGTTCTACGGTTTTGGCGCACGATGTTTGCGCATGAGTGCCACCATTGAACCCTCAAATGCAACCTGAAAAGTGATTTATGTTAGTGGTGTTAAGGTTGAAGTTTCAGTGGTATTGTGTGGTGTTATAGAACTGTCTGTGCGGTCGTGAGCGTTTTGTTATGATGCGCAAGTCGGCCCAATTGTTTGTTTTGGACGGAGTATTACGCGCAGGCGCACCATGAGGTTTCGGCATGTCTGTGTTTTCATACCGTTTTAGTTATTCGTTAATGAAGTAAAGTGTAACCTAAACTTACCTATCAAATAACGTAAGGTAGATACAATAAAAATATTATCTCTATGAATTAATGATCTTCGTTTAATAGGTAAAAAAGTTTGAAAGCCTCAATTTTTGTGATAAGATAACCCTGCAGTATTGAATTGTATTTGATGAAAATTCTTGTTCTTGGATAAACTATATTACTAATTACTATACGAACGATATAAACCAGGAAACAGAAAAAAGACCTTGCTATATCAAAATTTTATTGGCAATTTGACATGTTTCAAAAATGTCAATCCATTGTAAGTAAACAAAATGTTTCATTTACAGACACAAATATTTAGACGCTTATTATGATATGACGAATGAAGAGCCGGTCCATTTTGTGCCAGGAACAGTGCTAACCTTGAAGACCCGGCTTCTTGGCCAGGGTCCACTTGAACGTAATATGTATGACGATTTAGAAGCTGGAAGCGTCACCACTCCTCTTGAGCGTACATCTGACGGAATAGAACACGTAACTTGCCAAATCTTTATCAAAATCGTTGACATTATAAAATCTGCTCTTTATTCGAAAATAGTTTTTGCGCTTCAATATCAACTTTAAGGGATGCCACCCGTTCCCCATTCAAAACGGTTGGTAAGCACCAATTAGAATAGAGCGGCTATATGAAGCATCCATATGGGTGATTAGCAAGAATTTTGTAGCTACGTTTTTAAATTCATTCTGAGTAAGCGCGAAGATATTATTATCTAAATTTAAAAAATGTGAGTTCATCATCATCATCATCCTCCTGCCCTTATCCTAATTTATTCGGAGTCGGCGCAATGTCTCTTCCACACATATCAGTCTTCATCTTAGGTACTAGTCACCGGAGTTTCTGGCCATATCATCATTTACACAGTCCATCCATCGCTTCCTTGGTCTTCCTCTATTCTTATAGCCTTCCACATTCTTACTCAAAAAAATTCTCACGACATTTCTCTCAATTGTTACTAGTAATCGGCGGACTTACTATCCAGAATTTGTAGGTAGGTACTATACACGTATACTTACTTCGTGCAAAACAATCGGGGTGCGCGCACCTCCCGCCGAAAAACAGTCCTAGGGAAAATAGTCCTATGTTACGTAACTTATATGAGAATTGAGATTTCAGTATCATTCCTAAACCTATCATTTAAAGTTACACCGCACTTCACATCTCTTTAATAAATATCTGAATTAATAATGCAAGAAGTCAGTTACCATAATTTAGTTATACCATTTTCCAGGACACTATCCGCTTGGTCTTTCTCCAATATTTGACATCCATAACCCAATTACTGGTTAGAACCGGTATTCTAAAGTTGAACAGTTGTCAGACTTTCTGGCTTCTGATTATCAGTAACGACTGTCCAACCATATTTTACTAACCATACACAAAGACTGATTTCCTTATCAATGGATTAGGAAATGTCATGATTGTGATGAGGTTACTGTCATCCATATCTGAGATTAGTCAAGATCTATGCCTATCGGGACCTTATCTAATAGGCTATTGTCACGTGTTATTATAGTTGGGTGACATTGAATGGTGATATTGGTGATGTATCAATAACATGACCTTATGTTTTGGTTTTGCAATAAACCTAAGAGTTTTAGTATTTTTAACGTAGGTACTTGAAAAAGAGCTCTTTGTTAATGATTTCGTCCTCGTCTCTAGACCTATTTCTTTTTTTCTTTAATAATAATAGGCTTGCGTTTGATCGCCATCTCGCCTGCCTGTATATTCTGTACCGACACGCGCGTGATATCACCGCGAGAACTGCCATTTGTTTGCGACTGTTCGAGGGAGAATGTCACGGTGAGATTCTCCCTCGAACGTTCGCAAACAAATAATTGGCAGTGTTAAGCGGTGATGCGGTCTACGATGGAGCACGCTTGCTTAAAAGAAACCGAATCACTCGATACTTGAAAACACCCAGATTGTAACTATCGGGGAACATTCACTCCGGCAGCGCATTCCACTGTTTGGCGGTTTTCACAATGAAAGTGGGATCAAAGCCCTTCGTTCGGGTTTTTGGATTATATCAACCAATTCTGCTGTGTTCCGGTTGAAGGGTATGGGTGCCTGTGTAATTAGATTTATCGAGAAGAATTTAACACTCTCATCGCCATACGGTCCGCCAGCGGGACGTATGTTTTCGAGTAAGGCACGCCACCTTTAAGTTACACTAACCGAGATCAGCAGGCCGTACGGGCCGCCGGCGTACCGTATCTTTCGCGCCAATATGTAACCAAATTTCCGTTATTATTTACGAAAAATATCAAGTCTGTCACGCCACTCATAATAATCAATCATTAGGCCGCCGGGCGCCCGCATGGCTTGCAACGGTTGCATTTTCGCGCGCTTTTAGTGTAATTTCACTACTTTCTTCTAGTTTTTGTTACTTGTGCGGAATTTTTAGCATTATGTCGGACTCAGAGGATGACCCAGATTACCAGCCGTCTACAAACAGACGAAGAA
This sequence comes from Thalpophila matura, assembly GCA_948465475.1. Taxonomy (NCBI): domain Eukaryota; kingdom Metazoa; phylum Arthropoda; class Insecta; order Lepidoptera; family Noctuidae; genus Thalpophila; species Thalpophila matura. The sequence continues at coordinate 10,767,636 of OX419201.1, read as the reverse complement.
TCGGTGAGCCTGAGCAAAAACTCTGATGCACTTTCTGAAGAAAGCGTAGAATTACCTACTTCTAACAGAAACCAACATCAACATTCGTCTGAAGCCACAAGACCTCAGAGTATAATATAAAAGGCAATAATGATGTTAATTCACTAATAAAACTAAGTTTATTTCATTTAAAACTGCTTTTTAATTCCTGTAATTAACCCTCTAGTTACCCTATAAATTTAAAGATAGAGCAACCATTTTTTTTTTAAATTGTGGGTATTTAAGTAAATTTTACACCTGATAGCTTCAATTTTCTGAAACAGCAGGCCACGCGCTATAAAATTAATATGAAATTGCGAGGTCGTAGCGGACCGCACGGCCTGCTAGTAAAAATACACAATGAGCCCGCCGGGCAGACCGTATGGCCTGCTAAACCCGCTATAGATTTTTCGCCGCGGCCTGCACTGGTAGGCAAATCTGCGACCCGCCGGCAGACCGCACGGCTTGCTGCACTGAAAAATTTTATACATGGGTAGCGGTGAGAGTGTTAATCTAATAATAACACTTTTCAATTGTATCTCATGTTTTATACTAGGTATAGTAGGGATAGCTAAAATAGCCTTGCTTGCAAAGTTGCAAACGCGAGCTAGATCATTATAGGTACCTGTAGGTACCTATAATCTAATCAGTTCTAATATGCGGTTTAGACAAAATGAGTTAACACGTGTAGCCAAGAGCATGACGTACCTAAATGAGTTGTATATATAGTCAAACGCACTTTTATTACGACTCATTGTAAACCCAGCTTCTGTACTGATACAACTGATAAAAAACCGGCCAAGTGCGAGTCGTACTCGCGCACCGAGGGCTCTGTATCATTTATGGACGTATAAAGTAAAATAACCAGACCGCATAACTAAGTTTGTTTGTGAAGGAATTTTGATGATTTTGAAAAAACTGTACTAGTTAGGAACATCGTTTTATTTTTGATGCAATATTTGGGTCAATTCCTATCAGCTCTAATTATTTCAGACTTTTCGCTCCGCAAACTTCGGAGATAAGGGGGGGAATAGTATTTTTTCAGACATTTTTCATCATATGTCGAAAACTGTGAGACATCAAATACAATGAAAATATATTTTGAAATGTGCAGATCAAGCCCTTTCATATGATATGTTTGCCACTTGACCTAGTAACCCCACTTTAAAATTTCGGACCCCCACTCCGGCCCCTTTTGCAATGAAAATAAAAATATTTTTTGACTTTTTTCATTTGCAATAAAGTTGGGCAAGCAATCTTTATAACTGTTCCAAATTTCAAGTCGTTAACATTAGTAGTTGCTGAAATAAGCAGGTGTGACAGACAGACAGACAGACAGACGAAGTTGCACCATAAGGGTTCCTTTTTTACCATTTTGGTACGGAACCCTAAAAACTTACTTTCAAGTTATTTTGAATCTTTTATGTTAGGTAGCCAGCTGCAGACATAAGTGCAGTATTTCAGACATAAGTGTAGTAGATTATTAAATCTGTTAACCGTACCATACGAAAGATCGATAGCGCATCCAAAATTAATCCAAATCTTAAGTATAGACAGATATTGGCTTAGTGATTCAGTGTTTTGATTCCCCTCCCCCCCAAATAATATCTGGATGAACCCTTAGTTCCCCTAAAATAATTTCTGGATCCACCATTGCGAAAGATGCCTCTGTTGTAAGATTTTATTAAGTTACGTGAATTATTCATCAGTGTTACTCGGTTGCCTGATGTAGCTTATAGCTTATGTAGTTTATAATGTCAGTGCTCTGACCAACTCTACATGTTGTATGTGTATAAGCATTGTTTACTCCTTCACTTCTATGTGTTTCCCTCTTTTTTTGGTCTTGTATTGTTCTTCCATCATGACCTTCTAACAAGCTAACCTTGTAAAAAAACACCTACATCTAAAAGCAAAAATATTCTCCTTTATCCTTAAAGTGAAGTTGCTTTTATTTCATCAACGGTTTCTGAGAAATTCCAGCGTGGCAACACAAAACGAAGTCGACAAACCACCATGGATCGCTTGTTGAAAAAAGTTCAGATTCCATTATATCATGGTGAATTCCTCAGATCATAGAAATAAGGAGATATGCCATCATAGCAAATTAGTACCGGAACAAGTGATGCCACTTTTAGTATCTATATTTTTCGACACAATTACGCGCATAATTAAGCGCTCCTTGTGAATAAAAAGATCTCCCACGCATTGAACATTCCGCACACCCTCAATCTAACACTGTTAATCGTCACTCAACACTAGCACTAAACTAAAACACTGTATTTATACCATCGATCGTGCTCGGTTTGTCGCCAGCGCGTACGATTTAATATGAGCAATTTGCTCAAGATTAGGCATCAAGTTCGATAGCGCCTTAGCACATCTCCTTGTTTCTATGATCTGAGGTGAATTCCAATTGATATTTTATGCGTGTAGTATCTTTTATATGTAGTTATCACTTTGTCTTGTGAGTTGTGAACTTGTGTGATCCGGTGACATTAAAAGATGAATGTTATTATTTGGTCATGCTTTGATTTTCGTGTGCAAATTATATTAAAAGCAGGCCCAAAATTTTATTTTCTAAAAAAAATGATGACAATATTATGGACTAGCTATAGACTAAGCCTCATTACCTACTGTGTCCGTACACGAGTAGAAATTCAGTTTGAACGATATCTTTGTAGGAGAAATTACATTTACCTAGTTAAACATTATGCTTGTAATTTCTCCTTGAACCAATCTTGTAACTTTAGAGACAATTCTGTAAAATCTTACAGGATTCTTCTAGTCTTCTTAATCTTTTTCTTGTCTAGTTTGTCTGTTTAGTGTAATCTTCATGCTTGCGGATCCGCATGCGGATCGGCATGCGGATCGGCAAGCTGTTGCGGGATCTTGCAGGCCCTAAAGTTACGCGGGATCCCGCTGGATTGCGGATCCCACTTTGCTGGATTGCAATTCCTACTCAGCATTGTTCCTGTCACTGTCACACAACTGTCAAACTACAAGTGCAAGATAGAGACGGGAATATAATTATCTAAGCCAAAGCACATGCTAGTAACGTTTATTAATCTGGGCCTAGATATTGATACACGTGGAGGCTGTTTTTATGCAAATTAAACATGAGGAGGCTTGAATACCTTGATTAAATGCGAATCTTCAACCATACTTACATTAAAGGTGATCCATTACACATATCAGAATCACCCATTTAACCGCCCAAAGTGACAATGTAACACTAACGGTATATTGTTACACGAATTGATCGAATTTCCATGATGTCATACAATGACGAACACAGTATCAGTGTATCGTAATCGTAATACGCGAAATTGATTATGATACCTAAATATTTATATTGTTTTGATTCGGTATGTTTTTTTTATTGTTTTATCAGTGGTAGCGGAATAAACCTGGTGTTGATCGAAAGTTGCAGGAAATGTATGAATCAGCTGGGGAAAACCCAGTTGAAATAACGCGATTATTTTCGTGAATTATTAAATTTTATCCTATTTAATTGAGAATTTTCTTGACTTTATATTTAGTAATTTACAAAAATAAATAATAAAGAATAAAAACCTAAAAACACCACTCATAATAAAATAAAATTATCTTCTTTTAATATGGTTTATTTTCAAAATCCACATAAAATAATTAAATATTGCTTCCTACTCAAATAAACAGCTTACTTAGGAAAATCTAGAAGTATTAACTAAATCACTATTGCGTAAAAAAATCGTTGATTAATAATTAATTCAGGTTTAATTCAATTAGGTACATAATAAGTGCTGTAATGCTGGAAACAATAAACCTTTATTCTATTCTATTCTATTCATAATTCGACACTAGTGTTGCGAATGTTGCGATTAAATAGTTCGTACATTTCTACCAAAATTATTTAATCGTCCAAGTGTGAGTGCCCAATGATCAAGGGCGGACACTCGAAGACTAAACTCTTGCCGTGCGCACGCGCATCGTACTGTAACAATTGAGTTTATTAAGTTAATGGATGTTGTACCTACTCTTGGCTTTAATCTTCGCCTAACAGTGGGTCATTGTCGTGCTGCAAGGACATAGACCTTTTTAATAGTTCTTGATTATATTGATTCCCGAAGCCCAATTTTCGTAAATAAAAATTTCAAAATAATACCTACTTAGTTTTAATTTGGTTCCAATCTAGGCGCCAATATGTCATATACATACTGGGTGTAATTTTAGTCAGATGAAATACGAAGAAGGTTCATTGTACTCGTCGATTTGAACAACTTTTACTATAGGACCAACCCTGAAATCGCGAAAAAATCAGCTGTTTCATACATTTAGGCTTAAATTCACATAACTCAACAAAATGTATGGAGCAACAGATTTTTGTTCGGGGTTGGTCCTATAGTAAAAGTTGTTAATAATGATGAGTACAATAATCCCTTTTCGTATTTCGACTGACTTAAATTACACCCAGTATTTTACAAATGGTATACTCTTATCTATTTGACGTTGTCATTTAGTTTATGAGAATACCATTTGTGACATAAGTATTTGATATATGGCATTGAAACAAATCGGAAATATATTTTGAAAATTTTCATTTACGAGAATTGAGCTTCTGATAGCGTCTTCAGGTTCAGATTATTAACTCATGTTAGAATACCAGTTGTCACAAAGTAATTTATGCCCTGATGTTTCATAGAATTATGTCCTATCTGCCCGTAGCTCAATAACTAACAATCATAAAAATAATAGGTAAAATATCCACGTGTTTCTTATTCATAAATCCAGTAGTTCGTGTGCGCTCGCCCTAATGATCGACGAGCGACACGCGAGGACAGCGGCGCACGCGCATCGTATTGAAACAATTGAGATAATGGGTGTTTGAGCGCTTGATCGTTTTGGGTTCGTAAGGTCTTCGCCGTTGTGGGACCGATGATGTGTTCTTTACATCTTATGTTGCTGCTATTTCATATTACGTTAGAATAGGAAGTTCCATTTTAGCAAGGTAATAATTATAAATAATTCCTGGCTTCCCGCAATGATTTTTTTAACTTTAACGGTCAATAAAGATTATCTGTAACTCTACTTGAATAAATGATTCGAAAAATAAATGAGGCTTGGTAGACCATTTTTGTCTTACGTTCTAATTTATGTGTTTAGTGAAGACGAAATTATCTTCTACCGACTTCGTTCTCCAGCCCATTAGTTCTAATAACCCTCCTTCTGGCGCAGTCGGGTAAAAAGACTCGGGTACAATCCATATAATTCATTGATTCTTTACATCATCACTCCGTTCTTGATGTCGAAATATTGTTTTACATCAAACACCAAAAATTACTAGGTACTGTTTTAGTCAAAATTACAGCTGAGTTTCACAAAACCAATACACAAAAAGTTACAGACTCAAACAACATCCTAAGCGATGCATTGACCTATATGTCCCTAGACAAGCAGTTCCGAACAAAAATCATGCCCCACACGCGGGTACTTGTCTGTGGCTCACCGCATCAAACGTCAAAGTGAATGAGTGAGAGTGTGACATGTTTAATGTTCGGAACTGCTTGTCTAGACATTTAGGTCAATGAAGCGATGCGTATTTGTGCGATAGATACCAACAATGTGTTACAAATCAACCAGACGGAAAGCAACGCAGACAACAGACGTGATTAAACTGCTAATGCTATAAATAATAGTAGGTACCTAATCATTGCACATTTGCTGCAGGGGAAAAACAAAATCCTGCTGAACTGATACTTGGTGACGTAGGACGCGAGCGTCCTTGCCTGGCGACGGAACTGGTATCCTTGAGTAAAAAACATGTCTGAACAATTCTACATATATGTATCATTGACCTATACAGGGTAAAATTAAAACCAGTGCGGATATTTTAGGAGGTGAAAGTACTCATGAATATGATCAACTTTTATTATGGGACCGACACTGAAATATGAAAAAAAAAATCAGCTGTTCCATACATTTTGATCGTGTTGTAGTGCATTTTTGTAGGGAACAGCTGATTTTTTTTTTCATGTTTCCGTGTCGGTCCCATAATAAAAGTTGATCATATTCATGAGTACTTTCACCTCTTAAAATATCCGCACTGGTTTTAATTTTACCCTGTATATGTATCATTGACCTATATGACATATCTATCGGGTGTAAAAAGACACTTAACGAAAACTGAAACCACATATTCTACCCATCAATACGATGATTTTATTGTAGTGGACCATACCTGGGAACCGACTGGTTATGGAGATAATGAAGGTTAAAGTTTCATTTTTTTTTCTTTTTTCACGAAAACGGCACCGGGCGGCAGCGCAGTGGGGTTCGGGGGCCGGGGTACGCCTATACACCACCTCCCCCATCCCGTACAAATCATCACACCCATAGGCATAGTCGCTTCCCAGCAATTTTTTTGCTCAATGTTACTTAGTTACACGTACAGAATGCGTAGGTGTCGACTTGGTGATGTGTCTTTTTACACCCTGTATAGGTCAATGATATGTATAAAGTTTTATCTCGTATAAAACCTTTGGGCAAAAGTTGCAGGAGTCGGCTAATATTAGAGCTGACCTGATCCCACAATTATTCACCAAAGACTTGTTAGTATGCATCCATAAAATAAGGTCGTTAAAAGAAAACAATTCAAACAATTAAATTTTTATTACCACTCATTATTACCTCTCATTGTTTATATTTCAGCTTTAATAATGCAGGATTTATCTCAAGAATTAACGCTTGTAATAAACGGGTGCCTTCATCGCACCATATTGCCACAACTTTCCATTTCATTCCATTCAATGCACGAACACTTTTGGCGTCTGTGTTGGCTTCCACCTCAAAATGAATAAACAAAATAGAATCAAACAGTACACTAAGTTCTCAAAAGGATGGTAAAGAGCAGGCATGGCGATTGCATCACGCCTCTATATATATTTTCAGAGGCAATTTACCTGCTATATACCTGATTACAGTGATAAGTATGCGCGGGCGCCGGTTCTGATCCACGACCATAGCGTAAAAGACTGTCAGTGTCACTGTAAACGCCGCCGCGAACGCACGCGCTGTGCCGCGCTAAATTGTGCCGCCACGTGTTTTTGTGAGTAAATAATCAGTGGTCACCAATTACAAACAATTGGTATGGACTGTGTTAGTGAACAAGTGTCCTGGATTTAGTGACACGTTTGGATTGCTCCTAAGGATTTAGACATACGGTACGAAAATCGAGTCGCTTTGTTTATTTACGACTTGAGGAAACGTAGGATTATCAACTCCTTACTACGAATTTTCTAGTAACAACAAACTGCAATTATCAAATACGTCGTTTATGGTAGTAATCAATTCGACTACGTCTGCTTTAATAGCTTCAAGTTGACAATGAGAGTTGCTATTAAATTGATCGATGTTCAAAATAACTGACTCGTATGTCTTCACGTTAAGGATGACAATAGAACAGCAACCATGTTCTAGGTCTAGATAATACAATTGAGCAACTACTGATAGTGTTGTATCAAATAATCAATGGAAAATAAACGGGGTTGAATGAAAACAAGTGGTGTAACTGTAATTGGCTGAAATGGCTGTTCGATCAGGGTCTATTGGTATTTTAAAAAGGACTTTTTCATTAATCTTAATTTTAACTAAAAGAATCAGCCTTGGTTCAGTTAGTTTTTTCATGTTTTGCATTGGACGGTTTTTGCGATTCGTCCTAGAGTTGGTCACGGCTACTTGTTAAAGTAACCAAACAAACTTAGCCTTGAATGATTTAGCTAAATCAAATTGATCAACGATCGTAAAGTTAATCAAAGGAACAATAACTACTTTACAACCGCAAGAACGAATTGTCTTTCATCATTAACGGTCATTAAACATCTATTCCATATCATCTAGCCTTCGTTTAAAGTTATTGCAGTGGTGGTTGTGTGCAGTGAAATGTTATTATTAGACGTATTTGAAATCGTGATGTTACTATAAAAATTTTCTCATTCGAAAATGATGATTGCTCATAGGAAACGATAAGGCCATAATCAAGACCTAATAGTATACAATCCTGTCATTACAAGAGCTACACGTCACAGTCATAATAATTATGATCAACATGTGATGATAATGATGCAAATAAGAACACATGGTTTTGCTTACATCTGTCGTACCCCGGAAGAGAAAACCATCACGAAGAATATAAATTAACTCTAGAATCTAATAAACAAGTCTGTAATAGTTGAAAAAAATATTAAATGCTTCGTCTTGTATTGATGACGGTAATTTTGAATATTTTCATAAACTAAAGACACGATGTGTAGTCAAATAGAGTATTTCTTTTTAATTATTTATTCAGTTGGGTGTCATTATTTTAATTTCTTAATTACGTATTTCATCAAAACTGTCTTTTCATGATGAATAATAATGTTTTCATACTTATTCGTTATAAAGAAAGTCGTGTACAAACGACAAATAATATTTTTCAGTGTCGATACCACAAACAAAAATGCTAACTTTTTCTTTTACTTTCTTATGTTTCTTGTGTTCTTGAGCACTGTATTGATCTTTAAATCATTTACGATATCTTCGGAAACTAATAAAATATTTTTTTGTTTTATCTTCTTAAACCTTCTTCTCCACTTCGTATAGTACCTACGGTTACTTAGTCCCATATAAGTTATTGTTCACGTTTTCGATACAACACTTTTAAAAAAGTATGCCAAATTATCTTTACGCACTCAAGCGTTACAAATAACATTTGTGACTTTCCAATCAGTCAATGACACAACCGTATCATCAGGTTTGTATGCATACGTTAATAACTTTTAAACTGACAGCATTTTGCCGTTAACTGGCTGTTAACTCTCTAATTAGTATAATTACTCCAACAAATAACTCATTGTTTAACTGAGGCATTATAATTTCATTGTCCTGGTTCACTGCTAAATGCCTGTTATTTGAATATTGTGCAGTAATATGCAGAGTTTGGTTTAAACATATTTTCTCTAGGCTGCCTATGATATGATAGAATATAATACTGAGGATTCAGAACATATGAAAATATATGTATAGGATATTGGTGTAGTTATCTAAATTATAAAGCAAATTAAAGAGATAAATGAAATGTACTCAGTACAAAAATGCGTCTAGTATCAAACGCTTCATAAAAATTAACAAATCTAACTACCTAAATGACACTGGGACGGCCATGTTAGTTCGGCAGCTAGAGCTAACAGTTAATTATCTAAACAAGCTAAATTAGCTATATAATTACACATGTCGCCATGTCGCTGCGAATACTGCTCCAATTGTGTATATTTATTTAATGGTACTCTGGAAAGCTTCTGCTAAAAAATAATTTAAGAGAACTGGGAATTTTTAATGTTAGGGCCTATCGGTTGGTTCATCATAATCCAAAAAATCCAGTGTACCATAAAAATTAAGAACCAAAAACATTTCTGGCAACTTCTCTCTAAATAAAGATTAAAAAGAAATCTTATAATTACTATCTGAAAACGCTGAGGCATGTTGCTTCATTAGCTTTAGTTGACATCCAAAATCAGAACAAAAAATATTGCGAGGCACGTCAATGACTTGATACCTAATGTGATTGGATTGTGCTCTAATGACATAAGCCATAAGTTGCGATGACCAATCGCAACCAAAAAAGTGTAACATAACTGTTTTAAAAACTATATTCTAGAAAGCTAGACAACTTTTGCAATTAAGGATTTTTACTAAAATGGAGAGGCAAAAACATTTCGTTGTAGCAAAGTTAATAAAAACAAAAGAGTTTTATAGCTCAATAAAGCTGGACATAAAATGTACTTTGTTGTATCTTTTACAAAAACCAATTATAATTTGATCGATCTTGTTAATAAACTGCAACACATTAATTTCTGAATCAAATTGAACAACACTACTCTGTGCATATTTCACCATTTTATTACAAATACATTACAAGATTGACATAAAACCTCCCATTCATTTTTACTGTCCATAAAATTAATCACATTAAAGACAATTAAAATCCATCTGATGCCCTTAAAATTCTCGCTAGACCTAAGAAATGTTAGACTGAGCGACCTTCCTGCGACCTTGACCCACAGTAACTCAGTGTAAACAATTGATTATTATCTGCTAGTAACCTGTTCTCAAGTTTATTGTGAGCCAGGTGCCCTTTTTAGAGCATTTTGTTTCAATTGAAAGTGACAGACACAATTATGATCAAATTATTTAAGACAAGACTTGCAATATCACGAATTTGGTCCTTGCCTTCGAAATTCTCATCATAATCATTGATTATAGAGTCCAAAGCTTGTAGTCGATAGTTCTCGACGAAATGCCATTAGGCATTTTATTATTATTGAAGTATTTTTTGTTGTTGTGATTTAAAAAAGACTTCTAATGTATACTGTCAATTAATTTGTAATTTATTGCTTCTATTTTGGATCGTAAAGCCATAAACAGATTTATAAAATGAACTGGACTTTATTTTCAACTTAACACCTCTTTATCGTCATTACTTTCCAACTCTTTCCCTTTTTACTTCTAAATAACTTCTATGTCTCATTCGAAGATTGTGTTAGATCCATTAAATGTGTACGTAATGGGTTTTTGCGCAGGATGATACGCAAATCTATTACATTATTTTCCTGCCGCACCCAAAGACCTTACATAAGATGTCACAGCGAAAGGACTCCACGACTATGTGCTAAAGCCCCAGGCTAAAGCTGGTTCACGATAATGTTATCAACCTTGAGTATCTGGGGTAATAGCTAAGCAAGTTCATGTGCAACATACGTTATGTGATTCAGTTGATTGTATTTTATTAATGAAAGTTGAAATGACTGTGGAAGGAGGAATCGATGATGATGGTTTTTGCAATATAGTCCTCAAGACTCAAGCATTAGATACTAGATTCAAGCCATTTGATTGGTTGAAACAAGACTCAACTAATGCTTGAGTCTTGGTTAGGTTCTGTAATTAATCCCTTAGATCTCGAAGTGGTTGTGAACTTTGTACCTAGGCATACAAAGAATACACCAAAATTTCCATGATTAAGGTTTTAATGTATTGTGTGTAGATTTATTATAGAGTTACATTACATCGACATTTTAGTAAATAAAAAAAGAGTCATATAAAGAGCTGGTCCACCATATAAATACTTATACATATGTATAACAAGAAGTAGATCGATTAATTATTATTAGTACCTAATTAGTGAATAACGAATTCTCAATGTAAAATAATGCAAATTCTCATTGCAATACATTTTATAAACTGCTTAAATTGTGTACAATGGAAAGAACGCGACAGTAAATGAATTCTACACATTTTTATTTGCAAGCGGCTTGCACGGTTAATTCCACGTCGGATGACTAAGAACTGTGATGTCAATTAGTAAGCTAATACCTACACCAGCGTTACAAAGTATTACACTACTACTACGTTCTTGTAAAAGTACCGTTTTTGTAACACCTATAGAATATAAAGAATCTTCCTTTTGAAAATTAGCTACAGTATTTAAATCCAAATCGATTACCTCCACTTGAAAATGTATTCGAGTGCGTAAAACATTGAGTTTTACTTGCACCGCAGATAAATGGCGGCCATGTTGTGAATCATTCTCAATATCTGCGCAAGCGTCGTTATTCCCCTTGCACAGGAAACTATGGATATGAGACTGGGTTCATTGGAACATTAAATTATATCTAAGGAGGCCTAGACCGTACCTACAGATGCAGTTTGCGTTAGTGCTAAGAATTTATCTGAACACTAGAAGCAGGATTTGGTACCTAATATTGTTCTACATCAGTGGCGAAGGGTCAGTTTTTGTAAGAGGTAAGCCGGAACTACAAATCCTTACCTGGCCACGAAAAGATAATTAATAAAAGTAGGCAATACTGCCTCTGCTATTTTTCAAATGGAAGCCGGTAGGAATCGTATTGTAGGGACCCTTCGCCACTGTTCTACATATTACTTTGAAGACGGAATTTGAAGGATCCCTTGATGTAGGTAACGCTCGATAAAAATAAGAGGCAGATTCTGTAATGCTAAACTCAAATGTGAAACTCGATTCCGTATAGTCTCCAATTGATTACTCTTTTAAGAATGTAATGTAATTACGAAGTATGTAGGAAATGTAACTTCAGACATGATAATTTCAAATGAAAGAATGCCGCTAATATTTATTTGACTATAAACTAGTTAGTAATAATTTAACAAATAACATTCCAATTAACAATATAACATTACAGTTAGATAATAAATATCAATTCAATTGTTTCTGGTTGATTCATAACGGAAACACATAATCGGGGATACGCTAATTCTAATGAAAAGGGATTTTTTGCAAATGTACCTACTTGCGGGAGATTTCGTCATGTTGTAAAATATACTTGTAAATAAACAATACAGATATTCGTTGCTCATCATGGTATAATAATACTAGTTTGTGGCAATAGCCAAAGGAAAAATAAGGAAAATACTTAATTTTTAGTTCATCGTTCAACTTTTTTGGACACGTCTCGACGAAGTTATTTAAATTGTCTTTTCGAGTAACAAAATTGCAGTGGCCACAATAAAAAATCCGATCTTTCTCACGATCTTGATTTTGACCTACATGCAGTCATCAAAAATAAAATATTTGCCACAAGACCTTAAAATGTGAAAGGATAACTAATTCGACGTGCGCCGGACGACGGGCTTAACCCTATGTAAGGAAAACGTCAATGTAGAGTGACAGCACTTGCACTGTTTCTTTTATTACACAATAACTTGCATGATCCAGTCAGTGTCCTTTGTGTAGGTCATCTCGCATATGGAAATAATTTGCAGAACTTATGAGGAAAACAGTGCAGTGATAGACTATGTGCCTCCCACGGCGAATGGTTCGAGTTCGATCCCGAGGCACGCACCGCTGACTTTTCGAAGTCATGTGCGTATTACAAATTAATTATCACTTGCTTTAACGGTGAAGGAAAACATCGTGAGGAAACCGGCATGTCTTAGAACCAAAAATTCGAAAACATGTGACGTCCACCAACCCGCACTGGGCCCGCGTGGTGGACTACGGCCCACTCCCTCTCACAGAGGAGGCCTGTGTCCCAGCAGTGGGAACATTATAGGCCGGTTATGCTTATGCTATGAGGAAAACGTGTTGAGCTAAATAAATATAGTAGAAGTTGATAGACAGTTGATTTAGTCTAAGTTGGATTTATTTTTTTAAATGTGTTTGGTCAGCCGTCTGGGTTTCCATAATTTAAAAAAAAGTGTACTGTCGGGGAATCCCCGTCAGGAACGAAGTTCTTTATGCTTCGTAATACTTAATATAATAGAAAGAGACAGAGAGAGAGAAAGTCGTACGGAGGGGGCATAGCTCTTTTGCCTTACGTGACGATTTCTGCCAGACAAATTCTGCCGCAAGCTGCGTTAAGGAACTTCGTTGCAATAAATTATCCTTGTCATACACAACGAAAAGTACAGTGGCGTCGTGTTTAAAATCCTGAGCATTGCATTTATTTTTTGCTGAATCAAATGACTTTTGGGCTTCCCCTGAACCGACGGATATAAAATATTATGTATGTTGTTAATTTTTGCCTCCGTTTTAGTCATATTGCATAGTATTGGCTTTTTTGCTATCAAATTTTAACTTGATACAAAAAACAAATGTTTTAAGCATCCCATGCAACTCTGATGCAATGTATACAAGGTGGCAGGTTAGACAGTGGAAATATTTTAAGGGATCATTTTACTCATCATTATGAACAACTTTTACTATGGGACCAACCCTGAAATCGAGAAAAAAAAATCAGCTGTTCCATACATTTTGTTGAGGTAAGTGAACATAAATGTATGGAACAGCTGATTTTTTTTTCGCGATTTCAGGGTTGGTACCATAGTAAAAGTTGTTTATAATGATGAGTACAATGACCCCTTAAAATATTTCCACTGTTTAACCTGCCACCCTGTATGTCGTGGCCAGATATTAGAATTATTGATCAATTCATGATGTGGCGGGCCATTTCATGAAATAGTTGTATTTCATGATAATTATGGCCAGCTAAAACTGACCATAGTGACCATATCGTTTAAACGTCAACGTTTGATGATATGTCAATCCACGTTTGGCCGTATCATTAATTATCTAAGAATTTTCTCTTGCTAGCAGCGATTTTAGAGGGAGGGGGAGGGTTAGGGGCTAAGAGGGGGGGGGAGAGGGGCAGGGGTTCTTATTCGGTCCAATTTGATCAACAAACCGATTTTCAAGTGCCTAGTTTTATCACTACACATCCTGCTAAAGATAGCATGCAAAATATACAGCATTATAAAACATCATAAATTCAGTCCCGAAACATTGCAGATGTTGGTTTTATATATACATCATATCAGAAATAATGGTGCTGATTCTATTGAACATCGCACTAAACTAATTTTAATCACACTATATCTCTTTCTTACAAATATTATCATTGAAAATGAACAAAATATTTAGAAGTGTCAAATTAGGTTACGCCCTTGTCATTTATGGGAAAATAGTCGTGACCTTTTGCGATTACGACTAAATTGACATTAAAACTATTCAAGTGGACTAATTTGACATAATTAAATATATTCTATCCCTTTCTCATGTTATTTATTAGAAAGAGACATCATAACACTAAATTAATTTAGTTCGTAAGCAACAGAATCAGTACCAATGTCTGACAAACTGATACCGGTTCGATAACCATCCACTTCGCACCCGATATTTCAATCAATATGAACGCGTTTTGATCTAGATTCAACGATCTCTCAATTAAGTAGAGTACGTTTGACAAATACATCTGCTTCTCTTATTGGTTACTCTGGATTTTGATTTGTATTTGTGTAATTGCCGCTTCTAGGAACACGATTATTCCCAGTTCATCTATACTAATATTATAAAGAGGAAAGATTTTTTTGTTTGTACCGAATAGGCTCCGAAACTACTGGACCGATTTTAATATTTTTTTCACTAATATAAAAAGCTACATTATCCTTGAATAACATAGGCTACTTTTTATCCCGAAAAAAATTAGTTCCTGCGGGCCACGCGGACGAAGTCGCGGGCGAAGTGCTAGTATTTTATAATAAAAACCGCAAGAATCGTTTCCGTAACTTAAGTTGTAAAAATATAGATTGTATTAACATTCAAGCAAACCTTAGAGGCAAATGATAGTAACTCCACTTTTTGCGAAATCTCTAATTTGCTTTATACGACATTTTAAGTCTTACTTCCCGCTTTTTTGCACGTTTTGGCCCGTCCTGTAAAACTTCGATTTTGGCACTTACGGTCGGTTGCAGAAAGATAATTAAATTTTAATGGAGGCATTACCCATACAATTTCTATCGTTAAAGTCTTCTTTAAAACTTAATGACCCTTTCTGCAACTCAGCGTTAGTGTCGTATACCTCTGAGTAAGATAGGCTTCTATTATGAAAGTCGAAAATGCAACACTATTTTTTATTTGTATAGTATTTTATTGACCTTTTTTAATAACGTTAGTTGATTGATTTTTAGCATACAGGGCAAGTGTTATCTCATCTACCTGAGATATTATTTCGTTCTATGAAAATGTTGGTTTATTATCATTGTCACTACTTGTAGAAAAACTGCTTTCATTATTAATACATAATATCTACTTTATCATTGACTTGTGTACTATTTCCATGTCCATCAAGATTTAATCAGTGTTGTACCGCTGTAAACAATTTTGAATTAAGACGAGATATAGATTTTTTATCTCGATAAAAATCAATCACAGGTTGTTAACCTGCCTCTTAAGAACCTCGCGTGTTAATTTCAATGGTGCGTATGATTTGCTAGTATCAGTATCCTTAGCAGCTAAGGCGTTAACGACCGGGGGCTCTGAAGAAGATTTATGCGTCCTGCTAATTTACCGTAGTCGTTTGAGTTTATTTTGTCGTTTCCACGTAAAGCGAGCAATGGTGGCTCTATTGGCGCAGTTGCTGAGTTCAGTTCTGACTGACTGACTGAGCTGAGTCAGGACTTTGATTAGGACTCCGGCTCGGTACAAATATTTGTATGGCTGACAGATAGTTTCGTGTCTGAGTGTTGTGAGATTTTTGTATGTAAATTATGCATACATGGTAGGTACAGGAGAAATTACTACTGTGGGAAAACTTTTCGAACAAAGTTTCTTAACGCGGCTTGCGGTAGAAATTGACTGGTAGAAATCATCATCTCAGGAAAAGCCTTATGCCCTCCATTTCACTTTCTCTGTCTCTTTGTATCTTTCTATTTTAAACGAGGCGTAAGAAAATTTGTTCCGGACGGAGGTCCGCCGACCGCACCCGTTTTATTAAATGAATTTTGGAATACAAAAGGCAAAGTTTTAATTTCAGATAAGAGTTCGTCATAAAATATAAGAACAAACCGAATAAACCGATTTTAATATAATCCAACAACTTAAATCGAAAGCCCCAATACAATCGCAATTTCAATATTAAAATTCCGCACGGATGTCAATGACACAGTTCACCCTGGCTGCGCGTACGCATGTCCTTGTGAGCGCTTTCGCCGAATACTTGCCACCATGTTTGTGCCGTGTTGCGGAAAAGTTAATAAATAACTTTTGTATCGAGTGCAATTTTTGATTGCTTGTTGCAAATTCTATTGGTTGAGAATGAAGGTAGTTTGATTATGATTATGTATTGTATGTTCAATGGGAGTGTTTAATAGTGTGAAAGCGTCGAATATAGGGGAATTTGTCCTTGTATGATAATGAAGTTATAAACGGACCGTAGTTAAGTGGACAGTAATATTTACTGGGTAAAGTCTACATCTAGCAGTGGACTTCCTTCAACCTTGGCCTGATGCAATTTGAAGATTATTTGTACCGTAGGATCATAGGACGGTAGAAATTCCGTATGAGCCTAATCACATTAAGTTATCTGTTGATGTGATGAGTGATGATTTAAGAACGTTGATTAATATTTATCCTTTCTGATCAACAATAAAAGAAGTCAACTACATATTATAGTGCCAAGAAATCACAAGCAACTCAGACCTAGCTTTTTAATATTTTTATTAAAAAAATCGTCATCAATAATCGTTTAAGCTATCACCAAATCCTTAATTAATATGATAAACAGATGAGGGTACAGGGTCATAAATATTTAGGCAAAGCTCTAACGGTCACATCACAATTGACAGGCCGCCGTTACAACCTGTCACCTGTCGTACACTGAAACGTGTGCAAGCATGATTTGTTCGAAGCTTTCTGACGGATCGGTAACATTAGAAGGTAAACAAATTACATGTCGTTATTAATTAATCTCATGGCTTTGAGATTGCAAAAAGTAGATAAATATGAAAATACTCAGAATCAATTTGTTTATCGATTGTCTATAGCCTTAGGTGTCTTAATTGCATCTGTGGTAATAAGAACTATTATTTTAAAGAAGTTAAACGTTGATCATAAAACGTAGATGTTTAACAATTTTCTTGGAAATTATGAGAGATTAATATTTAGCCTAAACCTCAGATGGCTAAAGTGCAACTTTATAAGAAAGAGGTTTTACATTTTACTAATAAGGTCATGATCACAGTTGATAAAGCTGAAAAAACTAAAGAAAAACGTTAAGTACAAGATAAAAATCATACCAATACAAAATACAAATCTTTACTAGAACCAGGCATCATTCAGCTACACTCAAAACTTAATACTAATACGTTGTTCAATGACCACAACTTTTTGTATTAGGTACTGTGGCGGCACGAGTGAGTTAACCTCAGTTCCATTTGTAAACAAGTTTGACATAATACGTATTACAGCCGATAGACGCGATAACTGTATTTTTGGCGGCACTAATTACATCTGTCTTTAATTTATAATCATTATCATAATGTTATTCAATAATGTTGTATGTAATTTTGTTATATATTTCAACTTTCAAATATTTATTATCATTGGTAATAGTTGTTCTGTTTTATGAGCTAATGTTATTAACTTTTGCTTGAAAATACGTAATAATGAAATGAATGTTTGTGTAACTGCTGTTGCAAGTTTTTTTTACCATATGCTTATAGCTAAGTTTGTAGTAATATAAAGCTCGTAACCCTTCTATTTAGGGACTCCTTTTGCCGACGCACTATATCCAAAACTTACATTCTTTACCCACTGTGATACAAAAGCATTACTTTAAATACCTGTTATACCAGCGATGGATATAGATCAAATGCTGAGGCAAGCCACATTGTAGTAGCATTGTTATAAAATTAAGCGTCTGCATTAGACTACTTATATCACGTCATGCAAAGAGGAGCAGCTGATGTCTATCCTGATGTCACGATGTGGTGGGCGGTAGACAACGTCAACGTTGGAAATAATTTGTTGTTTGTTTGTTTTGTTAGAAATATAATTAGCGCCGCACACACGCCACTCGCGACAGCGACAAACGGCGCCATCTGAAGCTAAAACGCGCGACAGCCCCTTATGGTTGGTGTGCATCATAAGTTCGTATAAGTTGTATTGTGTCGGTGGTGGCGGCGTTTGTAGCCACCGTGAGTGGCCCGGGTGTGGCGAGTTCATATAAAATGTATGAAAACTATAGTCCGCATTTCGGTGGCGGCGCTTTGTAGCTGTCGAAGTAGCCCGTGTGTCTGTGGGTTAGGCTAAAAGGCACCAATTTAAATATTAGATGTTTCAAGCTGTGTGGGAATTCCAAAGGTCGTTTGCCACGTTCGTCAATTCTTTTGCATCTTCAAGAGCGACTGCTATAGCGATTCTGTGTTTATGTTTTCTATAAATTGCATTTACAAACAGAGAACTGTTTGTTCCTTTTTCGTGATTAATGAATCTGAGCGCAGTGTACCTGGTCAAGGGCAAACATGAAACGTTTGAACTTTTTTTATCCACAAGCACTGCAACATAAATGGAGACTTATCTGATTATCTCAGAGATACTTATCTTGAGAATGATAGTTTTACAATTATTCGGTACTTTACTGACAAGCAAAAAAGAGAAACACTAAACAGAGCAGTTGCTGTAAATAATTGTAACAGTATCGTCAGAAATATCTACTGCCAAAGTGATAGTATCATTCTGCTGTAATAATCGGGTAGCAAGAAAATGATAGAAGCAGTATAAACATGATTTTCTTATAGGTACAATTGCATAATTTCTGAACTTTGTCTCATGACTCACATTGTTTATTTAAAGAATTCATCAATCAATGAGTTAAATAATGGGTTTAGCGGTTAGGGGAATTACCAAATCTACCTCTACCATTACGCATTCTGTTATTGTATCTTTACTACTGCTTGATATTGTCTCACTACCCTCTTCTCAGTGCATGTTGACAAATGTAGACCATCGTAAGCTTAGGTTTCTTCACGATATTTTCCTTCATCAATGATGTCAATCACATTAACTTCTTTCTCGAGCAGTTTCACATTGTTAGTAGTAAGCATTGAACAATTTTTTTACTAGACTTTATAATCTCCATCGGATTTTCTGTCAACTAAGCTAGTGTCAAAACACGAAATTCGTTACATCAGTTTTTTGTACGATGGAATCAAGACGTGACCTTCGCTCAATGACTGATTTCTGTCGATGCTTAAGAATAGAAAAAAGAAGTTTTTCTGCCTGTAGCTAGCTATGTTTTCACTAATCCTGTGGATTCGCATAATTGTTAATATACCTACCTGCTTATTTGCATGTATGTAGATATATTTACAAACAAAACATTTTTTATTACAGATGATTAAATAAATAATCGTTACAAAAAACTAATGTGCACAGTGCAATATAAATACAGAAAAAGTTATAAACCACAAGTATGAAATATGGTATTACTTACATTAAAAAACACTACTTTGAGGGTAATGGTGCGCAACTTTTGAATATTTTTCCTCATACTCAAATAAACAGGTATCCACGTTTTCTAGATTTTCCTGTACCTACTAGTATCAACATCTTGAATTTTGATGAAGCCGACGATAATCTTATAATTATTACTTTGACCTCCCAGTTTCACCCCGCAAGGACAATCCTCTTAATATTTGGGTCACGGAAATCCAGTTTTGTAAACTGTGAATTTGCAGATGCAACCGAGTGTGTTATGCATACAAAACAGAAAAAGTATATGGAACTGGTACTTAGATATAAGATAATGGACTAGGAACGTACAGTTTCCTCATAGTTGTCTCGTAATGAGAAGTCAAAATATTTGTTTTTGTAATATTATGAATAAACAAAAGAGAGTTTCACAGGGTATGCAACTTGGACCACTATGGTTCCAAAAAATTTTTTTTTCTAAAATGCTGCAGAAAAGCTTGATATTTACGCTTTGTGAACGTAAGCTGTTGAAGATTTTAGCGAATACAAATATAGAGTACTTTATAATTGAATGCGTAGTTCTTTTATACGCTCATGATTTATTTCGTAGATACATCACGATTTGTGTGAACCGCGTATTTTCAGGATTGTACTAATGAAGCTGCTAATTTTGTCACTTGTCTGGTTCAGTTCGCGAATACTATAACTTCGCAGTAAGAATACCACCATCAAGTTAGACCAGTAAATAAATGTATTCTTTAAGACACGTACAACGATAACGTATGCAGATAATATATACTAGTTTACAGTTACATCAGTTCTAGAGTAGAGGTTTATGCACGCATTAAATATTAAAACAAGCTCAGATTGTTCTGTACTTGTTATAACAAGCAGAAGCATGGAATGATTAACAAGGAGTAATACATATCCTTGTAACTACATCTAAAAATTCTAATTAAAGTTGACCTTCGAATTACCACTTTTACAAGATGATTCACACAATTAGTAACTTTACAAAATTCGTTTAACCAATACTCTGGATGTTAAGAAGTGTTTGTTTTCACTGATACAAAGTCTGGTTAACATCAGAACTGACCATATTTCATTGTATACCCGTAAATTATAGAAATAGATTTCGTCGTCAGTGCTCTGAAGCTGCTTCATATTTTTGTTCTGATATAACTTTTAGGTACTTATACAAACTTGATAACACTATATTTAAATTTTAAAGTCGTTATTTACAAAACAGCTGGTTTGAATGTTAGCAAATTATCAGTTTTATCTTTTACTGTGGCCTGCGAATGTGTCCGCGTTGAAGTCGGGAAACAACACAATGTCGTTATTTTCTTCATAGAAACTACCACCACCTTCATCCCTTTTGGGATAAAATTTAAAAAAGCCCTCCTTGGTGCACCTCTAGGGCACTCAAGGCATATTTCCTCTAAATTTCTAGGTCCAGCGGTTTAGGCTGTACGTTGTCTCAGTCAGTCTAGTCATGGACTCATGGCACTGTTTTATAGGTATAGAAGAAGATAATTAGTTGTTAGATATCTCGTTATTTCCAATGGCGGCTCATATTACTTATAATTTTTATTGCATATTAAATTACCTGTATTTATTATCAAGTTATAACAACCATTTGTTGCTAAGCAAGTTGTCATTTACACATTGTTCATCAGATAAACGATATTAATTAAGAAATTAATCAAAATGGGGAAGATAATGATTAATAAATCTGATTTTATCTTTACTTGTTTTTTACTCGTTTCCTGTGTTTGATAGTTGATCATGATAATTATGACTCATTAAGAATCTGACGAATCATTGTACGCACTGCAGCATTTCACTCCGATACAATCGTATTATATCACAATTATTCACAATATTGATTCAGAGTATTGAGTGACGTAGAATTACTACAGTTTTTGATAAAACTGGGGGGCGGATCGCACGCGATACACTCATGTTTTATAATTATGTATATTGTTTGTCTTCACCCTTGCTCTTGTTGTTTTTATTTCTATTATTTTTGATTAAGTTATCTTAATTACGTTTGATAAGTCATGTTGCTACAGTATTGTTAAATTATTTTATATCTTTACATATTCTATTTCGTCCATTCCTGTGTTTTGAATTTTAACTAACATCGTCATCAATTTATGAATATTTTTTATAGATAATTATGGTGATTCCTTTATCCATAATTAGACCTCATATTTAACCGACTTCAAAAAGGAGGTTCTGTATTTATAGGTGTTGTGCTCGTGCCTTTGTTTTAAAGTGTTAACTTTGGAAGAGTACCAAATTATACATGGATATTTACTATTATAATGAGGAGGAACGAGGGGCTCGTGGCTAAATGACGGCCGCGCAGATCGATCGATCAGCGCGGCCGTCATTTAGCCACGAGCCCCTCGTTCCTCCTCATTATCATCCTCCGAGTGCCGCGCTGATCGATCGATCTGCGAGGTTAAGCTGCGCTTGCCGCGGTCAGTCCTTGGATGGGTGACCGTTCTTTACACATCGAGACCCCTCCGTGCCTCGGAGAGCACGTTAAGCAGTCGGTCCCGGTTGTCATAGGAATATCTTTGACAATCGTTACGGGTAGTCAGAAGCCCTAAAGTCTGACAGCTGGTCTAACATTCGAATACCGGTATTACCCATTAATTGGGTTGTGGAGGTCAGATGGCAGTCGCTCCACGTAAAATATTGATATTCAGCCAAAAACTAGTTAGACTGGATGCCGACCCCAATATAATTTGGGAAAAAGGCTAGGCAGATGATGATTTACTATTATAATGAAGGTTATGTTTACAAGCATGATCATCAAAGTTAGGTTTTCCCAACCTAAGCAATTTTATTGTAGTTTCCGTTCCACTAGTACCAGTTAATGTGGTTCCCAGAATAATAATAAAATAAATTGACTTGAAAAAAGCTGGTTTATTATTCATAATAAGACAGTTAAGTGTTAAAACTACGTTAGGTAACACTGACTCACAGTTTGTGCGAACGATTTTAGCGCATTTCCATTGTTACATCCGGAAATGTAGTAAGTAGATGTTTGAAAATGATATCACTGTAAGGAGACTTATTAAAAAAAACATTATTCAAATTGATAACAGTGAATTGTTGATAATGTTCCAATTATTTCATCACTTTTTAATTTCGATTGCACATGTTAAAGAATTTTATCGAGACGACGAAAGGCAAAATTGTCTCATTTGATTCCTTCCTTCCTATCTCCTTTCAATGATAAATATATTTACTTAGTTTTTACTCTTATCCTATCTTATCAATGTAATCAATCCGTCAATTTCTCGTGTCGTATCAAACAATGTGTCCGCACGCGCCATTGATTGCACAAAACAAGTGGTAGTGTGCACTGTTGCGCCTGCGCTGTCAACTGGCCCGGTTTCTTTAAGGTGAAGGTTCGATGGCGGCTCAAGCTCAATAACTTATAAGATATAAATAACAAGTGCTATATTTCATTACTAAGTACACTTAATTGTAATGCTGGTGAAATTATTTTTTCCAGCGGCAAAATTGCGTTGCCTGTAATATTGTTTCTCTTCACGACACAGACCAAAGATACTGAAAGTGAATCTTGCCATCTCTATAGTCGTCTTCTTTTAGGAATTACCTGCCATCAATCTCAAGCCGATCTGTTAAAGCGTAAGAGATGCTATATTTGTGTGTGATGAGGAATTTGACATCATCATCACCAACAACGTACTAATTAACAAAACCGTTTGTTATCATCGCACGGCTAATTTAAACAACGATCAATAATCCTAAATTGATAACGTCATTACCCACACATTTACACTGAAAATGCAAGGCCACGATACACAAGCATTGGAAATTCCAAACTAGGTATTTTAGCTTTTTCAAGTTTATAGTTTTTGCGGAAACCTCAAGTATTAATATTAATAGTTCAACAACAGCCATTAAACTTCACGAAGCTTCTAAAATTACATGATTAACTTCTATTTCATGTAAGATAGGGGTATTATTATGTAGTATAGGTAACACGAGTGATTGTATAGATAGACTCTATTAAATTGACATTTGAGACAACTACCACGAGTACTGACTCACTAGTGATCGTTTATTATGCTTTATTGGTCTACTTTTGATTTATAATCTTGGATGCTCTTGATATAATAGAAAAAGGCGGCCCAATTGAAACAGCTACTTTAATTTATAATCAATACGTTAAAATACAAGTTGCTTTGTGTGAATCCATTTTGCTAGAGTTATTTATTAAATGTTTGCAAACTTTATCCTCATCCAAGAATTGACTTCCATTACAAATGACTAACGAACCCCAACTGACGTGACGTCAGGCGTACGCACAAGTTGAAGAGGTCAACAAAAAAATCGGAGCTGTCACACGCAACGCTGCTCTCATTCTTACATCTATCACTCAGACAAGTGCCAAGGAAATATATTAAAACAAACCGAGCAAGCCTGCACCGCAACCCGTTGCCCATGACGGGTTTGGGACCGTCAGTAACATATTGCGAGCGAGAGCCCAAAATGACTCCACTTTCGACGACCTTCGTAATAGTACTGTCCCCGATTTGCGTTGATCAGTTGCGCAACGGTTGCTTGCGCACAATTAGGCTGATGGCGATTTGATACCTTAAGACAAATTGATCATTCGATCTATTTTGATGGATAGTATTTGCATAAAAAGACCATTGAAACTTCTCGTTTCAATCAAGTTACGAGGGTTTCTTAATGCGAAGCAGAATTCTGCACAAGCTTGACTTAGTTTTCGTCTACGAAATATGGTTCCAACTTTGCCAATCCAGTGTTTGGTATTCAGGAAACATAACATTGTGTCATTAAACACAAAATAAGTTATAAAATGACAACAATTAAGATCATTAAAGTTCGTAAAATTTTGATTACCACGTATTTCATCATTAAAATGCCATCAATGGATGTCTGGCGGTTTCGTTTCGTTCCCAAAGAATTCCGCGGACATTCATTCATTAATTAAGCCATAAAAACCAATGATAAAGGTCGTTTTGTTTCGTGTTTTCATATTAACAGTATCGCCGCAGGAATACTCAAGGTTAAAAATTTCATTTCTTTCATTTTCTCTAACCAATCAGCTTTTACTTATATTATATTATATTATATTAAAACATCGTTATCAAAATCTCATCTTATTTCTGTTCTAGATAATCTCAGCTTTATCTACGTCTCTGAAAGCTATTGTTTCTAAAAGATGTAACAAAATTAATAAGTAATCTATGCATCGTCCGTGTCTTGAATACTAAGCAGTTACGTAACCTTGGTATTGTGAACGGGTAAATTAGTTCCGGTGTAATGATTCCCTTCCATTCTTAGTTTTATTTATGATACTTATATTTATTTGTCGTTGTCATAGCATGGGTCTAGAAAAATCCATTCTATCATTGGATAGACCACCCTGTGTGGGTGTTTTATTTGATTTTCATCAAGAGGATGAGTAGTGGTATCGCCCTTTGCTTAAGAGCAGACTGTGGTCTAAGATTCTTTCCCCAAGCATGATTAAGATAATAATATAGATCAAGATCATCCATTATGTTGTGCAGTGCCCATGTTTAGGAATAGATGTCTGTTGTAGATTAATATAAATAGACCTCAGAGAACTGGCAGTATCAGCATTGGAGCTAGTAAAAGCTTATCATCATAATGCTGGATTTAGCATAATGATGATAAGCTTTTAAACGTCTAATAATTTCGTAACTGATTAGTTACGAAATTATTAGACGTTTACCAGTGATTGTAAGCTACCGTGAAGTATTTAATTAATAGCTAAATAAATGAAAATATCTAAACGAGAGCTTGAATGCCACTTTTAAGCGTTAAAACATCTATTCTCTATAGATGGTTTAACGCTTAAAATTGGCATTCAGCCTCTCAATGATATCCGGCTGCGAAATTACTACTCAGTGATGACGACAATGATGATAATCGACATCCTGTAAAAATATGTGTGCTTAGAAAAAAAGTAAGACTCAATGCTGGTCTAGTCAAAGAACAATGTGGACCCATTGTTCTTTGACTAGACCAGCATGGAGATGGAAGACAACAAAACCCAATTGACGCGGAAACCAAGACCACCAGTTAAATCCAAACAATAAACAGTAAATGGAGCGATAAGCTTTGTTTTTACCTGAATAATTGTTTGGCTTAAGGTCAGTCCGGCCTCATAGTTTTTATTATAATTTTCAGACTTTTCAATAGTCAAGGATGGATCTTCAAGAATTTATTTGTTAATTCTTTGTAGTCCTATTTATTGGTCGTCGGCAAGGCCGTAGTAGGTAATGCCAGCCTTGCAAATATCGGTTCAAATAATAATTAGTTAAAGGCTGTATCAATAGAACTACGCTAATTAATCTATGAATTACAGTTAATTTTAAAAAAGGTAAGGCTGAGAGATTTAATAGGGAACGGTACTACTTTATTGTCTAATTTGCAACCTCGACCTTTATACTCTTCAAAATTTGCACTGTCCAGAATCTTTTTTTTTTTTATCACCAACAAAGCCCTACGACTCCCTAATAGGAATAGAATCATATTCATCATCGGCTTTGGCACTTATTAGGTTTCCAAATAAAAAATATTGGTCGGTCATTGGATCCTTAAAAGTAATTAAATTATATGGACACACCACATCTACAATCTAATCAATTTTGTAAAACATTTTCATCTCAAACACATTTTACATCTCAGCTCCGATCAAGCTGTACTAGAAACACATTGTCGCACCAAACCCATGAGCAACACGTGCATGAGATGATATATGGGTTATTGTTCAGCTGACCTTCGAACGCGAATCAGCCTGCTCTGGACCTTTTCCTTGTACGTCACTCAAATGATTAGCAGCCCAAAATGTTTGCGGCTTCTCAATTAAGTAAGACTTCATCGAACGCTTTTTGTTGCATTTTTTTATTAATTAGCCTTGAATAAAGTTTCAATCAATAGCGACAATGGATGTTGTTTTTCGGAAGTATAAAAAAATAATATTTCAAAGTTTGAAAGGTATCTAAGATGGCAGAATTGTAGTATGTTAAAATACTGATATTCCTTCGTGTCTTGTTACACTGACTGAAACCGACCCCAACATGGATAAAAGCTATGCTGATGGTGACCAAGTTTACAATCAAACGATGGAATAAGATCGCACACTAAAATTAAATCAGTTATCTGTTAGACGATCTTCTATTAATAGAAATTATTAAGAAAAAAAATTTTCAAAGTTACATAATGCTTGGAAAACTTTGCTCAGCAACCAGGCGCCTTGCCTGTCTGTCAGTGTGATGTATCACTGCAATCTGGCAGCTTGCATGAGATAAGATAACACATAGTTTATACAACACGGTTACAACTGTAACATAATTTTCATTTTAATAAGAATAAAAATGAAATCAAAATTGAAATACTTTTCAATTGGATTGGGCGAAGTCAGTTTTTTACTATCAAAGCTAGTAGCACTATTGATATGAACCCAACAGAAGCTTAAAAAGTCATTACAGGAGTCTTGTTATTCCTTTAATAAGATAGCTACATAGATACATATATATTATTGCACCTCCCTACACACAAAAAACAATTCCATATAACACAGAAAACGCACAACTAATTGATAAACCGCTGCAGATACAAACACAGGAAGATATTTAGGTTCCTTAGAAGGTGAAGAAGTTAAAAAAGAAACCATAAATTTCGAAACTCAACCCCTGAGTGGGACTAACAGGAGTTGACACAAATTAACGCGCACCAGTCTTTAATAAAAATAGAAATACTCAAAAGTAGGTATCCTTAAATCTAGAGCAGCCCGACTGGGGAAGTACTTTTACCTTACAGAATACAACAGCCAAATTTTAATAACGCTACTCTTCCGTAGTGTGGTCAGTAAGGTCGCCAGAGTTCCTGAGAGTACGCTGTGCTGGCAGCGGGGGACCTACTAGTCTCCTAAGCTGTCGCCACAGCAAATCTTTATTTTAAAGGGTCTGCAACGCGCATATGATACTTGAGGGGCTCGTGGCTAAATGACGGCCGCGCTGATCGATCGATCTGCGAGGTTAAGCTGCGCTTGCCGCGGTCAGTCCTTGGATGGGTGACCGTTCTTTACACATCGAGACCCCTCCGTGCCTCGGAGAGCACGTTAAGCAGTCGGTCCCGGTTGTCATAGGAATATCTTTGACAATCGTTACGGGTAGTCAGAAGCCCTAAAGTCTGACAGCTGGTCTAACATTCGAATACCGGTATTGCCCATTAATTGGGTTGTGGAGGTCAGATTGCAGTCGCTCCACGTAAAATATTGACATTCAGCCAAAACTAGTTAGACTGGATGCCGACCCCAATATAATTTGGGAAAAGGCTAGGCAGATGATGAACGCGCATGTGATACTGTGTGCTGCAAGCGTTTCATAGGCTACGGTAACTGCTTACCATCAGGCGGATGGTACGCCTGTTTGCACCATCGTTGTAAAAAAAACCTCTTATGTAAATTGTAAATGAAAATATGTACATAAGTAACTGTTTCGTAAAATAGGTACCTCACGTCTGTCTGAATTACCTTATCACGAACATTGCAATCTTAACGAATTGTCTTAAAAAAACTCTTGGCAGCTTAAAATGTCTGACCTAATCGTAGATAAAATCCAGACTGACTGATTACAAATCTTTCGAGTCGCCTCTGAACGATAACTTCACTCGTCGAGAGGAATGCTTTATCTCGAGGTTTTATGCAATTAAACAATTCATTACATTTATTATTATTTTTTTCCTTATACTGTCACTTACCATGGATTTTTTCCTCTGTCACTTATCATGGTCAGTTTTCTAAATCAGATTATGTGGAATAATTATTACCATTAAAAAAAAAATAGCCTTTACTACTACAGGTAATAAAGGCTATTTTTTTTTATTGTAGATAATGATCTACAATATATTTAAATCTTATACTTGTACTAATATACTTATGACTTAATATTAAAATAAAAATAAAATCTAAAATTAAAAGTTGAGCTGATCAGTAACCAGGTCAGGTTGTCTTGTGACATAGGCCTCCTCTAACTCCCTCCAATTGTTTCGGTCCAGTGCTGTCCTTTTCCATCCCTTTGGCAGATCGTCCTCACATCTTTTAATCTGTCTCCCTGTGTCTCTTCCCATCTCTGGGGTACCATTCCGTAACTTTTTTAGTCCATTTCTCTATTTTTGTTCTCCACATGTGTCCCGTTCATCTTCATTTTAATGATCTTGTCTTTATTCCCACATCTGTCACCTTGGTTATATTTCAAATTTTTTTTAGCTTTCCATTTATCTCTTAGCCTTAGTTCTAGCATACTTCTTTGCATGCTCCTTTGACACACTCCTAATTTGTGCTCGATTTTTCGTTGGCTAGGTTTGACAACCGTATGTAAGGCATGGAAGAATGCAGGTGTTATAGACTTTAGTTTTTTCAGAAACAGGTATATTTTTATTTTTCATGACCTCTTTCAGAGACCAGTATCTTTGCCAGCTGTTATTTATTCTCCTGTCCACTTCTTTATTATTATTACCATTACCATTAAGTAAATATGTATAGGCACTGCATTATGCTTTAGACGAATCGTGTTTGACCACTATCTCACTTGATGATAAGCGATGATTCAGCCGACGATGGTATACGACTGCATAAAAGTAACTTACGCTGCAATGATACCGCCTTTTTGGACTTAGTTACCAAAGTAACCAACAAACAGAATAAAAATAAACCAGAACAATGTACACGAGTGACGAGGCACTACTAATAAACATACAGTTGTATCTTATCCCATAAATTACAAAGATAGTGGAAATTCATAAGAAGAAGCGAACAATATGGCACAAGGCAAATATTATTTACCTGAACGTGAGGAGACGGCGCCTGCGCATGTGTCGTCATTACACGATTCACCTACTATTGGACGATAGTTATAAATAAAGGTGGTAGAAATTCCACTGCATAGTAACTGTCATAAGTCATAATAGTCAGTACCTACGTGGTGTGAGGAAGGAAGTACCCCCTTTTGGCTCCTCTCTCTAGTGGTAGAAAGAGTCCTATAATAATCAATCAACAACGCTCTAATACTTGACGAGGTAATAACTTTAACATGGTAGCTCAAATATACTCCAGGCAGGTGACAAAAATAGAAAGAAAATGCATTTATATGCAACATGACACTCAAAAATAAAAAAAAACTAAGATATGGAAAAAAAAAACCGACCAAGTGCGAGTCGTACTCGCGCACCGAGGGTTCCGTATCATTTTTGGAAGTATAAAGTGAAAAAATCCGGACCGCATAACTAAGTTTGTTTGTGAAGGAATTTTGATGATTTTGAAAAAACTGTACTAGTTAGGAACATCGTTTTATTTTTATTGCCATATTTGGGTCAATTCCTATCAACTCTAATTATTTCAGATTTTTCGCCCCGCAAACTTTGGAGATAAGGGGTGGGGGGGGGGGGAGAATGGTATTTTTTTTGACATTTTTCATCATATGTCGAAAACTGTGAGACATAAAATCAAATAAAAATATATTTTGAAATGTGCAGATCAAGCCCTTTCATATGATATGTCACTTGACCTAGTAACCCCACTTTGAAATTTTGGATCCCCACTCCGGCCCCTTTTGCAATGAAAATAAAAATATATTTTTAATTTTTTCATTTGCAATAAAGTTGGACAAGCATTTTTTATAACTGTTCCAAATTTCAAGTCTATAGCATTAGTATTTGCTGAAATAAGCAGGTGTGACAGACAGACAGACAGACGAAGTCGCACCATAAGGGTTCCTTTTTTACCATTTTGGTACGGAACCCTAAAAACTATAAGGAAAATATGCGTCACATCGCGGAAAACGGCCATCGCTCAGCATGATGCTGTGACCCATGCACGGAGCAGGGCCACAGCGCTGGTATTCAGCGACAGCTGTAGTAGTACAATTATAGTTTTATCATCATCTGCCTAGCCTTTTCCCAAATTATATTGGGGTCGGCATCCAGTCTAACTAGTTTTTTGGCTGAATATCAATATTTTACGTGGAGCGACTGCCATCTGACCTCCACAACCCAATTAATGGGTAATACCGGTATTCGAATGTTAGACCAGCTGTCAGACTTTAGGGCTTCTGACTACCCGTAACGATTGTCAAAGATATTCCTATGACAACCGGGACCGACTGCTTAACGTGCTCTCCGAGGCACGGAGGGGTCTCGATGTACAATTATAGTTTGTTCAGAGAATATCTTCTGGCATGTTGTCTGTTGGTTGTATTGCAGTAGAGTAACGTAAAGATACTAGGAAAAATAGCTATTTACTAGCTCATTTAGTATGAATGTCTTGTATTGTTAAAAGGCTGTTTCGTCATTTGCGGTCCTTGCTAAACTAGCTTTTACATTTGTCTTTTCTTTTGTGAGTTTTTGGATGTTTTTCTTACTTTCAGCCATTCATAAATATTTTATGGTTGGTTTATAGTCTAGCTTATTGAAGTTGTGAATGCTTAATTATACAATGATTATTTGTATTATAGATATTTATCCTAAATTGTTATTGACCTTATAATAACTGGTTTATTTCAGTTAAATTTAATCATTTAATCATTTATTGAACCATTGGTATGTACATCATTAAGTTCTTTACGGTGGTCCTCAAACTAGGCGAGGCCTGTATCTTGGGGACCAAATATCTCTGTTATTGTTATCTCAGCAAATAGGTAATATCTATTACTATTCTCTAATATTGCTTCCACAAACTAAACAGGTGACAAGCTGCAAATATTAACCTTATCATTTGTCGTATAAATACTTTAGTT
This sequence comes from Thalpophila matura, assembly GCA_948465475.1. NCBI lineage: Eukaryota > Metazoa > Arthropoda > Insecta > Lepidoptera > Noctuidae > Thalpophila > Thalpophila matura. Next base: position 10,735,986 of record OX419201.1, on the reverse strand, counting down.
CATGTAATTTCACTAAGAACGAAATCACTTTCCATTATGCATTTAAAAATAATTCCCTATCAATATTTATGTTAGACTATTCTGTACCGACTCGCCGCGTGATATCACCGCGAAAACTCCCAGTTTGTTTGCGAACGTTCGAGGGAGAATGTCACGGTGAAATTTTTCCTCGAACGAATAGACAGGCTGGTCCCGAACTCCCGAATTGCAATATGACAGCTCGGGACAAGTCTAGTATTTCATATTACATTTCTTATACCTTTTGCGGTGACCGACTAAATCTTGTTAGGTAATAGAAGGACAATGCCGAATACTATTACATAAACTGTGCCTACAACTACTTCTGCAACAAAATCTTTACTAACGTCACAACATTTCGCGACAATCGTTTAGTTCTTTATAACCTTTTAGGTCCATATGGTCATCTTCCCAAAAATTCTACTTTACAAAACAACTACGTACCAAATGGGCTACTTCCCAAAAAATTGTAAATTAAAAATTAAAAAAACCCGACTGCCAAAAAACAACTAAAAAGTTCAAAACAAGAGCACTTTTCAAGCAGTCTGATGCAGTTGGTGGCAATTATTTGTGTTAAATCTTAGATTTTATGCCACCAACTGCATCAGACTGCTTGAAAAGTGCTCTTGTTTTGAACTTTTTAGTTGTTTTTTGGCAGTCGGGTTTTTTTAATTTTTAATTTACTATTTTTATTTTTCACTTTTTAGTTTTTAATGTATGTTTTCGTAATCTTCTTTTCGAGCCCTTCATTTTGATACCCCACATGATAGGTTTTGAGGATAAGTAAGAATTAGCGAGAATGATTGCTTTGTTGAACAACTTTAAATCGTTATATATCCTAAACTATTATTTAAAATGAAAAATGATAAAAGGAACCTAAAGATGATTTTAAAATACCTATTCAACGACACCCCACTTGACATAGTTCATCAACTTTTTTTTTTTTCATTTTGACAATATGGCGTCTGGTTGTCGCTGTGGTGAATTTTGATTACTGTTATGTCTTTAGTGACACTCGCAAGGTTAAGACGAATCGATTGACGTAAGAATTATCAAAATCGGCCTACGCATTTGGTCTCTAGAACGCCACATAGAAACAAACATACATACATACATACATACATACATACATACATACATACATGCATAGACTGATAAACACATTACCCTCCTTTGCGTCGCGCAGTCGGGTAATGACTTGTCATCGTAAACCTAAATACCTACTTAGAACTCATTAGGTACTTTTGAAGAACTTGAAGCAATAAGTCCACTGCTTCTGAAATTCCTTTTCTATATCCATACTACACAGACAAACATACAAACATCACCTACAATGGCGACGTGAGGCACCGCTTCACGTACTTATGTCACAAACGTGACAACGTTTAAAAGGCATTGTATTTTCGCTACAGACTTGTTATGTCACAGAATGTTTAAAAAAGTTATATAGAAAACTTCGGCTACCTAATTTAAAAAATGTTGTACGCCAAAAAAAACTTGCTACTTGCAACATTCCCAATGTTCCGTAACATGGAGGAAATGATTATGAATGATTGTAGCTTTTTTTTGTTCTCGGGTTGGAAATCCTTATAGATATCCCCCGCCCTGGAGAGGGCGGGGTAGTTTTAATCAGTAAGGGTCTGTCAGGCTCTTACTGATTAAAACTACCCCGGTGTTCCTCCAACTACCTGTGACCAGGGGCGCGGTAGTCACTCGCTCATACGCATTAATTGGTCCGCCAGATGTTGGTAGGGTGGCCCCGTCACCCTCTGCGGCCGTCACCTTATGCCGTACACGGGCAGCTTCAAGCAGCCAGTATCAACTGCTTCAAGTTACTAACTACAGTCTACTTACACGCAAAAAACTCTTGGAATCGCGTAAAAGCAAAAGTCGATTTGAGTTGAATCGATAAAAATCAAGATTCAAAATTGACCATCGTTCAGGTAATAAATACCTAAGAATCTAAAGACAAGTCATTAGACACATCTGCCAACCTCAACCCGAATCCTTGATTTCTTCACGTGTGACATAGAGACTTACAAATTGGAGGCACACGACGCATACACGCGTTTAGTATTCAGCGCTAATCGATATAAATCACGATTTTCATTATATTTATATTTGAGGATGAAATAGAACCAATAATGGATAAATTTCACTTGTCGTTATGAAATACATACTCGTATGTAACTGTAAAAGCCCGTATATTGGTTAATCTTATGTTTTACTGGTAATTCTTAGGATTTACCGTAGTTCCGGCGTTTACAGTAACATATAGGTACCTACATAACACTACTGGGCCACAGGCCTCCTCTGTGAGAGGAAGTGGGCCGTAGTCCAGCACGCGGGTCCAGTGCAGGTTGGTGGACGTCACATGTCTTCGAATTTTGGGTTCTAGGACATGCCGATTTCCTCACGATGTTTTTTCACCGTTTCTAGAGCATTGGTGATGAAACAAAATGCACAAAGTGTGCGCTTGCCTGCATAGTTAAAGTTTATATGGAAAAAGAGTGCAGAAAACTACAATTTATATTTTTTTCCATAAAGAAACCCTTTAACAAACACAGGCGATACCTACTAGTTAATGTTAAATAATATATTTGATATGTCATCAAAAACTTTTGCCAAAGTAATGATGATAACATTAGAATTATCATAAAAACAGAAAATTACCAAGATTAAGTGTAATTTGAAGCACAATGTTATGATAACCTAAAAACATCAGCAATCATTGACAAAATATATACCTAGTGATAACCATCACGATTTTCATATTAACATGATAAATATAGGTGAATTTCATTTAATGTTGCAACATTGACTGATTGACTACAAAATTTAGGTCCATAGGAATTTAAAATCACTTTTTTGTTAGAAAACGTCTTTGAGAACAACTAGACATTTTTATTTATACTTAGTTGATTTTTAACTGTAAAATTTGTTAAAATACTTTGCAATTTATCAAATGACGCGTATCTTCGTCAATTACCTACACTACCACTTACTATTTTTGTAAATTTCTATTTAATCATTTATATTTTTATCATTACCTAACACTAAAAACCTATTGTATTATGACTATGAAATGATGATTACCAGCAGTCAAAATTTAAGACTTAACAGCTGTTAAGTCTTAAATTTTGACTGCTGGTAATCATAGGGACCTATCGGTGTGACGGTGCGCGGGCGCACGCGAGCCTCTCCACAAATAGCTGACCATTGTGCTGCACGTTAATATTCATGAGTAATGAGCGACGGATAAGGACGACTAATTACCGTAACATCTTGCTTCTTATTCAATTTACCTTGACAACGGTTTTTGGGAACATTAGTTCTTAGATGATTGCATATGATTTGGGGTAGCAATCATTTCGGTGATAAAAAATATGATTTAGGATTTTTATAATCATAACAATTGTGGGAGTTGGTAAAAATCATGTCTTATAGAAAGAAAAGACGTGAAAACAGGTTTTAATGTATACGTAACTGAATCTGAACATGCCATCAATGCATTTATTGGGTTTGGACATAAGAAAGGCAAATAAAGTAATGCAACGGAGAATTTTAAAGAATCCATTAATACGGACTGTCAAAAAACTGAAACGGGTCCTGCTGATATTCAAACCACAGATGACATTACCTACTACTGAAAGATTTACAAAACCAGCATAGAAATAATCCATAATGTTAGATCAGGTTCTAATTAAAGCTCTGCATTATCAAGTAGGTACTTACAAAACACGCAAGTTATCTTATTGACGAGAAAAATCTTAATATCCGAAGAATTACTGTTTATATACAAAGACCTTGATGGTATAATAATTCCGTTACTTATACTATTATGTGCTTCATACAGATTTAGTTTCATATCTTTTTAATCTTATTACGTGATTACAGCTATAATTAAATTCGTGATAAGGATTTGTATTTTCTTGTGTTTTTCTCTAAGTTGTTGTTAGATTATTAAAATCAGAAAGGTTGGATCTAAAAATAGTACTTTAACAATGTAATGATTTTGATTTTTTTCATTTAAAAGCTTGTACTTGGTGACGTATGTTCCAAGAAACAATGAAGCTTACTGTGAAGCGTTGGTATTGAGTCAGGTCGTTTGAAAATACTAAACTAACTTCGAAATATTAAACACTAGAAACATCAAATGCCTTTTATGAAGCAATGATTAAGCTTTCATGGTCTTGTAAAAAGAAAGATGGCGGTCTCGTCAACGATTTTGATAACCCAAATAAAAACACAGAGTTAACTTTATCAATGCAACGAAAACGCAGGCAGTAAAACTAAAAACTCGTTTCTAAAATCCAACTAAAACAAAAACAAAAGAAAAATTACCGACCTCAAAAAAAATCCTCATTCAAAAATCAAGTTTCCAATTTCAAATAATGTATAGCTGTATAGGAGACGCGTGTCCGCGCGCACTGCCTGTCCTCGACTAGCGATACCTGTGGTTTATCACAGCGCTGACTTTTATTTGTATTTTTTCACGCGATAATGGCAACGCCGTAATCAGTCCCACTCGGGTCCTAAGCGTGGATTGACGTAGCGCATCTCTATGCCCATTCACTAGTGTTGTGGTTTCATTACATACTATTTTACGCGAGTGAGTTTTTTTATCGTGTTGCTCGGACTGAAGTTTTATCGACTGCAGTCGGTCGTGATATACTGAATGGTACACAACTCTGAGATTTTTCCTCATGAATCAAACTTATAGTAAAAAGTATAATAGTAACAGTAAGTAATAAGACTATAATTGAAAATACTATCGAAATGGCACATGGCACAGTTGATTGTTTATAGGTACTTTACGTATTTAATTAAATAACTTGATTTAAAAAACATCAAAATTAAGTCTACTATTTTGCGAATTCCGAAGCAAATACAGCAATGAAAGCTAACGATTTATTTTAAAGATTTACCTTAACTTCAACATTGATTCTTTTATCAATAACAATTCTTAAAGGACGCATATTATACTAATTTATGATAGTATCACTTTACTATAGAACTATATGGATGTAGGCATGAATGGCCGCGACGTTTTTCACGCACCAACACATATTCACGTGTTTGCATGTTCTGTCACGGTCGGTATTTTTCATGCCCACTTGTTTAAATGAATGGGAATAGATGATGAAAGATTTATGGTGGAAATAATAAACACATAAGCAAGTGAAAGATTTTCTTTTGCTAACTTTAATTTAACTAGACAAAGTGCATAGATGCCACTCAATTTGTCACTTACTACTGCATAGCATACATAAGTTTTGAAGTTACCTGAATTAGGTATTCCTACACCAAATAAAGTATTGCCTGAGTGCTTGAACATATTGACACCTAACACTCTTTTAATCAGTAACCAGTCAGATACATCATCCTACAGGACAGGACTACAGATGTACCTATTTGATTGGCTTACAGAAAGCCAATCAAATAGGTACATCTGTAGTCCCCTATATTGTATAGTATCTTGCTGCGAGAATTGTAGTAGAACTCTGATATGACTGATGCTTATGAAGAGTAGTAAACCATTTTTAGTAACAAAACACTATAATTATGTTATCTTCCTCCTTCTGCCCTAGTCTTATTTTACTTGGGGTTGGTGCAACATGTTTTCGTCTCCCATTCTCTCTTGTATTTGTCACCTCTTCAATAATTTCATCCCCACACAATCAATCCATCTTTTCTTTGACCTCCCCTTCTCCCTATCTCTCTTCTATATGGTTTTCGAGTGTTCTTGTCTTATCATAGTACCCATAGGCGTATCCAAGATTTGCTTGCTAGGGGGTGGAGCAACAGTAAGAAAAGTGCAATGCTATTTTAGTGATAAGTAATATTAATACTTATTAAACACGACCGCCTGCCCTACCTAATCTACAAATCTCCATATCTTTATAATGATTGAAATATGGATTTTGTGACGTACATTTTGACATATCTTTGCCACAAACCAGGGTGGGGCAAGTGCCCCACTTGCACCCTCTGCTTTTTGCTAGCCTTTGATAGTGTCATCATAGACGAAGTTTTGTGATTGATTGATAGCTATGACAATTTAAAAAAATTGTTACAAGAATAAAACTACTGAAACTAAAACCCACTATCGGAAGCTTATAATGTCAAGATAATGATTGTTCACTGCGAAGTAGATACTATTGTACTTCAGAAGGTACTGTAACAATATCTATATAAAACCATTACAGCTCTTACATCAAGATTTTTCTAGTAAAATCTGTTGTTATTATAATTAAAACGAATGCCATATGATCCCTGTGGTTATTTCTTAAATGATACTCATGGCGATTTCTCTACAATGAGTTAAAATAAAGGTGAAAAATACTTATATTAAAATCAAAATCTCGTATCTTCGCAGACTCTATGAATGTACAGACTCGTTGGTTAACTGAGTAGCCCTCAAGCATACAAGAAACTTACCAAAAGCTCAAGAGGTAGTTAAAAAATATCCTTTATTCCTGCATTAATTCTTACAGCTTATTTCTTTATTTTGCAAAGCTTATTATTACACACTAATATCATTCATGAGTAGAATACAATATGTGCTACACGGCTGTTGCTTCCACACTATCTTTGGATAATATTTTTTTTAGTTTATCAAGAAAATTACGTATGCTATTTCCAATCAAGCATTACAAAGAACATTATAATCAATGAAAAGATAATACTTATTAATGCCAACACAGATCATAATCTCCTGTAGATAATGTTCTAAATTGTGATAATTTCACAATTCTATGTGACGTCACATTGGTACTAATATGACTTACTCGTATGTTTACTGTGACGTAGCTGTTGGCAACGCCTTGGATATCATCTGCATCTATCATATCTTGTTCCTGTTGTGACGTCTAATGTCCGTCATCGCCTTTTTTAATTTTTTCTTACTATCCACATCTACACACATTTTTGAATTTCGAGTTTGTTGAAAGTCCAAGAATTACCAGGTTTAGCAAAGTTTTTGATACCAACGTGTTAGGCCGTAAGCCCCTGCCTCTTATTAAGAGATACAAAATGTATGTCTGTTCTTTCTGTCTAGAAAGAAATGTATCTTTATCTCAGGCTATCGCAGTCCACTGGTGAAGATATGCCTTCGACTTTCGTATCTAGTCTCTTCTAGCCACTTTCTTCAGATCCTTAGTCCTTCAAATCAGTCACTACGTGAACTAAGATCTTCTAAGTAAATAGATACGCAGGCAGTCTATATTGTCTTCAAGATTTTCTCTAACCTTGTCTGGTTTCATGGTTGTCTGCTCATCACCGTGTAATTGATTGTGACCTTTAACGTCTTTCGTTACACGTAACTTAAATGAGGGTTTCATGTAACTTAAGTGTCTCTTAGTCATTTCTTGAATGGTCAGTGAAAAAATGGGGTTAATTTAAGGACTGTTAAGGAAATTAAAGTAAATGGTTATTATTACTCAGTTCAATGAAATATAAGTCGAATATATTAAACATGTCCATTTCACAAAAATCAACTATTAATTTGGATGGTTCTTGAATATTTTCATAAAACAATCTTGATAGAGTTAACAAGTCATAGGTATTTCTAAACTTTTTGTTGATTACTGATCATAATAGTTTGTAACTTGTCATTCAAAAACTTTTCTGCCTGCGCTAAAAGATCACTGCATATATTTTCATCTCCAAATTCACAATTCTGCATAGTTTTTGCAAACTAAACTCTACTCGCTCACTGCTTTACGCTTCTTACAGCAATTAGTTAAAACTTTGACCGTCAATACTCAGATAAATGTGGAGTTCCGTATGAGAAAAACTATGGAGAAAATCGTGTGGATGACCATCTTGCACGTGTATTTGTGTTAGCTGATGATTAAATAGTTACCTACTTCGTTTGAGAATATGACTGATGTTTTGAAGCTTTTAAAGCAGCACAAACGCGATCTGATGATGGTATAAAGAAAGTCCATGAAAATGTAAAGCAAAAGAATACTGCAATTAAAATCAGGTTGTAGATGATTGATGTTGTATAGACATGCACAACAAAAAGTAAGGATGGAAAATATGTATTTCTAAAACTAAAACAAGCTTTTCCCAAAAAGATAAATAATACTTTTCATCTTCAACGAATTCGTCAACTGGGGCGGTAGTAGCTTGACCGATGCTATCACGATGTTGACGCTGGAACCCGTTACCGTGACGTCATCACACTACAAAAATATATAATGTCAATCTGATAAATAGTTGTTGATGTTGACTACATTGTGATTCGTGACGTTCATATTATTAAGTCTAAATCGTGTCTTCGAATTGGTTAGATAATTTCAGGGTAGTTCCAATTCAAGTATGTAATGACGTTGGTAAAATAAACAATACTATTGTAATATTTAAGTAGTCCACCAGTATTGAGGGAGAGAGTACTTACGTAAAGTACAAAACGCTTGAAAAGGAATATAAAATGTGTGATGTGATATCCCTTGAAGTGTTGTAATTGTAAACTTATAAAAGCTATGATTGGCTTTCTGCTAATACCGTAATAACATTAGATGATACGAAGCGATTGCAGGATGCATAACATCGCTAAACAAGTCTATAAGGAAAAGAATTGAAAACTTAACTATAACTGCTTATACGCAACCTACTTTTGATCTGGAAAATATGGCTACAAATAGCTGGAAAACACCTTGCTAGTTAAGTAAAAATTTTGCTAATATCGATTATACAGAACCTCAGAAAAAATTAAGACACTGCCACATTCGAAATGGTAACAATTTCAACAATTGTCTGGACGCCATTGTAGTCTTTGATGACGTAATTTCACAACGTTGTTACGATCACTGGCGTCTCCTTGTTCATAATTATTGTTCTAATTGCTGTTTGCCAGTCTTTAACATGTTACATACACTTAATTATTTTAAACCATGCCGGCTCCCAAGCCAAGTGTTTATTTTCATAATAATAATTAGTGTTTTGTTGGAGACACATTGCACAAAGTCAACCATTGTACGGAGATAATCACAGTTACAGTAATCTTCTTCTTTGTATAATGTAATACTGTTGGCAAGCCGTCATAAAAAAATAAAGATCCCATAACGCATCATCTCTTTGAAATATAACATCTAAAAATAAAGCAATAATACCTGTTTGAAAACGTGTTTTAGAGATCTAAAAATAGACCAAAGAATAACAATCAGCAATCGTTGCGAAGAAAAAACTAAAACGTGCCTCTTTTTGACAGTTAGGCAATTATTGCGTAACTATTTTGTAATGAGAAGTAATCGCAACCTATTTAGTGACACAAAATGTATCGGTAACTAGCGTAATGACCACGTTTACTACGACTATGGACTATTTGTTCTCATTCATATTAGTTTTGGACAAAATAGAGCCTTCAGTAACAAAGAAATAAAGGTATGATAGAATGTAAAGATTCTCAAAGGAATCAAAATTGACGTATCTTTCAGAATCAAAAATAAAATTTTATAACAAAATTTAAATAAATTTTCAAATATAACATCTTACTTGTGAACAAAGTATCACCTTGAAACTGCTGCTATCAGCATCTATCTCAGACGTGACAGCTTATCACTGAAATAACTGCTCCATCTTCAATAACTTGTCCAAGTTCTAAGATAACTGTGTCAGATCTTATCAGAGACAAATTCTTTACAAAATGTTCATCGTTAACATATCCTAGTTATTTAGCTATTCCAACCAGTAGTATTTTGGTTACTTTATTATTTTCATCTTTAAGAAACGCCAAGGAATTCGTTTCAGTTTTTAGAAATTTTGTAACGTGTAACTAAAGCTATGCTTCCACTGTTTTGTTTGTAAAATTAAATTTTAAATATCAAAGACATTTTTAAAAAATGATTTCTTCACTCTTAAAGAAACAACAAAGTTATTAATATTCAACACTTTATTTATTTCATATAACTTTTCATACCAAACCACAAATTCACAACACTGAATTATTTAACTAGCGTAACAAATACAGACATTCTTGAGATATGAGAAATGTACACATTGAAGTAATCCTTGTAAATAACATTATTGGACAGAAAGCTAGTACGTATATACCTAGGTATTACATAATGCAACAACTGCCCAAATCAAAATCTTCAAAATCCTTTTATCGACTTGTGATAACGATAAAGGCTACACATTTTCAAATCTGTCGGCCGAGCACCCGTCACGATAAGACTCAGTGATTGTGGCTGACGAATGACCTCGGAACACGTTTGGTACACCTTCAGCCGTGAAACAGCCATAGCTATCCCTTGAAATTACGATCTGTCATCTGTAACTGTACCAAATAGTGTGACATTAATTAATTTGTGATATAATCTAAGTTCCGGGTCAACGTAAAACGAATAATCATTGTCATTGATGACCTTATCAATATTTTCCTTGCTTTGGATCAAAGTTGAACGACACAAAATGATTGCATTGATCTTTTGTGTGATAGTTGAACCGCAGATAAAATGATTTATTAATTACGTTTTGTTTAGATCGAAGATAAAGCAAAATATGACCAACGCAATTATTTATTTTCCATAGGTCGGGGTTTACTAATTTGCACATTATTAAGTTGGTAGTTAAATTGCGCATGAAAATACAAATGTTTTGAAAAGCGAACAAAGTATACTTCGATGCTATGTTGACTCCTCTGAATGTCAATATGTTACGTTTTTAACGGTGTCAAAAGTTTTCTTTCAGCACCGATTCTCGTTCACCTCTTTTTGGTTTTCTAGGCATTACTTTAACACTTAAATCTAAAAAAAAAACCTAGAACGTTAAAATCTATACTGAATGACAGACAGGAGAGCCAACATAACGTAGACGGGCAGTCTTATGTGAAACGCATTATGGAAGGGTAGATTACTGAATGTCGAAGTTTGAAATGTCGACGTATGTTAGTTCTAAAGTACAGGATCTCGATGTACGCCAGTTCGAAAGTTCACTGGAGCGAAGTATGCAAGGCCGACGTATCGTTAGTTAGAAAGCATACGAGTGAGTGCGATGTCAAACTTCGACATTCAGTAGCGGAGCGGGTCCAAGAGCGAGCGAAGCGAGCTCGGGAACTTGGACACCCCGACACGGACAATTTAGGTTCGAAGGGGTTGACGGGGGCTTCGCCCCCGTCAACCCCTTCGTATTAGGTTACTTTTAACCTTGCAGACGGAAATAGGAGCCCCGCGTAGCGGGGCTCCGTCGACCACCTCCCTCCCCCTATCGCACTCGTATGCTTTCTAACTAACGATACGTCGGCCTTGCATACTTCGCTCCAGTGAACTTTCGAACTGGCGTACATCGAGATCCTGTACTTTAGAACTAACATACGTCGACATTTCAAACTTCGACATTCAGTAGCGGAGTCATTATGGAAATATACAAGAAATAGACGATTAATACAAAGGCTGAAAGCGGTAGCTTTTACTTTTATTATCTTAGTAGTGTTTGTAATTGTTTTCTCTACTTCATTACACAATGTAAACATAAAACAATATGATATCAATTACTTGAAGTGCGAATCTTGTCATTACAACAACCAGATAAAGGAAATAGCAGCCAGAAGTGATTGATTCACTGTGTGTAAACAAAAATCAGTTCTTTTGTAATATCTATGCCTTCTAGGTTATGTGTGACTCAGGTTGTGAAACGAATGATTTGTTATAAGGGAATGCACACCTTTTACAGTTTCATATTAATAAACAGTATCATTTATAAGGTTGTTGACTTCGCTCAAATGATACAATGTATCTGTTTATAAAATCTAGTTCATTTCACTATGATTCTTTGTTACATTATCAATTCAGTAACTATATCTTCCTTTATGGTTTGATTTTTATGGATGGCTGTAATATAAATGCAACATCAGATGCTCTTAAAAATCTAGACATACTGTCTAGAGTGTTTGATCCCAGACGATCTGGCAACTAACCCTGTCTATATTTAGATGCATGTTTCTTTTGAAACTAGGAATGCAAATTGCATACACTTTATTCGGACGCCACACCATAGGTGATCGAGAAGAAAATGTTAGAATTTCTGGTCAATTTTATTAGGAATTAGGATAATTACTTCAGATGTTTTTACTAATGGACTATAATCATTACGATTGTCTCGTGCCACAGTTCGCGTCTGCTCGTTTTCAACCAATTATGATACTCTAATGGATTTAAAATGTAAATCCAAATGAATGGTTGTAACAAAGTTTAATAAAATTTTAAAAAAATTGTTTCTACTACGTTAGCATGACTCCTAAAACGTACAATAAATTAGTACCTCTTGCTAATTACACGACGATAACGAACACTTGATCATAATTGTTCTAAACGACACTTTGAATTACATAGTTCTCTTCAAATCTGACTAATTTACAACTGCATTATCTCAGATGCATTTATCTTATCTCGTCATATCATGAAGCGGTATTTATTTGCCTATAACTTGTATTATCTGTCGTTTATTTAAATATTTACTTGTAACACTTATGGTGTTACATTTTTTATTTTTAGTCTCGAAATGATATTTGTAGTTTTTGTTTAAGTAATCTTAATTTTTATTTTTTTAACTTTTTTTAAATTGTTTTCTCTATATTTAAATGTAGACGAATATCAACACGTTTATGTCTCAAAATATCATCTTCAGTGTGTAAATTGTCATCAACCGTAAACAAACTTAATGTGATGTTGTGGTTATCACCTTTCCCAAAAAGGGAATTAGCTATTCAAATAAACAAAGCCACGCTTCATATGTTACATACGAATTCACCATGTGCTAGGTACAACAATAGACAATTGATATTTTCAATATCCACAATATAAAGTAGGTACCTACTTCATTGTTGTGGTCTGCTACAAATTCTGTTGTCATTGTATAGTTTTATAGTAATATTATTGACACCATTTGGCCCTCTAAAAACACTATTTGTTGATGGTTATTCATCTGCTGTAATGATTTTCCTGTTTACAAAAGTACTCGTAGTACTTTTATTATTGTTACAATAGAATTTTGGATTAATATATCATAATTTAGTATTGTTGAATAGTCTCAGTTCAGCTGCTATGCTTTAAAGCAATTTATTTCCTGCAAATATTTCTGTCTAGTACCTACCATAACTATACTCAGAACCATTATTGCTTACTATACATACATGCATAAATTCATGCCTTTTTCCCATAGGGGCAAAAACTACAGAACACCACGTACTACGATTACTACATATACTTCTTACTTCATCCACGTTCATACATCTGGTCATACATGCACGCCGGTTGCGAGTACTATGCACCTGACCTTTTGAAAAACAATAATAAGATTAGTGTATCTCCTACTAGGATGTCTCCTGGCGTTTCTACTAACATCCGCCTTATAAATTGCTTACTATACAATTTTGCAAATAAGTGTAGGTAATGTTAGCAAAATATTACTTCAACTTTCCAGCAAAAAAAACAAAAGTAACCTACTTGCAAACTATTTGCGTAACTAATCACCCAATAAATAAATAAAAAAAATAAATAAATATTAGAACATAAGTTAGACATTAGAATTGAGTACCTCTTCAATTTTGTCCAACTAGCGTTTACCGCTTACACACCACGGAAAGTGTTACCACATGTTGTTTTCCATTTCCATTACTATTAAGGAAATCCTAATACATTTTTACCTCTATAACAGTGATTTAGCACAATTATAAATGATGAATTCACATTGGCCGGTATAGCATCACCTTGACCAATTTCTTTATTTTTTCCTTAAATCGTTTATCATTATTAGCTTCCAATCTTAAATCATGACCATGGTTTTTGCTGACAGTACAATATTCGTAAAAACATTTGCAAAATATTTTCAACCTTGCTCATTTTTTATTGACTTGCCTCGATTGACTCAGAAAAAAAATGATTCTAAGTATTTGCAACAGGACTTCTATCGGTGGCTTTATTGATATCACTACTAGCCTGGTTACCAAAAATACCATGATAAACATCATTCCTTCACTATCTCTTAAAACTTCTCTTTGCTAACTCCGACAGCGTATATCTATTGCCATTTTAATGATTCAATCATTATTGACAATAACAAATCGTTTATAATCTTTGAAGTATCACGTGCAGTAAAACAATTCAGGGCTGTTAAAACTTTCTCATGTAATACCATATAATTGTCTCCATCACGTGGGTTCAGTACTTCAGTCTCATGACTAATGGCATAAATTATATTGCTGTAATCAATTGATATTTCAAACCGTTTAGGTATCTCTTCAAACTATTTCGATTTTTTTCTACGATTTGGTCATATGGTCTTGTAATTGTGAAAATCTGCTACTTATTTATGAGTGTAAGGCAGTCATAATTCTTTTGAAAGTTCTGATGAAACAGAACCTTTGATGATTTATCTTTTTAGTAGTTATCTAGTGAAACAACTATCTCTATTTTTCTCACGACGACGACGTTTCCTCAACAAAGCCAGCATTGATGTTATGAAATACAAACATAATATTCCTATTCGTTTTTCTCTCTCATTAGATGTTACGCAAAATTCTGTCAATGACATACCAAAAAGCCATATTCAAAATCACCTCTTCACTCCAAAGACCGCTGTTTAGCGATTGTAATCAAAATATAAACATATTTTTATTCTTTTCATTGGGTGTAAACATTACTACCTGTATTATTTGTAACACCTAAATATAAACGTACTATCACTTCAGTTTCATCCATATACAAATACATATCCCATAGCAACACTTATCGTGACATAGAACATTTATCAGCTGTGCTAAAAATTTAGTAGTAATCTTTATCATCTGTCACTGCTTAATCAATCAGTTAAACCGTTTGAGTCTCAACTGTGACTAAAGTAACATGTTTAGAAATATTATCTTCTGAATATTACTCTTTATCGATTTCATCGTTTCCATTTTATCGATTTCTGATGCTAATATAGGGTTCGTTCTCGTAAATGAAAGAAAAGGCATAGTTATTTACTTCATCACTAGCATGGCGAATTTATGGTTTAACTTTTTTCACCCCCTCTTTTTGTTATCCAAGTGATAATCTTTACCATGCAATAGGCTAAGTTACCATAAACTCCTCCCTCCTAAACCGCTGTCGCCCAATCAGCTTGATCACTTAAACAATGTTAATGTAAAACGTCATACATGTGAATATTTTCCAAAGGGATTCTCAAATTATTATTATCAAGAATGTATGACAAGTTAGGATTTTCTACATCTATTTTTACTTTATTCTTTCTTATCTTTGTCTAATCTTGAGTATTCTCCGGTTTATTTCGATCAATCTTGTCATTCTTATTTTTTGACTCTCATATCCAGTTTTCATTCAATGAATATTGTAGTTTTTGACTAAAATTGGTGTTATTAACTGCGGTCCAATCTCGAGGATAATGTTGGATAATGAGGTTATCTATAAAAGGCTCTAATAGGCCATTTGATAGTTGTGAAACTAGGACATATTTAAATCTCATATGAAAAAAAGCGGATTTGTCGTTGTATTCATGACCGTAAATTATTTCTAAAAACGCGCACAGGACTGTACATAATTCCAATTAACAACCAGCATAGTTCATTTACAAGCCGTCAAATTCACTCAACCATTGAGCGACCACCGATCACAATTGACATGTATAATGGGAGCAAACGTGGCTAATGGGCAGCCATCGACGGAGTTCACGATAGCTTAGCTAGCCTAAGTAAGGTCAAGTTAGACCGGGATACTAGGACCTGGTAGGTAACAGTGCTTTAAGTAGTAAGTTTTTCAAGTGCAGTAATGCATCTGTTGTTTAATGTATGAATGATAGTTTCATAATACTTGATCTGTTAGAACTGTAGGTTTAACTACTGTCATAAGAGTTCATTGAACTCTTATGACATAGAGGATACTATTGTTAGGCTCTAGGCAAAGGGCTGATGAAATTTGAGATATCTTGATAACTTGATAACTTTAAGCCGCATAAACGTCTCTTATCTATAACACCGAGTGGATAAAGTATCGTTTTGGTAACATTTATGTAAAGTAGATGTTGTTTTCTGTATTATTAAGATGTGTAAGATTCAATCCAGTCTTCCATTTGACCAGTTTGTGGAAAAGAATAATATAAAGAAGCAATTTATGGAAATACCCGTATACCCTACATAATTATTATCTTTGTAAGATTCACTTTCAGTGAAGTAATCGTAAAGATAACATACCTACAATGTTGTTGAAAGAGTTGATAAACCTCCGAAGTAACACCAGGAATGCAGAAATTAACAAATAGTAAATGAACACACAGAGGACAAGCTTGATGATCAATGATAGCTTTTCTGTACGAGACGAGACATATTTCCTGCAGTGTTTGATAAAATTAATATAAAAAAAAACAAAGATTACAAAAGAGATTTTTTCAAAACTATATACCGCTGCCGTAGATGTCTTCCGTCTTAGAAAACGCGTCAATCGAGCACCCTACCCACACAACAGTTGACTTAACTAAAACAATACAACTAACCACGTCATTCTAGAACGTTACATTACATAACGGAGCCACTGAAAGACAAACCCATGAAGCTGAAACAAATGCAGTTATAGTAATACACGTTATTATGTATAATGCACAGACATGACGCGAGATCTACATTGTATGGAACTGTTATGTGCATCGTTGTAAATGCATTTGTTCTTAGGTACGACAATTGTTGTAGAGTGCATCCTTATTTTATACATTCAAATGCGGACTTGGAAAATATTTACTACGTTACAACTTGCTGCCTCTTCCTTATTTAGAATGAGAAAGAGTCTATTTTCTGTACTGTAGTTTCGTATAATGATTCCTTCAGTTTTATCATCGTTATCTGTGCTTTTCTCAACATAAGCATCCACCTTTTCATGCCATTTCTCTTAATGTCATGCCAATTTAAAACTACCCGACAATTACGTGACAACAATTCAATCCATCTTGCTATTTGCCTTCTCAGCTCTATGTGCTTAATCATACCCATCATTCTTTTGGAATTCTTCTCCACCTGCCGCTATCTCACCTAGCCGTTTCCCTACATTTGCTGGATTCATTAATATTATAATTATTATAAATTGATAACAAATCCGGTAGGCACACAATGTTTTTTTAAATCGCCCATATCTCAGCTCTGCTCATGAGAAACAAAAGCGTGCATACTACGCTGTACATTATAGTTATAAATATACACTATCTACGTATAACGGAAAACAACAAGAAGTTATATGATTATTTAACTACCTTCGCTGAAGAGAACACGTCTGCCACACAAAGCGATCTATAGAAATCATTGTTCAGAAACGGCGCCAGTCATAATCTAAATAAATGCATTTAACTAAGATAATTTTCATGTTTTCTTATCGTAAAAGCGAGTCGGCGAGACATGATAATATGAATTGCATTTTTGATTATATCGATTTATCGTAGGGTTGTGAGAATCGCTGTTGTTGGGTGACACTTGAGACGTCATTTATCATCAATGTGCACTGAAAAGTGAATGTATCGTGATTAGTATTCGTAACATCGTTGTAAGCTGTCATCGCCGTCATCATTAGCTTGTGAAGAATATGTTAGGTTTCCATTGGTAACATGATGAGGCTCATAATTGGTGTTTTATACAACGTCACTGTTGTCAGTCTTCCGAAATTCAAGAGTGTGTAAAGAGATATCAATACCACAACTTTAGGTAGATTTCAGAATTAGCATTCTATCCATGACCATAACTATGATAGAATACTAAGCTGGAATAAACGCTTCATTAGAGTGAAATATAAGGACGTAAATATTCTGATGAATGAGATAGATAGCATAATATCAAGAAGTAGATGCACGTACCACTCTTCTTCTTCAACTTAAGAGCTACTCTCTTGTCTCTTCGCATCTTCCAGCCTTCTCTCTTGAAGGCTATCTCCTTGACCTCCTCATACGTTGCGATCTTCACTTTCCCCTTTCTTCCTTTCTTACTCAAAGTGACTGTCGTGACGTACCGCTATCGGTACTAATAAATCTACCTTCTAGAATTAATTTTATCGCACCTGACGCTACCTCGCCGTCATCTCGACGACGAGCCTCGCTCGAAATAATATTTACATTATTATTGTTTGTAATTACCTTTGCATGGACTAGTGACACATTTATCACAATTTATCAACCTCCTGACATAATTGTGATAAGAACACCTCAGTTTGTGATAATTTTACCTACTGCTCGTACTACTTACCGGAAGGTAAGATATGCGTCGTGTATTCACGAATTTTGGCACATCTTCCATAAAATTTTGTAAAATTTTGGACTTATGTCACTTTTGTAAGGGATATGTCGGTGTGAATTTAATATTCATACGTTTACTGGTATTAAGAATTTTTATTCTGTTGCTAGGTGTTTCACAATCTTGCTGTTTAATTCACATCGTGTTAAGAGCTTCCTCCATTGCATCGAAAATGTCACAGAGGTCATCAGTCAGAACTTTTTAAAGTTTGTCTAACAATTAACGTGTTAATGATGATGATTCCTTCACTAATCACTTAATCCTTTTGTGCCCTACCCAAACTAACGGTAGTTTGGGATCCAGAGTCAAGGATCTTCTCAAAATACGAGTCCAAAACTACTGTCTTCTGTATTAGAATTTAGAATCTTGACCTATCTATTCAGCAATAGCTTTTCAGAGCTCCTCAATGTTAAACCCTTTTCTGATAAGGCTATTGGCATCTTTAATTGGTACAGATAATATTGTTGTGTCCATATTCCACATGTTGCTAGGTCAATATATTTGTTGATCCTTTTTATCATTATAGTGATCCTTTTCAGATGAAAGCCCTAACTTAGTAAGCATCACACATTCAGATATTCTTTGAAAAGTCAATCGATGAATGAAAATAATCTATGGTTGTATCATGTTCAATCATCCATATGTCTTGTAGTTCAACAATTACTACAATAATCATATGCGCGATCAAGTAATCAATACTCTTTTGTTTATCTG
Source organism: Thalpophila matura (assembly GCA_948465475.1). Classification (NCBI taxonomy): domain Eukaryota; kingdom Metazoa; phylum Arthropoda; class Insecta; order Lepidoptera; family Noctuidae; genus Thalpophila; species Thalpophila matura. Next base: position 10,716,983 of record OX419201.1, on the reverse strand, counting down.
TTGTAACACGTGTCAGTAACATGTCTTAAGACCTATAGTCCACTCGACCGTATCAGATCATCAATCACAGTGATATCATATCTATCATATCGGGTACGCACTAAATTCAGTGCAATTTTTAACACGATACCTCTATTTTGATTTGAAATTGTGTCAGCTATTGAGCTGAAATTGTATCTTGTGGTTTATAAAGCTTGGTCTTTATCTGTGGGATTTCACCAGTAATAGTTTACCTACTCTGAAAATATTTTTAACACACCATACGATTAAAGATATTTATTTCTCAAAAGAATTACAATTAATTCACTTATAGAGAAAACTTTAAAACAATGTTAACTGCCAGCAGGCGTAGATAATAGTCCAGTCATTTAAGCAATCAACGAATAAGAGACAATAAGCTGAACCTCCGTAAATACTCACATTTTGGCGCTCTAAAAGTTGCCTCAAAAGTCTCACAAACTCACCATGATAATACAAGTGATATGTGATCCTCGGATCTAGTTGAGATGTTTCATGAAAGTATGGCGTTGACGGTTTTAATGTTGGTAAGACATATTTCCCAGTTATTGACTAAATATACAACTCACGCAGATAAAGAATGGGATTGAAAATGGCGTCGCCGCTATTGTCCGAGCGCTCTTACACTACTCTCTTTCTTACATTTGCAAGTGCTTGGATCTTTTATTATTGTTAAACTGTTTTGTAATATTTCAATCAATTTACTAGTTTTTAGCGTAGGTACTTCTTGTTTGTAATTCAAAATAGCAAATCGTTATCGTATTCAGTTTCTGCATAATTTTAATTTGCACCGTACCTACTCCAGTTGTCTTTATCTTAAATCTGTTTTATCTTTACAATCAAGTCTTATAATTTGAGGACCCTCCATGGTTCAAAACCGTCATAACAATTGAACACCTACAGCTACATTTATTATTAACTGAGTAACAAGAGTAAATCTCAGCTTAACTCAAGGTTGTCTATCAACATAGTTGTGTAAATATACTTATTTTAGTTATCTAAAAATGTACGTACCTATTCCGAAGTTACAAATCTTTGTGTGTGTTGGGTTTGGTAATAAGTAGTAATTCGCCGGTCACACTTTTCTGATTAGAACTTACGAAAATAAGTATATTTGTAAGGATAGCTCGATTAACCCGTCAAACTCCCGCTAATGAGACAAAATATATACTAGACTTGACAGGTTAAAGAGGCACAATATTATTATATACTAGCACTTCGCCCGCGACTTCGTCCGCGTGACCCACAGGAACTGCGCATTTTTTCGGGATAAAAAGTAGCCTATGTTACTTAGTGATAATGTAGCTTTCTACTGGTGAAAGAATTTTTTAAATCGGTCCAGTAGTTTCGGAGCCTATTCAATGCAAACAAACAAACAATCAAATCTTTCCTCTTTATAATATTATTATTAGTATATTAGTATAGACATACTTATATATTTACTTGGTTTTCTTTGACGAAATAAAGTAGATTACAAATTAATTTTAGCAAAAATGCATTTTCTTTGATTGGTCATTAAATTAATCCTTTAAAATCTTAATTAAACCCACAAGCCACACGCGCCTCTGTCCTGACATAAAACGACGTCCATGTTTGTTTTCAGATAAACACTGAAAATGTAAAACGAGATTAGAGATATGAGGGGTATAGTTTCAAAACCCCCTAAATCATCCTGAAGAAATTTTTCACAAGAAGGTTATTTGTAAAATGTTGTGGTAAACTTAATGCAATTAGCAAATATTTGATATTTATTTGTTTGTCATGTCATAGCAATAAAAAAAACGTGGAAAATCTAAAATATCTCTTTGCATTTTAGCAAAATTTGCAACTAACATTACTTTTTAAACTGATTTTACTGTGTATTTAAGTGGGTTATGAAAGTTATCGTATAGTCATATTGAAAGTAAAATTTAAAACTCTATGTTGGTGCAAAAATATGTAAATGTGTCCGAAGTCATTTTAGGGGGTTTTGAAATTAGTCCCCTCATATATAAAAATAAAGTATGAAAAAAGTACAAGAAAACCGCTATCTGGCTGAGGATTAACGTTATCATCAGAACAAAAAAAATAGGGTAATCGTAAAATATAGTGTGACCAGTCTGTAAAAAAATATTTTAATCTTTGAAGAGTTCATACTATTTCCAAGTATCGAGATTATAAAATATCAGATTTACAAGTAGGTATAAAACTAAATATACTGTTTTTTGGTTTATATTTAGTGTAAGTATCAGTGGCGAAGGGTCCCTACAATACGATTCCTCCGGCTTCCCTTTGAAAAGCAGCACAGGCAGTATTGCCTACTTTTATAAATATTAGCTTTTCGTGGCCAGGTAATCATTTGTAGCCGGGCTTACCTCTTACAAAAACTGACCCTTCGCCACTGGTAAGTATATAATTAATTAGCACTCAAGCCTACGTATTACTTAAATTAATAATTAGCTGATAGCTTACATGTTAATCTCACAGAGCTTAACATGGTTTAAAAGATATGTAGGTAGGTACAGGAATGTTTTTTGTATTATCTTTTAATACTAAAATTTATCTTATGATAGATATTATGATTGACGACCGCCTAGGCTTAGTTTCGAGTAGGAAACGCACATTACATTGTACTGGAGGTCTTTTTCCATTAATAATTCTGCACTCGCACATTATTGCTGTCTTAAAGGCGCGATTCCATTAGGCAAGTCTTGCATGCAAGTACGACGTCACACTTATGTACAAGTGATTTGAATCGAACATTTTAGTTGCAACTTGTTTGCAAGCTGTGGTTTCCACTATACAAATTTCAAATGTGACGTCGTACTTGCATGCAAGACTTGCCTAATGAAATCGCGCCTTTACTCACACCCGACGTGTGTGAGTAAAGACAGCAATAACGTACGAGTGAGAGAGAATGATTAGTGCCGCCATTTTAAATTCGCTTTATTGGCCCGGGTTACAACTTACGCTAGAAAAATGCTGTCATTATTTTGACATTGGCAGGTGCACAGTTAGAAAAAACTGGTTATAAGGATCGTGAGCACATGGTTATGAGCACATGGTGTTCTGTGTTTTCTGCGAGCGTGGTGAATTTCCTTGCAAAATACGTAACGTAAACTACCAATACATGACGCCAAAAAAAGGAAAGCCCGTAACACTGACAATATTTGATCGCCGAGTCAAAGATAACTGTTATCAATATCTTCACATCAGCCACATACATCATCATTCATCATGTTGACGGTAAACTGAACTGATTCTGTGTGCCATTTCGTTAAACTTCGTTGTCAGGTTAATATGTGTTTTTTTTTTACTATTCGTTTGATAATTTAATATTTTTACGTAATCTCGAAAACGTCATTATTTGTAGGAGGCTTAAGAGGGTACGCTAATTTGTGAATCTCGTTGTAGTTGTGAACGTTCAGTAACTTGAGTGGTAGCTAGATTGTGAATTTATTATAATAATCGTGATTAAATATATTTTTCTTATTTTGCAAAGAAAAACTAAATAAATTCAATAGAAATTTTATTTTAATTATTTGAGACAGGACGCCGCCATTGCACATAAAAACCAAAAACTCGCACTATTTCGTCCCGAGGAGTTGTGCGACATTCCATATTAAAAAAATATGGCCGCGCATTTTTTTTTATTGTATAATATTTTGAGTTGTTTGTGTCTTCTTATGCGATAATTATCTCAGTGTTTGATTTACGTATTTATGACACTTTCTTAAGTAAGATTAAGTCACGTATCGTAATCACTGTTAATTCCACAATCATATAATAACCAGAAAAAGAACTGCATCAATCAAAAATATCTAAACTTATGTAATTAAATTAAAAAGCGACTCGATTGACGATAACATTATCTTTTCAGCAACAAACAGTATTCAGTGTATCAGTGACGTGATTCTAGCAGTATTAATGGACAAATTGTGATTTATAAAATGTGTTTGCGAAGGAACAGTGGACGACAAAAGTGATGATGTCAGTGAGATGACGTGAACTCCGGCCGGTAGGCGGCGGTAGTGAAACTAAAAACATTCCCTTATTAAAAATTTTATCCAAGGGCCCAGTCGACACTAGCAAGGATATCTGCAAAATGACCAAGGGCCCTCGGAAAGTGAAACTAGTCATTGTAGTCAACAATAAGAAAGAGTGAGTATTCAATTTTTTATATAATCTCGACATCAGTGACGAAGGGTCCTTATAATACGATTCCTACCGGCTTCCCTTTGAAAAATAGCACAGGCAGTATTGCCTCCTTTAATTGATTAGCTTTTCGTGGCCAGGTAAGCATTTATAGTTTCAGCTTACCTCTTACAAAAACTGACCTTTCGCCACTGCTCGACATCAATGGGCCGAATAATTTTGAAGTATGATATCGTAAATGTAAGCATAAAAAATATAGGTGTGCTACACAATATTTATATAAATTAAATTATTTATTGATCTGTATTTATTATGCGCAAATATAACATTTTGTGGGATTCAAAATGTTCTAGGACTATTGTATTTTAGATTCAATATTCGCTTACGTTTACGATACTATACGTCAAAATTATTCATTCTAGGCTCAAAAGCATCAGCACGCGTAGCATCACCAATTCGATCTCTATTCTACCAAGAATAGTCCTTTCTATTCAACTCTTTCGTTATCTCTTCTGCCCCAGCACGCGGCGACCCGTGCTTGGCTTTCTCGAATTTTGTCGACTGAAGAATAGAAACATTTCTTCTCTTCATTTTTAACATCGCCATTCTTAAATCGATATTAATATTTCTACAATCTATCATTTTGTTTATTCTTCCGTCGACAAAACCCGTTTCTATTGTCATGCTATGTACTATTCTACTATTGCAAGACATGTTTATAAACTAATATTATATTTACTAGAGGAAACCGTGCTTAAAATTATCTTCAACAGGAAAATATATGCGGTTATACCTATTCCTATAGTGTGTTTCCTACATTAAGGGGAAGGCAATTCATTCGTCTTGCTATGCTGTCACCATGCACAAGGGTATAGCCAGGATTTTGTTCAGGGGCAGACAGGGAAAAAAAAATACATAGAGGAAAGGTGTACGAAATGATCCCCTTAGGGAGAATGCAACTTAACGTGAAATAATTTATGAATATCTCCGCCGAATGTTCCCCGACTCGGCTCCTAAGGGTCGTAGCGTGATGTGTACGATACGACCCTTAGGAGCCAGGGGGTGGAACCGCGTGGAACAGCTAGTTGTTTAAAAAGTTAATGGTTTTGAGCAAAAATGTTTCCTGAATGTGTTACACGGTATTTACACTTAGTACAAAAGTCAGGATAGTATCATTATTCTTGATTTAGTGCTATGTAGTGTGACTAACAAGTATCAATGGACGAATAATGTCAGAAAACTTTACTATGTAAGAAATACTGTAAGCAGTAGGTACATGTGTTTGTAATGAGTAAAAAGTATTTACCATACACTGTAATAATCTACAAGTGTCAAACTCCTCATTAGAATCTATGCTAAAGCCGTCTTCAGACTACACTATACTATATAGCATTATAGCATAAAGCTCATAGCACGACAATACTTACGACGACATAAGCGACATAGCGACTAAAACTGTCTTCAGACTACGCTATACTATATAGCATTATAGCGTATAGCACGAATACTTTTGAAAGAACAATTGCTGTACTTTATAGTTTTTAGTGACGCGTCACTATTGACAATAAAGTACAGCAATTGTTCTTTCAAAAGTAGTTGTAAATTTTTACGAAACATTATGAGCGGACAAACTTCAAATCGGCCATCATAAAGTGCCGCTGATATAATATCAATAAACCTGCTATTCCCAAAGAAACGTCAAATGGTCAATAGGATAGATACATCTCATAGGTCGATTCGGCCAGCCTGGTTTAAAATTTTCTTAAATTATACAGGGTGAATTTTTCAAGTCGGGTTGGATGGCCAAATCCGAAACTATGAGAAATAGCGAAAAACGCTCAAAGGAGCCTCGGGGCCGATTTTGTTAAAACCAAAAACAGCATCATTAGATTATTGAAAAATCAATTGTTTTAGCCAGGAATCGAACCTGTAGATATTGAAAAAAAACACCCCCTGTATTATTACACTAGTCAATAGTGTCGCATAAAATAAAAGGATCAAATTTTGGGAAGTAATGACATACGGAAAAATAAAGGAAAGTGTTGATTTTTAACAAAATACTATTTTATTTTTCTTACATTAGGTAGGTACGGTACTATTTTAACTTACCTACCAAAAAATACAAAACAGTGTGCACCCAGTAGTAATCATGTGGTAATCATCAATAAAAAATATTGGCGCCAATTCACTTTCGCGTTCTAGACATGTTCTAATTTCAAAAAATGTTTGATCTATATTTTAATTAAAAAAAAAACAAAAAAAGATTTTGTGAGCCTGAATGCGGATAGAGACAGAACAGAAGTCGAGTCAGATGGGTAGGTATTAAAAAAAATCGAGCATCATGATTGTTATAGGTACCTACGGGCAATGATTTTTTTTTTTTTTTTTTTTTTTTTTTATTTTTTTTTTTTTTTCTTAATTTACATAGATCACACAGTTATGTACTCGCCAAACTGCTAAGTTTACTGGCGAGATGCGCTCTTTTTTAACATTATATAACTTACTTAACTAACTTAAATTAGTCTTTCAAATGAAACAATATAACATGTTTTCTAAATAACTGCTGCTTGCATTCATGGTGTGGGTTTATCTCTCGGTGACAGTAGACGTTGACTGATATCTTATTATTTTATTTGCTTTTTTTTTATTTGCTTTGTGTTCCATGGCATTATGTATGAATACTAGAAAATATAAAGCAGTTTATTAAAAATCAACACTTTCTTTTAGTTTGCGGTATGTTATTACTTCCCAGAATTAGATCCTTATTAGCAACACCATCGGATAGTGTGTGATACAGTGTTTTTTTTTTAAATCAACGTTGTCGATTCCTGGCTAGGAAAATTGAAAATCTAATGATGCAGTTTTAGTTTTTATCAAAATCGGCCCCGAGACTCCTTTGAGCGTTTTTCGCTATTTCTTATAGTTTCGGATTTGGCCATCCAACCCGACTTGAAAAATTCACTCTGTATATAGTTCTAAAAATAATCACAGACGCAAAGAATAAAGATTCAAGCATTTCATTTGTGTTAAATTACAAAAAAATAAAAATACATAATTAAATGAACGACAAACCAGTCATCCTTGGTAGTTGTCATCGCAGCGGATACAAGCCATTTTCTCCCTATTATTAAGTGCAATTAAGATGATTTTCCGATTGCATTAGCATATAATGGGTTACGTCGGTTCATTCATGGTTTCCATTCAAGATATTTGTAGTACTTGTGTAAGTATTCATATTTATGTAACGCCCGCTGTGTTACTGACGTAGTTTAACTAGGCTTGTTCTTATTTTACTTTCAAAAATGTTTTTTAATCCTACTAATATTATAAACGTGAAAGTTTGTGAGGATGTAAAGATGTATGGATGGATGGATAGATGTTTGTTACTCTTTCACGCAAAAACTACTGATCGGCTTTTGATGAAACTTTACAGTTATATAGCTTATACATCAGAACAACACAGGCTACTTTTTATCCCAAAAACGCGGGCGAAGCCGCGGGCGGAAGCTAGTAGTAGGTAATATAAAAATATCTGATAAAAAAATACAAAAATGCATCTTTTAATTTAGCATTCTTAAAAGTATGGTTCTGTGCGAGCGAGAGAGGTGAGAAAATGTGAGAGCCCTTAGCAGAGCCCGAGAGCAATACAAATTATTTAAAAAATAGTAAATTAAAAATTAAAAAAACCCGACTGCCAAAAAACAACTAAAAAGTTCAAAACAAGAGCACTTTTCAAGCAGTCTGATGCAGTTGGTGGCAATTATTTGTGTTAAATCTTAGATTTTATGCCACCAACTGCATCAGACTGCTTGAAAAGTGCTCTTGTTTTGAACTTTTTAGTTGTTTTTTGGCAGTCGGGTTTTTTTAATTTTTAATTTACTATTTTTATTTTTCACTTTTTAGTTTTTAATTTATGTTTTCGTAATCTTCTTTTCGAGCCCTTCATTTTGATACCCCACATGATAGGTTTTGAATGATTGCTTTGTTAAACAACTTTAAATCGTTATATATCCTAAACTATTATTTAAAATGAAAAATGATAAAAGGAACCTAAAGATGATTTTAAAATACCTATTCAATGGCACCCCACTTGACATAGTTCATCAACTTTTTTTTTTTTCATTTTGACAATATGGCGTCTGGTTGTCGCTGTGGTGAATTTTGATTACTGTTATGTCTTTAGTGACACTCGCAAGGTTAAGACGAATCGATTGACGTAAGAATTATCAAAATCGGCCTACGCATTTGGTCTCTAGAACGCCACATAGAAACAAACATACATACATACATACATACATACATACATACATACATACATAGACTGATAAACACATTACCCTCCGTGCGTCGCGCAGTCGGGTAAAAATAATCATCACAATGACAGCTAATAAACGCTGCTGTCAATTAAAATCATTTCAAGTCTGTCATCAGAACGTGGCTTGCTGAAGCGCCAAGCATTCCACAGTTTCTATTTATTAGTCTTCATTCACGAGTATTTCTATACACATTGCAATTTTATTTTATGCTTAATTTTATAGTTATTTGAATGAATAGAGATTTTCTGAGTTCTTTTAAGAGATAGGTACCGCAGGGTGACAGTCGGTTATACACGGAAAGTAACTAGTGATGGACGACTGTTTCCAAAACACAATCGAATAAATCGACGATATTGTAAGATGTTGAAATTAGCATTGAAAATTGCAAACGATTTTTATTTCCAATCCAATTTTATTTGTAAAATACTTTTAATTCGAAATACATGCATAAACTGCTAAAATCATAATCCTTTCTTTGGGCTTTGCCGTCGGGTAAATAACAAAATTTTGTTCTGATGAAGAAAACAAAAATACTTAAGTACATGTAATGTAAAATACCTGTATAATTACGCCCACCACTAGTGTATCTCTTTTCTGCGAAATTCCTTATTGCATATTGTTTACGTACTTAAAAAATGTCTACTATAAGGAAGAAAGAAAATATTCTATTTACGTTAAGACTGAATTAAGTACTTTTTATAATAAAATTAATCGCAGATCGGAATCCGATGGAAAATGTATTGCGAGTATTTTATGTGTGTTATGTATGCTATTATGAGGGTACAATGTGTGTCTAGGTCCCACTCAGGGTCGGTGCCCATAAACGGTGCTAATCTAATGACAAAAAAATGTTTTCCGTTTTTTTTATGATTTCGTATGCAAACACCACCATCGAGGGGTAAAATGCTTACCTTGCAGTGGCGAAGGGTCCCTACAATACGATTCCTACCGGCTTCCCTTTGAAAAATAGCATAGGCAGTATTGCCTACTTTTATTAACCAGTTTTTCGTGACTAGGTAAGCATTTGTAACTGCGGCTTACCTCTTAAAAAAACTGACGCTTCGCCCCTGTTACCTTGCATTGATGACAAATGATCTCTTCAATATGTGATCCACGTCGCTCAACAGGGGGGTGATTCTCGCGGGTTCGATATTGATATCGAATTCGATATATATATTGCAACAACTGTCAAAATCCCTACCATTTTGACATTTGTTGCGATATATATATCGAATTCGATATCAATATATCACCCGCGAGAATCGCCCCCCAGGGAGGTGATTCTCGCGGGTTCGATATGATTTATCACCTTCGATATATATTGCAACAACTGTCAAAATGGTAGGGATTTTGACAGTTGTTGCAATATATATCGAAGGTGATATCATATCGAACCCGCGAGAATCACCCACCAGGTGTTTATCTAACAGTTTGATGCGTAACAGGACATACAGCAAGTACTAGTGCTAGTGCTAATAACATTGTCTAGGTGTGAGTTAAGAATGAAGCATTAGTATTCGAGATTGCTATCTTGTAAATTCAAGTTACATGAAGTTACAAACTGATTGTGTGGAAGTTTCGTAACCTCATTCAAGTTCCTGTTGAATGGCTTGTCGCTTAAAACAATCCTATAAGAATTAATATCATTGATTTAAACAAGAATCATGCTACTTCAGACTGTATTTTAACAAACATGACAAAGATAGCAGATACTAAAGAAGTAAGGTAGTGAGATGGGATATCTCACTCAAATCTGGAGCAGCCCGACTGGGGTACTACCTTCATCTTACAGAATACCACAGCCAAATAACGCTACTCTTCGGTAGTGTTGTGTTCCTGTGGTGAGTAAGGTCGCCAGAGCTCCTGAGGATGCGCTGTGTTGACGGCGGGGGGCTTCCTACTTGGCCCTTGAGCTGTCGGCACAGCGTATCCTCATTTTAAAAGGATCGGCAACGCGCATCTGATACTCAGTATTGCAAGCGTTTCGTAGACTAAGGTAACGTCGTATAAAAAAAATAGACTTAGACTTAGAATTAGAGGTAAGACCGTCTCTTTTCTCGATCCAGCTAAAGCTATTTCAGAAAACCTTGATGAAACGATTAGCCAGTAAGCAAGGTTGTTAACAGCTGACATCACGACACGCGTAAGCTCATTTACTTCACCCCTAAACACAGTTTAAACCATTCACACTCAATTTACCATTGAAATAGTAAAACTACTACAAACCAAATGAGTAATGATTGCTAAACGCGGAAGTGTCATAACACAGCACGCGATTTGTGACGTCCTTGGCCGGAGGAAGAGCGTCATTTGCAGTGCTGTCAAGGCCGACTGACCGTGAGAGTTCGGCCTATAGACTGATATTTGTAAAAGGTGCATAATTATTGTAATAGCGCGTTTTAGGCTGAAGCTACATTAGGCCGCGACGCGAACTGCGGTACATAAGCGATTAAAACAAAACACAGCAGATTTACTAATCAGGCTTTCAAAATCTGGATAAGGATAAGAAAATAAAATGGAAAATCAAAAGGTTCAGGGTTTAGCAGAAAACAGTATTCGTTATGGGACCTGAGTGGACCTGACTGATAATGAAAATATCCTATGACATAGTCTTCTTAAGATGACAACAATGACAATCAGAAATAAGGAGAGAAGCCTTCTTAAAAAAATTCGTAGACCGCATCATCGCTTAACATCAGGCGAGATGGCGGTCAAACGCAAGCCTATTTACAAATAAAAAAAAATAAAAAAAAAATAAAAAAATGACAAGCATAATATGAAGATAAATTTTTGTGCTTCTTTTAAGGCATATTGCGCGCATGGAGGATTGTGAGATTTGACATAGTTAAAGTTTATATTATATGGAGAAGAAGGAGTGCAGAAAGCTAAAAATAACCTCAACAAAAACGGTCAAACTTAAAAATGTTATGAATTACGATCGAATTTCGACTACTGGGCGACTACTATAATAACTATAGCCAAAAATGAAAAAGTACGGTATAGGTAGTTGGATTTACAATTATAACCCCTGACATTCTCACCCTTGCATCACAGTATGTCACACAAAGATTACTCTGATCATAATAAAAGATTCCGCCACAATTTATCCAGTGTTTTTAAACATGGTCAGTGGGACGAAATAACACGATCGCGTGTTTCTTGTCATTAACCGATTATAACACACGATATGGCATCGGCTATGAGCGATTTATCGACTTTATAAACGAGTTTTTCTCAATATTCGGTCGCCAAATTGATTTTTCCATATTTCGCATCTGCAACTGCAATTACGCACGATTCAAGAGCGGGCTACATGGTGAAATACGCAACAGTTGCAAGACGCAAGGCTTATTGGTGCAAAGTTGATGCTAATCGAAGCGTTTTGAAAAGCCAATAGAAGCTAAGGGAAAGCTCATGTATTCTCAAAATTTCGCGCGAAGCCATGCTTCTCATTCTTTGCTCCTGTACAAATTAAAACATTATGCAGACGAGATAAGGTTTCAAATGCAATGTTGAGTGCTCTAAAAACTGCAACTGGCAGCAGCGTCTTAACACTTAGGGTCATATTACAGAATCTAACTCAAGAGTCGAGCATTACTTGAAACTAGTCTCAAGTAATGCTTGAGTCTTGAGTAATACGACTCTTAGAAATCCCTTAAGACTTAAAATATAGGCAGCCAGCCTAGCATGAGTAGCATGACCACGATAGAAATGGGTTTTGTCCACAGAAAAATAGACAAAGTGACAGATTGTAGAAAGATATCGACCGTTTTATGCATACAATGAAGAGAGGAAATGTTTATATTCTTCAGTAGACAAAATTCTGATAAGCCAAGCACAGATCGCCGCGTGCTCGGGCTGAAGAGATAACGATTTGGATAGAAGAAAATAGTCTATTCTTTGGTAGAATAGAGATAGAATTGGTCATGCTAAGCATGCAGGACGTAGCATTCAATCAGTACACAACTCTGGAAAAAACTTTGTACTTCGGGCGCTTCCCGCTTGTCGCTTGCACCACACGACAATTATGAATTAATTGCCATTATCCCCAATGGTGGGAACTGTACCATTCATTCATGTTTAAACCAGGTTTTTATTGTTACTATATTTAGTACTTTATTTGTTTTAAAAGATCATTATGTCGTAGCTGTTGGATGTTCGTTTGAACGCGCTAATCTCTGGAACTACCAGCCGGATTCGAAGAATAATTTTTGTATATGATAGCCAGATTTATGAAGAATAGTATAGGCTATTTAACATCACGCTACGACCCTTAGGAGCTGAGCAACGGAGGTGAAACCGCGGAGCACAGCTAGTTTAGCAATATAACCTTCTGAATAGATGGACAAAGAGTATATTTTAACTCTTCTGACCTATAGGTTGAAAGCGATGTACCGCAACATAGTACGTACAATTAATTCGTGACGTCACACGCGGTATGTTCGTCGCCATAGAGCACAGCCATGATTACGGTAATGACGGGAAACCATGGCATGGCTTCCGCGTGAAACAACCAGTCATCGCCGACCACCATCATTACTGGGACAGCACTGTCATCGTTGGCCGGTACAACAGTCTGTCAGGGCCCCAAGTCTGCTATTGCAATTGTATAAGAATGGTGTCATAATGACATCGTAACTGTCAAAACCTGTCGCGGAGTGCCTCCCTCCCTCTGTCCTCTCAGGCCACGGCTAACATGTCCCTCATGTTAGCCGTGGCCTGAGAGGACAGAGGGCCTCCGGACACAAACTTGATGGAATAAAACACTGCAGGATGGTTGAAGGGGTATATTGCGGCGAGGCTTGTTTAATTACACTTTACAACTGGTATATAAAAATAACTGTTATAAAAGAGACTGTTGCTTATAACATTGCACAAATTGTTATAATAATAGGTAGTACCTACAGCGGTTCAGCGGTCCACGACCGGTTGGAGACCAGACAAAGAATGGTAAAACAATGAAATAAATGCATAAAAATATGAGATGTTCTAATTTTGAAAGAAGTTCAAATCTGGAAGAATGGAGTGGATGAAGTGGCCAGTAATGGAAGATTGCCAGCAGTAAATGATGAATGAAGGATGACTCCGTCACAAACCTAAGCGGTCATTGGCTTAGTGACTATGTCTTTGCTCATTGGTCAAAACGATGTCATTATGGGACCATTCTGACACGATACTGACAATTGCAATGCAGACTTGGGGCCCAGGACTCGGGGTGCTGTTACGAAGACAAGTTTTGATAATAATATGTGTGTTTTAGATGGTATAATTATTTGTCAACTTTCACTAATAGTCGTTTTGTCGCTGACTTGTACTGTTAGGGCTTCGTGCGACAGAGATGACGCTAAACATATACAGCCAAAGCTAGCCGATTATCTCTAAAGCCCGTCACAAACGTAGCTATAATATATATTAATATATCGAGATATAGAAGTAGAAACGTATAGAAACGGTGACGTCATAGAAATATCGTGTGTGGTCACTCGAAAATTTATATAGAAAGTATGTCGTAATATGCCTTGCTATGATTCATATTAATATATATTATAGCTACGTCTGTGACGGGCTTTAAGCTCGATGTCTAATATGTAAATATTAGACATCGAGCTTAAAGCCCGTCCACCACAACCCGTAACCACATGCTATCTAATGCTATAGGTTGCTGTTAAAAATGAAGAAATGGTTAAAACTTAAAAAAATAATAGATAAGTCATTTAAATATTTTTTGTGACCCATATTTACCTGTAATCAGTTGCCTCTAAATAATGACTTTATTTTAGTCATTTACATCGCAGATGATGGTTTGATGACTACCTAAATGTAACACATCACACGTGGCATTCTGACAACCAAGGTTAGCAAATAATCGGAATGGGAGCAGCGACTTGCGCGACCCAGCGCCGGGCACGCCGCAATAGCGGCGGTAAGGCCCGTGATGAAAGAGTGGCTCGGGAGACGGCATGGCGCCCTTAGCTTCCGGCTTACACAGGTGCTTTCTGGACACGGGTGCTTCGGAAAGTACCTGTGCCGTATAGGCCGGGAGCCGACGCCCGGTTGCCACCATTGCGGTGACTGCCCCGGCGACACGGCGCAGCACACACTGGAGGAGTGCCCAGCTTGGGCAGTGCAGCGCCGTGACCTCGTCGCGGCAGTCGGAGCTGCGGGTGGCCTCTCGCTCCCGGCCGTGGTTGAGGCCATGGTCGGCAGCGAGAGCGCTTGGAACGCCGTCGCCTCCTTCTGCGAGGAGGTGATGGACGCCAAGGAGGCGGCGGAAAGGGAGAGAGAGGCGGTGTCCTCTCCTCGCCGGGGGTGCGGACGAATGCGCAAGCGACTCCCGCGCCCCCGGCGTAAGGTAATTGGAGGAACACCGGGGTGGTTTTAGTCAGTAAGAGTCTGACAGACCCCTCCGCCCTCCCCAGGGCGGGGGACATCCATGAGGATTTCCACCTCGAAAAAAAAAAAAAAAAAAAAGGTTAGCAAATAATACAATCATGCTGTTTTCAAAAGTTGTTCAAAATCTCTATAATTTTTTAGTAAAAGTGCCAATAGGTATATAGGCACAGGATAGCCAAATAGGATGGTTACCAGATGGGATGTGGTCAGGTTGAGAGCCCATCTGCTCGATAGTAGAACACTAAGAAGAGGGGAGGTGGAAGTAGGGAACCTTAGGGGCTGTTGTGTGAGTGGAGGTAGCTCTAATCAGTCTTTGACTATATTATCCACCAGTTTAGTTTATTGATCGAAGGCAATTTAACATAGCAATCGACTGGTAAAGTCTTAACACAGTGCCAAGTAATCCCTACTTATTAGAAATGCGAAAACCTACAACAGTTATAACCCAGTTTTTAAATAACTAAATTATTTAAACACGCATTTGTTTTATTATTTAGATAACCATACATAAACACGCTATCTTCTACCTTATTACGGAAACAAAGATAAAAACAATAAAAAGTGAACACTAAAATATCGTTTCCCCAACTTTATGACAACTGCACTAATAAAACGGGTAATTTTAAACACTAAATACGTTTATGAATACGTAGTTAGTATACCTATTATAAAACAATTAATTATTATCGCAAGGTACAACCCGTGGGAAAACCAAATGAAATCAAACCTTTATTGCCAAAAGATACGTTAGCACTTATCTGTAACTTGCGGATTTTGTAGCTAAAAGTAATGATTACAGCGATTATCGGATAGATAGGAATATTGGCGCTACTTATTTTGCAAGTCACTGTGTTAACTAAAGAATCGACACTCCTGAGTGTAATTCTGTACAGAACCTAAACAAAGAAAGGTACCGAATCTTCCTTAGCTCGCTTACCATGGGACAAGAGAGGAGGTATCTGGCGTAGTACCTATTTATGATACTACGCGAGATAACGTGAAATTCTACAAATGATACGAGAGACATTATCTGAAAACATTAGATCTGTCATTTGTCAATATTTAAGATTAGACAAAAAATACCGTGTAGTTATAGTTAGACATCAAACCTCAGATCATAGAAACAAGGGAGTGCCAAGGCGCTATTGAGCTTGATGATTTGCCCACATTGGGCGTAGTACAAAAGTACACGCTGGCGACGAACCGAACACGATCGATGATGTAAATACAGTGTTTTAGTTTAGTGCTAGTGTTGAGTGACGATTAACAGTGTTAGATAGAGGGTGTGCGGAATTTTTAATGTGTGAGGTATCTTTATATTCACGAGGGGCGCTTGTAATTGTGTTGAAAAATGTACTAAAAGTGGCGCCAGTTGTTCCCGTACTAATTTGCTATGATGGCATATCTCCTTTTTTCTATGATCTGAGCATCAAACCAAACGATAGACGGACGACGGATGTTTAGCGAAACGAGACATAGGAAATAATAGGAATTAAATTGTATGCACAATCAAAATGGCCTGTTTCAACAGCTCCAGATAAGCTAACTTATCTGGAAGATAATTTCATACAAATTCTGTTCCAATTTTGAATTTATCCGACGGATAAATACGCGGCCATAAATATTAAGCTTTAGAAAGAGATATCGGCTAGCTTCGGCGGACTGTCAAAAATGGTCGCAAAGATATTCGAAAATATTAATTTTCGCTATGATACCAATAAAAATCGATAAATTTGACAGTAGAGACTAGGTACCAAATATCATTATTATCGGATTGTTAAGACTTTGCGAGTTTTGCGACCGATTTCGGTCGTAAAGCGATCGCTATCTATGTCGAGACTGCAGGCCCTGAATGTCATTCGCTTCTACACAAATTGGACGCGTTTTCAGTCTTTTGAAGTGTCCGTATCTACATGTGGCATGTGCGTCAGTTTATTATCACTAATTATGTCGAGTAATTCTACTGTATCTATTGTAGTACGTTGGTGGTTCGTCACACGCCGTAGTGTAACTATTAGGTAATCTGCTGTAGTAATTCGTAACGTAGTACATGTTCGTTTGTTTCGTCAACTGGTCTTGTATTATAGGCTATTTGTTTGTCATAATCATCGTCTTCCTGATTAATCTTAATTTATTTATAGTCGGCGCAGTGTAGTCACGTATTCACTAATGGCCATTCCCGATAATCGATCTATCGGATCTTTACCCTACTAGAGATAAGTTTTTGACGTTACTTCCATAAAGCCTATGTCAAAAATCTATCTCTAGCAGGGGAAAGAGCCGATAGATACTATAGATGGGTTATTTGCATATATATTATCTTTCACTACCCTCGTCTCTTTAGTCTTCTTCTGTTTTCATCATGATTTGATTAAAATCAAGACCCTTGGAGAAGAACACGAAATATAGACCATACGTTTTATGAATGAAACGGTAGAAATGTTTCTACAATCTGTCACTTTGTCTATTTCTATGTAGACAAAACCCGTTTCTATCGTGTTCATGCTAGGCCGGCTGGGACGTGCTAGTCAAGTCAAGTCTGTTGTGTTCCACCGAAGATCCCAAAGGTCCTCCTTCATATGGCAGAAAACTTGTTCCTTAAGTAAGAAGTCGAACATATCTGAAAAATTCTTAAGACAGACAATTAAGTTACATAACTTCATCGTATTACTTTCAACCAGAACCCACACAATCCAGCAAATAACTTAGCAACAGTTTACATTAACTTAATACCAGATAATACCTACAGTTAGGCGCACAATATGGCCGTCCTTGCCAGCCCCGAGCCGCTAACACGGCCGTCACGCAATGCTTATGAAAATCACAAACATGTCGGCGGTTGCGTCAAAGGAATATGCGTTAGTTATTCAATGTAATTCTATGACACAATAAACGATTCGATTTAGTTTAGATACTATTGTGGAAGTTAGCAGACAAGTAATATTCATGAATGTCTAGACTTGGAATTATTAATAGATCATGCTATATTTGTGATTATGCAAAAAGGTGGGCAACCCTTGAAAGAAAATTTGACCAACTAGCAAACCTAGCTAACTGTGCGTTAAAAGTATCTAAAGATGTATTAAAGACCTATAGGAGTCGGTGGGCTATAGGTATCACCGAAAGATACCTAGTGATTTATCCTTCTCAAACCTTTAATCTTCAAAATATGATAATGATGGGCTCTTAGCTGTCATGTCCACAAACTACACACAAGTTGTTGCCACAAAACAACAAGTTGTCAATTAAAGCACGAGACTTGAATCCAAATTAATTCACTTAGGTTTCTCTACGATGTTGTTTTCCATAGAAGGCTACTATCACAACACCAAGCAGCCATGAGAACCAATAACACATAAAAATGTTAATTTAGAAAAATTCGCGATCGCAAATCGCGATCTGTATTCTGCGCGCGCGCCGTTTCGCGACTCTTGTGCGTTCGCGTCCTAAATATATTATTAATTGTCGAAATGCCGTACTGGCGGGGTCAAGCGGATCATTTGAACATGCGCGTGCGGCTAATTATTGTATTTATTTATACTAATGGTGCTACACATTGTTGTTAGTGGCTCAATTTGATGATGGGTCGGTGTTGCCAACTTTTTCCGCTGCGTGTAATTTTGAGCGGTTTTTACGCATGAACGCTCTTTCATTTAATTGTATCTCTATAGACTTTAGACATGGTTTTTTTGAGGTATGTATGAAACATAATTTATTATCATATCATAGCTGTCTCCAAAAACAGCTATTCATGGGGTGCATGTCCGTCGCCCAAATAATAATCTGTGAAAATTACTGCACTGATTGTTAGAGGCCTAACTACACACATCAAAAGTGTCTAGGGATCAAGCATTTTTATGCGGATTTCTTGAGATTGAGATGTGGCTTTGTAATAAATTTATGATTTTATAAATTTATATGGATCCTTTTTGGTGCATTTCATAATTTGAATCGGGAACTCTCAATCAAATTCGAGTAAAAGATGAAAATAAGCTGTCAATATTTTCCCTATAAAAACATACAACGCATTGAAGACATTATTAGTGCTACTGTTTCCCTACTACTGATTAAAACCAACGTTATTATGGAGCGGCGACGTCATTTAAGCAGGGAAGAAATGCTCAGAGCCGTGGGAATGATAGAAGCTGGTTCCCGGCAACGTACTGTAGCTTTAGCTCTGAATACAAGTCAGAGTGTTATCAGTCGACTTTGGACACGTTACCGAAGCATTGGTACCGTGGCTGAGCGCCATGGAGGACGGTATCGCTGCACCACACGGAGACAAGACCGATACATTCAAATCTTAACTCGAAGAGCTCCAACAATAACCGCCATGATGTTAGCCGTGAGGCTTCATCACTCTTCAGGGAACTTAATTAGCGACCAAACAGTCAGAAACCGCTTGCATGAAGTGAACCTTCATTCCCGAAGACCGCTACGGGTACCACCTATAGCAATGCACAATCGTAGGATTCGATATCAATGGGCTCTTGAACACAGAAATTGGGCAGAAGAACAATGGCGTTTCGTGTGCTTTTCTGATGAGTCTCGTTTTGGTATGAGACCGGATACAAGACGTATACGACACTGGAGAACCCCTGGACGCCAACAGCGATTAAAATCCTGCCAGGAAGTCCATCCTTATAGTGGTGGAACCATCATGGTATGGGCGGGTATTTGGATCGGCGGAAGAACTGAGTTGATTTGGATCAGAGGCAACCTCAACGCTCAAATTTATGCTGAGACGATTGTATCAGACGTCATCGTTCCTCTACAAGTGCAAATCGGTCCCTTATTTCAGTTAATGCATGATAATGCACGACCGCACACCGCAAGAGTTGTAAGACAGACTCTCGCCGCAGCTAACATCAATGTCCTGCCCTGGCCTGCTCAGTCGCCAGACTTGAACCCGATTGAGCATGCATGGGATATGCTACAGAGAAGAGCTCTGCCGAATATGGAGGGTATCCAGTCGCAAGAAGACCTTTTTTTGTTGTTGCAACGAACATGGGCGGCCATTCCACAGCGTGATTTGGATGAACTCATTTTGAGTATGCCAAACCGATGTTCTTGTGTTGTTAGTGTTCGCGGTAGAAACACGGATTATTAATTGTTTAAGTTACCCAATAAAATTTTAAAGAAAACTGTTATTTCAGTCTTTTTTTCGAACTTTAATGTTAGTGGTTCAAATGTCAAAAATCCCTTTATTAGGAAAATGGCAAATTTCTTTATTAATGCAAAGGTGACTTGGTTTATCGTTACTGTGACAAACGAAAACACTTTATTTGATAAATCCTTAAAGAAAATTTTAATTAATATCAATCAGGAGAAAAGTTATTGCAAAAATATATGTTGATCCCTAGATACTTTTGATGTGTGTAGTATAAAAAGTGAATTCACCTCGACGAGTGTACAACATTGTTGTTATACGTTTTTTTTAAAGCATATAAATTTGTCTAATCCGCCATGTCTTTGGCACTAATCGGATCATTGTGCTATAATCTTTCGTTAGAACTTTAGAACAGCTGCAAAGCTTTTACGAATATCATTGAACCCATTTATTTCTGCACCTCAATCACTATTCTGATGATTCGATGGTTTGTTAAGACTTCTTCATCATCATCATCATCATCATGATCCTGCCTTTATCCCAATTTATTTGGGGTCAGCGTATCCATACTTTTTTATTAAACTTAAGCATTGGCAGTGACAGCACAAGGGGGTGATTCTCGCGGGTTCGATATTGATATCGCATTCGATATATATTGTAACAACTGTCAAAATCCCTGCCATTTTGACAGTTGCAGCAATATATATCGAATGCGATATTAATATCGAACCCGCGAGAATCACCACCCAGGGCCGCTCAAGGCGTAGGTGTTATGTAAGACTAGAAAAGACTCTAGAAAAAACTCTGCCAAGCTCTTTGAAGAGCCATTAAGTTGTGATGATTTTGATAATATTTAGAGGGATTAGAAATTAATTATTCGCTTGCTATAACGGTGAAGGAAAAATATCGTAAGAAAACCTGCATGCCTCCATAAAGTTCTTGAAGGTCCAGGCCAGTGGTGGATTATGGCTTATTCCCTCTCATTGTGAGAGGAGGCCCGTGGCCAGCAGTGGGACAGTTTATAAACAGAGCTGATATTTTTATTGTATTATTAGGTGGTATTCAATTTTAAAACATACTAAAGTGGGACACAATGCACAACGGACTGGCTCTCAATAAAGCGCAAAGCTTTTAATAACATAATAATGACACGTGCGCTCAGTAATAACGCTAATAACGTTTTAGTATGTAATAACAAATAACCATTTACCTATATTTTATAACAGTTTACTCAATTCGTGGTATACAGGGTGGCAGGTTAGACAGTGTAAATATTTTAAGGGGTCATTGTACTCATCATTATGAACAACTTTTACTAGGGGACCAACCGGGAAATCGCAAAAAAAAAATCAGCTGTTCCATACATTTATGTTCACTTAACTCAATAAAATGTGTGGAACAGCAGATTTTTTTTTTTGCGATTTCCGGGTTGGTTCCATTGTAATAGTTGTTCATAATTATGAGTACAATGACCCCGTAAAATATTTACACTGTCTAACCTGCCACCCTGTATAATAAAGTGATTGGTAGGTACTTGTACACATGTTTCTAAGGTCCGTATTACAGAACGTTCCTCAAGTATTAAACTTCAATCGCTTGAACTCTGTTTATGCATGGAATCTGGGCCCCAAGTCTGCTATTGCAATTGTGTAAGACTGGTGTCATAATGATATATCATATAATTCTGTCAAACCTAAGTCAAAAGTTCAAAACCTTCGGTCATTGGCTTAGAGTAAGACTCTTTGGTCATTGGTCAAAACGATGTCATTATGAGACCATTGTGGTGTCACAATGGTCTGGCACTGATTATGACAATTTTAATACCAGAATGTGCTTGAAATATGCTTGAAAAATGTTCTAAAATACTTTACTCGAAACTAGTAAGTATTAAAACAGTGATCGGCACTTGATTTTTGTTCTGTAATACGGGCCTAAAACAAGTTTTTTTTGGTATTTTCAAATTAAGTATCATCTACGTAGGCAATTGAATTTAACGTGAAACGTTTTAATTAATGTCGAGCTAATTGAATTAATTAATTGATTCCGGTTTGAAAAGTATGTGTTCCGGTGTAATTACAGACACTGTATGCGATATTTCAGCTTAATAGTGTACTAGCACTTTGCCCGTGACTTCGTCCGCGTGACATGCACGTAGCGCCATCTAGCGTCCTAAACCAATTGTGACCGTCGAAAGTTATTGTTCTTTCCCTTGGAAACAGTACTTTTTTTCTGGATGAAAGGTACCCTATGTCCTTTTCTGTACCCCTGAAAACGTATATGAAAAATTTCGTGTTGATCGGTTTAAGCATGAAAAGCTCAGATCATAGAAACAAGGAGATATTTATGTATATCTTTGTGTAGAAATGCGAAAAGGCGCCACATTCACAATTCGATCCAAAATGTCACCCCAGCTCAAGTATGGCAATTCCTCAAGACTCTGGGTATTGGTAAGGCTTCAAGCAAGAGTACTCTTGACATGGACCTTAACGCACTCAATGCGCATTTTTCTAGGTCACCATTAACCCTTGACAACCTTATTAAATCTTCTACTCTCAACGATCTATCTAATCTTCCTCTGCCAGCAAGTACTTCCTTCTCTTTCCACCCAATTACTGAACTTGATATTAAGAAATCCTTCCAATCCATCTCCACAAAAGCGGTAGGGAACGATGGCCTTCAACTCCAAATGTTTCTACCTATTATAAACGAAATAGCTCCTGTCATAGCTCACGTTGTAAACTTCTCACTATATTCTAGCTCCTTCCCTTCAGCATGGAAGAAGGCCCACGTCCTGCCGCTACCCAAAGTTTCAAATCCCTCCTCGTTATCCCAGTTTCGTCCAATATCCATACTCCCAATCCTTTCCAAAGTCCTCGAGAGTGTTGTCCAGAAGCAACTGTCATCATATCTCTCCTCTAATGGCCTGCTAAGTCCGTATCAATCCGGTTTCCGTACTGGCCATAGCACTGTGACAGCGCTTGTTAAAATAACGGACGACATACGGCTAGCTATGGAAAATAAATGTCTAACAGTACTGGTTTTGTTGGACTTTAGCAGTGCCTTTAACTCAGTTGACTTTGACATTCTCCTGGGAATCCTATCCTCTCTTAATGTCTCTTCATCAGTAATTGAGTGGTTCAATTCTTATCTTCGGGGTCGGTCGCAGTCTATTCGCACTGACGAGGCTTCCTCCGATTGGTGTGATGTGACTGCGGGTGTTCCCCAGGGTGGCGTCCTCTCTCCTCTTCTCTTCTCCGTTTTTATAAATGCTATCACTAAGGTCTTGACTTCGAACTATCATCTCTATGCAGACGACTTGCAGCTCTATCGTCACTTTAAAGTTGAAGAAATGGGAGAAACTGTTGATGCCATCAATGGTGACCTTGAAAGAATCAACCTGTGGGCTAAATCTTTTGGGCTATTGGTTAATCCAACTAAATCTCAAGCTCTCATCATTGGTGGCAAATACATGTATAACTTATTGAATCACCAATCTCTCCCATCGGTAGTATATGATTCGGTGCCCATAGTGTACTCTAAAAGCGCGAAAAATCTAGGTGTTCTCATAGACTCCAACCTTTCTTGGGATGCTCACATCGCTGAAGTGAGCAGGAGGGTGTACTACTCGTTCCAGTCTCTTAAGCGTCTCCAAAAATTCTTGCCTTTTCAGACTAAGGTTACTCTCGCACAATCTCTTCTTCTTCCACTTCTTGACTATGCTGATGTCTGTTTTCTTGACGCGACGGAAGAACTCATAAATAAACTGGAACGACTGCAAAACCTATGTATACGTTTTATTTTTGGCCTCCGTAAATATGACCATGTCTCGGAGTTTCGGACCAGATTGAAGTGGCTACCGATTCGGCGTCGTCGAGATACCCATACACTATCCCTTCTTTATACTATTCTGCATAATTCTAATTCTCCTGACTATCTTCGTGAACGCTTTGAGTAC
The DNA here is from genome assembly GCA_948465475.1 of Thalpophila matura. NCBI lineage: Eukaryota > Metazoa > Arthropoda > Insecta > Lepidoptera > Noctuidae > Thalpophila > Thalpophila matura. Next base: position 10,693,057 of record OX419201.1, on the reverse strand, counting down.
CTCGTCCCCCGGGGCAAGCCCTGTCGTTCTGCTTCTTCACTTCTCCTTCGTATTCCACGACACAGCTCCAGCCGGTATAGTAGTTCTTTTACTATCAGTGCAGTGCGTCTGTGGAACTCACTACCACACTCTATACGCGACAGCCCTTCTCTGAACGTGTTCAAGAGGAGCATTAAGGAGCATTTCCTTTCGGAATGATATAGTATGTATTTTTTTATTTTTTTTTTGTAGATATGTATTTTATGTAGGTACGTATGTATGTATGTAGGTATGTATTTAGGTATAGTTATCTATTATAGTAATATATTTATTTATTTATTTTGGCATATCTATTATAACAAGTTTAAATAAAATTGTACACAAATGTTACCCTCATTATAGTTGTGTGTGTTACCCTCTCTCTATCGCTCAAAGGTTTGCTGGTAGAAAACTCAATTTTGAGTTAAGCTCGCCTTTGTACATACCATGTCATTACAAAACTGTGTATAATCATTATATGTGTGTACATTAAAGAATAAAGAATAAAGAATAAAGATATGCCATCATAACAAATTTGTACCGGAACAACTGATGCCACTTTTAGTACATTTTTCGACACAATTACGCGCATAATTAAGCGCTCCTTGTGAATAAAAAGATCTCCCACGCATTAAACATTCCGCACACCCTCGATCTAACACTGTTAATCGTCACTCAACACTAGCACTAAACTAAAACACTGTATACCATCGATCGTGTTCGGTTCGACGCCAGCGCGTACGTTTTTAATTTGACCAATTTGCAGGCATCAAGCTCGATAGCGCCTTGGCACATCTCCCTTGTTTCTATGATCTGAGGTGAAAAGATAACAAACAAACTTACTTTCGCATTCATAATATTAGTTAGTCTTTGAGCTCCCTAAGTCAGGGTTGAGCTACTACGATACTCAGCACATGTACTTTTTACAAGATAAATATTTTACTTCCTTAATAAATTTTTTTTTTTTTTTTTTTGAGAAAGCAAACAGATCCGCAGCCCCTCAGATCATAGAAACAAGGAGATAAGCCATCATAGCAAGTTAGTACGGGAACAACTGTCGCCACTTTTAGTACATTTTTCAACACAATTACAAGCGCCCCTCGTGAATATAAAGATCTCCGACACATAAAAAATTCCGCACACAGTGTTTTAGTTTAGTGCTAGTGTTGAGTGACGATTAACAGTGTTAGATTGAGATTGAGGCTCAATTTAACACTGTTAATCGTCACTCAACACTAGCACTAAACTAAAACACTGTATTTATATAATCGATCGTGTTCGGTTCGTCGCCAGCGTGTACTTTTGTACTACGCCCAATGTGCTCAAATTAAAGCATCAAGCTCAATAGCGCCTTGGCACATCTCCCTTGTTTCTATGATCTGAGCGCAGCCCAATGATAACTGAGTAGCGGCCATGTATTACACATTGGCATAATTTGCCAGTATGATACTCGTGCGTGTGCGCATGTGTGCTCGACAAGTGAGCCTTGACCGTTAATTCCCGTAGTATCAACACTAAACTATGTAGATACTATAATTTTGAGCTCTATGTAACTATGCCACTGCTTAGAAATCATCTTTAACTACACTGTTATAAAGGTTAGCCCACGCCGATTTTTTGCAGATTGCGATTCAGTAGCGATACAATCGCAAAAAGACCGCGATTCAGTCGCGTTGTTGTCGCTGGTCGTACGCCTTCGCCCACGTAACCACGATTTTTCAGTTTGTTTATTTGTTCGTTTGATCGCTAATCTCTGGAACTATCAGTCGGATTAGATTTTTTTTTTTGTATATATTAGCCAGATTCATGATGAATAGTATAATTAAGCTATTTAAGGCGTATGGTACCCTTAAAAAGATAAATTCCGTCGCCGTTGTGGTCCTACTACTCTTAAACTAACTAACATAAAAATCTAGAAAAAATATATAATAAACATTGATATGTTACCTTTATTTCGAACTAATAAAAATATTGTAGCTTAAAAATTACTGTATGAACATAATTATTGAAATGAGGTCGTTTTTAGAACTAAATTCGCTACTGCTCCTAAACTAAAGGTGATAATTTTTCGGTTCTTGCTGGAGAATATAGGCAATCCATTTATCTTGAATCGGAACATGTCTCATTTCAAAATACGTTTTTTAGTATAAGCAGGAAGTCATTTTGTTAATTTTCGCGTGCGTCTTTACGTCTCCGCGCAGATCAGCCACTATAGAAAAGGTCTTCAGCGTTACCACGCGCCTTAACATCACGCTACGGCCCTTAGGAGCCGAGCCGAGAGCCGAGAGATGAAACTGCGGAGAACGGCTAGGCTCTCATATATTTAATATCCTGCACTTATCATAGTACTGTGGTCACCAGCAATGTCCAAGGGCATTATCCCTTATTACGGCATTATCCCTTCAAGATCGCGCGTGACGATGTATGAGGCCATGCCGTACTTGACATTTAATAACTGATACATGTTGCATCTAAGCTATAAAACTGCAAGTAGGTATTACTTATTTATTAGTGAACTAGACTTTTTTCCGCGACTCCGTTCGCGTAGACTGCAATAATATGTCCATTTTAAATGACCTCCTAAGTGTAGGGTGGCTAGTACTACGAAGAGGTTAAGCTGTATCTCTGGTTCTTCCCATCGGAATCAGATGAAATGTGGCTTAGATTTTGAGTTGGGCTCCAAATGAAATGAAATGATTTTTTTTTCTGTAAATAGGTTACAAGTAACACTTTTACACGTCAATACTTTTATTAGATTACCCTAATTAACCCTATACCTCACGCTAGACCAGGGGTGACCAATTTGATTCGACCCAAGATTTTCTGTTTAGTGTTTACTGACATAGACTCTTTCATCATCTACTAATTATAGAATTAGTACCTCTTCATCTTCATTTAACTTAACATCGAATCATATTTTAATAACTATTTTTCTTTGCCTAGCCACGCTGGATTAACAGCAGCGTTCGATCGGTTGGCCACCCCTGCTCCAGTCAGTCAACTAGATTGATAGAATTATTAGGTAATTCAAAATACCTAATAAAAGTATCCGCCTACCTACCACGCTTACCATTCAGTACATACACGTATTAAACACAAATAAAACAATTCATTCGAAATACATTTCCCACCTGTATTTCAACTCATGCGCGACCGTCGACTCAGTATGCGCGTGCGCAGCCTAGGACGTGTGCATGTACTCGTAACTGTGGATCGAGGATAACCCGATGTTATGTGTTAGCCGTTATCTGGTAACATCACGACGTCTTGTTTTGATTTAAAGACTTCTTAAAAATATATTGTCATTCAGCAAACTTGCTTCTTTATTCTATAATGTTCAATAACATTAAGCTAGGTGTTACATGAATCACATATTGCTTGTCACATGAAAAAGATAATGGTTACAGTTAATGAAGTTTTCCGAGGTATTTTGGAGACTTTATTCCACTTATTGTGCAGTGATAGCCTAGTGGATTAACCATATGCCTCCCACGGCGAATGGTTCGAGTTCGATCCCGAGGCACGCACCGCTGACTTTTCGAAGTCATGTGCGTATTAGAAATTAATTGTCACTTGCTTTAACGGTGAAGGAAAAACATCGTGAGGAAACCGGCATGTCCTAGAACCAAAAATTCGAAGACATGTGACGTCCACCAACCCGCACTGGGCCCGCGTGGTGGACTACGGCCCACTCCCTCTCACAGAGGAGGCCTGTGTCCCAGCAGTGGGAACATTATAGGCCGATTATGCTATGCTTATGCTATTCCACTTATTACATTAAGTGGCTTTCAAGCAGCCTCGACGATTTTATTGGAGTTCTTCTGTAGACCCTCCCAACATGGTACGAACTATTTAGAATCTTCATTGGATATAAAGTGTCATGAATTTTGTAACTTGCTGCTATCACATTTAATCTAAATAATTAGTTTCGATGTTTGTTACTCAATCACGCCAAAACGGCTGAACGGATCTGGATGAAATGCAGATCAAATGCAATCTCACATGCGTCTTTTCGAACCCAGTTTGGTGTTAAAGTCAAAACTAACAGTATGTTCTGTTTGTTGCAGCCCGCCTACGTTCAAGACATTGACGCCGACATCTCGCACCCAGCTGAAGCAACAGTTGATGCGAGAACATGCACAGGAACAGCTGCGCAGAGAATCACTACAAGTAGGTACCTTCTTCTTGTACTCTTACATCATCAAGGTTGGATACCAATCTATCCTCTCTATTTGTCAAAATCTAAACAGAAGTACAGTATTCCCAAATTAATAATGTGCATGCAGATCTTCGCTAATTGTCGTATTCCCGGAAGCACCGAATCATTGAATCGTAAGAGCCCTAAATTATGCATGAAGAAAATGCACTTAACCACTCTATATACTTTTTTTTTCTATTTACTTTTTTGTTTCCGGGAATACGACAATTAACGAAGATTGCATGCGCATTATTAATTTGGGAATACTGTATTTGAAGGCTTCTCTTTTTACAAGCTTTTATCTAATTTGCCCTGCTAGTGGGGGGCCAAATCTTGCAACTGAATTGTTGACCAGTTCCCCCAACTATGGTACCATGGAAGTAGTCTTATGATGGAGCCGGGAGGTGGCTATAGGAACACCTCAGCTTCTTAACATGACTCCGTCGTGTTTGGGTTCGTTAGATTTGTCTTGACAAGTAATGATAAACTTTAAAGTATTAAAGTGAGTTATCTAGCGTAAAAAAAACATTTCACTAAGTACTAGGCGATAACTATAGACTATCCATGGTTGTCGCCTAATGGTTGGTGACACGTTTTGAGCTTGGTAAATTCTTTCAATATTTAAACATTTTACTTAGGTACTTACTCCTAATGTTAGTGAAAACGGGCATAGTGTAATTTTAAACGCAAAAATGCGCTGTATTTTAGAAGAGCTATTACGTATCCTATTTGTAGAATCAAATACTTAAGTGTGAACGAGTGTGACGACAAAACTAGTTAAGCAGGTTATACACTTGGCTGATGTAGACCTTTGAATACATTGGGGAAACACCAGGATGAGGAAAAAGCTTAGCAAAATATATTTCCATAAGAGGTCGAGGGCTTATAGGTACCTACTACATTCATTGAAATAACAGGCTTCATAGTTATTGCAAGCATGATCCTTGCCTTGCGATTCAATGAAAGATACAAAATCACTAAGTGTATCATGGGGCTAAAATCCCACGCAAGTGCCAGGAAAAAACCTGACTTATGGTGGTTCTAGCCCATAGGCTGTTGAACTAGTATTTTATGTACATTATAGTAACAGAGTACTGTCGTATTGTGATCTAAATCATGATTTAAGTGAAACTGGATATAATATATGGCGGGTGTATCTCTGTTTCTTTTCAGAACTTTGTTGATACAGTGCCGTGAGTATTGAGTGAAATTTTTAATTTATGAAACATCTGTCGTTTTGCATTTATAATTGCAACCATGGGTTTATCTACCCCTTGAAATACTTTCTTTGAAGTAATGTCATTACGTGTTTTCTCTACTATCTGCTCAGCAATGTTGTTGTGTCCACGGTTTTGTAGTTCATCGTCCTAAACTATTGTTTATCTTATGTTCGTTGGAATCATTCTTAGTTCATTTTTGGATAGACAGTATAACCACGTCAGTTTCAGAGATGCTTGACGTTATCCCCTCCTTAAATATCTTGTCTTATCCTTTTTATTTTTTCGTACTAATCTGCCTAATTTGTATCAGCTTTTTGATCACTGTCCTCTTTATTCCACCTTCCATTACTATGCACCTATCAAATTGTCCTACCCATCTTTTGTTTAACCTGATCTTCTTAACCAATTACCGTACTGTCTCCAATCCTCATTAAATCCTAATACTCTAGATCAAATGTTTCACGTGACGACATGTCAATTGTTTGAGCAAACTTATTGAATTTATCACTGACCGTATATGGATCATAATATCTTTCTATTACGTTTGTTTTGTTGTCTGTTTGTCGTTATACATGTAATCCTATAAGCATAGGATGTACGTTTTCTTGTTACATAGAAGCTTTGTTGGCTAAGTTATGTCAGTTGTAACTACTTTGATCTTATTAGCGATAGTTTCTTTGTTCGAGGGGCTCGTGGCTAAATGACGGCTACGCTGATAGATCGATCTGCGAGGTTAAGCTGCGCTTGCCGCGGTCAGTCCTTGGATAGGTGACCGTCCTTTACACACCGAGACCCCTCCGTGCCTCGGAGAGCACCTTAAGCAGTCGGTCCCGGTTGTCATAGGAATATCTTTGACAATCGTTACGGGTAGACATAAGCCCTAAAGTCTGACAGCTGGTTTAACATTCGAATACCGGTATTACCCATTAATTGGGTTGTGGAGGTCAGATGGCAGTCGCTCCACGTAAAATATTGATATTCAGCCGAAACTAGTTAGACTGGATGCCGACCCCAATATAATTTGGGAAAAGGCTAGGCAGATGAGCGATAGTTTCTTTGTAAATTGTGGTGATTGCCTTATTTAAAGATTATTTATTTTAGCGATCCGGGTTAGGATTAACGGAGTTTTGATTAGTTGTTATGGGTTTATTGCTATGCCTTAAATGTTTGGATTCTGTATGCTTCGCGAAATTTATTTGAGGCCTAAAGTTTTCATCATTGTAGCTTAGTCAAGAGTCGCATTACTTATCTTGTTACTGTTTTAATTATCCCTGGACATCAGACAATACCACCCGATCTGGTCGGAGGATCCTCCCTTATCAATGGAGAGGCATTACACCTTCCTCCATCCCCAAAGAACATTGACTCATAACTTAAATGTGGCAATGTTAAGTGCCCAATACACCTTTTTTTATTTCTTCAAATACCATGTGTTAATGATACCACTGTGACTTCCAGGCACAACAAGCAGGCCAGTCCAAGGACAATGAGGACAAGAAGAAGTCAAGTCCGGCGGAGGTGCCGCGGATCACGCCTCACGTTGAACTACCGCCACAAGTATTACAGGTCAGTACGGAGCCTTGATGAAGCCTGGATATGCTTCTACATGGCCTTCAACGCTTAGAAGTTTTTGTCTCAACTTCTAGACTGGAAACTGCTATTAGGCCGTACTTTAAGTGTTTTTAGGGTTCCGTACCTCAAAAGGAAAAACTGAACTCTTATAGGATAACTTTGTTGTCCACCTGTCCGAAGACCCATAACGGGTAGAGCCACCTGCCCATAGATGGTGCCACTAGAAGTACACAATAGCGCCATCTATGATCAAGATATGATATACCTATCTACTATGATGTAATAGTGACATCTTGCTCATAGATGGCACTATTGCATATTTCGAAACCCTCAGAGCGTGAGTCGTACTCCCACTTATCCATTTTTTTATAATTTTGTTTATCTAGTTACTTCATTACTCATAAGAGCCTCTATAGGCCAGTGCAAGGCAGTAGTCTCTTGCCATACAAACATGGCACCATTGCCGTAACTAAGCACAGGGCGCAAACCCTGAAGGGGCGCAGAAATGATCAGACTAAGACCAAGAAGAGCTAATGTATAGAAGCTCGCACCGGGCGCATAAAAGCCTAGATAATGCACTGCATGTCACGAGCATTCTTCTCTGGGAAGCTACATTTATATGACATGTTAAATATTTAATAATACCTGTTCCAGGTGCGAACAGTTCTGGAGAACCCCACCAGGTATCACGTGATACAGAAGCAGAAGAGTCAAGTGCGCCAGTACCTCAGTGAATCATTTCAACCTCAGACACAGGTATTGTATCCACAGTTACATCTTCTTCTTAGATTTATAACCCCTTGTGAATAATCGTATCTGAGGAAGAACCACATTATAACCATAAGTTATTTAATACCATGCATAAGCATAATCAGCTTTGAGGTCTCTGCGAGGTTAAACTGCGCTTGCCGCGGTCAGTCTTTGTATATAGTCCCGTTCTTAACACATCGAGACCCCTAGGCTCCGTGTCTCAGAGAGCACGTTAAACAGTCGGTCCCGGTTGTCATAGGAATATCTTGACAGTCGTTACGTAAAGTCAGGAGCCCAAAAATCTGACAACTGATCTAACTCTCGAGTATCGGTATTCCCCAGTATTGTGGAGGTCAGATGGCAGCTTCCAGTCTAACTGGTTGCAGCTGAATATCTCAAAGATATTATGGAATTAAGAAAGAGAAGAAAAAAGAATTCTTGTTCTTGGTTCTCATTTTTGATCGTTGATATTTTGGTGTAATCGCTGAAAACGAGCTTTCGTATACACTAAAAGATCGAGAAAGAATGCTCTTGTTCTGAACTCTAGCTCCTTGTTCGTTTGGTTTTATTCGACCTCAATGCCTATACCCAGTATGTCGTAATTGCAGGTGTCGCCGCGATGTGCGCCGGCGCAGTCCGCGCCGGAGCTGGGCGCGCGGCGCGCGGCCTCCCCGGAGCGGCCCTCCTCCAGCCTGCGCGAGCCCGCCGTGCCCTCCGCTAGCAATCACTCAGAGGTACGCTAAGCTTTCACTTTTATCGTCTAGAAAGAACAGTGATTCCTAAAGTGGTCTAGATGGACCCCCAGGGGTCCACTCGACCAGTGGCGTGCCTAGAGGGTAAACCCGACGCATTTTTTCGTTTTAGCATAAGCATAATCGGCCTATAATGTTCCCAAGCAGCAAAAAGTGGTTTAGTAGCTATCCTGGAACCACTATTTTATCAGGACTATAACGGGATAGTAAGCACTTAAAACAACGGAAAAGGGCCCAATTTATAGTCGTATTTATCATAATAAAACACCCTTAATAGAATTGGTGACTACCACTTACACCAATAGAAACCTTATACTTGGACTACGCAGAACTATCTGCTCCCGCAAAGCCAACTATAAGCGCCTAACAAAACCAAACACGACTCCGTGCTTCTGTTATAAGCTCTTTCAAAAACAGTTGGATGTTGTTGCAGATTTTCATTAAAAATATATTTTTTTTATAAAATGGTATCCATTTTCTTTAAAAATGTATTAAATGGTATTAATAAGTATTGCTACAAGATATAAGCATGCGTTCGCATGGCAAACGTATATTTTCGGTGAAATATATTATGTTTTAAATCAAAATATTTACTCGCCTCTTGAAATTTGAGTATTTAATAAGTTGCATTTAAAAATAATAATGGTTTCAATAAGACATACAATGAAAAGTCGCCATTTTTTCTGAGGTAGTTTTTTGAAGTACATTACCATACCGCTATAGGAGTACTTGGTTTGAAAATGGTGTGCATCAAGAACCACAGCATCGCCATATTGTTAGGATTATAATTGATCCACAAAGTGACCTTATAAACCATTATAAATTCAAGTAACAAGTGCAAATGGTTTCCAGAATACTTTACTTATAATGGGTTTATATTTGATGAGAACTTAGGTGGTATGGTGGATTGATTAGAATAGCTAGTAAGAGAAATAAAATACGGAATGTGGTAATGGTCGTATATACGACCATTTATTTGTGAACGGAACAGGGAAGTGCACAATAGCGACATCTATGTAATCCATAATGTATTAGGTGCGTTCACACAATACACTATTTATATTAGAGGGCTGCGTTCATTATTTCAACATCCTCCCTTGAACGTAGACCCATGCCTCTCAGGAACTGAAGATGCTTCGGTTTAGGCAATGCTTTGGTGAGGCAGTCGGCAATCATCAAGTTTGTACTGATGTACTTGATAACAATGTCACCAGATGCCACTTTATCCCTTATATAATGATGACGTATGTCAATGTGCTTGCTTCTGGCATGATAAGCAGTATTACCTGTAAGATTAATAGCACTTTGATTATCACAAAACAAAGTTACAGCTGTAGCCTCAGTGTAAGGCCACAGTTCATTATGTAATTGCCTCAGCCATAAAGCCTCTTGAGCGGCAGCTGACAAAGACATATACTCGGCCTCGGTGGTTGACAAGGCAATAGTTTGTTGCCTTTTAGAGTTCCATGATATGGCCGCACCCTGAAAAATAAAGGTATATCCGGTACAAGATCTTCTCTCTTCACTACATGATGCCCAGTCAGAGTCGCAATATCCAACTATATTATCTTCTTCAACATGACTCTTGAACAATAATTGTAGATCTTTAGTACCTTGTAGATATCTAAATATTCTTTTAATGGAACTCCAATGTTCTGTAGTTGGATTCTTGTTATATCTACTTAATGTGTTTACTGCATAACTTATGTCAGGGCGTGTACCCTGGGATATGTACAATAAGCAACCTATAGCCTCTTGATACAATTTTTCATCTATATTGTCCGAGCTAGAAAACTTTAAATTAGTCTCCATGGGTGTCCCCACTGGCTTACAGTCTTCCATTCTAAAGCGTTTCAAAATACTTTCAATGTATTTAGCTTGATCTATGTGGATTCCTTGGTCGCTATATGTTATTCTGTGACCAATATAATAACTAGCTTTTCCTAATTCCTTCATCTCGAACATTTTAATTATCTTCAACTTAATTTTCTTTGCCATCTCTTTATTATTATATATCAGTAATATGTCATCCACATACACAGTTATAAATAATATGCTATGTTTATCTCTATGTACATAATATACACATGGATCCAATTGTGACTTCTTAAGTCCAATTTCACAAAAGTAATTATCCAATTTTAAATTCCATCTTCTACTCGCTTGTTTCAAACCGTATATGGATTTGTTAAGCCTGCAAACTTGCTCAGATCCATCATCATAGCACGGTGGTTGTGTCATGTATAACTCCACATCAATATCTCCCTGTAAAAATGCTGACACAGCATCTAGTTGCTCTATTTCAAGTTTATACTTAGCCGCCATTCCAAATAAGTATCTGACCGAGGTCAGCCGTACTACAGGCGCATAAACATTTGTATAATCTATACCAAACTTCTGCTCATATCCTTTTATTACAAGCCTAGCTTTGTATTTTGATATGTTTCCATTTACATCCAGCTTAGTTTTGAATACCCATTTGCATGGAATTGCATTCTTTCCAGGTGGGAGTTCGGTGAGAGTCCAAGTGTTGTTTTTGATGAGTGAACTGTACTCACTGTCCATAGCTTTTTGCCACTCCTTTCTGTTATCACTATCTAAGGCTTGCTTAACAGTCTGAGGGTCTTCCAATGTATTATTCTCTGATAACTGTTCGCATAAGTAGGTAGGCGTTGTTTTACCTTTTCTAGGCCTTAAACATCTGGTGCTCTGTGGTTCCGGGCTCAGGGTGACAATGTGTTCAGGAACATAATCCTCATCATCAGCATCATCATCAGTGATAAGTGAACTGTTGGTTTCCCTGGCAGTATTCACACTATCATATGAACTAACACTATCATCCAAGTTCTCATCTTTTGCAGCTTCTTGAGTTTTACTCAATGGTAACAATGTAAAATTCCTCCCTATGCTTTCTTCCAAAAAAACAACATCTCTGCTTCTAATAATCTTTCCTTCTTCTTTATCAAATAGCCTGTAACCTTTAGACTCGGGACAATATCCTGTAAATATCAATTCCTTTGCTTTACAATCCCATTTCAGCCTTTTTTCCTTAGGTATATGCATCATCGCTCGACAACCAAAAACTTTCATGTTTTGAATGTTTGGTTTCACACCTGTCCACATTTCTTCTGGAGTTTTATAATTAATCGATTTAGTAGGTGAGCGATTGATTATATAAGCAGCTGTGGAAGTAGCTTCTGCCCAGAATTTCTTCGGTAACTTGGCATCAATCAGCATGCATTTGGCACGTTCAACTAAAGTTCTATTCATCCTCTCGCTCATACCATTCTGCTCTGGACAATATGGCACAGTGAGCTGTCGCTTGATGCCAGACTCTTTAAGAAATTTGTCAAATCTCTCATTCACATACTCCTTACCGTTATCAGATCTTAAAACTTTAATATTAATTCCCAGCTGATTCTCAACAAGTTTTTTATATTCTATAAACTTCTCAAGTACTTGTGACTTAGAATGCATGAAGTAAACAAATACCTTTCTTGAATAGTCATCCAGGAATGTGACATAATACCTGGCTCCACCAAGGGACTTCTCCTCCATTGGACCACATACATCCGAGTGTATCACTTCAAGCAATCCTGAAGCCCTTGTGCCGTCATTCTTAAAAGGTTGTCTAGTTTGTTTACCCTGCAGACAAGTGTTACATATTAAGTTTTTCTCCTGTTTAATATTTATATCTGCACCATCAGTAGAATCACGGAGTTTCTGAAGACTCTGATAATTAAGGTGGCCTAATCTCTGATGCCATAGGTGAACTGAGGTTAACAAGGCATATGTTTCATTGTAAACAACATACAAATTATTATGTATGTAACCTGTCATGATTAACTTCGAATCATGATATATTTTACAGCAGTCCTTATCAAATTTTACTTCACAGTTATTCTGTGTTATTTGATGTATTGACAACAAGTTTACGGCCAAATCAGGAACAAATAATACATTCTTTACCTGTATTAATCCAATAGATTGCTTGCTTACACCATCATAGCTATTTAAATTCACCTTACCACAGCCCTTCACTGACAATGTTTTATTATCAGCTACTTTGATGGTGTTCACCGGAGCAGGATATAATTAATCGGATCCACCAGAAGTATAATTTTCGTCCGAGCCTTCGTGTCCTCACTACTCGTGAAGGCCGTTCCGTCAACCTTTTCCACGCATTTCCACAAATCTTCATGTTCCAGGTAAGACTTAACAGCAAAACTCCACGTGGCATAATTATCTCGGCCTTGCAACTTCTCGATATGAGCCATGTGCATATGCCCATTTGATGCCATTATTCCTTGCGAATAATATAGTTTTAGCTGAAAAATAATGCCTAGCAGGCCCTGACTTCGCGAAAATACCGGAGTTGAAAAAATTGAAAAAAAACAATTGACAACTTGTACAACGCGTCGGAGTCGGCTATGAAAAAAAACGTATTTTACTCATTAAACTTTCCCTACTGCTACACTAATCGGGCGTCTGGGCCCATAACCTGATGAGAACTTAGGTGGTATGGTGGATTGATTAGAATAGCTAGTAAGAGAAATAAAATACGGAATGTGGTAATGGTCGTATATACGACCATTTATTTGTGAACGGAACAGGGAAGTGCACAATAGCGACATCTATGTAATCCATAATGTATTAGGTGCGTTCACACAATACACTATTTATATTAGAGGGCTGCGTTCATTATTTCAACAATATTGCTTCTTGTAGGCAATTATAAGTATAGCTTACCAGAGTACGTATTCTCAAGCGCGTTTATACCTTTGCAATACTTTTATAGAACACCTAGCTTATACTGTGCCATTAATTTGGACCTATAGGCGACAATAAGTTAACGTATAAGAACAGATGCACTACAAGTCTAAACAAACTCTGTGTCTGCTATTATAAGCGTGGTAGCAAATACTAGAACCATTAAGAGAGAGTTATTAGTGCAGCAGGCCTATAAAGTGTGCACTTTTGGATAATTTTGTTGCTTGGGTTCCCACTGCTGGGACACAGGCCTCCTCTCTGTGAGAGGGAGTGGGCCGTAGTCCACCACGCGGGCCCAGTGCGGGGTGGTGGACGTCACATGTCGTCGAATTTTTGGTTCTAGGACATGCCGGTTTCCTCACGATGTTTTCCTTCACCGTTTCAGCAAGTGATAAATAATTTCTATTTAGACAATTTTCGTTTTAGATAGTATTTTTATTATTCATGAATGTAAATGATTTTTAATGTAAGTATGTATTGTTTTAATAACCATATTAACTCAATTAAATTCATGAAAAAATTAACATAAATATCCTGTAAAACCAACAAAATGCGCTGGGCTTGCCCTCTAGGCACGCCACTGGGGTCTACGTTGGTGTGAAAAAAAATGCGGGTTCACAAGTTGTTAATGGGGGTCCACGAAAATTTGTAATGAACAAAAATGTTGGCTTGGCTTTAACTAACACTGTAGGCAGTTAATAACCTGCCTACTCAAAAAAATTAAAGGAGAAAAAACAATTCAAAACTTTTCGGTGATTTTTGACCTTGGATCCTTTGTAATAGTGACGCACACCGCTTTAAAAGTGGCGACAGTGGTTCCCATAATTTGCTATGATGGCATATCGTCCCCGTAGAGCGAAAAGTCACTAAGTCGGAATTGACCATTTTGAGTTACGACGGTTTAAAGTTTTAAAAAAGAAAAAAAATCGTAGCTTGATATTACTGCTACATATTCCTGATTTTATAATTTTATATTTTAGGGAATCTATCACAATGTATGAGACAAGTAATAAAATAAAATAAAATAAATGTTTTACAAAGATATGAAGAAAAACCAAAATAGTTAGTTTTATCTCTTAGAATCTGCACAGAGTCATGAGTTAATGATTTTTCACTTTTCGAACGAAGTTAATAATTTTTTCTCAACCTTTACCGTTAGGTAAAAAAATCGAAAATAACTCAATTTAGTTAGAATGAGACTAACCTGTTGCAAATAAAAAACATGTCTGAAAATACTTCTTAACTGTTTTTTTCATGTTTTTAACTTAATGATTTCTCGCTTTATAGATACTCGGCACAACAGTGCAAATAATCACTAAAGATTTAGTTAGATTGCGATTTCATAATTTTTGCATTTTTACAACTCTTAAACTTCAAACAACTGGCGAAAAGTAATTAAGTTAATTTAGGTAATTGTTCCTAAAATATTATTAGTCAAAATGCTAAATTATTGATTTTTCGCATTTTTAAAACAAAATCTATGATAGCTATGGACATGACAATAAGATTGAAAATTAAAGAAAAAAAATGCGATTTTGATGACATTCTGAACTCGATATGGCCATTTTATGACTTAGTGACTTTTCGCTCTACGGGGACGATATCTCCTTGTTGCTATGATCTGAGGCAGTAGGTACTGAACTATCCACCTCCCAATTCCAGGCGGACGAGTTCCTAGAAGACATCCTGTCTCTGGACAGCGGCGCGGGCCCCCTGTCCTCTTCCGGGCCCCCGTCGGCCGCCAGCTCGGTGGCCGGGGACTGCGCCCTCCTGACGGAGACCGACATGCACGCGCTCGCTAAAGACCGACAGAAGAAGGATAACCACAATATGAGTGAGTTTTCTGCCTCTCCCGAGCAGCCCCGGATCTTGAATTATTTCGAGGCGGAGAAAAAACTGAAAAATTCTGCCCCGTCCGACAATATTTTTCGTAACATCATCATCATTTCAGCCATATAACGCCCACTGATGCTGATGGACATAGGCCTCCCACAAAGAACGCACAACGACTGGTCTAGCGCGGCTCTTTGCGATTACTACGCGCGTTCAAATAAACTTCAGCTTTATATGTAGTAGTATGGATATGAAAAATAACCCGGGTCACCTAAATAGTTTCACAAAACGCCGATAGATGTCACTATGCATTTGTGGCTCATTCCTGAATCGCGGTGTTAAGATTCTCCGCGATTGAATGACGCTCCCCGATTTGTAGTTGTTTGTTTATATCGTAAACTCAGGTTCTACGCGACCAACGCTAACACGCACTGTCTATACATTTTACTCATATAATGTAGATCGAAGTTAAATGCACAGTTAGTTGGCAATTCGCAATTGTACGAGTTTCTCTAAAGGCAGGCGTCCACCCCCGAAGATCGCTCTTTGGGATATAGAGCAATAAAAATTCGACTTCTAGGCAAGTGTGCTCCATCGTAGACCCCGCATCATTGCTTATCATCAGGCGAGATGGCGGTCAGACGCAAGCCTATTATTTAATAAAAAAAGACACGAATCTATTAATAAAGTTAGCGGTGGATTTTATCAGTGGCTTATCAGAGACAGCGCCGTATTATTTCCAGTCGAATAAAAATTAACTAAAGTGCGTTTTACGACGCTATGTTGGCTCCTTGAATGTGAATAAGTATATCACAACGTTTTTAACGGTCTTGGAAGTATTTTTTCAGCACTATATCTCGTTCACCGTATCCTAAGGCATTATTATACTTATCACTTAAATCTGAAAAAAAACAGAATGTTAACACCTAGACAGAGTCACAGACAGGGCAGCCAACCTCAGATCATAGAAACAAGGAGATATGCCATCATAGCAAATTAGTACGGGAAAAACTGATGCCACTTTTAGTACATTTTCCGACACAATTAAGCGCTCCTTGTGAATAAAAAGATCTCCCACGCATTGAACATTCCGCACACCCTCAATCTATCACTGTTAATCGTCACTCAACACTAGCACAAAACTAAAACACTGTATTTATACCATCGATCGTGTTCGGTTCGTCGGCAGCGCGTACGTTTTTAATATGAGCAATTTGCTCAAGATCAGGCATCAAGCTCGATAGCGCCTTGGTACATCTCCTTGTTTCTATGATCTGAGGGAGCCAACATAGCGTCAAAGGGAACTTTTAAGTGAAACGTTCTTGCACTAACACTTCGCCGAGGACTTTATCCGAATGACTCACAGGAACCTTGCATTTTTTAGACAAAAACTAGCCTATAACACTCGAGAATAATGTAGCTTCCTAATCAAACGAACAAAGAGCTACAGTAGAACAAGAGCATTCTTTATCGATCGTTTAGTGTAAACGAAAACTCGTTTTCAGCGTTTACACCAAAATATCAACGAGCAAAAATCAGAACCAAGAACTGAAATTCTTGCACAATAGACGTTTAGATCAGGCGAACGAATCGCTAGAACACAAGAACGCTTTACGTCCGAACATGCAAGAACGCTCTAAGCAACTGTTCGCACGCGCTAGTGCCGTTTACATCAAGCGAGCGAGCATTTTTAAAATATTCCATAGCATTTGTGAACGCAGACAGAACAACGAAAGAATGCTCTACGTCGGTTTACACTAAAATAATTTGATAGAGAGTTGATAGAATGAGCATTCGCTCGTCTGATGTACACTCGACGTCATTGACGGTCGACCACTTTTCACCCTTATTACTAAGAACAAGGGTGAAAAGTGGTCGACCGTCAATGACGTCGAGTGTACATTAATCCGCCTTTACGTGAAACCCTCTTGCACTCTATCACTTTGCCGAGGACTTCATCCGGATGACCCACAGGATCCTTGCATTTTTCGAGACAAAAACTTATTTTTCAAAACATTCTTGAGTGTTATCACTCAAGAATAATGTAGCTTCCTATTACTGAAAGAATTATTAGAATCGAATCTTAGTTTCGGAATTACCTCATACATACAAACTTACAAAGCCTCTTTATAATATTAGTATTGATAGGTACCTAATACTTATTCAAATATTTGTTACACTTTCCTTTTCAGTTGAAAGACGCCGCCGCTTCAACATAAACGACCGAATAAAGGAATTAGGCACGTTACTCCCAAAAACCAACGACCCCTTCTACGAAGTAATACGGGACGTGCGGCCGAACAAAGGCACTATCCTTAAGAGCAGCGTGGACTACATCAAGTGCTTGAGGGATGAAGTCAACAGGCTCAAGCAGAGCGAGCAGAGGAGGAAGCAGATCGAGATACATAATAGGAAGCTTATGTTGAGGATACAGGTATGTTGGTAAAGCTTTTACACCTATATCACACCTTCGCCGCGAAATTACGTGACGTGACGCTGTCAGCTGCTGATGGCGTTTATAGGAGTTTTGGGCATCTACATCTACGGTAAGATTTTCAAATAATAAGCTGTGATCCCGCCATTTTGACGTTCACATTGAAGTGAATGTCATAATGATCACAGCTTATTATTTGAAAATCTTACCATCAGTATTTAGTACCTAATTGCTACTATTTGGTACCTATGTTTAAATAATTGGTACCTCTTGGTATTTGAAGATATTTAACAAAAATAGTGATCCCGCCATCTTGACGTCAAGATTTTTTGTTAAGTATCTTCAAATGCATTGAGGTACCAATTATTTAAACATAGGTACCAAAAAGTAGCAATTAGGTACTAAATACTGATGGTACAATTTTCAAAATATAAGCTATGATCACATATTCAAACGCCCATATTATGGAAATTATGGAATCCCTATTTTTAAGTGTGTTTCTTGCGTTTTATGGTGGTAATAAACATTTTTCTCTTTTTTGCAAACTTTTTTCTCCTTTTTTCAAATTTTTTTTTTCTTTTTTTGCAAACTTTTTTTCCCTTTTTTCTCAGGAACTAGAGCGTCTAGCGCGCGTGCACGGTCTCCCCGTGTCGCCGGGCTCGGGCGGCTGGTCGCCGCACACGGACGACTCGGGCGTGGACTCGGCCGCCGAGCCGCCGCCCGAGCCGCCGCGCGCGCCGCCCGCCCCGCCCAGCAGCACTGCGTCAGTACCCGTGAGTACACTCATGTTGTGTCTGCCGGACTCCCCGGGCCCGGGCGGCTGGTCGCCGCACACGGACGACTCGGGCGTGGACTCGGCCGCCGAGCCGCCGCCCGAGCCGCCGCGCGCGCCGCCCGCCCCGCCCAGCAGCACTGCGTCAGTACCCGTGAGTACACTCATGTTGTGTCTGCCGGACTCCCCGGGCCCGGGCGGCTGGTCGCCGCACACGGACGACTCGGGCGTGGACTCGGCCGCCGAGCCGCCGCCCGAGCCGCCGCGCGCGCCGCCCGCCCCGCCCAGCAGCACTGCGTCAGTACCCGTGAGTACACTCATGTTGTGTCTGCCGGACTCCCCGGGCCCGGGCGGCTGGTCGCCGCACACGGACGACTCGGGCGTGGACTCGGCCGCCGAGCCGCCGCCCGAGCCGCCGCGCGCGCCGCCCGCCCCGCCCAGCAGCACTGCGTCAGTACCCGTGAGTACACTCATGTTGTGTCTGCCGGACTCCCCGGGCCCGGGCGGCTGGTCGCCGCACACGGACGACTCGGGCGTGGACTCGGCCGCCGAGCCGCCGCCCGAGCCGCCGCGCGCGCCGCCCGCCCCGCCCAGCAGCACTGCGTCAGTACCCGTGAGTACACTCATGTTGTGTCTGCCGGACTCCCCGGGCTCGGGCGGCTGCTCGTCAACACTTTCCTTTAGTTTGTCGTATGTCATTACTTCCCAGGATTTGATCCTGATTAGCGACACTATCGAACGGTGTAATAATACAGTGTTTGTATTTTTTTTCCAAAATCAATGAGTTCGATTTCTGCCTAAGAAAATATTTTTTTAAAAAATCTAATGATGCAGCTTTAGTTTTTATCATAATCGGCCCCGAGACTCCTTTGAGTGTTTTTCGCTATTTCTTATATTTTCGGATTTAGCCCACTTGAAACATTCACGCTGTATAATCGTGATTTTGATGTACGTACCCCAGGAGCTGGTGCTGCCGAAGACGGAGCCGGGGTCGCTGATGGAGTTCGGCGAGCCGCCGCCCGACCTGCTGCGCGACATGCCGCCCGCCGCCGCGCTGGCTGCTCTAGACGCGCTCGGTACGTACTAATCCTTACTAATATTATAAATGTGAAAGTAACTCTGTCTGTGTGTTACGCAATCACGCCTTAACTACTGAACCGATTCAAATGAAATTTGGTACAGAGATAGTCTAGAGCCTGAGAAAGGACATAGGCTACTTTTTAATGCGAAAAAGGGCTGTAAAGGGTTGAAATATGGGATGAAAGTTTGTATGAAAATTACGTAATATTTAAAGCTAGAAGCTTGAAACTTATTTTTAAAGTTAGGTGTAGGGTAGGTGTACTAAACTTTACCGTGCGAAGCCCGGGCGTAGTCAGTCAGCTAGTAACTAATAATCGTGTTCTACCCTGATATTGGTGCCGATTCTGTTGTTTACAAACTAGACTAATTTAGTCTCGGTCTCTTTCTAACGAAAAATAAAAAAAGGGATATCAGGGTGGCAGTTAGACAGTGGAAATATTTGAAGGGGTCACTGTACTCATCATTATAAACAACTTTTACTATGGGACCAACCCTGGAATCGCGAGAAAAAAATCAGCTGTTCCATTCATTTATGTTCACATAACTCAATAAAATGTATGGAACAGCTGATTTTTTTTTCGCGATTTCAGGGTTGGTCAGAGAACGAGTGTCTACGGTGCTACGCTGTAGCTGGCTACGGCGCGGATACTTACGTATTTTAGTTACGATTTTGTAACTAGATGGCGTTGTTACTTTCTAAATCGCGATATGGTTTCGTTACCACGAATACCAGTTATGATTTTATGAATAAAAGTTTGCTGTAGCTCGGCTTCCCTCTTACAAAAATTAACCCTTCGCCACTGCAAGGGCGTAAACTAATTTAACAAATCTTAATATTTTCTTTCCTTTTTCAATGACATTTGTAAGAAAGAGATATAGTGTAATTAAAATTAGTTTAGTACGATGAACAGAATCAGCACCATTATCGAGATTAAAATGCTAAATTTTGATATTATTCCAATTTCATAATTCTCGGCACGTAGATTCAGACGTTCAAAGATCATCAATAATTGCTAAAAGTAAACCTTCGGCGTAAACGACGTGGTCGCCACTACCGGGGTCGATGCAACATTTTTTCTTGTCTAACTGTCTTGTTAACGGGACGGGCCGTTTAATAGAACCGCCTCGGCGGTTCTTCACACTGAAAAGTTTTGACTAGACAATTTGCAATTGAAGAGCAATTATCGCGCAATTTTTGCTATCGCTAGGCTTCTGCAAGATACGTAATCAGCCTGCGGCGGCATGGATGGGGGTTACTCACATTCTTCGATCAACAATAGCTGCGCCAATAAAGAAACGAATCATAAATGGCGGCACTAATCATTCCCTCTCACTCGCACGTTATTCCTGTCCTTACTAACAGCACGCAAAAAAAAATCGGGCCGTTATTTATACACTTATCTAGTACTATTACGTCAATAAAATCTGAAGAAAAAAACATAATTATGCAGTTCGCTAACAGATTTTATTTTTCAAAAATGCGTCTTTTCATTTAACTTTCATGAAAAATATATGGTTCTGTGCGAGAGATGTGACAAAATGTAAAATGGCTTTTCCCCACAGACGGGCTGAAGCTGGGTTCCTGTTCGCCGCTCAGTCGGGACGAGGGCCTGTCGCTGGGCTGCCTGGAGCCCGACCTGTGTCTGGAGCAGGTGCCAGACCACCTCTTCAACCATAAAGACATTAAGGTAAGGTTGTTTATTGGTGAAAATAAAACTGTACAAAAAAAAAATCTAAAATTAATGTGTCTACAGTGAACATAATATCGTTACCTGTGGCGTATCACCCTCTCCTTCCCCAATTCCTAACAGTTTTCAGAGTAGAATAGTGATAGGTATAGTGTTTTTCCAAAACCCTACCCTCGCCCACAAGTAATTTCTGGATCCACCACTGATCTAATAAAGTCTATGCCAATAAAATGTGTTAACTGTGTAAACAATATCAGTATTGCAAATTGTCAAAATTTTATGAATTTGCATGGAAAGTTTGTTTATTTACATAATTCACAAGTTCAATTAACAGGAACTATAGTTAAATGTTTCGATACTATTAAAGTACTATGCGATCGCGATAAGAATAGGAACGTTAATGACCTCGAACTGTCAACTATCACTTGAAAAGTAAATCTTACAAAGAAATTTCATTTGCGAATCAATAACGTTACTTTTTTTTTCACTTTATTTAACCGAGTCTTTGATTCTATTGTATTTTTAGGGTTCCGTACCAAATTGGTAAAAAAAACTTTATTGCAAATGAAAAAAATCCAAAAA
The DNA here is from genome assembly GCA_948465475.1 of Thalpophila matura. Lineage (NCBI taxonomy): Eukaryota > Metazoa > Arthropoda > Insecta > Lepidoptera > Noctuidae > Thalpophila > Thalpophila matura. The sequence continues at coordinate 10,671,388 of OX419201.1, read as the reverse complement.
CATTTTTATTTTCATTGCAAAAGGGGCCGGAGTGGGGGTCCAAAATTTTAATGTGGGGTTACTAGGTCAAGTGACATATCATATGAAAGGGCTTGATCTGCACATTTCAAAATATATTTTTATTTTATTTTATGTCTCACAGTTTTCGACATATGATGAAAAATGTCCAAATAAATACCATCCCCCCCCTCTTATCTCCGAAGTTTACGGGGCGAAAAATCTGAAATAATTACAGTTGATAGGAATTGACCCAAATATGGCACCAAAAATAAAACGATGTTCCTAACTAGTACAGTTTTTTCAAAATCATCAAAATTCCTTCACAAACAAAATTAGTTATGCGGTCCGGATTTTTTCACTTTATACGTCCAAAACTGATACGGAACCCTAGGTGCGCGAGTACGACTCGCACTTGGCCGGTTTTTTTTAACACAAAACAGCTCAATTTTTAATACAAAACATCACAATATGGTGCAAGGTCAGTCGTATTCTTATTTTGATCGCATAGTAGGTACACCTGTCTTTGTCATAATGTTCTTATGTTAACACATTGTTGTATCACAGATGCGACTGTCCCCGACGCCCAACCTCCTGAGCAGCGAAGACAGCGACGCCGTGCTCAACCTAGCACAAATAGAGGACCTCATGGACGACGACTCGCATAACCCCGTCACACAAGGTAACATTAGTCAAATGGGTGTCTTTCTGGGCTTGCCTCTAGGCACGCCACTGAATAGGTTTGCGTCTGACCGCCATCTCGCGATGATGCGGTCTACGATGAAGCACGCTTGCCTAGAAGAAACCGATTCTCGCGACTTGAAGATTGTAATTATCATCCATGCCGCTATTACATCATAGTAGATAATTATAGCATATCTTGATCATAGATGGCGCTATTGCATACTTCTAGTGGCGCCATCTATGAGCAGATGACGCCACTCGTGGTTTTGACAGACGGAGAACAAAGTGATCTTACAAGGGCCGTTACACATTACCTACGTCATAGCGGCAGCGGCGCCGCCGTATTTTCATACATTTTCATACGCGCGGAACCATGACTCACCGCTGCCATCGCGGCGCGTGTGGCGCATGTGACGTATGTAATGTGTAAACGCCCTAAAAGTTCCAGTTTCCCTTTTGAAGTACGGAACCCTCAAAACATCTAAATTATGTATTTATGAGTTTAAATCTAAGATAAGTTTTGGCAAAAAACTTCGTGTTGTCTTTTCTTGCATACTTACCTGCACTGTTGCCAATTTTGCGACGTTTGCGCTATACATTTATGACTTTTGCATACAATTCTAGCGCAAAAGTCGCAAAACTGGCAACAGTGATAAATGATAAATTATATTTATTTTGTAAATAGGTTAAAAATAACACTTTTACACGTCAAAACATTTTTTTAAGCTATATGAGTTCGGTGTTTCCTATATGACTACCTTTGAGAAGAAACACCGAAACAAACTCAAAGGTTGATGTCTCTTTTAAAGTCCAGACAATTAAGATAAATTGTGTAAGAACCATGCAGGTTAGTCTGAAATGGCTTTTAAAGGAAAGAGCCATACAGATTTGAGTGGACCTGACCTGACTGTGCACGCATGTGCCGGGTATCGTGGTAGCTCAACCCAGGCTTAGGGAGCTCAACGACCCGACGAACATTATAGTAGTGTTATAGTGCTTAGTTGTACCACGGGGTCTCATCAGGAACAAAGGAACATTTGTTGAAATAACTCATAATAGATGGCGTTATATGTATCGATTTGTTATTGAAGTTTGTGTAAAATTGAGAACATGAAAAAATACATCATGAAAAATATTTGTTCAAATTTTGAAAAATCCTTTAAGCACGGAAAAATGTATAGCCCGAAGATAGCCCGCGCTAAATCGGTCACATTTCTTTGTATGAGATGAGGCATCTGTACGTATAGTATTATATTATCTGTGGTTGTACTAAATATTGTAACGTTTTCCCCAGGTGACCCCATGCTATGCTCGTCGCCCACGTCGCAGCTGTGCCTCAGCAGCGTGGTGGCGGAGGCGGCCGACCGCACCATCTCCGCGATGCTGCACGACGACTCCGCCACCTTCCACACACCTGGTAAAATTACAATGATATCCATTTGGATTGTTATATAATAGATTCTTAATATAATGATTTTGCGCCATATTGGTGCTGATTCTGTTGAACGTCGCACTAAACTAATTTTAATCACACTACATCTCTTTCTTACAAATAACATTGAAAAAGGACAGAAAATATTTAGAACTGTCAAATTAGTCTACGCCCTTGTCATTTACGGGAAAATAGTCGGGACCTTTTGCGATTACAACTAAATTGACAACAAAACTATTCAAGTGGACTAATTTGACAGGATTAAATATCTTTTAACCTTTTCTCATGTTTTTAGGGTTCCGTACCAAAATGGTAAAAAAGGAACCCTTATGGTGCGACTTCGTCTGTCTCTGTCTGTCTGTTTGTCACACCTGATTATTTCAGCAACACTACTAATGCTATCGACTTAAAATTTGGAACAGTTATAAAAAATGCTTGCCCAACTTTATTTAAAATGAAAAAAGTCAAAAAATGTTTTTATTTTCATTGCAAAAGGGGCCGGAGTGGGGGTCCGAAATTTCAAAGTGGGGTTACTAGGTCAAGTGACATGACATATCATATGAAAGGGCTTGATCTGCACATTTCAAAATATATTTTCATTTTATTTTATGTGTCACAGTTTTCTACATATGATGAAAAATGTCTGAAAAAATACCATTCCCCCCCTTATCTCCGAAGTTTGCGGAGCGAAAAATCTGAAATAATTAGAGTTGATAGGAATTGACCCAAATATTGCACCAAAAATAAAACGATGTTCCTAACTAGTGCAGTTTTTTCAAAATCATCTAAATTCCTACACAAACAAACTTAGTTATGTACGGTTTTTTCACTTTACGTCCAAAACCGGTACGGAACCCTCGGTGCGCGTGTACGACTCACACTTAGCCGGTTTTTATTAGAAAGAGACGTAATGAGACTAAATTAGTTTAGTTGGTAAACTACAGAAGCGGCACCATTGTAACGTATTAGCGGCTTTACTCGCTGAGTAAAGACAGCAATAACGTGAGAGTGAGAGGGAATGATCAGTGCCAACATTTTAGATTCGCTACTTTATCGGCGTGGGTTCATACTAAGGGCCAAAACAAACGTACGGAATGCCCCTCTGGAATTAAGAAGGTGAATGAGGTCAAATTCAACGATTGCTGCAGGAATCGTTCAATTTATGAACGATATCATTCAATTTTACGTAAAATCAATCATTCACCTTCTTAATTCCGGAGGGGCATTACGGACGTTTATTTTGGCCCTAAGTGACCACGTCAAACGGATAAGAGAGTACCATTTCTGACATATAGATATGGCATTGAGATATAATATCAAAACCAAATCGGAACTCATTTTTATTTACGAGAATTGGGCTTCTAAAATGCTGCCTATCTCCGGCAGGTTCGTCGTCCCTGATGTCAGAAAGCGCGCTGGGCTTGGGCGGAGGCCTATCGCTGACAGAAGGCTGCCTGCCCTCGCTCCTGCTGGGCGGGCCGCACCACCACGCACCACACTCCCCACACTCGCACCCGCGACAGCACTGCTTCGATATGGACCTTGGCGCGTAGCGGTGCCATCTAGCGGGGAGAAATTGTCAGGTTTAGAACAGCGCCATCTATTGTACAGTGTTTAAAACTGCTGTCGACATCTAGCGGGGATGAGAACTTGTCGTGTCGTGTAGCTTAAAACAACGCTATCTGTTGTACACTCTCTGTATCTGTTGAAACTCAGTTTGTGCAACTGTAAAACAGTTTTGTTCTTAGAAAGGACGGTTTTTTAGATTCGGTTTTAATGGGATATAAAACTACTTGAACCTTATATGTATAGTAGCATTTTGTGGCGAATGTTTCTGATCTAATAATATAACCGCTAAAAAGACAACCAGTACCCCGATCATGAGTTTTTTTTGACGTATAGTATCGTTAACGTAAGCATATTTTGAATTGAAAATACACGTTTGTTCCACAATATTTATATAAATTAAATAGTTAATAAACTCTGTATTTTTTAAAATGTGCAAATTGTATAAAATTTTATCAAAATGTTCCAGGACTGCTGTATTTTAAATTCAAAATATGCTTACGTTAACGAAACTATACGTCAAAAAACTCATGATAGGGGTACAGTAAACTTACTTCGTAGTAACAGTTCATATCAAGAGATGGCGCTGTACAGCAATATTATAAACTTCTCCGTTTCATAATAAATGGAGAAAAAAAGTAGTAGAATTTCTTGGCTAAGAGTATTGGTAGCTTTTTAAAAACATCATTGTGAAACACAATTTAGAGATCTCTTCCATAAGTTTGAATGAAAAAGACGTGTATGAGTGCCTTATCGAATAAGATTCTCATTAAGACAAGAACGAACTGAAATACGCACGCAGTGTTCCGTACCTACCACTTTTGTTCCTATTCGCATATCCATTTTAGAAATAAGACGTTTTAACACACACATATAACACTTTTCAAGTGTTTTCTTTCAATATTTTTGGGTACGGAACCCAAATCGATGTTTTCTAGTGATGATGTGTTCACTACCAGAGATGAGTAGGAGAATGAATGAATTGAATGATTTTATGGACTTTAGTAAAGTTGAAATGATATTAAATGCGTAAAAAATGTTTTTCGCAATCTGGCATAAAAAGTGGCATTAAGTAAAAATAATCATTTTTGACAGTATCAAACCCTTTTGGGATTTGGTCTGTCTTTATGTTTATAATGTTATCTTAATAAAATATAAAGTAATTTTACTACAAGGTGCTTTTAAATTCACAAAATTCAGACCAAACTATGAGACATTTAACCTTAAATATGATGTAAGAACATTTTTAAACAAACTTTATCGATGTCACTTTTATCTTATGTCAAATATTTCAAATGGTTCTCAAAGTTGTTCGAACCCCTATTTTTAGGGTCGTTTGAGAAGTTAAAGAAACTGAACGTACTAGGTACGTACACGAACGTAAATACTTACAAAAATGCGACACAAACAGAATCCCAGTTGATCGAAAGCCAAAGAGTTCATTATAAATCGGTAAAAGATGCTTACTATCTTTTCTAATTGCCAACCTCTTGAATACTGCTGAACGTTAGGGAGAGAAAAAGAAATTAGAATTTCTAGAAACTATTTCCATTATCATTAAAAATTGCCTACCAATTTACACATGTGTAAAATATCAAATACGTTGTCAAGTATAGGAAACTGTGTCTAACTTTATAAACACCTCTTATTTAACAAAAAACATGTTTAGCTTTATTTCAGTCTTTATAGCTGTAAAACATGATTTGTTTTATTACGGGAGGAAAAATTAAACCCATGTTATTACTGGTATCCTGGAAGTAATTAAATACCTACATGTTAATGCGCCTTTAATTAAAAAACTTATTTTGTTAAAATACCTATGACACGTGCTTTTCTGACAACATATATTTTTTCTATGTACCTATTTTTATTAGATACTTATTCCTATCTTCCACAAGTCCAGCAGTATGTAATTATTTAATCATTTAGTAAAAATTCTCCATTATTAGTTTAGGTTTACATTTTAGACGATGTGATTGAGTAGTTACCGACTCACTTATAACTAGATAATATTAAAATATACTTCCTATTATAAAGCGTTCATAATAACGAAGAGCCATACTATTACCGATCTGGCGTACTCCGCCATATTTGGGGGCTTATTACACATACAGTTTGAGAATCGGTGGCATAGAAAATTGTATACAAAAATCTTGAAATTGGATTATTTTTTAGTCTAACTAAATTGCAGCTGATTTATATGTTAATGTGTTTTTATAGTTATGAATGTCTTCTATTAAACTATTTCGCTCTTAAATAGTATAATAGACAAGCAGAAGCTATAATATAAAATGAAAAAAGCTTTGAAAATACTTACCATTATTAAAAGATTTTTTAAATGAGAATGTAGAATAATAGAAGATGTAATTATAGATATAAAAATCTATGTATGTAAATAAACAAAATAAATAGGTACAGATGTTTTGAAACGCAGTCGCTACACACTTATACATAATAAAACAAGTATTAAACTACTATACTTAGATAGAGGTGCTATATTTTTTGATAAACAATTTAATGTTGCGAAACTGGGATATTACAAAATGAAGGACCATATTTTTGTACAGAATAAATAATTGTGATACAAAATATATTTTTAGATGATATTTATTTAGATATACAAACTATATTTTTTTGTATATAATATACTTAGCGGTTATTTCACGAAGTGCCTTGCTTTTTAGCCAATTTAGTAGGAAAAGCTTGATTTTTTTTCTTAAAAAAATAAGTAAAAAGATTTTGTTAAAAATCTAACACTGGTTAAGAAAAACACTATGTATTTGTTAAGTTTTTATGATGAATTTACGATATTTCATTATATTTAGATATTTTTGAGACTATAACTATAGATTGACTATCGATGAGTTGATTATCCGACTATTCATTAAAACAGCTGCAATATAATATTCAACATTAGTGCAGTCGGTTCAGTCAACTAAGTCGTTTTTCGACTATAAAATAAAATACACTGTAAGGGTTGCCAGCACCGACTTCTAAAAAAAAATATTTTTACCTTTTTAAAATCTAAAATAATTGAGCAATAAAATATATTTTAAATGAATTTATTTACATGGCAACTCTGTTCAGTTGTTATGAATTACGAACAAACGTATTTCCCTATGATATAAGAAAGAGAAGATGCGAATCAGTGAGCCTTATCACTTAATGTTAGATAATAATGATCGTTTTTGTTAATATTATTATGCTCGTGTGCATGTTATATGTATGTATCATGTATTTCGCTCGAATTAGACACTATAGTTCAGTTAACTGGTTTAGTAAACTCTTTTTTTTTTTTTAGACAGGCATTTTTAAATTTTAAAAGCTTTTATAACTAACAATGTTCTTATATTAATAAAATTATCCTTCGTTTTATTGTAATTGATTTTTTTTTTACTATTTTAAAGTTTTGTAATATAATTATTTATTTAGTTATATATTTTTGTTAATAATAATTGAATAGTTCTTGTTTTGACCCAAAATGTATTAAAATTATTCTTGTATACCTACCTATTTTATAATTATTTATTTCAACTCAAAATGACGCAACAATATCTATTAATTATAGCTATGACTTAAATACTACGTCAATTATATTAATTGATAAACCTCAAAATGACACATTTTGAGATGAAATAAGTTGTAATTAACTTTAAATTGGACGTAATCGAGCGAAACGCGAACACAAAAGATTATATTGTATGAATGTTATTTAATATTGTATGAGATTAAAAAATGTTGAAGTACAAAAAGTGAATAACAAAGAATTTACGAGTATTCGTCTTTTATTTTTCTACACACCCAAAATAAAGTTATCAGCTCCTCTACTGCCGATTTGGGCCTTCCAAAATCACTTCAATTTATACTGACCTAGTACAACACTGGCATACATCCCCTACGGCCTTCTCAAAATAATCAATATGCAGTTTGACCATGCAAAAATCCTTATTAATTCAAAATGTCGCTTGCATAAAAACTATCGTTAATTCTATTCGGCACACTCCTGCGCATATAATAGACAAGACCTGCGCAAAACGCATTTCCCCCAAAAATTGAACTTGGAAACAATTATTTTTATCCATTCAAGCTGGCAACACAATGGAGCGTTTCAAATTTCGAACGAAATTTGCGTTTTTGCATAAAATGGTGCGAGGTCGGCGCGTGCGCCATTAAAAAGCGCAGTGACCACACGACCCGATGTAATGTCAGACATCTGTACCCCTATCATGAGTTTTTTTGACGTATAGTTTCGTTATATTTTGAATTTAAAATACAGCAGTCTTGCAACATTTTGATAAAATGTTATACAATTTGCACATTTTAAAAATACAGAGAAATTAATTATGTATTTAATTCATATAAATATTGTGTAACAAACGTGTATTTTAAATTCAAAATATGCTTACGTTAACGAAACTATACGTCAAAAAAACTCATGATAGGGGTAGGTACTGTTCTGGTTTTCCTCATACGTAAATAAACATACCTAATAGTTTGCGAGAGCCTATTAAAGTGCATAGGTACTTGAAACATTCTCGAAGTCTTGAGATTTTAATATCAAGCAGCTCGAAATGGGCTAGACAAATTAGTTGTTGATTGTACTTAGGTATTTACCATCCAACACCCGTTAGTTAATAAAACTACTAGGTACTTAATGTAGTACGTTCTCAACATGTATGAGTAGTGTTATTAAATATCTTATAAGAGAGAGATTTTAAAAAACAACTGACACAGGCGATGTTTAAACCTGCAACCTCTGCCTCACCGGATGTCTCCCGCCCTGGGGAGGGCGAGGGGGTCTGTCAGACTCTTACTGACTAAAACTACCCCGGTGTTCTTCCAATTCCTCTGGAGAGGCGCGCGCGGAACATGGCGCGCCACCGTCTGGGGCCTGTTACCGTTCGGGCGACGGACGCCCCAAGTCCGCCGCCCGCAGGCCGCACCCTATGGTGGCCGGAGATCGTTGGCCGCCCTACGGCGCCCGGTGCGTCTGCTGCGGATGGGGAGAGAGGACACCGCCTCCCTCTCCAACCTCTGCCTCACCGTGGCATCGCTCTACCCAACTAAGCTGAGTATAGTATAACTAGCTATGCATGAGGAGATTTCATATGTCGTTTCGTCATCGCTAAATCTGTCATTTGTGTTGACGATAAGTAAACAGCCTCGAACGAAAAGCTCCAAAAATCTTCAATTAATTTCAATATTATTGGATTTTAAGTTTCAGGCAATGGACATTCCTTCTGTCCCAAAACTATGGTCACCCTACACCCCATTGTAAATAGCACATATTGTTGCAATGTGTTGTGTGTGTTGTTGATAAAAGCGATACAGTTTCCCAGTTTTTTTACACAAAAATTTAAATGAATTCCCCCATTCGTAATAATAATTGCAACATTTGCATGAATTCAGATCGCGCTAACTGCTATTTTAGTTTGGGTAGCGCGGGAATCGATAAAATGCATTGAAAATATATTTGTGGGGTTACTGCAGTTGTTATATTGGAAACTGACCGGATAGACGATGTTTCGTTTCGCTAAGGTGCTGATAAACCTGAGCATTCGATTGTAATGAGAATTCTAAGACGAGTGAATGCTCATTCTATCTCCACTCTATCAAATTCTTTTAGTGTAAACAGACGTAGAGCATTCTTTCGTTGCTCTATTGTGCAAGAATTTTATTCTTGTTCTTGGTTCTCATTTTTGCTCATTGATATTTTGAAGTAAACGCTGAAAACGAGCTTTCGTTTACCTACACTAAAAGGTCGAGAAAGAATGGTGTTGTTCTACTCTAGCTCTTTGTTTGTTTGGTTTAAATCGACCTTCACAGTAATGCACATTTGGTCAAAAAGAAGCATTCTAGCGAATCTACAAATTTCTTCGGAATTTTTGCCAAGCCGAGCAGTTACTTAGCATTAATCCGCCGCCGCCGGCCCTAGACGACGAACTCTAGATGACGAGTATTTCTTAGAGCGTTTGCTTGAATGACCCACGAAATGTTCGTATTTCGTACCGACGTCTGACTCTATTCCTGGTCCCTACCTAGGCTACCTACTTACTACCTTTAATATAATATATCTCATAGAAAATGTATAGGAACCACAGTGTCACTTGCAGTCGGCGACAACAACAGCCATAAACTTTGGGGGGCTCATACCAACTGTGCCGACGTGCTATACCGCAAATTATCGTGTTTCGCGCATTTTTGTGCGATTTGGGGGGTCAAGAATAATGTTGGTCAAACAACCTTTTCACCCACACCTATTTCTGCCAATCCCTAATCTATGCTTACTTGTGCTCACTGGCATCCAACGTCAAGCATTTAATAAATTGATTGACACATTTGACGAACATGTAATAAATTGATCGAGCGTGGGAGTCAACACAACTCTTCAAATTAACCATGATGATGCAAGCGGCCCCGATTCCGGCGCAAGCGCCGTTCCCTGAAGTGGTGAAGGCCCTTCCGCAGGTGACAGTTGAACCAGAGGCTCCTATAATATCCCGTCAGGCAGGTGCTATTAAACGGGCTAGTTTTTTGACAATTTATTGCTGCATTTGTCAGCCCCGGATCTAGGGGGGGGCTAGCCGGGGCCCATGCCCCGGGCGGCAAATTCAAGCTTGGTAGACGAATACACTGTGTAGTGTGTCTAACAAGCGTAGTAATCGCAAAGAGCAGCGCTAGACCGGTCGTTGTGGCGTTCTTTGGAGGAGGCCTATGTCCATCAGCATCCGTGAGCGTGTTATGGCTAAAATTATGATGATGATAAGAAAAATATTTCGAGCGGGGCGGCATTTTGCTGGTTTTGCCCCGCCTCTAAGTAATTCAAGATCCGGGGCTGGCATTTGTATAGCCGCAATGATTACAAGTAGGTAATATATATATAAGTTAATGTATAGCTGTGAGTTGAGATCTGCAGTTATTGTGATGTACCATCATTTAATTTTATTGCAATACTAGCTTCCGCCCGCGGCTTCGCCCGCTTTTTTCGGGATAAAAGGTAGCCTATGTGTTATTCCAGACTACTTATAATCTATCTGTGTGCCAAATTTCATCCAAATCCGTCCAGCTGTTTCAGCGTGAAGAAGTAACAAACATACACACACACAAGCGCAAACTTTCGCATTTGTAATATTATAGTGTGATCACCATTCACCGGGCTATACCGCAAGATTGAGGCAATTATTCTACTGAGTTGCACTATAAAGATCTCAATTCACGGCTATACAATTGCAGCAAGAAATTGTCAAAAAACCAGCCCGTTTAACCGGACCTATCATAATAGGTATAAGATACCTTAACAATTATGTAAAAGACGCATGAACATTGGGACTTAAAGACTGTAGTGATGTATCATCGCATTATAGCGCAAAACAGCATTTGGAAATCTGTACTGTCAACCAAAGGGCGCCAAAAGGCGATCGCGCTCTACCCTGCTCAAGGGCTAGGGTTGGCGCTCTGTAGTCACATGATCATTGACCATTCCAGCCGACTCCAGAGCCTCCTCTCCTGCACGAGCTGCTGGCTGCAGACCGGCTGCACATCACGAAGCGACTCCGAGTCAAAAACGTGCTGTTCCTACGAGGGAAAAAGAACAGATTCTTTGTGAAGACTTCTGATCAGACACTCATCTATACTGTTGAAGAGGAGAATCGGCAAGTCCATTTACAGGCAATTTTGAATTGTAATGCGGAATTAGGTATCACAAAAAAAATTTCATTTTAAATAATTATGACCTTTGGTGCGATATTTTATCTGATTGTCATTATTAGCAGCTGGTGGGTCGGTTACTTCTGCTACGGGCTGCGTCCCCTGCAGCTCCGCGTCATGAACAGCCAGGGTACTGAGGTGATGCGGATACGCCGGCCCTACGCGTGCACTGCCCGCGTACTCCCCTGCCAGCTGCAGCGGCTGCAGATCTACTCGCCCCCTGGGCAGCTGATCGGCAGCGTGGAGCAGCAGTGGACTGCAGTCAAACCGATATACCTCGTCAAGAATGATAATGGCGACAGTTTGTTTTGTATTCGCGGTGAGTTTGGTAATTAAGGATTTTAAAAATAATAATGTTAGCTGTCCGGTAATCCAGAATGTTGAAAACAATGCAAACGCAGAAGGCTCATGAATAGGATTGCCAACCCTACTATTTAATATAGTACAGCTAGGTACCTACTAAGTATCTACTATTACGATATTTTTCAAAAAATATATTACTTAGGTACCTAGTAGGTAAACTGCAATAAAAATAAGCAATACTGTAATTCGTTTCAAAATATTAAACCTAAAACAGAACTAAAAAAAAATAGGTACTTAGTCAAAAAGCAGTAAAAAATTGTCCTTTAAAAAATAAAATATTAAAAATACCTATTATGTTTTCTTTCGCCCTCTACTATGTTTTCACAAGTAATACGCTCGAAAATACATGTTAAAAAAAAGTTGGCAACCCTATTCATGAATGACGAAACCTAAGGTCCTGCCTAGGGCTTTAAGGCGTATGGTACCCTCAAAAAGATAAATTCCGTCGCCGTTGTGGTCCTACTACTCTTAAACTAACTAACATAAAAATCTAGAAAAAATATAATAAACATTGATATGTTACCTTTATTTCGAACTAATAAAAATATTGTAGCTTAAAAATTACTGTATGAAAATAATTATTGAAATGAGGTCGTTTTTAGAACTAAATTCGCTACTGCTCCTAAACTAAAGGTGATAATTTTTCGGTTTTTGCTGGAGAATATAGGCAATCCATTTATCTTGAATCGGAACATGTCTCATTTCAAAATACGTTTTGTAGTATAAGCAGGAAATAATTTTGCTAATTTTCGCGTGCGTCTTTGCGTCTCCGCGCAGATAGCCACTATAGAAAAGGTCTTTAGCGTTACCACGCGCCTTAAAAATGTATCCTACGTTCTTCCAATCCTGGGTAGTGTCTTCTTGTGCCTAACCCTCTCCTGCTCCTCAAGGTCCATACATGACAGTGAGCTGCTTCCGCGACGTACAGTTCCAGATTGTACGTCTCGACGGCGCGCCCGTAGGCGCCACCTGCAAGCGCTGGCAGGGACTCATGCACGCGCTCTTCTACGCACCTGTATCTGATAAGTTAGTTCCAAGAGCTTTCATTTGCCATTTTAGTAGACTTGTCAGTGTCACACTCCACACTTTAGGGATCGTCCATTAATGATGTAAGGCTTGAAAGAGGGGGGAGGGAAGAGGGTGTTGTCAGATATCACGTGTATTATTTTTTTTGCTGAACGCGCAAATATATTCATGTCGCATGATTACACCTCTCCTTTATTATTTTTAAGCCAGTTAAAAACGCCTGCGACCTTATTGTCTGTTTTTACATTTATCGTGGTACTTTTCCAGGAGTTTTTCAAAGATAATGTTCTGAAAAAATTAAGATACTTGCACCAAAAAAACACGTGATTTTAGGTAGGGGGGGAGGCTAGTCTAAAACCCCACCACCTATCACCAGGGGTGAGGGGGAAAGGTTAAAAAGTTGCTAAAAACATCACGTGATTAATGGACGACACCTTAGCCTCTTAGCGTGGTTAATGGACGACACCTTAGCCTCTTAGCTAAGAAGTTAATTTTCACAATGTTGTTATTAAATATATAAGAGATTCCAAAAACACAATGTTCTTCCAGTTTCGGCGTAGCTTTCGAGCGAAGCTTATCAGTGGAGGAAAAAGCTTTGTTGTTAGCCGCCACCCTGCTTATGGACTACATGTACTATGACGCGTGATGTCTCTCATGTAATATATTATAATGTGCTCTGAATCTGTTGTTTTTAATTAGTTTTCCTTCCTTTAGACACAATAGGCCGTCAACACGGTTGCGGTTTTGAGATAAATGAATAAGCGCGTCCGTTTAGTGACTTGTTGTTTTGTTTGAGGTGCGCCATTTATTAAGCTATATTATAATAGAAATAGTTCATAGTAATACTCGTAGAGTGTGATATAGAGACCCTCTTTTCGGCTCAAAAACCAAACGAAATTCACCGTGTATTGATAAAAAGATGTCCTATGTCCCCATACTAGGCTCCTAATTTAACTAACCTACACAAAACTTAGAATAATTAATTATTATTAATTATTAAGGCAAAATTCTGAATTTTTACTAAACAATCAACTTAAATATTCCAATAATAATTTACTTAACATTAAACCTTTGTACAACATCCATAAATAATAAAAATCCAAAAGCAATAAAATGCAAAACAACAAAAAGTATTGCCACGCGATTCTGAACCTTACGATATTAACATATCGCCTAATTTATCTTAAAAAATAAATACTCGGACATTAATATTGAAATGAGGGGACATCGTTCCGTTATAGTTTAAATGCATTTCTCCATTTTGCACACGAAAACGACGAAATTCCCCTAAAAATGTCGTCCTTCCCCTATTTGCATTGTTAACTTTTTTTCTCGGCAGATGTCCGAACGTAATGGCGCGAAATTTTGACAGTGCGCATAATTTTTGTCGCGAACTAAAACTTGCAAAAAAACTAAATTACAGGGAATTTACCCAACCCTTTTTCCAAAGGATTGAATTCAATTATAAAAAAAAACTAGTAATAAAAGGGTACTTTTACAGAAACGGGGAAAAATATATGTAGGTCACTGGGTGTACTTTAGTGAATTAAAGTTTTTTTCGCAAACATAAAAGCGTGGCTCGCGCATGTCCCTTTTTTCCCAAAAAAGCAAGGGTTTAAAAATCACAATGGCTTTTTATAAAATGATTTAGATAACTTTTTCGCGGCAGATTTGTGAAATTACGTTTTTTTTGTAAAAAAGTGTATTTTTTACTGTTTTGTAAATAATAAGGTCGTAGGGCCGCGTGTCGAAGCGGAGCCACGTGATTGATCGCGTATTGTTATTTTTTAATAAAAATAAATGAGGATGTAGAGATGTGTATTCTGATCTTGCGTGTTTATACGGGCGACAAATTTTACAGAAATGAATGTTTATATGATTGGATTTTTAAATCGTTTTTCGTTCATAGTTGAATGTGTAGGATAATTATTTTTAAGTACGTATTTTAATATCACGCTTGCCAAAAACTAAATTGAATGAATGATTACGACATTATTTTATTACACATTATTTTGTAATAATGTTACCAAAAACATGTATTTGTCACAAGTAGGTTATTGTGATACATAGGTACCTATGGGTTCCACCACAGACATGATTTGTCATTCAATTCAATGCCATGGGCTCCAAATATTTTTCACACTAATTCCTTATTTATTCACAAGTTATTCATCATTCGTGTTTTTCTATAAAATGACACATACATTTTCAATAGGCACGTGCGAGTATTAAATCTACTTATACTTTTACTCCTGTAGTCTTGACAGATCAGCAATGTTCTATGATACATTAAGTAGTTAAAACCACCACCCCCAGAATGGTCGCTTATGATCTACTACGAATCTATGCTCGTAAATAACTAGTTCTGTCTGAGTAGAGACAGCATTTTAGAGCCGTAGTCGGCTTTTGTTTGACCGACATCTCGCCTGATGTTATGCAATGATGCTGCCTACTTTTTAAGTTTTTCCTACCAAGAAGTATATTATTATCCCCTCAGATCATAGAAACAAGGAGATATTATGCCATCATAGCAAATTAGTACGGGGACAACTGTCGCCACTTTTAGAACATTTTTCGACACAATTACAAGCGCTCCTTGTGAATAAAAAGATCTCGCATACATTAAAAATTCCGCACACCCTCAATCTAACACTGTTAATCGTCACTCAACACTAGCACTAAACTAAAACACTGTATTTTTAAAAATCATCGATCGTGTTCGGTTCGTCGCCAGCGTGTACGTTTTATATACGGTCAATGTGACCATATCAAAGCTCAAGCTCAATAGCGTCTTGGCACATCTCCCTTGTTTCTATGATCTGAGTTTATCCCGGACTTGCTGCCGTCAGTTTTGTTATTGTAACAAACAAGATGACGTAATACCCCATGAGTCTTCCGAAGACATTATCAGCGCTGATGACGTGTAACCTTGTGGTTTCCATCGTCATGGTTTGTGAATTGTGATAAGAAGTGCATGTACCTCAGATCATAGAAACAAGGAGATATGCCATCATAGCAAATTAGTACCGGAACAACTGATGCCACTTTTAGTACATTTTTCGACACAATTACGCGCATAATTAAGCGCTCCTTGTGAATAAAAAGATCTCTCACGCATTAAACATACCGCACACCCTCAATCTAACACTGTTAATCGTCACTCAACACTAGCACTAAACTAAAACACTGTATTTATACCATCGATCGTGTTCGGTTCGTCGCCAGCGCGTAAGTTTTTAATTTGAGCAATTTGCTCAAGATCAGGCATCAAGCTCGATAGCGCCTTGGCACATCTCCCTTGTTTCTATGATCTGAGGCATGTACTAATTGTTGACGGTTCATTAGTTAAATTTACTTATTTTCTAGATACCTACTTAACATTATTATTTAATAGGGACTTTACTTTAATAAATTTATTTTAGAGACTTCATAAATAGCGTCCTACCGAGTTGGTTGTCTTGCAAACCACATTTTAGGATCAGCATTTCATGAGCCTCCCTGCAAGGTCTCCCAAGGGGCTTTAAGAAACAAAAGAGTTAATATTTAATTTAGTAACTTCGGTGTAAAATCACAGAAGTATGTGTCGTTCAACTGTGGAGAAGGAAGAAGTGTTTTTGAGCCAAAACGCGGCTGGTGGAAATAATGATGGCACTCTCAAAGACATCGGAGGACATGTGGAGCGCCTTAAGGCGCTGATAACTGCCAACGGCCTTGAGTGATTTGGGTGGTATAGCTTGAGTGTTCTACGCTGAGCTCAAGCAACGCGACATACGTCCACCGAGCAAATACGACTCGCCTATCAAGGAGCGCGCTGTGCCGAATTAGACGTATTATTACTTTTTAGTATCTAAAATATAAAATAAAAAAAAAGTAACAGGCAATATTATAGGTAGTAACATAGTCTTTTCACACAAACCAAATCATGAAAATATCTTAAGCGATTTGAAAGTAATTACGTTTTTATGTTTTGGGTAGACAGTAAAATTCATGAATTTATTTCATTGAGTATTTTACTACAATAGTTAAATATTCACAGGTACGATTGATGTACATATGTTCTAGTTTAACATAAAAAAATGCACAATTAACCTGCATTATTTGACGGCGAAATAAGAGATTTAAAACTTGAGATTTACGGCCGTTACCATTTACCGTCGCCTTAACATAATGACCATCATTATCCTCGCTGTGATAGTTCTCCTCGCAATCTACTTTTTTCTGAGGTTTTACAAGGACTGTCATCGCCGTTGGCTGCAAGAAGAGATGGGAGACAAGACTATGCAGCGCATAAGAGCTTCGGTGGAACGTACTTCTTCGGCAATTTAAGTCAGTAGTTTTTCTAAAGTTCAAACTATTAAAATCATTGATTGGTGATTGGTTTAAAATGTGAAAGCTTGTTTAACTGTGTTTAAGTTTTCACATTTTCCGAAGCCTTATTCGAAGCTTATTGTCACATTGTAGGTAGTGTTTTGCAGTAGGTAATTTAACTTGATTCTTTTGTGTTTTACCTCTAAGTATTATGTGTTAATTTTAGAAGTGTTCATATTAAATCACGGTGGAATATAATGTTTTAATAGATACTATGACTTATTTGAAATTATTGTATTACGAATTTTTAATTTTGTATGAAAATAAAAACTGATGTAAGTAGGTAGATACTATTAAAAGTCATAGAATAAAAGTTGTTGTTTATGATGTTAGTGATATAGTCCTCAGAGGATGTTAGCACTGTTTTTCCAATGACCCTGTAATCTGTATATCAATCGAGATAACTGACATGGCTACTCTGTTCGGCGACCTTCAGTTAAGCCAAGTTTATGCTGCTGGCGACGTGACCATGGCGTCCGGTAAGCGGTCCGGTAGCGCCCTAATGAAGAGGCGCAAGTAACCGGAGCTACTGAACTACTAAGTACTGTCGCAGAGTGCCTCCCTCCTCTGACCTCTCAGCCTCGGCTAGCTATCGGAGGGAGTCTCCACAGACACAAATCTTGGTAGAATAAATAAAACACTGCAGGATGACTCCGTCACAGTACTACTTATGACGCATCTAGGACATCATTGTTTACAGTTCTAATAAACATCAACAAAGAAGACTCATCGCCTCATAACTGCGTCAATAATACATTTAAAAATTACATATAAAAGTAATTATTTTATTATATTGAATAATAATTATTAAAGTAAGTTAGTCACGGTTTATGATAATTTAATTACAAGAAACAATTTGTTATTTCGTGTTTGTTCCATTTACAGGAATCAATTACAATTTGTATTAAGTACCTAGTAATTGTTTATTTACAAACATTTTACCTTATGTGAAAGTTGTATTCTTTTTGAGCGCACTTAGCTTAATCCTAACTAATATTAAAAAAACCCGCCAAGTGCGAGTCGTACTCGCGCACCGAGGGTTCCGTATCATTTTTAGACGTATAAAGTGAAAAAAACCGGACCGCATAAGTAAGTTTGTTTGTGAAGGAATTTTGATGATTTTGAAAAAACTGTACTAGTTAGGAACATTGTTTTATTTTTGGTGCCATATTTGGGTCAATTCCTATCAGCTCTAATTATTTCAGAATTTTCGCTCCACAAACTTCGGAGATAAGGGGGGGGGAATGGTATTTTTTCAGTAATTTTTCATCATATGTCGAAAACTATGAAACATAAAATAAAATGTAAATATATTTTGAAATGTGCAAATCAAGCCCTTTCATATGATATATCATTTGACCTAGTAACCCCACTTTAGAATTTCGGACCCCCACTCCGGCCCATTTTGCAAAGAAAATAAAAATATTTTTTGACTTTTTTCATTTGCAATAAAGTTGGGCAAGTATTCTTTATAACTGTTCAAAATTTCAAGTCGATAGCATTAGTAGTTGCTGAAATAAGCAGGTGTGACAGACAGACAGACAGACAGACGAAGTCGCACCATAAGGGTTCCCTTTTTTACCAATTTGTTACGGAACCCTAAAATGCGAAAGTAAGTTTATTACATTTTCACGCCTAATCCACTGAACCGATCATCATAAAATTTTGCCAGAAAAGGACATAGAGTACCTTTTATCCAGAAAAAAGTACTGTTTCCAAGGGAAAAAAACAATAACTTTTTACGGTCACAATTGCTTATACGCTAGATGGCGCTTCATGTATGTCACGCGGTGGAAGTCGTGGGCAAAGTGGTAAGAATTGGTAACCGTTGCCCTTGCAAACTCAACTAAGCTCTATAGCTTAGCTTCGCTCTAGAATCAGGGCTTAAATAAAATTAATAAATATTACATATTGAACAGAAAAAAGTTTTCAAGCCATTTGATTGGATGAAACTAGTCTCAAGTAATGCTCGGGTCTTGAGTTAAGTTTTTGTAATACGACCCTTAGGCCCGTATTCCAGAACGATACTCGAGCACCAATCTCTGCTTGAGCATAGATTTCAACCAGTCAAATAGCTTTAAATCTATGCTCAAGCAGAGATCTGTGCTCGAGCATCGTTCTGTAACCCCTAGTCTCTCTTTCTTAATTCGTCTAAACTTAAAGAAAAAGTCTAGATTTTAAATGACTCATCTAAGTTTGAACAGAAAGACTCTTTACTTAGTATTATTGATTCATTGAATAAGTATAGTTAATGGAAATGGTAACAATGAGTTTTTAGAAATCCTTGAGTTTAATTTGTTTTTGTTTATAATAGTTTCCTTGTAACGTGAAAGTTCGAATAACTAAAAGAATGCTTAGTATATACCAATAGTTTAATTTATATAGTTTATCATAAATTAACATACTACTATTATCTTATATAATACATACACTATTTATAAGCTAAAAGAAAATATAAATAAAATTAAAATTTAAGCATCAAAATATTCGTCCGCATCGCTGTCAACGGGTAAAGTGCCCAGAAGGCTGGCCGCATTGCCACGTTGAATGGCAATGCTGATTCTTTGACCAAAGAACAGGCCAGCCCTCTGGTCACGTGAAGAGTCGACTAGCCTTTTGGAGATATCACGGAAAAGGAGCCGAGCACTCGGACCCCATGGCCCCAGTGTTTCAACCCCAAACGGCTCAAAAATATAATTACCGACAAGATTATTGTATTTGCGCCGTTTGGTGAAAGAATGCTTAGTTGAATTAAATAGTTTTTTTAGCTTTTTATACGTAATACAGAAAACAAAATTAACTTTTAAATAGTCTAAAATTTTGAAAAATGGTATAGGTAGGTAGTAGTCCCAGTAGCTGTATTTTTTGAAAACGATAAATCAAAGTCCCCATTTAATTTTGAGTAAACTGTAGTGCGAAAAGTATAAAAATAATATACCTAATAAAAAAACAAAAAATATTGCAATTTAACAAAAAAAAGTCAAATTCAAGTTCAAATGACAACGAAGCGTGTCGGCCCGCGACCGACGGGTTAACTCCCGTGTAATGTTGACACTGTCAGCTTAACCCCTCGCCTGCTCCATGTTTTGCCATGTTTTTTTAACATTTAACCCATTTTTCAACAATTTTACTACATTTCCCCCACGATAAGTTTGACAGATGCGACACCGAGCAACCCTCGCGCGTCGCGATTTTTAATGGATGTCGATTTTTTTACAAAAACGAGCATTTTTGTCAAGTTTTTTTTTATTAATCTAAAGCTGACAGTTGACGCGGACATAATCTTTAATTAAGACTATTTTTGGCGGAGCTTTTTTTTTCGTTTCGAGTTAGGGTTGTAATTGTATGATTTATTTAGAGATTATCTCGCTGAATGGTTTTAGCAGTTTCTTAGGGTTCCGTACCTGTATCTGTCTGTCTGTCTGTCTGTCTGTCTGTCTGTCTGTCTGTCTGTCACACCTGCTTATTTCAGCAACTACTAATGCTATCGACTTGAAATTTGGAACAGTTATAAAGAATGCTTGCCCATCTTTATTGCAAATGAAAAAAGTCTTAAAATATTTTCTTTCAATATTTTTATTTTCATTGCAAAAGGGGCCGGAGTGGGGGTCCGAAATTTTAAAGTGAGGTTACTAAGTCAAGTGGCATATCATATGAATGGGCTTGATCTGCACATTTCAAAATATATTTTCATTTTATTTTATGTTTTACAGTTTTCGACATATGATGAAAAATGTCTGAAAAAATACCATTCCCCCCCTTATCTCCGAAGTTTGCGGAGCGATAAATATGAAATAATTAGAGCTGATAGGAATTGACCCAAATATTGCACCTAAAATAAAACGATGTTCCTAACTAGTACAGTTTTTTCAAAATCATCAAAATTCCTTCACAAACAAACTTACTTATGCGGTCCGGTTTTTTTTCACTTTATACGTCCAAACATTATACGGAACCCTCGGTGCGCGAGTACGACTCGCACTTGGCCGGTTTTTTTTTATCTTGAGTCTTATTTTTGTCATCCTAATTATGTTGCGAAATTAGGGTTTTCTTGTTTTAGTAAATTATCGCACAACAGTAAATAATTAAATTTTTTATTTGACATTCAGTCATTTTTAAAGCACCTTTAAGTAAGGTATAACATAAATAATAGGCTACTTTTCCATAATAATTAAGAAATAATAGTTTAGTAGGTACTTAGATTAGTCATCTTTTATGTTTACTGTAAGTAATTAATTACACTGTCCCCGTTAACGTAATCAGTAATAATAATTATTTATTTAATATTATTATAACATTTTATCCGTTTATTTACTGACATACTTATTAATCAGAGTGAAACTACAAGAAATAAAAAGGAAAACAACAATTAAAAATGCACTAACAGCTCAAAAATGGTGATGGACGGGGGATATGTTACGAGAGAGTATAGAGAAATGTACTAAGCTAATAGTTACAGAATATTACCCTCAGATCATAGAAACAAGGTGATTTGCCAAGGCGCTATCGAGCTTGATGAAAGAAATGAAAGCCTGATCTTGAGCAAATTGCTTATATTAAAAACGTACGCGCTGGCGACCAACCGAGCACGATCGATGGTATAAATACAGTGTTTTAGTTTAGTGCTAGTGTTGAGTGACGATTAACAGTGTTAGATTGAGGTGTGCGGAATGTTCAATGCGTGGGAGATCTTTTTATTCACAAGGAGCGCTTAATTATGCGCGTAATTGTGTCGAAAAATGTACTAAAAGTGGCATCAGTTGTTCCCGAACTAATTTGCTATGATGGCATTATCTCCTTGTTTCTATGATATTACCCAAGAGGCGGTAAAAGGAGTAGACAAATAAAAAGATGAGAAGACAACTTCAAGAAAATAGCTGGTCCGATATGGACTCGTGTAGCGAGAAACAGGATAATGTGGAAATGTTTAGAGGAGGCCTTTGTCGACAAACAAGCTGTTAAAGATAAACACCCGTTTGCCGATGATTTCATTTAAATGCTAAAAGTCAGCTTAGTCGTTAAATTTTTCGATTTTATTTAGTAATTAAGCATATATTCAGTAAATACTTAGTCATTGTAAGAAGTTAAACAAAGGCAATGTTTTCATAAGAATTAAAATAAAAACTATGTAGGTATAAGTAGGTACTTACCAATTCTTTTTAATAAGTAATTTGAAACTTTTTCATACAACTTAACATTCAAATTTTAATACCTGGTGGCCCTTTACCTATCAGGAACTGGTCCAAGTTACCGCACCGGTAGTTAAGAAAATAAAACTCCTTCGTATACGTTTACGTTAAGGGAGTTTTATTTTATTTAAAATGTGTTTTTAAGCCTCTTCGAAAGAAGAAAGCTGAAAAGACTGAAAACATATTTAATTTCTTGGTATCAGAGGCGCCATTTTAGGTGCTGCCATCTATCGGGGGGCAATCTCATTTGTTTGTTTAACGACTGTGTTCATTGTGGAAGCTAGATGATGCTGTTTTCCTTTTCCTGCGAACTAAGGACAAATAGTATTCTATTGAAATATGACCCGATCATTTTCAGTAGGTTTTCCACTGTAACGTTAAAATAATAAATTGAGGTAACTGTGCTAATTTAAAAATTGTTCTACAAGTACATTGAATGCGCTAATGGTTACAAATGTTACAATCTGGGTGTCTTCAAGTCGCGAGTGAATCGGTTTTTTCTAAGCAAGCGTGCTCTATCGTTCACCGCATCATCGACGAGATTAATACTGGGAAATAAAAAAATACAACTTTAAAGTCTTAAAATTAGGTAAGTACTACTTTTTTCTCAACATTAAAGCGCTCATATTTTTATTTGGTTAATAAGAAAGAAAAAAAATAAAAACTCAACAATTATTTGTATATTTAATTTATTGAATACGGTAGAAATGCTTCGTAGTAATTAATGGAAAACAAATACATAACAAACAGACGGAGCTAGGAACATATACCGACCGCAAACCACATTGTAGCCCTTATTACTGGGAACAAGTTAAAATAAAATGTTTTTTTACTAGTATTGTTATTATTTAACTTCAAAAATTCAACGAGGAACGGAGTTTTTCCTTGTAGTTTTCCTCCGTTCCTAAAAAAATGTTTTTTTTTTGTTTTATATATGAATAAAGTTGTTTTTTTTTTTCAAAAGTCTGATTTAATGTTAAAACAAAATAGTTGTAATAATAATAAGTTCTACAAAATGGCTGCGACATAAGGTTTGACTTTCTCCTAAAGCCAGAATATAATTCTCTTTTAAATATATTTTAAAATATGATTTATCCAATGTGGACGCCAGAAGTCTTTAAACCGCTATTGCAATTTAAATTGAAAATAAATCTCGCAGGTTCTCCTCCAATTTTATATTTTGTAATTTCCTAAATATATATTTTATTATATTTTCCGACGAATGGTCATCCACATCGGTAAAACTTTTATAAAATAATTTGACTAGAAACAACACAGTTTTTTATATAACTCGAAAAATTATTTTCACGTTTTACAAAATACAGTCGCACTAAAATATGTTTAACCTAAAATTACGAACGACTAGAACAAATTACATTTTTGGAATGAAGGAACTTTAGTAGGTATGGAGATCATAACGTTTCTGTCAACATCAAATATTTTTTTTAATAATAAACCTCTAAATATTTGAAATTGACAAAATTAGAAACAAAGTCATCAGGGATTCATCTCAGATCTTCACAAAATATTAAAACTTTGATCTGAAATCAACCACGAAAACGTTTGTCCACTTGTTATTTAAATTACTTAAATATAATATTTTTAAACTTAGGAACGTACCTATTATTTTTGCAAAAAATATTTTTGTTACATTTTTCTCCGTGTAATGTATTTTTATTTTATTTTATTTCATAAACAGTTACTTAGGTCATGTACGTATTTCTAATCCTTTTGTTTCTCGTAAAGCACTTATTGGTAGTTTTGTTTTATCAAAGTTGATTTAACATTAAAATGTTTTTGTCGGATTTTTTTTAGTCTTTGGTACTTATTGTACACCTGCGCACAACATGCATATTTTGAATAAAAGTAGTTACGAATAAAATTATATTTTCATTCGAAGAAATAATGCAATCTTTGAAAACTAAAATATTATTTGCAATAACAATAATGACCGTAAATCTAAAATAATAATGCAGATTATTATTTTGGAAAACGTGCGACTGTATTGGCTGCTTATATGCGTTGTACTTGAGTGAATTATTGTTAACTATTAATATCACTCCTGTAAACCTTTCAGCTACTCTTAATAATTAATTTGTACTGTTTTATTATTTGTTTACCAAACTCCGATACCTTACACCCTTGGTTAACAAATTTGTACTATTGTTACGTTGCGGACGTAGCTAAGATGGGACAGACGGACAAATGTAATGTTTCTGTATTACACACATTTATATAAATATAGTTTTCTTATATTTAAGTCTGGCTAACAAAAACTGTTAGCACCAAATCATCTGTTAAAACTAATTTAAATAAAAAACACCTTTGTGATCAGTTTTTTTTTTCTCTGTATATTTTTACCCTTATTCGGTACCCTAAATAATTATAAAAAATACCCCAATAAGGGTAAAAATTACAGTAAAATTAGCGTTTGACAGTAAAAAAAAAGTAGTTATTAGATATTGTATTTTACTACATTTTGTTTGTTTTTTGTTTCTAATAATTAATTTATATGCATGCGAAGAAGGTAGTTTTAATTGACTAGTATGTACTTTCAATTATAATTTACATCAGTTTCTTCAAAAATGTTTTCCCTAATCTCAGTAGGTACAATTTCAAAATATTTTTGTTCTGACTGACAAATAAACATAGGTATGTTTTCAAAAAGGTAAAAAGGTCCTTTAAAAAGTACCTACGATTAGCTATTTCATTCGCTTCAGTAACATTTGAGTATATCTAATTAATAATGTACCTAAGTACCTATATTGTGTTTATGTACCTACAAGTGTTTTGTGTGACTGACATTTTTATTTTCCCAGTTTGCAGAAAATTATATTTTATAATATTTATTATTTAGTACCTATTTAATATTATACATATAATATAACTCATCTAATAGTATAATAAATATCTCTTACAGGGTCATCAAATGTTTACCCTACTATTTGATTAGCACTGAATATACGTATATGTCAATATTTTTGTTACAATATATATTATATATTTAAGCGATTTCCACCAACATTATAACAGGGAATCGCTTATGTTTCCTATCTTTGCTACGTCCCCAATCCTAAGATGGTGTCCACGCCAAGTACAACGCGTTTGGGGGAACAAAACGTCTCGAACACAATTTTTAATACATTTTTTTTCACTACATCCAATGACTTCGATCTGGGTGATCGTCCAATCTCCAAATATAATAAAATCCCGGCATTCTCTACTATTGTTCCACGAATGCTCATAGAAAATGGACGATGACTTGGGATCTTACCACGCGTACAATTGTATTAATTTGTTATTATTTAAAACGTTATTAATATAATTTGTTGTCTCGCGCGCCCGCGTCTCGGCTCCGTGTAGGATCGTGTTTGGCTCTGTATCCAGGAAGACTAATAGGAAGATGGAGTTTCAAAATAATTTCTGTTCTTATTTTGAATTCTATGACTAATTTTGACGTTTTGGAGTAGGAATTTAGTTTTGGAACTTTACTTAGGAACTTTGAAAATATATTAGTATAAATTAGGCTTCTTGGAAATTCGTTGTCAACAAGAATATTTTTCGAAAAATTTATTTAATTTTTTTTAGTTTTAATTTGTATAAAAATGAAAATGATTTTTCATTTTAGCATTTCACCTTTTCATTTTTAGCATTTCAATTTTACATTTTAACAATTATTTCACTGTTAATATAATTTCATTTCTTATTGCGATTCATTGGATTACGCAACCATTACATAAGGACTATAAGCGTAGTTTACTCTATTTCCTCATAAGGTTTACCCTGATCCAAAATCACAATTATTATCATAACAATCAGGTTTACCCATCCGGAGCCGGTACGTGAGCGACCTCTAGTTTCTTTAAATTTAAATTACAACTTACGTACATACATAGGAACTTTCTTTAGAAGCTGCATGGTTTGTACAAGCTAACCTCCACACTGATCTACCAATAATGAATTATTTAAACAAACTTTGTTACCATTTTACCCATCAAATAAGTCTTGATTATCAAGATAATAATATTTAAGCGCCGCCCGCCTCGCTCCTCTCCGCAGAAGCCATGACTATTAAATGTTCAGTCTTTTTTGATGGCAGTAAATATAACTATTAAAAATGTACATCTCAAAATCTTGTGTTCAAAATATTATTTTAAAATTTAAAGCGGTTTATAACTGTTTAGTATTCGTGCAGAGTGGAGCGGCGCGGGCGCCGGCAGCAGTAACACATTATGTTTACGATTACAATACAAATAAGTATAATGCGGCGGGGCAGCGGCGGGCGCGCCAGGCCCAGCCCGCGCGCGCCCCAAACAATGACCCGTATATATATATTGGTGTGTTACACAACAAAACCCGTCTGACCGAGCCCCACGACCACATATCTAATCAAATTTAATACTAAAATTACGTTTAATGTTGATCACTGCCCAATAGTACGTATCTTTGTGCTTTAAGTCACTCGTAGACAACAATAAATAGTATCGAGTAGCTAACATGAGCGCGCGGCCTCCGTCCGGCGCGGCGTAGTAACGCACTAACTATATTTGTACTTTATTGTAACTCCAAAATATAATTTATACAATAACAGCTAATATAAAAACTAACGTCGTGAGGTAGAGCGGTTGTCGTAGTACTACATGGCATGCGCTAGTACAGTGGGGGAGCCGCGCGGCCGACGTCGCGCGGCGCCGCGCAGAGACGCGCGGCCGCGCGCGCGACCGCCCGGGGTCGCGTCTGCCGGCGGCTCCTCAGTGATCAACATCGCACCGTACTACGACGCTATCGTGAGTGCGCACTCACCGATAAAATACCTTTAAATAATAATTTTACTCCTAGGGTGTATTTCTTCTCCCGATCGAAATCGACGTTTCATAAACTCGTCTCGGACCGACCCGACGGAACATCGAGGAGATAATAATAAATAATCGAATTTATAAGCGGCAACGTTTCATATATCACCCGTTCAATATAATTCTCAATATATGAAGTTAGACTCTGACAAAAAAGAGGCCGGGGGCCGCCGCGCGGTGTGGCGCTCGAGCGGGCGGCCGCGGACAGCTTCTCCCTTTACAAATTACGTCTCATAATATTTCAGCAATCGCTTGAAGGCACACAGCGTTAAATGTAGTTAGTACAGTTCAGCGATCGTAGGCGCGCGCGCGCGGCGGTATAGTCGCGGGCCGCGCGCGCGCGCTCGCGCCCGGCGGCTAGGCCGGCGTCAGCGTGAGCGTGACGGTGGCGCGGCGGGTGGCGCGCCGCCGCACCGGCAGGAACACCAGCGCCGGCACCAGGCTGAGCGCGCCGCCCGCCTCCTCCACCACGAAGGGCTGCATGGTGAGCGGCGCCTGCGGCGCGCGCGGCACGGCCAGCAGCGCGCCCGCGCCGCCGTGCGCCGCGCGCAGGTGCGCCTCCAGCGCCGCGAAGCCCTCCGCGCGGAACTCGCAGCGCGAGCACGAGTACTGCGCGTCCGCGTCCGGCTCGCCCTCGCCGCTCTCGGGCCCGCCCTCGCCGCCCTCCATCTCACTGCCGCACACGCTGCCGGCCGGCTCCGGCGGCATCTCGGGTGGCTCATTCGCCTGTTGCTGCGCGTGCGCGCGTTCGTGCGCGAACAGGAACGCGAGCACGTCGGTGGTGAATGGACAGTACGAACAAGCATAGGGTTTATCGCGCGCGAGCAGGTCTAGGGGCCGCGGCGGCGGCGGAGGCGGCCGCGCCGGCGGTGCATGCTCGGCCAGTAGGTGCGCTCGCAGCGCCCGAGGCCCGCGGAACCGGCGTGCGCACAGCGGGCACGGCTCGGCGGGCGCGGTGGCGGCAGGCGCAGGCGGCGCGGGGATGCCGTGCGTGTTGTGCTTGTGCACGCGCAGGAAGTACTTGCTGCACAGCTCCTTGTGACAGATGTCGCAGGTGACGCCGCCGAGCTGCGTGCCGCTCTCCAGCGAGATGCCGTGCATGCGCTGCATGTGGGTGCGCATGAAGTACTTATTGCACAGCTCCTTGTTACAGATCTCGCAGAAACTCGATCCTGATGAAGAAGACGCGCGTCGTTCGTCGGGCGGCGGCGGCGAAGCGGACGGCGGGCGCGGGCCCGGGTCGTTGGGCTCGTCGGCGAGCCGCTCGGCCGCCAGCTCGTTTAGCTGAGAGATCATAGTCTGCAACTTGCGCAGTTCTTCGCTCGCGGATCCGGGCGATGCAATACCGCGCTCCTCTACAATTAGATTAAGCGGGCTCGTTTGTCCGTCACGTAAGGCTGCCTCAAGCTCATCTTCACATTCTCTTTTAACTTCAGCCATTTCTTCAGGATCCAGTGGTGGCGGTAGCGAATGCGAGCGCGGTGGCGTATCGGGCGGTGGCCCCGATAGCGCGGGCGGTGTCGTGAGCGGCGTGGTGAGGGGCGTGCCCAGCGGCGTGCACAGTGGGCCCGCAGGCGGTGTTGCTGATGGTGGAGAGTGATCGTTGACCGGTGAGCGACGCGCTGGCACACCGTGCCGCCGCTCCCGGTGCGTCCGCAAGAAGTATTTGTTGCAGTACTCTTTACAGCATATTTCACAGAACGCTTCTGGATTAACAACGCCAAGACGGCGCAACGCATCGGGCTGGAAGCCGCATTCACGCGCGCGCCTTGCCGAGTCTGGTGATAGGCGACGTGGAGTACCCCCCGATTCCTCATCGGAAGACCGGCGCGGGGGTGACGGCTGCGCGGGCGGTGGTGCTGCAGGCTGCGGGTCACCGCCATCGTAGATGCCGTGCTTGTTGGCGCGGTGGGTTTTTAGGAAGTACTTGTTACAGAACTCCTTGCAGCAGAGGTCGCAGTACGCCTCGGGGTTGAAAATGCGCGGTGGCTCGTGTCGCGGCAGGAGGCGGAAGGCGGCGAGCGGGTCGAAGGTGGGGAGGCCGAGTTCTCCGAACGCGAGTGCGCTCTTGTAGATGTCAGCCATCTTGGCGTGCAGGTCGATGGGCGGGGGCGCGAGGTGTTGCGGCTGCGCGCGCGTCGGCGCCGCCTGCTTGCGGCGCTTGCGGCCGGGGCTGCTGCCGCCGCTCTCCAGGTCCAGCTCGCGCTTGACCGCTGGCGCGACAGACATCGCGTCACCGCCGCATCTGGAATGATACAAACGACACGTTACTATCGGCTCATCATACACATTACATGTCAGTAGACCTTTAAATGCGATTTTTTTGTGAAAACTAATAGTCGACAGCGTTTCGGGAGCTACAGAATTTTGGATATTAGGTAATATATTTTATAGACAATTTATAAAAATAAGTTATGCCACATCATTATGCATATTATCTGTGGTATGCAGGTTGTCGACAGTTGTAAATACAAAATATTTTAACAAAATAGAATCAAATATACAGTACTCTGAAGTAAATATTACAAATCGAGCTTTAGAAAGAGATAATCGGCTAGCTTCGGCTTCGTAGCATCGTCTACTCATGTGAAGCTTTGTCGCCGACCTCTCAATCAAAGATTATTTTAATATTAGCTACAAAACGTCTCTTCTATATCTTGGCTATAATAAATTATTATATTACGATCCCACAGTCAAAGCGATTAGTTACACGCTTTTGTGAGTCTTTGTCCACTTATTTATGTAGGTACATACTGAATGAATAAATAAAATAAAGCACTCACTTCTGAACACCATTTAATTTTTTAAAAGATTTATCGAAATATATTTTTTGTTCATTCGTTTTATTATTTAGTATTATTTTTAGTTTATGCACAATTTTCTCCCTTATTATTTTTATTTGAGTTTTAGGATTAGTATTATTTTTTCTGTTAAATAGTAATGTTATTGGTGATTTTAATTCGTAGAACTAGAAGTTTGACAATCATATTTTATTATTGTCATGAATTTGACGTAAAATATTCAAGTTAGTTAATAAAGTCATTATTATAATAGCATATAATTTGGTGGCTAACAATTTGATGAAAAATGTTTTATTTGTGTATAAAATGGTATAAAATGCAATATGGTAATATTACAGTTACGTTAAATTCATAGCGAATTACGGTAACTATCTTACGACATATCAAAGTTAATTTTCCTATAGTATTATTTGATAGTAAAAAATATATGTTCGAACCCCAATCTAAGTAAAAAACATGCCAAGTGCGCGTTGATCCAGATATAAAGAAGTTAAGTGCTATGACGTGATGCAGTTTTCATACGTAGGTATGCTAAAATTATACATATTTTAGTCAATATCCCTATATATATTGGACCCTATCAGAATATCAGCGTTGCGGCATTTATTTTTAAATGTCGCGGCACTATGCTGAGATGGGAGCCTTTTGGCCTCGTATAGGTATTACATATTTTTTTTATTTTCACACTTTTGTTTTTTCTTTTTGTTTGTAATTTCCTATGCGAGTCCCAATAAACAATTTTTCTTTCTTTCTTTCTTTCTTTCTTTCTTTCTTTCTATCTTTCTTTCTTTCTATCAAATAAAATCGGATTACATTTTCCTAAATTATATTATTTTCGATGTTATTAATTACTTTTAATATTTATTAAAATATTACATCCTGTATATGGGTAGTAAAATAGTGTACCTAACATTAAGACAGCGTTAATTAACATTCCTTTTAATCATTACAGTAAAGTTGGTTAAGAGTGCATTACGGCAAATCCTGTTATAGGATTTCAATAAGTTTATACAGCAAACGTAAAGTAGTGGCCACGAAAAAAAAACGTCTGACAAGCTGAAGAGTTTGACTGTTCTTTAAAAAAATCGATTTAAGGATAAACCTTGTAGATGAATGTGAAAAAAAAAATTGAAAATCACTAAAAACGTGCAAAAAAGCACTAGAATACTTTCATAACTTTAAAATGAAAAAGTTAAGACACACACACATGTTTGACACAATAAAAAACAGAGAACCCGCAATTTTTAACTATTTTACATAACAATGTTTCCGTTTAGTGTAAAAAGATCGCAATTCTTTTGACTTTCTTTCCCAAAATATCCATAAAAATTACAATTCAGAAAAATTCAGCAAGTTCGCGATTTTTTTACACAGAACAGAAGTATTGATTTAGAAAAAAAAATCATCAGCTACTACTCTGTTCTTTGTAGCCTATAATTAAGTTAATTTCATTAAGTGTTCGTTCTTATTTACGCTAAAGTTATGTTTCTACGGCAGTGCTTTTTCGACTTTTCCAATATTTTTTTTTACATTAATCTATAAGGTTTATTCTCAACACGATTTCATTATAGCCACTAGTGAAACGCTTTAGCGAGCCAAACCTTTTTTTTCGTAGCTACTACTTTACCTTTTCTATATAAAGTTATGGTTTTCCCATAGGACTTTTGCATGGTGCTGACCCTTAATAATAACTGTCATTTTTATAATCACTTCAACAATAAATCATCCAATAAAAAAGCGTTTTTTTCTGGCGATTCCTTGGATGGATTTTAAAACGCTTATGTGTGAGTAGGTAGTAATGTTAGCCTGAGGAACATAACGCGCTAACTTGCATTTGTAGACAGTACTTGGACCAAGTCCCTTACAGATTTTTTTTTCTGACAATTTAAAAGCGTAATGAACAATTACGTCTTAATTTTGAATGCCATACAAGATTCCAATAAGAAAGCCTCACCTATTATTATCCTGTCTTAGATCTAAAGCCTCCATTGATCACTTAGTTCTAATCACCATCATAAAATGATCACAGTTTTAAAATCACCGCACATCACCAGAAAGTATCATAAATGTAAAAAAACACTTCTCAAAATCCGCAAAGTACAGTCACTCGCGAAAACTTCTGACCTTTTTCGTTATATTTTGGCACGTGCTTACGCTTGCGCGTGCGCGTTTAAAACTGATGTTTTAAGTAAAAACGCGTGCTGCATTTCTTTTTTTTTTTGTTAGAAAATAGCAAAAATGTTCCCCACCCGGCCACCCCTAGTATAGTCGATTATTTGACAGGGGGCCGGTGCATTACGATAAAGCGACGGTTTACATGACACGGCTGTTATTTTATTGCAGTTTGTAACATTGAGCACAAATATCAGACTTTGTGGATGTTAAGACGTCTTAAGTTCGAAATAGGCACGAAAATATACCAGACCTAGGTTTAAGAAGTACAAAACCAATATTTGAGATCTGAAACACCACTGTACCGGATACCACAGGCATTGGATTGAATAGAATAGTTTTATTTTTACATGTGTATGAAGTATTATAATATTTAATGTTGAAGATACTTTTTGTCTCCTGACTAATTCATGCTAAATGTTCACAAAATACTACAAAAAATTGTTCATCATTTCTTAAGAACCTTTACTCTCATTGCGAATTTCCTCCAAACACAAAAAAATAACATTATACCTAATTATCTGAACGCAATAATTCCCCATGTTCACCAAATCTAAAAACAAACAATACGCATTGCTTTCCAAAAATTTGGAAACACTATCAAAAGGGCGGCTCTGATCAAACATACTCTTTCTCTTTTACTCACACATAAGTCTTCTATCTCCTTCTCATACCGTACAATATGTTTTTCTCTTTCTGTCAATGTGGTGTCTACGTAATGGTTATGAACTTATGAGTTATGGCGTTATAAATCTATCTCTCAATTTTGAAGTTTTTATTGCTTTTTTTGTTTTGTTTATAGGATTCAGAAACTTAATTTATTAAAAGTTTTGTAATGACATTATTTTTATCTATTTTACTTAGTCAAAATAAAAAATTAAGAAAAATCTATTTTTTATGTCACCTTAATTATAAATAATAAATCAATATAAATATTATAAGAACCCGTTATGACTATTATATTCATTAGAAACCTTGTGACTGTCTATAATAACATTTTTCTTATTCCACGAAAGGAAAAACAATTCACGAAAAATACGTATAAAACATAATTTCAATATAAAATATATACAAAAATTCAATAATATATACTTATTTAATTATATGATATTTAATAATATATTTAATTATTATTGTGTACCTATTGATATTTAATTACAACACAGATTTTAATTTAAGATTGGCAATTTAAAAATTCGGATCTATTTAATTTAGTCAACTTTCCGGGACAATTTTTTTAAGAATCCTTTATAAAAATTATGAAAAGGAACCTTCCAAAAAGGCGAAAGTCCAAATAACATAAGAAATAAAGCATAAAAAGCGCCAAAAGTTCAAACGAGCAATATTTGATATAAACAACCACCGAGCGACTCCAGCGCTTTCTCATAACATTTTTCACCACCAAAGTAAAAAGTTTTTATTAAAAAGTAGAAAAACAAGTTTAATTACTTCATAAGGAAGTGGACGGGCCGACATCAATTTGCCTTATTAAAGTGTTATTGTAATTTAAGATAGCCTGCTTCATTTATTCTTTGGTTTCAGGGTCCTGCATTGAAAGAAAAAATCCGGACAAATGCGAGCAAGGTTATCGCCCTAAGCGTTTCGTACAAAATGTAAGTTTAAAAAAATATGTTTTTATTTGATATAACAACAAATTAACGATTTTCGATTTCTTTTACTTGTGGTGTAAGACCTTGCTTCTTGGCAAATTTCATAATTCTAGGTCAACGAGTAAGACCTACTCTGTATGTTTTGATGAGTGGCTTTGAGAGTATCAAAATTAAAAAAAAAGTATGCAGCATAAATGACCGTATCATTCTATTGATTGCGTATACTTTGAAGTTTGAATTTTTTACACCTCCAACCGACAGTAGACCTTTAATATTTAATTTTATTATGTTTAATCAATTCTGTGTGTAAATGTTCATCTCTAAACCCTGAGATTACCGTCTAAGAATTGATAGCATTATATTTCCTGATTGTTTAAAACCAGAAAAAAAAAATTGAATCAATGAGCTGAAAGCATCTAAGTATTGATACCAAAAACTTTTCTTTAGTAGCACGTTAAAAACGTTGTTACAATCAGCATCAGTTAGCGCTTCTAGTGGGTATCCTATACACTACAGTCAGTTATTTTAAGACAAGAAAATCGTGGCCGAAAAGCACCCATGCTAGGATCAGAAATCCTACGTTAGAAATAATTTATAGACGGCCGCGGCCCCAGAAAAGATACCTAGCTCTAAACTAAACTCAATAAAATTTAAAATAATAATAAATACAAGCTAAAAATAAGAAATAAATAAAAATAAGGTAATTAAAATAAAAAAGATAAAAACAATGAACCCAACATTTTATTATTTTATTCAGAAAACAAAAGTATTATACGGAACATTTTAGTAAAAAACACTCCATTCCAACGCGTACTTAATCATTTTGAAAAGTGGATTGTCCGAATACCTCGGTTCCGCGGTGTCATTTAGATTCCATTCATTTTAAAATGTCCTCAAAATATTTTTAACGACTTTTTTTCTATAAACAATTTTCTCTAATGGCACAGGCTTCTTTAATTATTATGAGTAGTCTGTACTACCGGGCCCTTTACGTGACCGAAAATTAATGGGGAAAAATGGACATATCCATTAGGTACCTACTCATAGGATTGAATATGTCGAAAGTTTACTGCGAAAACTAAGTGTAGCCAGTGTTGCTAAGTGCAGTGAAGATAATTTTGAAATATGAAGTTTTATAAACTTCTATAGCTTAATTTTTAAAATTATATTTTAGCTTCGATGAAGCAAAAAAAAACGAAATTTTAACGATTAAAATAGGCATAAACTTTTAATATCCAAGGTATTGTTTTGTTTAAAACTTCTAGGACACAAAAATATAACAAGTTAGTTGCACAAAAATGTAGGTGAGGTTTAACGAGGAGAGCCACCCCGTTTGAGGCGCTCACCTTCAAAATCATAATGACACAATTCATATTCTGTCTAAAATGCTTTTTTGGCCAAACGTTTGACGCACAGCAAAGTTCACTAATGGATCCCTACTTAAAATAGGTAACTGGAGCGGACATTTAGGTAGTGACCACCAACTGCCATTGATTATTTTGTAAAAACAAAACAACTTTCGCTTTATTGCGATAAAGATAACCAAACTGATAGACTTATCTATAAAAAGTTCATAAATTGATACCAGAAAAGAGGTTATCATTTTTAATAAATCGCTTTTTAGGAGTGTGATAGGCTGTGTAGATTGACGCCTTTGTCAACATAAATCCAACGTTCCGATTTCAAAACTCAAAAGAAAACAGAGACAACATGGCGCCTAAATAATTACAACTACAAAAATGTGATCACTGGGCAAACTGTGGTTCTATTTTACGAACACCACTCAATATTCATTCATTTTTTCGAGTCAAGTGCTATATTTTACTGCTAAGTCGTTAACTTTGAAATATCGGTCGCGGGGGAGGCGTGGGGTGGTGGGGTGGTTGGCAAATAAAATAAAAATAAAGGCCGATTACGGCCGACATTTTATAATGGACGATGAAATGACATGCGGGCGCCGACGGGGCGCGCGCTTGTAGAGACTTCCTAAATGTCAGCGTGTGATTTTTTGGCAATTTTTGTTTGAGCTTTTATTTTGTTTTGTTCTATTTTTTCTTTAACTAAGTATTTCGCTTATAGGTTCGAGCTGTTGGCTTGGTTCTCTGTTAGTAGTTTTGGCGTATTATGATGAATCACAAGGCTGACGAATGAAGATACCAATGTATTTTTTGCACAATGTTATTCATCTTTAATCAACACTATACGGACTGAAAGTCTTCTTTAACATATTACTGAAATTATAAATTTAATAAATAAATGTACACTCATAAATTCTGTAATGAGGGCAGTTTTAAATGTGACTATTTCTATGCTAAGTCGATTTTTCCCATTGAACTCTATGTTACAAAAAGTTCGCTGGTTTTTCCACTTTCATACTAAACTTGTAGTTAGACAATCAAATGATACTTTAGCATGAGTATTCCATAGAAACAAACTACTTATCAATACGTTTCACATACCTAAGTGTTCAATACTACACACATCAAAAGTATCTAGGGATCAACATATATTTTTGCAATAACTTTTCTCCTGATTGATATTAATTAAAATTTTCTTTAAGGATTCATCAAATAAAGTGTTTTCGTTTGTCACAGTAACGATAAACCAAGTCACCTTTGCATTAATAAAGAAATTTGCCATTTTCCTAATAAAGGGATTTTTGACATTTGAACCACTAACATTAAAGTTCGAAAAAAAGACTGAAATAACAGTTTTCTTTAAAATTTTATTGGGTAACTTAAACAATTAATAATCCGTGTTTCTACCGCGAACACTAACAACACAAGAACATCGGTTTGGCATACTCAAAATGAGTTCATCCAAATCACGCTGTGGAATGGCCGCCCATGTTCGTTGCAACAACAAAAAAAGGTCTTCTTGCGACTGGATACCCTCCATATTCGGCAGAGCTCTTCTCTGTAGCATATCCCATGCATGCTCAATCGGGTTCAAGTCTGGCGACTGAGCAGGCCAGGGCAGGACATTGATGTTAGCTGCGGCGAGAGTCTGTCTTACAACTCTTGCGGTGTGCGGTCGTGCATTATCATGCATTAACTGAAATAAGGGACCGATTTGCACTTGTAGAGGAACGATGACGTCTGATACAATCGTCTCAGCATAAATTTGAGCGTTGAGGTTGCCTCTGATCCAAATCAACTCAGTTCTTCCGCCGATCCAAATACCCGCCCATACCATGATGGTTCCACCACTATAAGGATGGACTTCCTGGCAGGATTTTAATCGCTGTTGGCGTCCAGGGGTTCTCCAGTGTCGTATACGTCTTGTATCCGGTCTCATACCAAAACGAGACTCATCAGAAAAGCACACGAAACGCCATTGTTCTTCTGCCCAATTTCTGTGTTCAAGAGCCCATTGATATCGAATCCTACGATTGTGCATTGCTATAGGTGGTACCCGTAGCGGTCTTCGGGAATGAAGGTTCACTTCATGCAAGCGGTTTCTGACTGTTTGGTCGCTAATTAAGTTCCCTGAAGAGTGATGAAGCCTCACGGCTAACATCATGGCGGTTATTGTTGGAGCTCTTCGAGTTAAGATTTGAATGTATCGGTCTTGTCTCCGTGTGGTGCAGCGATACCGTCCTCCATGGCGCTCAGCCACGGTACCAGTGCTTCGGTAACGTGTCCAAAGTCGACTGATAACACTCTGACTTGTATTCAGAGCTAAAGCTACAGTACGTTGCCGGGAACCAGCTTCTATCATTCCCACGGCTCTGAGCATTTCTTCCCTGCTTAAATGACGTCGCCGCTCCATAATAACGTTGGTTTTAATCAGTAGTAGGGAAACAGTAGCACTAATAATGTCTTCAATGCGTTGTATGTTTTTATAGGGAAAATATTGACAGCTTATTTTCATCTTTTACTCGAATTTGATTGAGAGTTCCTGATTCAAATTATGAAATGCACCAAAAAGGATCCATATAAATTTATAAAATCATAAATTTATTACAAAGCCACATCTCAATCTCAAGAAATCCGCATAAAAATGCTTGATCCCTAGACACTTTTGATGTGTGTATGTTGGCTCCATTGTCACTCCGTCTCGATTTTAACTTTCAATGTTTTTTTTAGATTTAAAGTGTTATAGTAAGTATTGCCTATTGCCTGGGATACAAAAAAGTGGTGAAGGCGAATTGGTGCTGAAAGAAAACTTCCAACACCGGGGAGCCAACATAGCGTCGAAGGGACAGCCTATCTATTCTGTACCGACACGCCGCGAGGGAGAATGTCACGGTGAGATTCTCCCTCGAGCGTTCGCAAGCAAATTGCGGTGATATCACGCGTCGTGACAGTACAGAATAGAGAGGCTGGGCACTATAACCAGACGCATAACGTTAAAAAACCTTAATCGAACATGTAAATTAAAAAAAAACAACACACAGCCGCTCCATCCCCTTCCGATTCAACTGACATGTCACCGTGTATTTATATTCAATCAGTCGGGGCGGGAGTCGAACCCGCGACCCACTCCCCCGCTGCCAGGTGCTAAGGGCTTATAATTTTATAATTGATGCCTGTGACTGACGCGGGTACATTTTAAAGCTGCACTTGTGGTCGACATTGGAAATGTGGTAAGGGTTCCGTAGGGATTTTTTCATGTATTTTATTTTTGGGTTTTTTTCGTAAATTATTCTTTTTTAGTTAATAATATAATTAGTTTCTGCCTCCATGCGAAATAGGTATGAGTAGGATGTTTAAAAATAAATGCCTAGGACTCTGATCACTACAAAACACGGGCTTAAGGGAAACACCTTAATCTTCACGCCTTGCAGACGGATTTGCAAACACAGTTTTCTTTAGTTAATCTCAATATTAGCCACACCTAAAAGTGGGCAGAGAGCGGTTTATTTTTGGCCGAAAACCACGTGAAACCTTATTACAGTTTCTTTAAAATGGCGCACTTAGTACCGGCCTCATATAACGCTTTATTAGAATACGTTACTTGTAAGGAATCCCTATAATTAAGTCTGTCCATCCATCCGACTGTAATTCCATTATTCACTAACATTTTTACAATTTTGAGTTATGTAAGCAAATTGAATTAATTTACCTACTTTTACAAGGTATCTGAGTTTGGGGGAGGAAGAAATATTATGTAGAATCGACCTAATTCACGTAGTTTATTGAAAATGCCTATGTAAGTTATACTTTGAGTCACAAACTAAATTATAACTTAGACATTATTTGTGTATGTTAGATATATAAAGTTAAATTATATTTTAAAGTTTTTAACTGGATAAGGATATACATATTATATGTATTGTTATTTTATAACTACGTGGAGTCGTCAACACAGTCGCTGTAAATTAAAAATAAATGTGGTTCGAGACATAGATAATGAGACAAAGATTTTTTTCTAAGTTTAAGCTAAAATGAAATCACTATCAGTCTATGCTTTTAAATGAAACACATTCACTCACACCTGTAGACTGAACATCTAATCAACTATCTATTCCAATAATATTCTTATAAACAGTTTTTTCTCTTCCCCTACGAGACCCTAAAACACAAATCAACAACTAAGAGCGGTTGGCAAAGATGTCCACACACGGTATTAACAGTTATTATTATGAGTATGTCGCCTTTATCATAATGTGGGGCAAGCCGCACTCTTAAATAATAATAATGTGGTCGAAGCTACAGGTAAAACACTTAAAATAAGGCACCTCTGCTGTTTCGAGTAGGCAAATATAGGAATCGTAGTACTTTCTCTCTATTTTTATACATAACAAAGACATTCGCGTTGCTCAAACAAGAAAATGTTGTTAATTTTTCCAAATCGATACGATATTAGGGACCTATACAGGGTTTCACCATGTTATTTTAATTTAATATACCATGTTTTTTAGAAGGAATTAATGCTTATAATTAACCCTTTCAATTGGCATCATACACATACAGGATGTTCAATTTTTCACATTTGGTGGGTTCGATTCCCAGATGAAGCAAGCAATTTTTTAAAAATCTTTGAATGCAGTATTACTTATTTTTTTAAATAAAGTAAAGTCTCCATGAAGCAAAACTTCCTATCTCAAATATTTAAAGTACTTTCCCTCCATGTGGCATAGCCGTGGGACAACCTGTATAATTTTTCACCATGCAACGATGCAAAAGTCCTATGGGAAAACCATAACTTTATATAGAAAAGGTAAAGTAGTAGCTACAAAAAAAAAGTTCTGGCTAGCTAAAGAGTTTCACTAGTGGCTAACGAAATCGTGTTGAGAATAAATCTTATAGATTAATGTAAAAAAAAATATTGAAAAAGTGGAAGAAGCACTGCCGTAGAAACATAACTTTAGCGTAAATAAGAACGAACACGTAATAAAATTTACTTAATTATAGGCTACAAAGAACAGAGTAGTAGCTGATGATTTTTAGGGTTCCGCACCTCAAAAGGAAAAACGGAACCCTTATAGGATCACTTTGTTGTCCGCCATCAGTCACCGGACCATAAGTGGAGCCAACTGCTCATAGATGGCGCCATTGGAAGTATGCAGTAATGCCATCTATGATCATATTTTGGAACCCTTAGGGCGCGAGGCATACTCGTACTTGTCCGGTTTTTTTTATTCTAAATCAATACTTCTGTTCTGTGTAAAAAAATGGCAAACTTGCTGAATTTTCCTGAATTATAATAATTTTTATGGATAGTTTGGGAAAAAAAGTCAAAAAAATTGTGATCTTGAAACATTGTTATGTAAAACAGAAAAAAATTGCGGGTTCTCTGTTCTTTATTGTGTCAAATTCATAAAATTTTCATTTCAAAGTTATGAAATTATGGCAGTGCTTTTTTGCACGTTTTTTGTGATTTTCAATTTTTTTTTTACAGTCATCTACAGGGTTTATCCTTAAACAGATTTTTTTAAAGAACAGTCAAACTCTTCAGCTTTTCAGACGTTTTTTTTCGTGGCCACTACTTTACGTTTTCTATATAAACTCATTGAAATCCTATAACACGATTTGCCGTAATGCACCCTTAAGTACTAAGCTATTAGATCCAAGGACCACAAAACCATAAAAAGCATAATTCACACACCAAGATCTAAAGAGACTTCTAATTCAATTTTTTTTTTTTAATTAATGAGAGCTAACTCAAAAAATTTAATTTTTGAATTAGCTCTCTTTAGATCTAGATACTTACTAGAGAGAAAATTCATATTTTTAGGGTTCCGTACCTCAAAAGGTAAAACGGAACCCTTATAGGATCACTTTGTTGTCCGCCGTCAGTCACCGCCTCACCGGACCATAAGTGGCGCCATCTGCTCATAGATAGCGCCATTGGAAGTATGCAGTAGCGCCATCTATGATCATATTTCGGAACCCTTAGGGCGCGAGGCATACTCGCACTTGTCCGGTTTTTTTTTTATTAGCCCCCTTTAGATCTAGGTGTGCGAATTTACCGTTGTAAAAATTCTCATCACTTTCCACTACCTAACTTGAAAACGACCTATCACAGACTATCCTCAAACGCATAGCAAGCTTGAAGTTCCCAACGTTAGGCGGCCCTGAACCTATTTATATATGTATAGCGATATCTAAATCAAGGACACGCGGTTTGTTCAGACGACGACACTTTAGTGTGCGATCAAATAAAAATGGGACTCACCCTGCGCCATATTGTGACGTTTTGTATTGGAAATTGATCTGGTAAATCAAAGACTCAGTTATTATAAAATGAAAAAAAAATAACGTTATTGATTCGCAAAATATTCTATTTAAGACTAACTTTTCCAGTGATAGTTGACAGTTCGAGGTCATTGACGTTTTTATTCAATATTCAATATTTTATCGTGATCGCATAGTAGGTACAACACAGAAGACCGACCAAAAGTTGTTTGTGTTATTATTTTTGAGAACGGAGATCCATCAATTAATTAGAGATTTATTCGGAGGTTTTTATGAAGGTATTTTCTAAAGCTAACTTATCAAGAGTTTGTTGTTCAAGCAAAAATGTTCCGATGAAAGTGCATGAGCAAATATTACAGATAAAATATTAAACTGCTAAAATCATAACCCTTCCTTTTGGCTTTGCCGCAGTCGGGTAAATAGAGCGTGGTATAGTCTCTTTAGGATAGCAAGATCTTTCATCTAGCAATTAGTATTGTTAGATTAGATATGATAAGCAGAACTAATCCTTTTCTAATAAGCTTTAAAGAAATTTATTAATATAAATATATATTTATTGAGTACTACACTAAGACACTCACTAACATGCCGAGGGAACCTATTCAGGGCCCCAATTCTGCTATTGCAATTGTGTAAAAATGGTGTCATAATGACACCATTACGGTCAAAACCTAAGCGGTCATTGGCTTAGAGTAAGACTATCTCTTTCATCATTGGTCAAAACGATGTCATTGAGAGACCATTCTGACACGATTATGACTGTTGCATTAGCAGACTTGGGGCCCAGATAGTGCAATACAACCCAAACTTTCCAAAAATAAAGAACTCAATACAGTCATCTACGGCCACAAAAATCTTTTGAAACCAACCAAAAAGTTGACCATCTGAACACGTTCTTAGATAAAAATCACGAGCGACGTCGCGGCAACAGACAAGCTGACATAAATATGTATGTATGTATACTTCTCATATGTGACGGGGAACAAGTATTGATTTTGTGTCGAAAAATGTTTATACTTTTATCTCTGTACCGCCTAGTTTAAAGATAAAGCGGTAGCGATAAGCTAAATTAAAATGTAGTAAATCATCCATCGATTAGTTATTTGGCACACTGGCATAATATGATTTTGGTGAGCTTTTCAAACTGTTTTGACACCCACCTGTGATTTGGGAAAGTTTCATTCATAATTTGATTTTACATGGATATGACAGACAGACATGAGGAAACTATGCATGAGTGACGAAGCTATAGTTTAACTAGTTTGACAATGGAACTCAATTTTTTTTTGTAGTCTGTCACTCCTGTTTATGTCTTAAAATTTTATGTTTTTTGTAGATTTATGTCTTAAAGCCTAGGACATAAGAAGTAGTGAACGAGAATTGGTGCTGAAAGAAAACTTTCAACACCGCTAAAAACGTTGTAAGTGTTGTAACACTATTGACATCCAGGGTAGCCAACATAGCGTGAAAGGACTTCTTCAGTGAAATGCTCTATAGTTCTTTAATTACCAGTGGTACAGTCAGTATCATAAGACAACGAACATTTGGGAATTTAATAATAACTACATTTTTTAAGTTAAGAAAAAATAAATTTAATACAAAATATAATATTATTATGTGTAACGTTGTATACTTATTAATATTAAATACCTACCAATAAAACAACAAACATAAAAAAAACATCTCCATACTAATCAGCTGTAGGAACAAAGAAATAATTTTTCTATGTATGTAGGTGATGCTATAATATTTCGGCCGCAAATATAAACCTACCCGCGCGCGAGTAACAAATTGCGCTGGAACAGACCGGTCGAGGTGCATAAGCTCCGCCTCCATACTTAGTGTTATTGTGTCAGCCAATGACGACGGCTAGTCTTTCGATTTTTCTGGAACGAATCGCCGTTCTTTCGCGAAGATCACCTAATATGGTAATCTTCAAAATAGGTGAACGTCCCAGGAGGTTATAAAAACCTCTGGGAGTTGCCAGGTGCATTCCAACCTGTACTCTGCGCCTGCGACTACGTACTTTGACCTACCTAGTCACCAAGTCTAAACACTAAGTAAATTACCGTGTTGTGAAAGTAATTGTTTAACTATAAAAACAAAGTAAATTCTATTGTGTGAACCCGAAAATCGGTAAGTCTTGAAAAGCTGTTTAGATGTGCCTAACAATTGTAATCTTTGTGTAATTTAGCTGTGTAACGCTGTGTATAAATTCACTTTGCTAATCTTGTTTTTTTCAATAATAACGTGCATATTGTTTTAGTGTCAAAACCTAGGTCTTGTTTTAATGTTGGTGTGCCTAAACCAGCATACTTTGAGCTGTGTAATATTGTACTAGAAATATTAAACGTTATTATTCTAGAATCTCACCAATTCAAAATTAATAATAAAATATTGTTAATTTATGTGTGCGTCATGATGGTGGGTCATGTATCAATTAACTTCAGTTAACCTTTTTGTTTTTTTTATTAAATTTAAATAGTAGTAGCTTGTCATTTTTTTTATATGCACACAATTATAGGTAGATAGATACTAGCAATAATTCTAAATATATTGCCTAGTCATGTGCCCTATTATTGTCTT
The DNA here is from genome assembly GCA_948465475.1 of Thalpophila matura. Taxonomy (NCBI): domain Eukaryota; kingdom Metazoa; phylum Arthropoda; class Insecta; order Lepidoptera; family Noctuidae; genus Thalpophila; species Thalpophila matura. The sequence continues at coordinate 10,627,391 of OX419201.1, read as the reverse complement.
CTTTTAACCACACCGTGAGACTGCATCACCAAATTAACTAAATTAATGTTGGGGCTATCTCCTTGGTAGTTCCGCATTGGTTGCGGTCCGGTTGATGCAGTCGACGGTCTGGAGCACTACCTAAGACGCCTGTGAATGTGGATTCCAGGGTTCCAGTTCCAGTTCCAGTTCCAGTTCCAGTTCCAGTTCCACTTCTACGCCTCTATATAGTACGACGCGTACTCATCCTGCGCTGCTGCCGGGTGTGGCTGGACACCTGAGCTGCTGTTGCATCTACCTACCTCGCGAAGCTGCCGCGAGCTGCGCGCGCTGCGTCGACTACGCTTCACGTCGGCCGGCCGCTTACCTCCTGTGGACTACCAGGAGAGTACCGTCTACACAAGAAAGAATCCTAACGTCCTAGTTCTTCGAACCCCGCCCGGCTTCACCGGCGGCTTACTTGCTAGGGTTGCTAAACAATACACGTTTATTAATTCGTAACATTTTTTTATTTATCACCCTAGTAAGGACCCCCTCGTTACAGTGGCGCCCATACTAGAGGTAAACTAGGACGTATTGGTTTCTTTCTTGTTGCGCATTTCTTTGGTTTTTTTGGTGATGGTGATTTAACGGTTGTGCGTTTGAAATCACAGGCCATCAACCGTGAATTTTACTTGTACCCTCACATTTTTTTTTAACTTAATTTTTTTTCTTACTTCACGGTTGGTAGACTGAACATTGTGCAGATTTTACATTCTCCTGGCATATTATCTTAAATTGTGTAGCTTTTCAAGACATACTCTCGGGCAGCAAAAATTTTCTTGTTCATCTTCTACTTTTAAAAGCAGTAGTAGAGTTTTAGGTGAAAGGACTCGCCCGGGGAAGTACTACCACCATACCTATTTCTACTGTATGCAGCTACCTGTGTACGGCTGAAGGGTGTGGGTGCCGGCCTAAATTACTGGCACACAGACGGTTTTTTAAACTTTGTCGTCTCTTAGGTTGCATTACTATCGGCTTAGCATAAACGACAGTTTATAATCTAGACTAGGCTACAACCAACTAAATGGCAAGGAGAATAGTTTAACTAAACATTATTTTTGTCGTGATCTATAATTTTCATTTTTTTTATAAGCTAAAATGAATACTAAAATATTAAAATATTTTCAGTTAGCGGGATTAATATATAAATCAGCTTATACGAATAATATGCCTTTGTTCTTAAAAATCTTAAACTAAATAATTAAATAAATTAAATAAAAAATTGACTAAAAATTAAATAGACTACTTAAATTTTGACTAAATCTTAAAATATTTTTTTTAAATCCTTGCCTAGTTAAATAAGTTCTTACAATCAAATAGCAACCTAAATAAACTAAAATAAATAAAATTTTCTAAATAACTAAATAATGTTTTTACAACCTAACTACGTCGAACCTAAACTAAACTAAATATTTTTTTTGGAATTAAAACTATTATTATAATATTTAAACTACCTATACTAAAGCTAATCTAAATTAAATATTTCTAAACTAAACTAAGAATTTTAACTAAATTGTTTAAATAACTAAAAAGTTTTTACAATCAAATTGCAGCTAAACTAAATCAAACTAAATTAAAACTTGAAACTAAAATTGTATAATCTAATGGCACCTAAACTAAACAGCTAAACTAAATTTTTTTTTAATAATGTAATTAACTATTCTACAACTAAACTAAATAAAAACAATACTAAAAATAAATTAAATTCATTTTTTTAAATATAATCTACCTAGTATTTCTAAATAAAATCTAACTAAAAACTATTAACTAAAACCAGTACCTACTTGCTACTACTACATACAACCATTCCTTCTTTACTTCCTACTGCTGGTCTACCCCAACAGTACTATCTATAGCTAACGGCCCTACACCGTTGGTTATTAACTTCTATTTTGCTGATTGGTCTACCCCAACAGTAAAATATAACTACCGGCCCTACACCGGTGGTTGTATAATTGATCATGGGACTAAACCATTGATCCCTTCGGTTATGTTGTACCAATGGCCCTACACCATTGGTATACTAGAGAGCGGGTTGCAACTCTTAAAGTAAGCCTTTGCAGGAGCGGTCGGTTACTCCTAAAATAAGCCAAAAATACCAAATAAAGCATAACTTTTCTAAACTATTTCTATCTAATTAAAATGGTTATATGTAGCTAGTATTCACTCTAATATCAGCCAATGATTTTACCAGTCACATCTGATCTAAGTGAGTGTTTTATGTACTACAAATAAAATACTCTGGTTGTAAGGTGGCAGACACACAAGACTAAATTGTGTTGTCAGCTTGTTGATGAAAGAAGAATAAATGTGAAGGATGACTATATTATGATTGATGATGAATGAGTGAGTGCCTTGGTCAGGTGTAAGCTTGAGTGAAAGCAGCGGATTTTCCTTAGGAAAAATCCTACGCTAAAAAGGGGGGTACTGTAACGTTGTATACTTATTAATATTAAATACCTACCAATAAAACAACAAACATAAAAAAAACATCTCCATACTAATCAGCTGTAGGAACAAAGAAATAATTTTTCTATGTATGTAGGTGATGCTATAATATTTCGGCCGCAAATATAAACCTACCCGCGCGCGAGTAACAAATTGCGCTGGAACAGACCGGTCGAGGTGCATAAGCTCCGCCTCCATACTTAGTGTTATTGTGTCAGCCAATGACGACGGCTAGTCTTTCGATTTTTCTGGAACGAATCGCCGTTCTTTCGCGAAGATCACCTAATATGGTAATCTTCAAAATAGGTGAACGTCCCAGGAGGTTATAAAAACCTCTGGGAGTTGCCAGGTGCATTCCAACCTGTACTCTGCGCCTGCGACTACGTACTTTGACCTACCTAGTCACCAAGTCTAAACACTAAGTAAATTACCGTGTTGTGAAAGTAATTGTTTAACTATAAAAACAAAGTAAATTCTATTGTGTGAACCCGAAAATCGGTAAGTCTTGAAAAGCTGTTTAGATGTGCCTAACAATTGTAATCTTTGTGTAATTTAGCTGTGTAACGCTGTGTATAAATTCACTTTGCTAATCTTGTTTTTTTCAATAATAACGTGCATATTGTTTTAGTGTCAAAACCTAGGTCTTGTTTTAATGTTGGTGTGCCTAAACCAGCATACTTTGAGCTGTGTAATATTGTACTAGAAATATTAAACGTTATTATTCTAGAATCTCACCAATTCAAAATTAATAATAAAATATTGTTAATTTATGTGTGCGTCATGATGGTGGGTCATGTATCAATTAACTTCAGTTAACCTTTTTGTTTTTTTTATTAAATTTAAATAGTAGTAGCTTGTCATTTTTTTTATATGCACACAATTATAGGTAGATAGATACTAGCAATAATTCTAAATATATTGCCTAGTCATGTGCCCTATTATTGTCTTCTTTTAACCACACCGTGAGACTGCATCACCAAATTAACTAAATTAATGTTGGGGCTATCTCCTTGGTAGTTCCGCATTGGTTGCGGTCCGGTTGATGCAGTCGACGGTCTGGAGCACTACCTAAGACGCCTGTGAATGTGGATTCCAGGGTTCCAGTTCCAGTTCCAGTTCCAGTTCCAGTTCCACTTCTACGCCTCTATATAGTACGACGCGTACTCATCCTGCGCTGCTGCCGGGTGTGGCTGGACACCTGAGCTGCTGTTGCATCTACCTACCTCGCGAAGCTGCCGCGAGCTGCGCGCGCTGCGTCGACTACGCTTCACGTCGGCCGGCCGCTTACCTCCTGTGGACTACCAGGAGAGTACCGTCTACACAAGAAAGAATCCTAACGTCCTAGTTCTTCGAACCCCGCCCGGCTTCACCGGCGGCTTACTTGCTAGGGTTGCTAAACAATACACGTTTATTAATTCGTAACATTTTTTTATTTATCACCCTAGTAAGGACCCCCTCGTTACATATGTAGAAATGAATAAAATAATTCTATCTTATAAACTGATATTTTTTTACCTTCTGTCTCTTGAAAATAGTTTTTGTTTTTTTTTTAAAGATTATGTAGGTAGGAATATCAGTTTCCCAAAGTTCACAAATCCAATGTATTTATGGGTCAAATACAAGAACAAGTCCAACGAATCGAAGGTCAACAAACTAAACGATAGAGGAATAACATTTTACAATCCATTTCCTCTTAACAACGGCTGTTTCAATAAAATTGTTATTGTTGTCGTAGATACTGCGCAATGGATCAAAATAAAATGTAACGATCGAGTATTTGATAGTTACTATATTATTATCTAATGTTATTGAGGTCGAGTTTTTCCTTTCTTTTTAGGGTTTCGTACCCGAAGAATGCCGACAGGACACTATTACTCTCGTCTGTCCGGCCAATCGTCTGTCACAGGGCTGTATTCTATGAACCTTAATAGCTAGCCAATTGAAATTTTCACAGAATACGTAGAAGTATTAGCCGCTATCATGGCAAATAATAATAACAATAAAAATAACAAAACTCAAGAGGAGTCCCCATACAACCTAAACGGAACCCTTACTGCGCGAGTCCGACTCGAACTTGGCCGGTTTTTTATAGAATGACTTTGATGGAACTATAAGACATCTTATTAACATTATGGCCAGCGATGAAACACCAAAATGCGAGTAAAAAATGTAAGTGCAAAGACTTCTTGTTTGCACTTAAATTTTTTACTTGCATTTCTTTGTTTGGCATTTACCAGGAAACACTTAGGCGATGCCAATCTCATATAAAAATATTTTTAAGAACTTATTTATGTTAAGTGAGACAACATTTAAAAGCTCTTACAATAATAGATTTCTTTCTAATCTCAATTGACTTATGATGCCGACTGTACATCAGTGGCGAAGGGGCCCTACAATACGATTCCTACCGGCCCTTTGTAAAATAGCACAGGCGGTATTGCCTACTTTTATAAATTAGCTTTTCGTGGCCAGGTAAGCATTTATAGCTCCGGCTTACCTCTTGCAAAAACTGACCCTTCGCCACTGCTGTACATCACACTGGATGGTACATGTACCATTGTGTAAAAGGTAGGTTCTAGTTTTCCCAAACAAGGATCGGCCTCCAGGGCCCCAAATTCTGCTATTGCAATTGTGTAAGAATGGCACATTAATGACACCATAACGGTCAACACCTAAGCGGTCATTGGCTTAGAGCAAGACTATCTCTTTCGTCATTGGTCAAAACGATGTCATTGAGAGACCATTCTGACACGATTATGACAATCGCATTAGCAGACTTGGGCCCCAGGTCCAGTCTAAATAGTTGCGGCTGAATATCAATATATTACGTGGAGCGACTGCCATCTGACCTCCACAACCCAATTAGGGAATACCGGTACTCGAAAGCAGTACCCCAACCATGAGTTTTTTTGACGTATAGTTTCGTTAACGTAAGCATATTTTGAATTTAAAATACAGCAGTCCTGGAACATTTTGATAAAATTTTATACAATTTGCACATTTTAAAAAATAAAGAGAACTTAATTAAGTATTTAATTTATATAAATATTGTGTAACAAACGTGTATTTTCAATTCAAAATATGCTTACGTTAACGATACTACTAGTTGTCAGAATTTTAGGCTTCTGACTACCCGTAAGGATACTCTAATCCTACTATATTAAAAACGCGAAAGTTTTTGAGGATGTATGTATGGATGGATGTTTGTTACTCTGTCACGCAAAAACTACGAAACGGATTTTTATGAAACTTTACAGTAATGTAGCTTATACATCAGAATAACACATAGGCTACTTTTTCTTTTAGGCAGATAAGCTAGTATTATAATATATTCGTATGATAGCCGAAACCGACAGTTTAAGGTGCTCTCCGAGGCACCGAGGGGTCTCGATGTGCCACGAATGTTCACCCATCCATAAACCGACCGCAGCAAGTAAATCTTAACCTCGCAGATCGATCCAGATTGTTAAAAAGTACATACGAAATTATATTACCTACACCTCGAAGAGCATACTCGAGTGGTACAATATTGTTCGACCCACATACCACATTTTCTGATATAAGCATGATTTCTCCTATAAATTTTACGAGGACATAAATACTTTGTTTGGGAGTCTATCAAGAGATAATCAATGCTTACACTATGACTAACATATTTTTTTTATAGTGTCAGCCTACGAAACCCTTGCAACACCGAGTATCACGTGCGCGTTGCCGACCCTTTAAAATGAGGATTCGCAGTGCCGACAGTTTAGGAGAACGCTGTCAACCCAATGCCTCCTCAGGAGCTCTGGTGACCTTACACCACAGGAACACAACACTACCGAAGAGTAGCGTTATTTGGCTGTGGTATTCTATAAGGATGATGTATTTCCCCAGTCAGGATGCTTCAGATTTGAGCGAGATATTTCGCGGTACCCTACTTCTCTTATCTATTTACATGACTGAGGGACAATGTCCCCTAAGGCTCGTGGCTAAATGACAGCCGCGCTGATCGATCGATCTGCGAGGTTAAGCTGCGCTTGCCGCGGTCAGTCCTTGGATGGGTGACCGTTCTTTACACATCGAGACCCCTTCGTGCCTCGGAGAGCACGTTAAGCAGTCGGTCCCGGTTGACATAGGAATATCTTTGACAATCGTTACGGGTAGTCAGAAGCCCTAAAAGTCTGACAGCTGGTCTAACATTCGAATACCGGTATTACCCATTAATTGGGTTATGGAGGTCAGATGGCAGTCGCTCCTCGTAAAATATTGATATTCAGCCGAAACTAGTTAGACTGGAAGCCGACCCTAATATAATTTGGGAAAAGGCTAGGCAGAGGGACAATGTCCCCTAAGCAGTCAGCCCAACCAACCAAACTAGCTGACTGGCTAATCTTGCCCAGAAGAGGTATAGTAAGTCCTGATGGAGAGAGAAACTCATTAGTCAAGTGTAGCGATTATTACACATGGCAATTTGTTGAGCCAAATAACGCTACTCCTCGGTAGTGTTGTGTTCCTGTGGTGAGTAAGGTCGCCAGAGCTAGTGAGGATGGGCTGTTTTGACGCCGGGTACCTGCTTTTCCTCTAAGCTGTTTGCACTAGCTAGTTAGCTGCAGCACATTATAGAGAACCGACAAAATCGATCTGCATTCTTTTATGAGAAATAGGGGTAGTTTGTTTAGCTAGGTACTTAGTACCCCTACATATCTCTGTTCTTTTTCTATGAAGTTTAAGTCACAAGATATTATGGTGCTACAAATGCATGGAATTCTACAAGAAACTGGGCGATAATGTCGAAAGGATAGATTTCTTATAGCAAAAAAGAACTACCTTGCTTTTATATAAAAACACTGTAGTTTACATTGCAGTATAACAAAGTTTTGACGCTCATATTGATGTAGGCAATGCGGATACGGCAGTTTTATATTGATAGGGAGTTTCTGAAAAAGCAATTTTAAAACTGTGTGTTCAGGGAGTGTCTTAGTACGCAAGTGTGTTCGGGGCCCATCGATCCACCAATTATGTACAACCATCTTTTTTTGAAATCTGACACTCGTCACAGGTTATAAAAGGTCCTCATATCATTGTATTAGGTCGACTGTCCATCCTCAAATCGTGCCTCCCTCCCCGAAGACGCAAGCACAAACACACGAACGTATATTAATCTAATCACACTCCGTTTCGGCAAGAATGTGTGAGTATACGTCTTTAATAATATCTGGGGGGACGCCGCCCCAGGGTGGGCTACCCCACTCTCCTCCCCCACTAGTGAAAAAATATATCCTAAGGAAAACAATATTATAAATTGGACGCCGCGTATGTGTGCGCTGTAGAAATGGCAATGTATTTCCTTCGCATGTCTTTTTATTTCATTTTACTTTATTTTATTCCGTATGTGATGTAGTATTTTTTTTTTTCACTTTTATTATATTTTCTTTGACGTAGCGGAGCCTCGGATGACAATGTTGCCGAATCGAATTTTCGTCGACATTACATTTGTGTCGCCCTGAAATTATAACGTGCGCCTTAAAATATGCTTTTTTGGCTTTTTTCTCCCGTTGTATATTTTGTGGAAAATACGTTGTTTCACGTACAAATCACTTTGTTGAAGAATTTTCGCGATTAGACGTTTATTTGTTGTAGTGTTTTGTGAATTTTTTGTTTCTTTGAATTAATAAATATGAAAAATGTTACGTTATTGTTGTAGACATCGTTTTATTACGTTTTGTTCGGGACTGGTCGGAATGTCGCGTGTCCTTGAAAATTACGACACGTGTAAGGAAAGAACTTTGGTGTATTTATTTCAAAGTTAACTAAAGGCCTTTAATATTTGCTTTGTGTTTTGGTGACGAGACGTATGCTCGTGTATACAGCGTATCACGAACACTCTCCTGAGTTAGGTAAGCGCCAAAAGTTTTGGACATCATTTCAACAATTTTGTCGACAGAATTATGATTAAACTTGTTCCTAATTAAAGTTATCTATCACCTAGCTAGCTGACAGCTAATCTACAGGGTGTTAGGTTAAACGGAAGACGTATTGAAGAAGGATATTCAAAAAATCAAGCTTGTAGCATCCAATAAATACTTTCGGTTTGAACAAAATGCGTCAATTAGAAATATCAGAAATTCAGTTTTGAGTTTGACAACCGCTAAAATAACTTTATATTAATAATATATGAAATACACACTTATATTTGCGATCGGAAGACTGAAATACTTCTTGCTATGGAACCCCAGACTGTGCGTGTTCCGACTTGCTCTTGCTCGGTTTTTCTTTCTATTTTATTTCCTTTTTTAAGTACCCATGTGTCCATTTACATGCAAATAAACATTTTCTCATTCTTTCTAATAACAAAAATAATTTTTGCCTGTAGAAAGTAGGTACCTACTTTATTTCTTGGTTGACTCTACTAGTAAATGTAGGTAAACTACAATACTAACAAAACGTTTACAAATATCCACTTGTTAACAATAGACGTTTAATCTGAGCGTTTCATCTGACCCCTTTGGCCATGAATGTTTCACGATTGAACTGAGATCAACTGTGTAACCCGGCCATTCTGGCTACTTGTAATAAAATCTACCTCAAAGTAAACATATCTGAGATACAGATTATTGCAGTTATTTAAGTTTGGAGAGATTTTTAGTTCCGTATTTTTAGGGTTCCGTACCAAAATAGTAAAATTGCACCCTTATGGTGCAACTTTGTCCGTCTGCCTGTCACAGTTGCTTATTTCAGCAACTACTTATGCTATCGACTTAAAATATATAACAATTATAAAGAATGTTTGCCCACCTTTATTGCAAAAGAAAAAAAAAATCTATTGGAAAACGCGCCGAATGGGTTCGAAATTTAATTTTGGTTAATCCGCATATATATATGAAAGGGCAAGGCAAAGCGGCATATCATTTTCATATTGTAAAATACTTTTATTTATTTATTTTATGCCCTAGGCTTTTCGATATAATATGCTGAAAAATGTGTCAATTATAAACAACTCCGATAAATCTGAAATAGAGTCGACAGAAGTTTACCTAAATATTAACTTCACGAAAAAAACGATGTTCCTAAATAGCACAGCTTTTTAAAGAAATCATCAAAATTCCTTTACAACAGGGTTTCTTAAAGTGGGGTCCACGGACCCCCAAGGGGTCCGTGACGTGGGTGCCAGCCACTCAGTTCACTTCATAATAGTAGGAAAATTATGCAGTAATTCATGCATCGTTTGTCTAACCGTTTGCTTGTATTAAGGATCACTTTGATTGGTTAACTAATCAATAAGTAAATGTGATTTTTTATAATAAGCTCGAAGAAATTTTTTGGAAAAAAAAAACATTTTTTCCTAAAATTTCCTTCGACAGGGGTCCGTGGCGTTTTTAAAATTCTAAAAGTGGTCCGTGGCTACAAAAAGTTTAAGAACCACTGCTTTACAAGAAACCTTAGTCAGGTGGTCCGGTTTTTTTAACTTTTATACGCCAAAGTACGGCGCGGAACCCTTGTACGCGAGTACAATTCGCGCTTGGCTGGATGTGTTTTTAAGTTTTTGTAACTTGACGTACATAAGTAACCATGCCGTTTTTGATGCTCGTTTTTCTCCATCGAAATCTATTTTGGCTGAGTAACTAACTTTTTTTGGCAAACCAAAGATTTATTTGAAATAAATTCTTTACCAAAACCATTTATCATTAGCTTACTTGTATGACTTTCCCAATAATCTTTCGGCTATATTCTCTACAAGGCTATCTAGCCAACTCACTTAAGGTTAAAAATATACCCGAACGAAGCGCTTTGATTCCACTTTCATTGCGAGAACCGACAAACAGCGGAGCGCTGCCGAAGTGGGTGTTCCCCTCAGATCATAGAAACAAGAGATGTGCCAAGGTGCTATCGAGTTTGATGCCTAAACTTGAGCAAATTCCTCATAATAAAAACGTACGCGCTGGCGACGAACCGAACACGATCGATGGTATAAATACAGTGTTTTAGTTTAGTGTTAGTGTTGAGTGACGATTAACAGTGTTAGATTGAGGGTGTGCGGAATGTTTAATGCTTGGTAGATCTTTTTATTCACAGCATAAGCATAGCATAATCGGCCTATAATATTCCCAATGCTGGGACACAGGCCTCCTCTGTGAGAGGGAGTGGGCCGTAGTCCACCACGCGGGCCCAGTGCGGGTTGGTGGATGTCACATGTCTTCGAATTTTTTGGTTCTAGGACATGCCGGTTTCCTCACGATGTTTTCCTTCACCGTTAAAGCAAGTGATAATTAATTTCTAATACGCACATGACTTCGAAAAGTCAGCGGTGCGTGCCTCGGGATCGAACTCGAACCACTCGCCGTGGGAGGCACATGGTTAATCCACTAGGCTATCACAGCACAAGGAGTTGCACAAGTTTATTCACAAGGAGCGCTTAATTATGCGCGTAATTGTGTCGAAAAATGTACTAAAAGTGGCATCAGTTGTTCCCGTACTAATTTGCTATGATGGCATATCTCCTTGTTTCTATGATCTGAGGTGTTCCCCGATAGTTATAATCTGGGTGTATTCAAGTCACAAGTAAATCGGTTTTTTCTAGGCAAGTGTGCTCCATCGTAGACCGCATCAACGCTTAAGATCAGGCGAGATCGGTTCCGTACAAACTTAATTAAGTACCTAGATATATTATGAAAAAAAAAATATTCTGCAAGAAATAAACAATAGCGCCATCTATGAGCCAGACGCCGCTATTACATACTTCTTCCAGTGGCGCCATCTATGAGCAATGCCTCGGACTTGCCACGGACAGATGGACGACAGAGTGATCCTGTAATAAGGATTTCGTTTTTCCTTTTAAGTTACGGAACCCTAAAAATGGAATACCAATAATCCTAAAGTTAGACCAGCTATCAAACTATAGACCCAGTAGGTAGCCGCCACGCGTATATATATTTTTATGACAACGGGGATTTTACCATTTGACGTGCGAACTGACGAAGCACTGATGGAAAGAAAGAAAGAAAGAAAGAAAAAAAGTTTATTTAGATGGCAAAAAAATATGAACTTTTCAAGCTAAAAAGTGCTTAAATTCTTATTTATTTCTAACACATTAAGACACTAATATGAGCCCGTACATACGATATATCACTTACATGAAGCTTACAATACCACAGATTACCACAATACGCAAATCGTATTTCGTAAGCATTCTCTTATAGCAGAAATCAAACTAGCTGTTCCCCGCGACTTCGTCTGCGTGAAAATTGATGAAAAGTAGCCTAAGTATGTGTTTTTCCAGGTCCCAGGCTACCTCTTTGTCAAATTTCATCCAAATCCGTCCAGCCGTTTCAGCATGAAGGACATGGTATAGTAACAAACACACACACAAAACTTTCGCAATTAGTGTGATGGACACTAAAATCACTACACACAAAAAAACACTTCCCAATAATAACATAAAATGGTGGTATAATAACTGTTTCAATAAAAAACCAACTTGTATACATATTGCGGAGTAGTAGGGTCACCACGAGCGAGGGACAACGGGGTATGTACCTACCTTTAGTGACGTAGTAAGGAAGGTAGGGTCGACACGCTTTGTTACAATAGGTTAAGATGTCACATTTTTATGTGACCTTTAAGTTCTCGGTTCTGCTTATCCCTATAATCAGTACCATTTAGAAAGATTCTAGGATAGTTTGGGTAGGGAAGCGTTATCTAAAGGTTCGGTCACATGGACTGAAATACTTGCAGCGTTTCTTGCACCGAATAAACTCACTCGAGTCTCGGTTGGTTAGTTGGTGCGAGTAGCAGATTTTATTGTGTAGGCTTATGATTTTTTTTTATCATAAACATTCCTTGGCGTTCCCATAACAACTGTACAAAGTGTCAAGTCAATTGGTCGGCTATTTTCGAGTTTTTGCGTGTTTTATGCATAAGAAGAAAATGTGTTCGGACATAAAAAAATATTCCAAAAGTTCTGAGTGCTGCCATTCGAATATAACGTAATTTTCTAATTAATATGTTTTCTTTTCAAAAGTTCAATAAACCGAACTATTAGCTAGACCGTGGTTTGATTCCCACACCACACCTCTTACAATGCTCTAAGCGAATTTGGCCACAGCGATTGCATTTGCAGCGAGTATTCACTCCGTATAGCCAAGGCTTCGAAAACTATACATAATTAATAAGCTAAATAACAGCTATTTAGCTAACACTGAAAACATTCCCTAATATTATTAGACGTGGTTAAACATAGTTTATAACTTATGTGACAAAAACAACAGACTTAAACAAGGAATATCGTTATATTATGGGTATTCACGTTTTAGGGCTATAAGTTTTTCTTTTTATCCTAAAGATGTGATATAATAAATGTTGCAATGAAAACCAAACCAACTTGTTTACGTATCGTGGTGTAGTAAGGTCACCAATCGCAGGGACAATGAGACATTTACTTTTCGTGAGAAAGTGGGATTGAATCGAGACTTTTTTTACAACGGCTTAAGATTTTTTGTTAGTTTTTAGGGGACGATTAATTTGTATTGACATTAAAGTGTTCATACATGTGTTCTTGTGGAACTATAAAATGGTTTGTTAGTGCTATTATCTTTTTAAACGATTGTAGATAGTATTTCGAGGGTTAGGTTTTTGTTATTTATTTTATTAAAAAATAAATACTATAAAGTAATTATTGGCTTCTTTGCTGAACAACCTTAACTACTACATACATCCCGCAAAATCTGATGCATATTCGTCTTCTTTACGGTCTTTAAAAGTTACCTAACTCGAATTATGTATGTCCAGTTCTGGAATAGATCTATTTGCTGATGAATCGAGGGGATATTGTTTGAATCCTTGGCGTATTGTGAGAAGACTGAATGAAAGGGCTTATATTTTAAGGTATATTTAGTATTAAATAACTTAACAGTGTAACTGACAGTATGTCGTTCTGATATAAATAAATTGAATTGAATTAAATAAATCACACCTATATTATTAATTTATTACAACTCTTTTACGTGACAACAGACAGGACTGTCCGACTAAACCAGCGTCTTTATGGTCGCCGTAATCTCGACCTATGTCCAGCCATTCGTCTTATTCCTTCACCAAGATATTAGTTCTATGAACCATGGTAATATTTTTGATACTAGATCGAATTTCGTAACATTTTTGCTTGTAGGAGGCATTGTAGTTCCCCCTCTTTAGAGATCTAGATAAGTTTTAAGAGCCATTTTACATTTTGTCACCTCTCTGTCTCTAACTCTCTAACTACTTATTATATTTTTAAGAATGTCAAATATTTGAAAATTTAATCTATTATTGTTCTAGGTAATGATATTAATCTAACAGGTAAATAATAAAAAAACACATTTCTACTGTGTTACCTAATCAATTTAGGATGACTGAATTCAGTAACTGCTTTAGGACTTAATTTGGCCAATAACACTATGCAAACCTCATTACATTTTAGTTTTTCCAACCACTATTTTTTTTCGAAATGAATTGAACTAAATTCAATTTAATTTTCAACTGATGCTTAACTAAAATAACTAGGTTTCATAAATGATTATTTTGTATGGAGGTGTGCACACTATTCTGACATGATGACATGACGTTATTCGTCAGAATAGTGTGCACACCTTCATACAAAATATATGACCTCCATTAGGCTTCTGTGGGCCTAGCGCGAATAATTTTGACGTAGGTATGGTGTCGTAAATGTAAGTATATTTTGATTTTAAAATATGCGTTTGCCACACAATATTTATTTAAATTAAATAGATACTTTATTTATTTTACTGAATTTATTAAAATGCTCAATTTGTATAAAATTTTAGGACTTGTATTTTGGAATACCATTCGTTAAAATTATACTGATGCACCATAACATGACACGTACCTAAGTCTAATGTGGATCAATTTTAAAATGAGCATATTATTATATAAAATTTGAATTTCCACTAAACAATTCAAGTTCTCCTTTCATGCGAAACAAGCAAAGCTAACATAATTATTATATTATCATAATATCTTTGTTCTGAACATACATAATACTGTTATGTTAGTTACACGTGTGCCTCCTTATGTATTTAATTATAATATCCAAGAAACGTAGCTCCATAATGGAGTCTTATATCTATCTTAGTATCATTTAGAAGTCAAAACATAAGTAGCTATCCATCCAGTGTTGCCAACACAACGCCTCATATATTAATTAACGTGTGAGTTCAAACATATCCAACATACCAACAACTATATTGATTTTTTCCACCCCACGGCCGTTGCGAAATTATCGAAATCTAACAAAAGCATCCCGAAACGAAACTGGTAAGAAAACTAATAACCCGTCTTACACCGCCCTGTATACTACACACACACAACACACGCACACGCGTGCACGCCGCGCACGCACACAGGCGCCGACCAAAAGTCTAATTATATACGTCCACGAAGAAAATAAAGATTGGGGAAAAATTTTACAAGAAACAAGTGTGCCGACGAGGGGTGGGGAACTGACCGCTCCCCGTCATTAAGCCTCCCGCCTCCCCCCGCCCCCCCTCGCAGGGAGGTTAGTTCTCCCCTTGGATGTTTAATAATATGAAGAATTGGAGATAATTTGCGAGAAACTAAATAAGAAACGCCGGACGAAAATTGAAAGGTCGGAGGGTGGTAGTCAAGAGTAGTGCTGTCTCGCTCTTACGGAAGCGTTAGTTCGTGGCAGCATTTGAAAAAGATTGTTGTATCTCCTGTAGGTAATAAATTAAATTCCGTTATACTTCATATTGGCTCATATTCATGATTATCTAACTCAACAACTTTTAATATTTGGGTTATTATAATGATCCTTCACCCACTGTCCAAAAACTACCTTTTAAACAGTTATTTCTATGTTATTTTTGGTGTAACAACAAATTGTGGTCAAATGCAAACATATACAAGATAAAAATAGATAGATAGGTACCTACTTAAGTTACTGAAGATTATTTCGTAGGCTATAATAATATACTGAAAAACCAGTAGTGCATGCAAAACAACTAATTCGGCCTCTTGGCGTCAATGACCTATATAGCTACCAAGAACTAACTTCATCCTACTTACGGTATCATAGCCACTAAATTCGTATTTTTCAAGCCTTTTCCCCGAAAGTATTACCAGAAATGCATTAATGCTACAAATATGTATAAAATATACCACGTGGCGCTAGCTACAATAGGTTCCATTTACTATAATAGAGGGAGCTTTTTACCATTTACCGACCACAATTCCAAACTCTGAACTGTTACTGGTAATTTCCTGACAGAAACCAGATGACCTCATTTTGCCCGACCTGCAAATCGAACCCGGAACCTCACAATCAAAGCGACTGCAGTTGTGACCAACCAACAACAGCGAACATAATTTTAAAAATCTAGAAGCATAATGCTTGTTTGGTGAATGTCTGCTGGATACATGAAGAAAAAATCGAAAAGCCGGATCCACACCGGACGATCCACCGCGCTCCGTTCGCGCGCGGTACCGTCCGCGCCTTTGGAATTTGGTTCGCCACGCGCGAGCGAGACGCAGTGGATCCGGCGGTGTGGACCCGGCTAATGAAATGAAAAATGAAAATTTTATCAGCCTGTGATAATTCAGGAACAGTCACATGTGTGTATTTTCATTGAGACGATTTCAAATCTCTGCGCGATAGCCGGGCACACGGGTTCCCGACATTAACACGCAAAGTGCATGAGGAGGGCGCGGAAGGACTAGGCGAAAGTGAAATCTACATTGGCCTGCAAAACTAAGTACTACACTTTTCAAATTTCATTTTAAGGGTTCCGTACCTCAAAAGGAAAAACGGAACCCTTATAGGATCACTTTGTTGTCCGCCATCAGTCACCGGACCATAAGTGGAGCCATCTGCTCATAGATGACGCCAATTGGAAGTATGCAGTAGCGCCATCTATGATCTTATGTCGGAACCCTTAGGGCGCGAGGCATACTCGCACTTGTCTGGTTTTTTTCTAAACTATAGATGAAGTTAGAGATTTAAAATAAAAAAACGTTTTATAGCCATTTTTATCAGCTTTCTTTGAAACTATAGTAAATTATACATTAGTAACATTTTGAAGTCTAAAAAAGATAAAATCAGAGAAGCAGGTTTGCAGATATCGCTCACCAGGTCGCCTGTAGACACTTCGCCTTCCATCAGAAGTGTAAAGTGAGAATCGAGACTCATCTGTAAACAAAATTCTTGACCATTCTTCATGATCCCACTGTCTGTGTTCTCGGGCGTATCGCAGTCTCGCTACTCGATGCTCTCTCTCGGTTCGGGGCCACTCGCTGGTCTTCGGGGTTTCAGGTTTGCTTAAGTTTTTATGTACAAAATTAAACTCTTTTTCGAGTCCTTTTTGTTTCAAAAGTATATCTTGTCTACCTAAAAAGTTATTGCAATTTTGAAAGTGTGATACTTAGTTTTGCAGGCCAGTGTATATTATTTAAAGTCAAAGTCAAAGTCAAAACATTTATTTCAATTAGACCATTTACAGGCACTTTTGAATAGTCAAGCAATAGTTGTCAGTCAGTTTGTCCGTTAGTTAAAGCTAGTTCTCCGTTCCAAAACGTAGATTCCTATGGAGAAGAACGGACAAGAAACTCCATGGTTACTCTTTTTCAACTAATTCAAATATACAATTTCTTTGTTTACATTTATGCCCTAGTATGTGAGAACAATGTGAGATATTTTAAAAATCCCTTAGGATAAAATAATTATTATAAAGCTAAAAAGTTTGTTTGGTTTATTTGAACGCGCTAATCTCTGGAACTACAAGTCGGATTCAAAAAATCTTTTTGGATATAATAGCCAGATTCATGAGGAATAGTATAGGCTATTTAACGTCACGCTACGACCCTTAGGAGCCGAGCAACGGGGGTGAAGCCGCGGAGAACTAGTGGGTTATAAATCGAGTTCTAAAATTTCAAAATTAGAAAGCAATTATGGTCGTGGCCCCTATATTCTCTTGGATTGCCATGGCCCTACGAAGGACCATATACAAGATACTTTTTTCTTATCCCTCTCCATTTTAGTAGGCCCACTTTTTTCTCCATTTCCACATGTCATATAACTTTGTTCGACACAAAGGTTCCAATCTCGGCTCCCAATTAACAACCTCAAGGATATCGATTGGCCATCTTTAGGGTACCGCAGACACCTCATAAATATGTAGTTCCTGTACGGAACCCGTATTGTTAACCGGGGAACGATTTATGTGCGTCTTCAGCCTCGATGAGGAATATTAAACGGTTCACAGTAAAACAAAAGGTTCGGGGTTCGCTTTCTATTCTAGGTTAGGTAGTAAAACGGTAGATTTGTTTGAATTTTATTTAAAGGGCAATGGTGTATAGATTTTGACTTGTGAGAAAATCGGTGTGAGCGAATCTTTTTGATTTATTGGTGACGGCATGGTTTTTTTTATATTGCAGCATTTTCGGATCATAATTGGACAGCAGTAGTTGTACCGAAAAAAATAATATACATATACAGGGTGGCAGGTTAGACAGTGGAAATATTTTAAGGGGTCATTGTACTCATCATTATGAACAACTTTTACTATCGGACCAACTCTGAAATCGCGAAAAAAAAATCAGGTGTTCCATACATTTTGTTGAATTATGTGAACATAAATGTATGGAACAGCTGATTTTTTTTCGCGATTTCTGGTTTGGTCCCGTAGTAAAAGTTGTTCATAATGATGAGTACAATGACCCCTTAAAATATTTCCACTGTTTAACCTGCCACCCTGTATATAGGGCCCTTCGTACTCGAAATATATTAAGAGGTACATCTGTAGGTGGTAATGATGCCATACAAACGAAAAAAAAATATCTATGACAAACTATGCATTTGATAATAATATAATCTCAACCTTAAGGGCATCAGAAGTATCAAATAATTTAAAAAAAATATAATCAAAGCTTTCATTTGAAGTAGTTGTAGTAACAATTTTTAACTTAAATGTTATTTTTATGAGTCATATTTTAAGATTAATTTTAATTTTTGTAAAAAAATATGAAAAACGGTACAAATACAGGACGCGATGGTCAAATACGGTTACAGTCCCGTATATTATACGGGACGTATGGCAACCCTGTCTACCATCTTCTTTCAATGTGGGAGCATCTCAGATCATAGAAAAAAGGAGATATGCCAACATAGCAAATTAGTACGGGAACCAATGTCGCCACTTTTAGGCTCGTATTACAGAACGATGCTCGAGCACAGATCTCTGCTTGAGCATAGATTGAAACTAGTTTCAACCAATCAAATGGCTATAAATCTATGCTCAAGCAGAGATCTGTGCTCGAGCATCGTTCTGTAATACGGGCCTTAGAATAATTTGCGACACAATTACAAGCGCTCCTTGTGAACATAAAGATCTTCCGCACATTAAAAATTCCGCACATCTTCAATCTCAATCAACACAGTTAATCGTCACTCAACACTAGCACTAAACTAAAACACTTTATTTATTTCATCGATCGTGATCGGTTCGTCGCCAGCGTGTACGTTTTATATACGGTCAATGTGACCTCAGATCATAGAAACAAGGAGATATGCCATCATAGCAAATTAGTACGGGAACAACTGATGCCACTTTTAGTACATTTTTCGACACAATTACGCGCATAATTAAGCGCTCCTTGTGAATAAAAAGATCTCCCACGCATTGAACATTCCGCACACCCTCGATCTAACACTGTTAATCGTCACTCAACACTAGCACTAAACTAAAACACTGTATTTATACCATCGATCGTGTTCGATTCGTCGCCAGCGCGTACGTTTTTAATATGAGCAATTTGCTCAAGATCAGGCATCAAGCTCGATAGCGCCTTGGCACATCTCCTTGTTTCTATGATCTGAGGGTAGCTTATAGCTTGGGTGGTACTAATATTCTTGGTTCTCTACCAACTTATTTTTATGACCCCACTTTGCTCGGCCCCTGTGCCAGATGACCCGCGGACGCTCTGAAGATAGTATGAGGAAAACACGTCAGTAACAGGACATTGACGTTCGTAATATACGTATAAATATGCGCTTGCGCAGGGAAGAATACGAAATAAGTGAAACTAACGAAAGAATAAGTAATTTATTTTGTTTTTACCCGACTGCGCCTTGCTACGCCATGGTTTCGCAAATTTGAAGTAGCAAGCCGCCTTTTACAAGAGAAATTCTACACAATTAACCATATTATTCAAAATGACAGCTGCCGTACATGACTTAGTTTTTCTATGGCCAAATCAGTTATCTGTCCAGCGTTTTATGATAGAGGGGTCGCCCGATTTTGACGTCTCCATATAAAATATATGCTTTAAGCTACACAGCTGCGATGACCCATACATGACAGCGATGACCATACTTTATTGCTTGAAGTTCGTGCTACTGGCAGTGAAGATACATAAGCACGATAGTGAGCTTTTTAAGTGACCTGGCTACTTAGTAGTCAATCATGAAAGAAAGAAGAGGTTAAGGGCCATATCTCGCCATGGCAGTAACGCCAGCAGCGCTTCCATGGCTACCCTTGGCGTCCGTGAGACGCCAAAACTGGCCTCCAAAACGGATACCAGACGAGATTAGTATCGCTTGTTCACGCAACCAAAATGGACGTTAAAGAAAATGTGTGCGTTTCAAGCGAGTGGCGTCCACGCCAAGCCGTCACTAAGTGAGGTATAGGTACGTTGTAATACAATTTGACAAGTTTTAATTGGCGGCACTGCTGATGTCGCTGCCACAGCATCCTAATGAGACATAAGTAGCCTGACTTAAAGTAGCCTGACTACTTAGTAGTCAACTATGAAAGAACGATGAAATTAATAAAGAATCATAGTGACCAGGAAACAGGATCGTGAGTGTTTTATCAGCCACGATCAAGCTAAATACAATGTAGAACTGCTTCCAGGAAAGTGTAAGCTATTTCCTTCCTGCGGTGGCTGCTAGTGAATGGGTCGCTTTAATAAGAAAATAAGAATGTCAAGGTCAAGGGAAATACTATCCAAAAGGTAACGTCGAAAATAAGTAATTTTGACACGCTCTGTTGTTAATTAGTATGTTTCTTTTGAATATTGGCAAAAAAATCGCCCTTTAAATATCTTTTAGAAACTGGAGGGAATTTTCTGTCTTAACTCTACACCAATAAATGCAGTTTGTTAAATATATCAATACATACCAGAAAAAAGTGGTAATCGCAATTTGCAAGCAGTGGGACGATTACAAATCAAAAAACCAAATACTAGCGAAAACGATCCAATCCACAACAGGTCACTTAAGAGAAATCAGATATTAGCATTTAAAGTTCAGATATTTAGAGATGCTGTACTCAGAATTATTATAATTGAGTCTTTTTCGCTGAATGAAAAACCCGACTTCTCTGAGAATTTTGCTATACTAGCTAATTTTTGACAATATTGTGTCTTAGTGGCTTCGTACTCTTTCATTCCGGGTAGTGTTGCCCAAAATCGGTCTTGCAACAATCATTTTCGCAAGATCAAGACCACCTAATTACAGCAAGACTAAGACCAAGACCAAAAATGAATGTACAATACTAAAACTAAGACCACGACTATGGGTATTGACGCAGAACCGAAACCAAAGACGGGGTTAGACTCGCCTCGGTCTTGCATTTGGGCAACACTAATTCCGGGACTCGGTGATTATGCTTGGTAGCAGAAATTAGTATAGATGTAGTATTACTCCAGAATTATATAAAAAATAATGCTCCAAAAACCCCAGGCCCGATTCTCCATAACTATACAGTAATTACCTCTTAACTCATACTTCAATCTGAGATAGGTACATACATTTCATTTGGTTTTTTCCCCATACTTCGGTTGCATGATCCTTTAAACTTATATTATGAACCTGAAAGTGTATCTGTGTGCCTAATATGGTTGATTTTTTGGGTAAAAGTTTTTTCATCACGTAACGACAAACATAAAAACTTCTATAAATAACTAAATAACGGTATCAATTTACCTGATACCCATATCTACCCCATTCACACAGAACAGGAAATCATTTATTTAGAGGATGTCAACTCACATAATATATACACCATTAAATGCCCAATTACGTCACCATGGCTATAGAGGAAAACCCGTAGATGTTTTATCGATGGCACCTATAAAGAGTGCCTTAAATATAGCAGGATAAAAAATTGATGATGACGAACCAGAAATCATACCTAATACTCATTGTAATAATCGCGAACATATTGTAAAATACTGAGAAAATTTGAGTCGGTTGGGACAATTGACCTGATGATATCATTTTATAGACCAATCTATTTGCCTAGTCTTAATGCATGCTGGAAATACTATGACTGCTAAGGTGGAACTAGATTTGTTATGTCGTATAGTAACGTACGTATAGTAAGTTTCACATAAGAATTCCCTTTGACTCTATTTTGGCTCCCCTGAATGTCAATATGTTACAACGTTTTTAACGGTGTTGGAAGTTTTCTTTCAGCACCAATTCTCGTTCACCACTTTTTAGTGTCTCAGGCATTACCTACTTCAACATTTAAATCTAAAAATAACATAGAACGTTTATGACCTAGCAAAGTGACAGATGTTGTGAGACAATGTTTACTCGACTTCGGCAAAGGGTATAGCCGTGGTCGCATGCCACCGTATTACTAACTCCAACAGGGCATGCGACCACAGCTATACCCTGAATTCCTTAAGCACCTATAAGAGAAAAAATTCAGGCTGTCAGACAGGAATGTCTTCTTGTTTCATGCTTTTCAGTTCTTCTTCGATTTTTTTTTTTACTTAGGAATCGAAGGAGCCGGATTCTCTCCCTATAGGTTCATAGATTTCAGCAATGCAACCCTAAACTTCAGTGGACGATCTTTTAATGCTTAAATAGTAAAACCGATACATTAATTACGAATCTAGCAGTTAGTTTGAAATATCTACGAATGAGTCTTTACGGAAGCCAAATAACAGTAGATCTTCGTGTCCTTTCGGGCATTTAATCCGATTCTTGGAATGAATCCAGATATACTGAAATAAACGTTCACATAATTTTAGATATACTTTACATGCTCTTCAAAATTTAAAGCCTACATAATTACAGCAGATACGTCGTATCTAATTTGAAGGTGTTTGTCATACAAACCTACAATACTACGTAAGCACTGTCGACTAAATACAAATGGCTATTTTGCCCAATTTTCCTGGATATTTTCCCAATAGTTCGCACACACACATCAGTACTGCTCGTGTGTGTTCCAATGAGGGGGTGTTTGGGGTGTTGGGGGTGCCGGGTGGGGGTGTACGAACACTGTTAAACTAATTATTGTGAGCGGCCGTAGGGGGAGCGACTAAGATTTTTCTACAGCGAATGAAGACGTGTCTGTGTGTGTGATGTATATAGCTGTATGTAATCGAGATTAATATTTTGCAATAAAGCGTGTGCTGATGGTAGTTTATTGATTAACTGGTAGTTGGAATGGTCATTGGTTTCCTTGTTGAAAAATTAATGAATCTTTGGAATAAGTCTGAGAAAGATCAGCCGCGTAGCAAGACCAATCCCACTATGTCTATTCTTGGTAGAACAGAGATCTATTCTACCAAGAATAGACATAGTTCTTTCTATCCAACTCGTTATCTCTTCTGCCCGAGCACGCGGCGACCCGTGCTTGGCGTTATAGACTTTCGTCGACTGAAGAATAGAAACATTTTCTATCTTCATTTTTAACATCGTCATGCTTAATTCGGTAGAAATCTTTATACAATCTGTGATTTTGTCTATTCTTCCGTCGACAAAACTCGTTTCCATAGTGTTCATGCTACGCATGCTGATCGTCTTGACTAAAGAACGTATTTTAGATCGATGCTGAGCTTAAATTCATAAGAAACTGTACGTTTGTTCTATGGCTATACCCGTTACAAACTGAAGATGCGCTGTGTTGACAGCGGAGGACCTGCTTGTCCCCGCAACTGTTGGTACAGCGAATCCTTATTTTAAAGAGTCGGCAACACGCATGTGACCCTCGGTGTTGCACACGTTTCATTGGCTACGGTAACCTTGCCATCAGGCGGGCCGTACGCCTGTTTGTCATCATCGTCATATGAAAAAAAAACCGGCCAAGTGAGAGTCGTACTCACGCACCGAGGTTCCCGTATCATTTTTGGACGTATAAAGTGAAAAAATCCGGACTGCATAACTAATTTTGTTTGTGAAGGAATTTTGATGATTTAAAAAAAAACTGTACTAGTTAGGAACATCGTTATATTTTTGGTATTATGGTTAATTATTTCAGATTTTTCGCTCCGCAAACTTCCGAGATAAGGGGGGGAGTGGTATTTTTTCAGACATTTTTCATCATAATATATCGAAAACTGTGAAACATAAAATAAAATGTAAATATATTTTGAAATGTGCAGATCAAGCCCTTTCATATGATATGCCATTTGACCTAGTAACCCCACTTAAAATTTCGGACCCCCACTCCGGCCCCTTTTGCAATAAAAATAAAAATATTTTTTGACTTTTTTCATTTGCAATAAAGTTGGGCAAGCCTTCTTTATAACTGTTCTAAATTTCAAGTCCATAGCATTAGTAGTTGCTGAAATAAACAGGTGTGACAGACAGACAGACAGACGAAGTCGCCCCTTAAGGGTTTCTTTTTTACCATTTTGGTACGGAACCCTAAAAATCCTCAATCTGTATCTAGGAAATATCAGATCTTAGCTGAAACTTAACTAGATTTCAGGCAGAACTGAAAGTATCGTAGACCTAATCCAAAATCTGACTTTTTATCTAACGCCTATTAGACCGCACGGTTGTCGCAGTGGCTGAGAGATTGGCTGCTGCGCAACGTGTCGCGGGTTCGATTCCCGCATTGCACATAGGTCTGGCTCTCAGATCATAGAAACACGGGGGATGTGCCAAGGCGCTATCGAGCTTGATGCCTGATTTTGAGCAAATTGCTCATATTAAAAACGTACGCGCTGGCGACGAACCGAACACGATCGATGGTATAAATACAGTGTTTTAGTTTCGTGCTAGTGTTGAGTGACGATTAACAGTGTTAGATTGAGGGTGTGCGGAATGTATGTGAAAGGTATGTGAAATTTGTGTTTGTAAACGCACCCACGATACAGGAGAAATCCTAGTGTGGGGCAACGTTATTTAAAAAAAAAAAGAAAAAAAAATGAACCTATCTTATCTACTGTCTCATGCTGACATGTTTCGAGATTATCACCGATAGGTTTATTAATATCGTTACTACATAATCGTCATATACGTGCGACGCAAAGCGAACGAAGCGCTTTGATTCCACCTTCATTGTGAGAACCGCCAAACAGTGGAAGGCGCTGCCGGAGTGGGTGTTCCCCGATAGTTACAATCTGGGTATTTTCAAATCGAGTGAATCGGTTTCCGCTAGACAAGCGTGCTCCATCGTAGACCGTATCAGGGAAATCACAGTCAAACGCATGCCTAATAAATAAAATAAATAATATCTCGTTCACAAGAAGCTTATTCCTAGTAGACTCTCATAGAGCGGCTATCATAGAGCAGTGTATATCATGCACTTCTAGATCGCTCTAGCTAGAGCACCACACGTAATTTTCTCTAAGGGGCCGTCCATTAATCACGTGAGGCTCGAAAGAGGGGGAGGGGGTTCGGAAAAAATCACGAAATATCACAAGGGGGGAGGGGGGGTGTAGTGAGATATCACGTGTATTTATTTTTTTGTTGAAGGCGCGATTTCTAAACCGAAAAAAAAAATGCTGTATTTAAAGATAATATTCTGAAAAAAAATAAGATTATTTGTACCAAAAAAAATAGTCGTGATCTTGGGTAGGGGTAAGTTTAAAACCTCACCACGTATCACCAGAGGGGAGGGGGGATCAAAAAGTTGCTAAAAAAACATCACGTGATTAATGGACGACCCCTAAGTATTGCAGACTATCATGTGAATAACTATGGTCTACACTTCGTAAATAGGAAAATGATTACTTTATACGTTTTGTCATTTTTCCGTTCATTTTATTTTGACCCATACAACATGTTATAGGTACCGGCACCAGTCATGAGCACAAACGTCACCTGCGCCTTAGCTGATCTTTCGGTCTCTTTGGCGGAATGAAGAAGACGGGGGGCGCCGAGGCTGCACGCGATTGGTTCGTCAGTCGATACTCGTCGTCTATTGGACTATTCTCTATTACGTATTGTCAACTGTCTATTGGACCGAAAATGTACATGATGCGCATACCTTTGGGATCGACAAATTAGGTCTAGTCAGCTCTTAGGTCAAGGCTCACTACATTTTCTAAGTCCTAATGTCCATACCTACAAGCAATTCCACCAACAAAATTAGGCACAAAATTATAATTTCAATTAAATTAAAATTACCTGAAATAGTTAGTAGTAGTAATAGGTGCCTAGATGTTAGGGCCTCATGTTTATTGGTCGATATAATGTCGATCAGCGACACGCAATCGTCTGAAACTACTTTTAATATGAAATGCTGAGGCTTGAATTAAATTGTGTTTTCTTTTTTATATTATTTTCTAGATTGTTCCTTTTGTGGAAAGTTTGATACTGGGAAGGGCAATTCTGAATTAAAATGTTCAATTCTTAGTTCCGATCTAGTCTCAGGCCAAGCTTAATAGACGTTACTTAGCACAGTATCCTTGTCACTGTCACGCAACTTGTAAACTGCAAGTGCAGGACAGAGACGGGAACATAGCTTAGCCAAAGGGGTTATTCCCAACGGACCACGTGGTCGGTGCAACTCGGCAACTGCCCAGCCAAAGCACGTGCTGAAACTTTTATCAATCTTGACCTCAGTGTCATAAATGTCATTTATAAAACAAACATCGACAAACGTGCAACTTATATCGCAATGAAATGAAAAATTTACCAAAAAGTAGATCAAAACCAAAGACGATATTCTGCCAACATGTTGATCTGGATCTGGCACATCAATAACAAAAAAAAATATTTTCCTGGTTAAATATACGAGAAAACTTATAAGCAGAATACCGTTTGTGAATTCAAGATCTAAACTCAGTTTAGTAAACTGTCAGTCATTCTGTTAAATTAATTACAAGAACTGGGGGTCTACTCTCTAAGATCGAAATCCGTAGTTTCGACCTTAGTTACGGGCGTTTCTTACTCCATATCACCTACGGACTTAAGATTAGTTCGGGGCCCGAACTAAGAATTAATGATAGCACGATTTGACAGTTGTCCCTACTCCCGATGTGTTTTTATCCGTCCGAAAAATTTAATTAGACACTTGTTTTGACGGAATCTTATGTCTATAGTACTTTCGGACGGGCCCGTATATTCGTTGACGGACTTACAGAGTAGACCCCCTGGCCTTCAGATGTGTCGTTTTACGTGAATAACTTTGAAGGCGTTTAACTAAACTAATGATCTTATATTTTGAATTAAATTGTAACGCATATCGTACAGTGAGCGACAAGCAGTGTTATTATTTACAATAAAATCAGCTGAATCGATACCTACACTACTTTTCAGCGTTTCTTGTAATATTTATGTCGATTCACAAATACAATTTCAAAATAATTACAATGAATATCAATCAAACAGTTTGCCATTAGTGTCAATTATACATTATACATTTGATAAAATATACAGTCGTTATACATTATACATTAGGTACATACTGGCGTGAATTGCTTATAGGCAATTAAGCAGTCTACCTCATAATATAAAATTAGACTATTTTACTAGATTATGCGTGATTGATAATTATATTTTATTTATGTCATCATCTGCCTAGCCTTTTCCCTAATTATATTGGGGTCGGCATCCAGTCTAACTAGTTTTTAGCTGAATATCAATATTTTACGTGGAGCGACTGCCATCTGACCTCCACAACCCAATTAATGGGTAATACCGGTATTCGAATGCTAGACCAGCTGTCAGACTTTTAGGGCTTCTGACTACCCGTAACGATTGTCAAAGATATTCTTATGACAACCGGGACCGACTGCTTAACGTGCTCTCCGAGGCACGGAGGGGTCTCGATGTGTAAAGAACGGTCACCCATCTAAGGACTGACCTCGATCGATCAGCGCGGCCGTCATTTAGCCACGAGCCCCTCTAATTATATTTTATTTATGTAAGTAGTAATAATTAAAATAGTTAAATTAAACATAATAAATATTTCAAATTGTCATACGTTCACCTTATTCGCGTAATTATGTAATAAATGGTTTATTTGATTTAAGTACAGGGTCTTTATAACAATTAATCTTCGTAAAATTCACTGCTTAACTGCTTATAGCCACTGATATACAGTTTATTATACATTAAGTATACAGTGTTAATCGCGGAGTTAAGATAAAAACCATAGGTTTAGGTAACTGAGTCAATTTGAAGGTGAAAACGTGACGTCAATATAACGGGAAAATAAAATAATAAAAAAGAAGGAAAGCCTTATCGTTTAAATTTAACTAACCACCATTACCCCAGATATGCCACAAATAACTACACAAAATATTACACAGTCATTGTATTATATTATACAACAATTGTGTAATTTTTATTGTAAAACCCATTAAAATTTCCCCTGCAGTCAAATTTCCTCGTGTAGGTAATATGATGGGGAATTCTCATAACTCGACCTTATCACCGCTGTTGTGAGTAAAAACATGTGCACGCGCATCTTTGCAGATTAAGGCTCTAGACAGACGGACTGCAATTCAACTGCAATCCAACTGCAAATTGCAGTTCGGATGCAGTTTGAATGCAGTTGACACGACTGCAAACCAAACGTGCAGTCCGATTGCAGTTCTATTGCAGTCGTGTCAACTGCATTCAAACTGCATCCGAACTGCAATTTGCAGTTGGATTGCAGTTGAATTGCAGTCCGTCTGTCTAGAGCCTAAATGTCGGACGTCACTTATGACCTACTGGAGTTGAGTCATTTAGCAACGTGAGTCTATTACGTGTTGTGTTGTGTTATCAATTAATTATTTTATTAGTAATTGATGGACT
Organism: Thalpophila matura; assembly: GCA_948465475.1. Lineage (NCBI taxonomy): Eukaryota > Metazoa > Arthropoda > Insecta > Lepidoptera > Noctuidae > Thalpophila > Thalpophila matura. The sequence continues at coordinate 10,598,929 of OX419201.1, read as the reverse complement.
GTAAGTTACGTTCTTAGCAAAGAATGGGCCATCCACTCCAGAATATGACTAACTTGTACCCCTTACTCTAAACGATGATTAAATTAAACAGCTCGCATGTCAATTGTCATCCTATTCATTGTCATACTAATGACAAGGATAGTTGTATATTTTAATCAGTGGTTTAAGAGGCGTTTATAAGTAAGGGGTAATATTTAAGTGAGGTAGGGCACAGCGAGATATCTCGCTCAAATCTGGAGCAGCCCGACTGGGGAAGTACTTCCACCTTACAGAACACCACAGCCAAATAACGCTACTCTTCGGTAGTGTTTATTTATTTATTTTATTTATTTATAATTTATGTACACACAACATACAGAGGACAACAAATACAAACGAAATATAAAGTACAAAGGTACTGCTTATTTCTAAAGAAATTTCTGCCAGCAGACCTGCGACAGGATAGGTTTATAGTATAAATGAAGACACAGTGTGTAAATTAATATAAATAACATGAATTGTAACGAAAACATATTACAAAATAAAATATACTTAATATAATATGATAAAATACTAATACATACACATATAATATATATTATATAAAATTTATATGGAGAGATAGTGTTCTTTAACTCGTCTCTTAAATATGGAAATTGATCGAGAATCACGTATGTTAGGCGGAAGCGAATTCCACAATCTTACTGCATGAACTGAGAAAGAGAAAGAATAGAAATCGGTTTTGTGCTGTTGAAATTTAAGAAGAGATTTAATGTGGGATCTACAGGGGTCATCAGGAGAACGAGCATATGAGAAACGCTCACGCAAGTAAGAGGGATAGGCTGGGTTATGCAAAACATTAAAAAGAAGACACAATATCCGAGTGTTGTGTTCCTGTGGTGAGTAAGGTCGCCAGAGCTCCTGAGGATGCGCTGTGTTGACAGCGGGGGACCTGCTTGTCCCCTAAGCTGTTGCAAATGTTGAAATCGCCCTTAAAAAGATCACAACAATGTTGCGTAAAAGTTCACTATTTTTTTTTTTTTTGACAGGGCCTCTCGCAGTTGGCTTCTAACAGCCGTCACTGCTTAACGCGGACTTCTGGTGAGGACTTCCAAATGCCTCCAGCCAGGCTTAAAACTAAGGTAAACTACAAACTAAGCGACTACACGCTAAGGCACCCCCTACTGGGGTACGGACCTCGGCTTAGGGCATCGCTGGGGGGAGGACAACCAGAGGGAGGGGCTACTAGCTGGAACGGATTAATATGATTTAGGGACATAGTAAAACTTCACTAAATATTTCTTCATTTATATACTGTGGAAAATGCTCTTGGTTACACATTTATTCACCATGTAATTATTTCTTTTTCTTGTACTTAACATGTAATGTAACTGTTTATTTTCCCGAATATAAATTTAAAAACACAATTGCGGAGGTTGGTGCTAAATCAAATCAAATAAAAAAATCAAAGGCATCGACTTCCGAAACTATTTCACACAACATTATTGTGATGGTTTTGAAGCCGGTTTTTTAAATCAAAAGTTATAAATAATTGAGTTAATAGTAAGGTCAGACCGATTGCCAGACAATTATTATGTCTCCATACAATATTATTTTCCCAAAACCCTAAAGTGGGTAATTTTAAAAATTACCCCTATTCAATTATGGTCCGTGGATTTCCCTAGACTGGGGATTTCTAGCCTGCAATAAACAAGATAATTATTAATTAAGGAAAGTAGAGATACTATAATATTAATATATGATTGTATGTTTAGGTTATCATTAGTGACCTATTTATTGATAGTACGGGATTCCTGTCTGGTTTAAATTGATAATACCCATTATTAAAACAAGTACGATATTATTAAACTACAATAATACAGTTTTTAGGGTTCCGTACCTCAAAAGGAAAAACGGTACCCTTATAGGATCACTTTGTCGTCCGTCTGTCCGTAACAAGACCCTTATTGGGTGGAGTGAAAAAAAAACAGCTGTTCCATACATTTATGTTCACATAACTCAACAAAATGTATGGAACAGCTGATTTTATTTTCACGATTTCAGGGTAAAATAAAAAGTTGTTCATAATGACGAGTACAATAACCCCACAAGACCATTCTACAATATTTCTAAACGAGAAATCTACTCATTTTAATGTGACAGTATCACCTAAAAACTTGTATACAATAAAAAAATCTTTACATAACTTAGAGCCGATTTTACCAACAAAATTGAACGCGATCACTTTTAGCTAAACTCAGTTTACGCGCTTAATCGAGTTCAGAACTCTCATTTGGATTTTACAAACATAAAGTGAACGCAGTTCAAGCTTAAACCGGTTTAAACGTTTAGCGCGGCTAAATGCGTTCAAAAGAGAGAACTATCATCGGTCTTTGTGTTGGGATTAGTTGGGAAGCATTGCTTTAGGTAGTTAAAATTAGTTTTTTTTATTTAAAGTCCAAGCATGAGAAGGGCATTAGACTTGCATTTGATGAAACTTATGATAATATCAGCGTAAATTTAGATTTCGTAAACGCGATCAAAATACAGGCAATGAAACCAAACTGACGTGAATGATCAAAATGTGAACGTTCCGAAGTTCAGCGTGCAATCGGTAAAATCAGCCCTTAGTTTTTACGGGGCTACCAACTTAACAGACACCCCTATGACGTCAGTGCCCGCCACCTCCCAATTTCCTGGCCCGCCTATCCACAGTTATAATAAACTAGAATTGCACTTTTATTGCCTTATCATTCAAGTGATAACCAAGCCCTGTTTACTTAATTTTTATTGCGTTTCATCATTCGACAAATTATACGGAATTGGGACTATCAAAATTGTAATTTTTATGTATGCATGAAGTATTTATATGCCACTCGGTAAACAGTTTTGTTTGAAAAAGCCCACTCCCTTATTTTGCAACTAAGTACTTAGCTGCGAATCCGTTCGCGTGGAATTCGGAAAATAAAATGATGTCGTCATTTTCTTCATATAAACTGTACTACACGTTTTCACCCCTTTAGGGATGATATTTTTAAAAAATCCCTCCGTAGTGCATCTCTAGGGTAATCGAGGAATATTTCCTCTAAATGTCAAATCTCTAGGTCCACCACCTCTGTAACTACCAGTCCGATTCGAAAAAATATTTTTGCATACAGGATGTCCCTGGAAATAAGGATCAAATCGAATAGGGGCAAGGTCATTTCCAAACTTTTTTACCCTGAGAATCAGTGCATTTTTTTACGATCCAATCACTTCGCATAGTGCTCAAAGAAAAAAAACTATCAGTGCTATCATTTTCATTTTTTAGGGTTCCGTACCAAGTTGGTAAAAAAGGAACCCTTATGGTGCGACTTCGTCTGTCTGTCTGTCTGTCTGTCCGTCTGTCTGTCACACCTGCTTATTTCAGCAACTACTAATGCTATCGACTTGAAATTTGGAACAGTTATAAAAAATGCTTGCCAAACTTTATTGAAAAAAGTAAAAAAATGTTTTATTTTCGTTGCAAAAGGGGCCGGAGTGGGGGTCCGAAATTTCAAAGTGGGGTTACTAGGTCAAGTGACATATCATATGAAAGGGCTTGATCTGCACATTTCAAAATATATTTTCATTTGTTTTTATGTCTCACAGTTTTAAAAATGTCTGAAAAAATACAATTCCTCCCCCCCTTATCTCCGAAGTTTGCGGAGCGAAAAATCTGAAATAATTAGAGTTGATAGGAATTTACCCAAATATTGCACCAAAAATAAAACGATGTTTCTAACTAGTACATTTTTTTCAAAATCATCAAAATTCCTTCACAAACAAACTTAGTTATGCGGTCCGGTTTTTTTCACTTTATACGTCCAAAACCGATACGGAACCCTCGGTGCGGTTTTTTTAAGGACATTGTAAAGAAGTGGGCCTTTCTTTTGGTAATACTTTTACGCAGCTAGAAAACATGTGTGAAACAATGAAAAATCATTCACCTACTGCAAAACCATCGGTCTGGCAAAAAAAAATACTAAGTTTTTGAGCGATTTTCATAGGAGAAAGTTACACTAACGAAAGTTGACCACGTATTAGAAAAAATTGCCCAAGAAAAAAAAAAGTTTGAAAGTTTGCAAATGACCTTGCCCACCACCCTGTTCGATTTGATCCTTACTTCCAGGGACACTCTGTATAATAGGCATAGTCATGAGGAATAGTATAGGCTACTTAACATCACGCTACGACCCTTAGGAGCCGAGCAACGGGGGTGAAACCGAGGGGAACAGATAGTACACATGTCAGTGTATGCTTTCATGCCATTAATGAGTATGTGCAACATCACTTTTAGTACTTAGAATAGATTTATTATTAAATACACAGATTTCTATAAACATAATAGTTCCTCAATTCCTTCCTCAATTAGGTAAACACAACTTGTTGACAACTATAATTATAATAACTAATTAGTTTAATAGTTTTAGTATTAATACTTATTAGATACACGCATAAGATTTTGTTAAAAGTTTATGATCCTATAAATTCTAAAAGATCCTAACTTATAGATCTGTTAACCCTTAAGCAATGCTCGTTTTTTTATTCGTTGACCACAAACTGGATCATCAAAAAACGATCACCTTAACTGAGGCGAAAGAACTGTTAAAAAGATAAACTTATTTTGGATAACCTGTCCAAAATGGTATTGGGTCGGATATGAATTAACAAACCGCATTCAGGGACCAAGTTATTTGGAACTACGAGTTTTTTGTATTAGTCATTTCCTGAAACCCGAATTCTAAGGCGAAACACACACTGCCCCTAGTGTTGCCCAAATGCAAGACCAAGAGGAGACTAACCCAGTCTTTGATCTTGATCTTGTGTCAGTACACCTGGTTGTGATCTTGGTCTTGGTACTGCACACTCAATCTTGGTCATAATCTCGGTCTTGCTGCAATTAGGTGATCTTGGTCTTGTGAAAATGATAGATGCAAGACCGGTTTTGGGCAACACTAACTGCCCCGCGTTACGCTGCGGGGTGCGTGGCGACGGAGCAACGGAGCCCGCGCGTGAATGCGTTTTCTGTGTGTTGCACTACGCTTGTTTTCTATACAAACACAGATAGAATTGCAAACAACGTAAGAACACGCCCTCCCGCGCTACGCTGCGTGATGCGGTGCAGTGTGCCAATCGCCTAATTCATAAAAACTTGATATTTCTACATGATTTATAAATATTGAATGTCGATGAAGTGGGAGAACAATGAACTATTTATAACACCAAAATAAAACATGTTTGACCGGATTACAACACGTGTATTTTTTAGGGTTCCGTACCTCAAAAGAAAAAAAAGAACCCTTTTATAGGATCATTTCCTTATCTACCTGTCCGTAAAAACCCTTTTTCTCAGGAACGCGTGGAGGTATTAAGTTCAAATTATATCAAATACTTAATAAATCTGCGGTCCTTTAAAGCTGTAAGAAAATCAAGCTGCTAAGTCAACGCAAAACCCTCAGTGCACAAGTTCCTCTCGCGCTTGACCGGTTTTTTGCATTCCATATATTTTTTTTATTTGTTAATTTTATTTTATTACATTGAATTAATTATTTTTCTTGGTTTTTTTTATTGCTTTGAATATAAATAATTCAACTTTTTCTTTTTATTTCTCCAGACCACAACAAATTAATCGAAGTTCAGGAAAAACTAAAACAATAATATACGCGATTAAATCCATCAAAACTTGTTTAATTACAATGTACCTACAGTCATCGCGAAAACTTAAGACATTACTAAAATATAACATTACTTTAGAGGCAAATAGACCAAAACATTGAGAACTTTAAAATTACGTTCGCTATCGTTCTAAACTAAATGTAGATTTTTTTATCGACAAAGTAAATCGTTTAATTCATATGTAGTAGGTACCTACCTGTAATGCTTACTAACGTTAACCCTTCCACGAGCATAGGTAAAATATTTGCCAAAGCAGAGCTTGATTTACTAAAACATCTCTGGGTTCTATGCTCAGATCATAGAAACAAGGAGATGTGCCAAGGCGCTATCAAACTTGATGCCTGTTCTTGAGCAAATTGCTCATATTAAAAACGTACGCGCTGGTGTCGAACCGAATAAATACAGTGTTTTAGTATAGTGCTAGTGTTGAGTGACGATTAACAGTGTTAGATTGAGGGTGTGCGGAATGTTCAATGCGTGGGAGATCTTTTTATTCACAAGGAGCGCTTAATTATGCGCGTAACTGTGCCGAAAAATGTACTAAAAGTGGCATCAGTTGTTCCCGTACTAATTTGCTATGATGGCATTTCTCCTTGTTTCTATGATCTGAGGTTCTATGCATACCTAATATAGATAAGAAGTTAAGAAAAGATCCTTCAAAATTCGTAAGTACCTACCAAAATAACAGCCTAAAAAAACTCTAAAATGTCGCGAACTCGACACAAATAAAATAACACAAATGTACATACAATATAAAGAGAAAGTTTTTTATGTACATTATTTAATGTAACAGGTATATTTTCTCAGAAATGTTTTCGATATCATTAGAATTAGACGAACAGATATAATAAATAATGTATTATAATTCTGTGCCAGCAGGAGGCGGCAATTTGGCAAATCAATATTATTTTTATGTTACTCTTTTCTTTTCTACTATATAGCAATACTACGGCATTACTTGACTTTTTTAACACACGAGAATTTTTAGATAACTCTTGTAATAATAATGAACTTTTACATAATAATCATATAAAAAATATCAATCAGGAGTCGTAATTAACAACAGAAAATAATCTAAGAGAAAGTTATGGTGTAACGGTTTAATTTTACCGAAAAAATAAGAGAAAATAATATTAAATAACAAAAAAAATCTAAAACTACTTATTACCTACTAACAATTTTATCCATATTTGAATAAAACTTACAATAAAAAAACCAAAAGCTCCGCGCAGACGTATTCCAATTAAAATATAAATAATAATACTGTGTAACAAACAATTACAATGAACCTACGGCACATATTGATAGAGAGGTATCGTTGACTCAGAAATGAAATATATAAAATGCGCGCGCCTACAGAACTTGAATCATTCCAGTAGCGAACATCGTCACGTGAACATGGCCGCCAAAGTATTCTTCTTACTCGCTCTAATCGCCATAGTCGCGAGCGCTGAAAACGACTGCAATTGTGACCCACCCGCTGAACTCGAGGACACCGCCCTGTGGGAGTTCCTCCGCAAGTTGTCCACCGTAGTGGACAAAACCGACCCTCAGGAGGACAAGGACCTGAGCGCTGTCCTCCCCGGCGAGCTGTCACCCCTCCTCGAGTGCAACTGCTTGGAGAAGAACAGAAGGAAACGCAGGATTATGCCTGAGACTGCTGAAGAAATCAAGGAGAATGGAAGTACTGAAGCCAGTGAGAATGAAAGTGCTGAAGTCAATGAGGAGGCTCTAAAACAGCGGCTCCGGACTCCAAAATGCCCTCGTGGTACCGTCTGGGTTGGTATCAGGTGTATAGAGGAGAAATACACGCTAGACAAGTGAACGGACCATAGTGAAAGTACCCACTACAGTAGGAACCCGAAATAGTGTTTTTATGATCTCCTGGTGTTGATATCGCACAGGCCAATTCAGGGTAAATAGATTTTTCTAAGTGTCCCTGAACCAAATGCATTTAATATGTTTTTAAATTCATTTTTATTAGTTAATAAACTGAACTTAATGTTTAAGTGGAATCTGTGCAATGACAAGATATTCTAGGTATTATAAATTATTTTAATAATGCAAATTGATGCAATTTTATCCAAATATTGACTTAATTTATGACATACCAATACTAGTCGCTTTAAATGTAGATCTAAAAGATTTCCCATTAGGGACGTGACATTCCAAGTATTTTAGTTTTAAGAAATTAAGTATATGTAAGCAATAAATTTTGTTTTAAAAATAAACATGTTTTTTTATTTCTATTATTACCCATTTATATTATAGTAACACACAAAGCAATAACAAAACAAGCATTTTGTTACTTTATTTTTAAAAGTATTACTATATGTGCAGTAATTTTTATATGAAAATAATTTTGAATTATTTGAATGCCACAATATTAATATTTATTAATTATTAAATATCAAACACTTAATCCTATTCGTAATAACTTTAAAAATGCGAAGACATGACACTATTCACATTCCAGACGTAGGTTCACTACAGCCATAGAATTGATGAGTCAACTAATAATGGATACGGTACGTCATCATTTAATCACTACTTTAATTTGACCGGTCTAGACCCCAGTCTATGGCAGAATTTAATAGTTTTTTTTGACAATGATGTACACGGAATAAATGAACTTTGACATTACAGGGGACTACACTATCAAATATCTACTAGGATCATATCTTTAATACAATATATTTTTTTAATCCTTTAAGATGTAATGATTCATATGTCTTAAATTACATTGTCATAATTATATATCTATGACTCATAGATCTATAGCGTAATATCCCCCATAGTTAAGTAATCACATCACATGTATTTAACCGACTTAAAGTAATTATTTACATCAGTTTACGTCTGACATTAGATACTGTCTGATAAAAAACTCAGGCCTACTGGCAACACTTTTTGTGCGATTAATCTGTAAAGTAAGTTTCACAGATCATTCGGGTACTGCAGATACGATCGCACGAAAATCTGTCGTCTGCGGAACGCCTAATATAGTATGGCGGTTATTAGTCACACTATTAAAAAAAATCTAGTTTAACTTCGACATTGGGCACTCATAGAAAACTATACACACTCGTATACATATAGGTGTTAGATAAAACGAGGGATGCGAACGTATTGAAAGAGGGTCTCACGAAAAAAAACAGCTGTTCCATACATTTGGTCAAGATATGGATATTTTTGTATAGAACAATTGATTTTTATCGTTATTTCAAGACTCCATAGTTAATCAAACTAGTCTGGAATACTAAATTCCCTGCTTAAATGTCCCCATTGTAAGTTATCACAGTTACTGAGTACATATTTACTTCCAATATTGTCCTTATTTGTTTCAATGTATAAGTGATAAACGCAATTAGTAATTATAATTACACAACAATGTCGACTTGTTTATTGAAAGACTTGTCTCGACTAACTTGCTATTTAATTAGGCTAACGTACAGTGGCATATTAGTCAAAACCCTCATTGCATTTAACTTTCGAATGACGTGCGACTTTTTAAATAAACTAATAAGTCGATCAGCACATGGATTTATCAAATAACGAAACAAATAACTCATCTGCCTAGCCTTTTCCCAAATTATATTGGGGTCGGCATCCAGTCTAACTAGTTTTGGCTGAATATCAATATTTTACGTGGAGCGACTGCCATCTGACCTCCACAACCCAATTAATGGGTAATACCGGTATTCGAATGTTAGACCAGCTGTCACACTTTTAGGGCTTCTGACTACCCGTAACGATTGTCAAAGATATTCCTATGACAACCGGGACCGACTGCTTAACGTGCTCTCCGAGGCACGGAGGGATCTCGATGTGTAAAGAACGGTCACCCATCCAAGGACTGACCGCGGCAAGCGCAGCTTAACCTCGCAGATTTAGCCACGAGCCCCTCTTGAACGAAACAAATAACTACAGTTACTTAATAATATTTTAGTGGGAAATCCCAAATATATGATGAAAATATACATAATGACTCACTCGACGTAGTTTTTAAATCGCTATTTTAATATATGCAAAATACTGAGATTTTCCCAGTCCTTGGTGCGATCATAATGAGGAAAATAATGTTATAGTGCTACATAATAATCTAAATATGCAGTTGTACTGTTATACGTTGATGTCACAGGAAAACCAGCAGGCATAGGTATCCTTAACTACCTTCACGGGTTTCCCAAGATCCAAAATAAATAGAAAACTAAACAGGTATAAAATTTGTAACCGAAATGTGTTCGAATATAGGAAAATCGTCCAAAAGAAAAAACCGGACAAGTGCGAATAGAAATCCGCGAGTAGTGCCCTGATGGTTCCGTACAAACTTAATTTTATACAGGGTAAAATTAAAATCAGTGTGGATATTTTAGGAGGTGAAAGTAGTCATGAATATGATCAACTTTTGTTATGGGACCGACACAAAAATATGAAAAAAAAAATCTGCTGTTCCATACATTTTGATCGTGTTGTGGTGCATTTTTGTAGGGAACAGCTGTTTTTTTTTTTCTTATTTCAGTGTCAGTCTCATAATAAAACGGAATTTCGAACTTTATGCCTTTATGGCGCTTCACAGGAGACATCTGCGAAGTTTCATCTATAAAGTGCCAATAGTCTCCGAGTAAAATGGTTGTGACATACGGACGGACGAAATTATAAGGGTTCCGTTTTTGCCATTTGGCTACGGAACCCTAAAAAGTATTAAAGTGGATCCAAACATTGCGACTGCGAGGCATGCGTAGCACACGTCTGCACAGCGCTCATCGCATGCTTCGCAATGTGTGGACGGTCATATTGGTGGTGAGGCTCGACGTGCAAATGTATATTGAGCCGTGCGTTGGAAAAGTTTTGATCCACCTTTAAATTGTAATTAATTAGGCACAAACATTTCTGCACGTGCATCGTGACTTGCTCTAGGACAGACTTCAGACACGACTTCGGATTTCCAAAGGGGAGTGAACAAGAACTTTATCGTATTGTTAACTCCTGTTGTAAAACGTGTCGTGTCAAAGGCCACGAACTTCATAGCCTCTGCATGACTTAAGTTTGGAGCTCCCTTGGAGCTGTAATTACCTAGGTATTTTCATATCATAATTACTGCACTAGGTAGTAAAAATAAATACTTATACAAAAAAAAAGGTTGTATTGGTATTGTTTCTGTGTGTGATTCATAATAATATGGGTAAAAATAATAATAGGATTAAAAAATATATATTCATTTTTAAATATTTTTATTGTCTATAATTATTATTTAAAACTAAAATACTGGAATGTCACGTCCCTAATGGGAAATCTCTTAGATCTACATTTAAAGCGACTAGTATTGGTATGTCATAAATTAAGTCAATATTTGGATAAAATTGCATCAATTGGCATCATTAAAATAATTCATAATACCTAGAATATCTTGTCATTGCACAGATTCCAATTTAACATTAAAATCATTTCATGAACCAATAAAAATAACAAATAACTAGGTATAAACAATTAAATGCATTTAGTTCAGGAACACTTATAACGTGGTTTCAAATTAAAATCTATATCTACCCTGAATTGGCCTGTGCGATATTAACACCAGGAGATCACAAAAACACTATATCGGGTTCCTCCTCGGTACTGTCACTGTGGTCCGTTCACTTGTCTAGCATGTATATCTCGTCTATACACCTGAATCCAATCCAGATGGATCCACGAGGGCATTTAGGAGTCCGGCGACGCTCTATTAGAGCCTCCTCATTGGTTTCAGTACTTTCATTCTCACTGGCTTCAGTGCTTCCATTCTCCCGGATTTCTTCAGCAGTCTCAGGCATAATGCTGCGTTTCCTCCTATTCTTCTCCAAGCAATTGCACTCGAGGAGGGGTGACAGCTCGCCGGGGAGGATAGCACTCAGGTCGTCGTCCTCCTGAGGGTCGGTTTTGTCCACTACGGTGGACAACTTGCGAAGGAACTCCCACAGGGCGGTGTCCTCGAGTTCAGAGGGTGGGTCACAATTGCAGTCGTCTTTAGCGCTCGCGACTACGGCGATTAGAGCGAGTAAGAAGAATACTTTGGCGGCCATGTTTACTTGACGATGTTCGCTACTGGAATGATTCAAGTTCTGAAGGCGCGCGGTTTTATACTTTTTCATTTCTGAGTCAACGATACTTCTTTATCCATATTATGTTCTGTAGGTTCTTATAATTATTTGTTATATTTTAATTGGAATACCTACGTCAGCGTTTTGGTTTATTTAATTATTGTAAGCTTTATTTAAATATGTCTTTTCCTATTCTTGACGTGTGAACTTTTAAAACAATAGCTTTATTTATTTATTTAACATTTTGAGCACACAAATGTACAGAGGCGGACTAAATGCCTTCATAGGCATTTTCTACCAGACAACCTTTGGGTGATGCAGAGGTAAACAGCGGTAGGTTCAATTTTGAAAATTGTGGAATAAACAAATTATACAAAGATAAAAACTATAAATATAATAGGTACAATGTACAGGTTGTCCCTGGAAGTAAGGTATTTTCAAACTTTCTAACTTTTATTATTTTTTTTTTACTTGGTCAAGTTTTTCTAATAGTAACTTTCTCCCATGAAAATCGCTCGTAAATTGAGTATTTTTTTTGCCAGACCGAAGTTTTTGCAGTAAATGTTTTTTTTCTTAGGTATTGAACACATAATAGGTAATAGTAAGTATTAGGTACTACAAGAATAGCCCACTTTTCTACAATACCCTAAAAACAAAAATAATTGGTCATAACTTTTAAACCGTAAAAAAATTCACCGACATTCTCAGGGTTAAAAAGTTTTAATTCATTTTTTGGTTAAGTTTTCGATTTTATTGCGATAATAAGTTCACGTTTGTCGTTAGTGTAAAAAAAATATTACTTGTTTTTTTTTTTAAAACCGACTCAAAAGTATAAAATAATTAGTTATGAAATGAAAAACGTGGGGCGCATGCAAAAGATAATAGTAAGATGCGCCCTACGTTTTTAATTTCATTAGAAATTATTTCATAGTTTTTAGTACATACAAAAACGTGATTCTAAAAAAAAATATTTCTTCAAATAATTTTTTTCAGAGACTCATGGAGGTATCAAGTACCTACAAATTAATATCAAATACTCAGACCGCTAAATAAACACTCTAAATAAACCGCTGTCATAGACTATAATTGTTATTAGTTAGAATGTATTACTAGGTACCTACTCGTACTTCCATTAATGTAGGCTAGTCAACAAGAATGAGTAACCTAAGTTTATGAATGAAAATGTCCTTTAGGTCACCCCTCGTAATAGTAGGGGGAAAGCTGATTCACGGCTTTACGATCACAAGTACTATTCAAATAGGTACCTATCTTCATTTGCCTACAGAATGTTCCTGAAGATGTGTCTCCATTTTATTGTTTCTGTTTTTGAATTTTAATGTACCTAAATAAAACTTTAGTACCTGGGCGACCAAGGACTCGGGTTTTTTTCAGGGATGACACCTATCAAGACATACCTACTTAGACAAATCTTTAAAGCCGTTTCCAAGAATACATTGCTAACGACTTTCGGAGTTTATATGCACCTAAACAAGAAAGTCAATTAGGACCTATCCAACGATACCCCACATGAAAGGGTGCACAAAAATATTCTTTTAAATCCCTCAATTTCATGCATCATCATTCGCCTAATTCTTTTATTTTTCGTAATAGTACAGAAAACACCTGCCAAGTTTCATACAACTTCGTTAAGATTTTAAGAGGGTGACCTTATAAGCATTTACTCCATTGTAAAAAACTCTCACAGGCAGACGGGCATGACAAAACTATAAGGGTTCCTAGTTTTACTACGGAACCCTAAAACGAAATGAAATGTTATGCTGCTACCTATTTACTGTCACAATGACTCTTAGGATACCCAGGAAATTACGCGTTTCTCATTTAATTTATAATAGGTATTATTATGTGCCTTTGTGCACGTACTCGTACCTATGTATATTTCATAATTGTATTAACTAAACAAGAAATAAGAAGAAATCTAAGAGTTGTCTATGTGAAATTGTGCACGTACACATACTTAACGACTTTTAAGGGGGTAAGCAAAAACTTCAAAAATTCTCAAGGCTACCTTTTTGCTGGCGCCAAACATATCTTTAACAATTTAACAAGCATCAGCGTTGCCATTTACTGTTGGTTTTTTAGCGCACATCAAAGCGTTCAAAGTTCAAGAAACTTGCCATAGATGCCAAAGTGCTAGCATTGGTCAAATTTGGAGGCTAAATCTGGCTTTTTTGTACGTCCTCCTTCACACATATGCCTTTTATGCATCGCCTTCATTCAAGTATTTCCAAATAAAGTAAAGAAAGGTAGAGAACAGCGTCATATCTCGCTAGAATTGAAGTACCTCTACCTTACAGAACACCACAGCCAAATAACAGTACTCTTCGGTAGTGTTGTGTTCCTGTGGTGAGTAAGGTCGCCAGAGCTGCTGAGGATGCGCTGTGTTGACAGCGGGGGACCTGCTTGTCCTCTAAGCTGTCGGCACATCGAATCCTCATTTTAAAGGGTGGGCAACGCGCGATAATCTGTATTGCAATCGTTTCATAAACTACAGTAACTGATTTACCATCGGGCAGGCCATCGTAGTACCCATTAATAATTTGAAAAAAGAAATTATTTTTAAACCACATTTTTAAAACAGACTAAAAATTATAAGTAATATAATTTCTAATGAAATGAAAAACGTGGGGCGCATCTTACTGTTATTTATTGCATGCGCCCCACGTTTTTCATTTCATTAGAAATTATTTTATACGTTTTAGTCCGTTTTAAAAACATGTTTTTTTTTTTCAAATACCTAATTATTAATTTTTTTTACTTTTTAGTCCCTATTGTTGCATTGTCATCCAAATTACATAGGCATACCAAATTTCAGCCTAGTCCAATGCCAGCAAGTTCTTGAAAAATTAATTATTGGAAAATTTGTACCTACCGAACAGACAGACAGACAAGAAAGCGAGTTAATAATAAATAAAAACGTAGTAAAAAACGTGGTCAAAAGTAACAAAACCGATATCCGTGTTCTAATAATTTCGAAATCTTTTAACGTCACTACGACGCGCGCGACGCTCATAGCATACTCATAGGCAATATTCTGACATTTCTTAAACGCCAGCTAGACCGGTCTTCATGCGTCGGCGCATGCAACAATTACGACATTTAGATAGTACATACGTCATTTATTGTAATACGAATATATTTTTCCTCCATCATGACGCCAATCTTATGGGGAATAATAACTAATATGATTCACTATTTACCTCAGTAATAATCTAATTTCAATCTGTTATTTTTGGATTGTTAATTAATTTAGCAGTCAAGGAAAACTGTTTGAGGTATGTATATTCTTCCTTATAGTATAATGGTGTAGCAATTTTTAAAGTAGATTCAAAGCAAGTTCAAACTACTGAACACTACTAACAAACAGGGTGCATTAGAAAACCCTCCAAGTCGGTAATGATATTAAAAAAAATCGTCCGCCGAATGACAATTGGACGTAGTTTAGCAGAAATGACTCACCCCACAATACTGTCAAAAATGAAATAAATACAGCAAAATGCCCAAAGAAGTTGGGTCCTTCATTCACCAAAAAGACTGTCACAGACAAAATTGTAGTGGTATAACGGCACGCTCACATATTTAACAATCCACCATTAGTTGAAGAAGTTTTTAACAAAAGGCTTACTTTAAGTTCTTGCACGTCATGTCCGTGAACGGGCGCTGTCAGTTGGTGCTGGTCATCTCTTGACTGCCTAAACAATGTTTTTTCAGTTGTCTAGTTGATATTATTATTATTTTGTACCTTACTAAACATAGTTCTCACATACTAGGGCATCACTGTAATCAAAGAAATTGTAACTGAATTTATTGAAAAAGAGTAACCATGGAGTTTCTTGTCCGTTCTTCGCCATAGGAATCTACGTTTTGGAACGGACAACTAGCTTCAACTAACGGACAAACCGACTGACAACTATTGTAATATTGTTTGACATTTCAAAAGTGCCTGTAAATGGTCTAATTGAAATAAATGTTTTTGACTTTGACTTTTGACGATTATTTTATCAATGAGTTTTGAATTCAGGTAAGTTCGTTAAAGTGCGTTTCATATGAATTCCCTTCGCCGCTAAGTTGGCTCCCCTGAATGTCAATATGTTACAACGTTTTTATCGGTGTTGGAAGTTTTCTTTCAGCACCAATTCTCGTTTACCACTTTTTAGTATCCTAGGCATTACTTTAACACTTAAATCTAAAAACGTTAAGACCTAGACATGGTGACAGACAAGGAAAATACGATTATTTCGTGAAAACATTACGATTTTACTCAAACATAATTTCAAGGGCTTTTTTTTTTAATCTTTATTTATTTTAGGGGGCTTCATCACTTAGTGATAATGTCACCCCCATAACAGAAAACAATAAACTTACAACTAAACAATGCAAAAAGTAGCAATATTAATTATGTAGTAAAAACCTATCTGAACAAAGTAGTGAAGTCCCTAATCTTTCCGGTAAATAACCAATTTCAAGGGCTATAGTGATGATTTTGATGATCATTATTTATATATTATCATTATTGTCGCGAATCGAATTTGGTCAACATACAACGTTAAGACAGCGCTGCAATTTGCAAAAAACCCAAGATATTTTGAATTTCGCGCGCAACCTTGACGGATCCACCTTATGTGAACTGCGTGGTCCATTATGTTGTCTATGCCTCTTACTAACCTCACCTAACAATAACAAAAGGCCTACACACGTTGTCTCTCGTGATAAAACCATGATTATTATTATAAATTATACCGGTTTTGTTACCGACCTTGATTTTAAGTGGGCAGTCATCTTTCTATGAGCTTTAACGCGTTACGTAGGCAAAAAGTTTTTTTTGTTACTTAATATATCATGATTCATGAGACTACGTGCCTATGTGTTTACCTATTGAATTATTAGCTCAATGAATTAAATTAATTATTAGATCACTGGCAAGCACTTTAAGTAGGTACTTGGAGCAATTTATTTCATGACCTTATCTCTAAAAACGGTAATGGATGGAAAGAAGGGAAACTTGGTGAGGAAACCGGCATGTTGTAGAAGCAAAAAATGGAAAACACATGACGTCCACCAACTCGCACTGGGCCCGCGTCGATGACTCCCTCTCACTAAGAGAAGGTCTGAATCCCAGATTTCAAATCTGTAGGTTCACTGGTTTAGGGCTAGGCTGTGCGTTGTCTCTCAGTCAGTCACGGTACTGTTTTATGGATATAGGCTCCTGCCTTTAAAATGTTATTTACTTTTTTGAAATAATAAATTGCATAAAAAGTTCATGAATTCGCATGCTTTTTGATGTTAGGTTTAGTTTTTATTATTACCACGTTTTTATAACTCGCTTACTTGTCTGTCTGTATATCTGTATATCTGTTCGGTACTTAGCAATTTTTTAAGCACGGCATCGGACTAAATTGAAATTTGGTATACGTCGTGTATGTAATTTGGATGGCAATGCAATAACATGGACTAAAAAGTAAAAAATAATTATTTGAAAAAAATAATATTTTTTTTAAACCGCGTTTTTAAAACGGACTAAAAATTATAAAATAATTTCTAATGAAATGAAAAACGCGGGGCATATGCAATAGATAATAGTAAGATGCCCCCCACGTTTTTCATTTCATTAGAAATTATTTAATAATTTTTAGTCAGCTTAGAAACGTTTTTTAAAGAAAAAGGTTTTTTTTTTTTTCAATTAATTTAATTTATATTAATTACCTGTTACCAACCTTATTTGTTACACCCGCAGAATAGCTGTTTTACCCCGACGGTTACCCGCAGGTTAGGCACCCAGGAGTTAGAGGCACGTGAGACCATTCAACTCTACATTAGGCTTTGCAGATGTGCATATCAACATCATTTCATCATCATCATCCGCCTAGCCTTTTCCCAAACATGATTGGGGTCGGCTTCCAGTCTAACTGGTTGCGGCTGAATATCAATATTTTACATGGAACGACTGCCATCTGACCTCCACAACCCGATTATTGGGAAAAACTGGTATTCGAATGTTAGACCAGTTGTCAGACTTTTAGGCTCCTGACTACCCGTAACGACTGTCAAAGATATTCCTATGACAACCGGGACCGACTGTTTAACGTGCTCTCCGAGGCACGGAGGGGTCTCGATGTGTAAAGAACGGTCATCCATCCAAGGACTCACCGCGGCAAGCGCAGCTTAACCTCGCAGATCGATCGATCAGCGCGGCTGTCATTTAGCCACAAGCCCCTCAATATGCACGACCATATCAACATCTCCACTATGCAGTGATAGCCTAGTGGTTTAACCATGTGCCTCCCACGGCGAATGGTTCGAGTTCGATCCCGAGCCACGCACCGCTGACTTTTCGAAGTCATGTGCGTATAAGAAATTAATTATCACTTGCTTTAACGGTGAAGGAAAACATCGTGAGGAAACCGGAACACATGACCGAAGACATGTGACGTCCACCAACCCGCACTGGGCCCGCGTGGTGGACTACGGCCCACTCCCTCTCACAGAGAGGAGGCCTGTGTCCCAGCAGTGGGAACATTATAGGCCGATTATGCTATATCAACATCATTTAGTTAGCTAAAAATCTAGTAACTAATCTAATAATCTAATAATCTAAAAATCTAGTCTAAATGACACTTTTAAAATATAATTTCTAATGTCTAGTTTAGACTAGGGAGTGTACAAATGATGGGGGTCGTTCAAGTTCATCGAACCGTCGAATTGAACCTAGTTCATTTGAACAAGTTAAATTAATGATGGCTCACTGAGCTGTTATTTATAGCTACGGTTGTAGTTAAAATTAGACTTTACAAATATATCTCTAGAAATCTTACGGTCGGTTGCAGAAAGATAATTAAATTTTAATGGAGGCATTACCCATTACAATTTCTATAGTTAAAGTCTCCTTTAAAACTTAATGACCTTTTCTGCAACTCAGCGTTAGTAAGTTATTTTTTATTTTATTTAATAATAAGTTTGCGTTTGACCGCCATCTCGCCTGATGTTAAGCGATGATGCGGTCTACGATGGAGCACGCTTGCCTTGAAGAAACCGATTCACTCGCGACTTGAAGACACCCAGATTGTAACTACACTCACTACACTAGCGGGAACACCCGATAGTTACAATATTTTGATACAGGGTGACAGGATAAACAGTGGAAATATTTAAAGGGGTCATTAAACTCATCATTACGAACAACTTTTACTATGGGACCAACCCTGACATCGCGAAAAAAAAACCAGCTGTTCCATACATTTTGTTGAGTTATGTGAACATAAATGTATGGAACAGTTGATGTTTTTTTTCGCGATTTAGGGTTGGTCCCATAGTAAAAGTTGTTTATAATGATGAGTACAATGGCCCCTTAAAATATTTCCACTGTCTAACCTGCCACCCTGTATATCTACAAAACCGGTCAAGTGCAAGTCGAACCACGCACATAATTTCGTAGCTAAGAGTATTTCAGTATATTGACCGCAAAATAACTTTAAAACGCCTAAAAAACAATTGAGATTTTCAATCATTTTAGTCTAGTTAAAATCTATAATTAGTTAAAATTAGTTTTATCATTGTAGTAACCAGCATCATTTCGAATTAATGAGTAGAAAGGGAAATCCCCAGCCCGCTCCGTTGGGTATGAGTAACGAGTCAGTCGTCTGTCACAAACTGACCTCGGAAACTACTCGGTTACGGATGATACTTTCACTCGGGGTCACGATTTTGAGATTGATATTTAAAATGTCAATGTTAGGTATTTCCGGTTCTATTTTAATTTTGTAGTTTTGGTAGAAATTTTATAAATAAACACATACATTTTTGGATTTGTTGTAGTGTGGTAGTACATACGTGTACCTATGCTATCGCCTATACTCTAATTATTATAAGTTTTGGACTTTGCATTTCTATAGATTTAATTTTTACGTGTGACTGTGTCGTGGACTCGTGGCAGCGTGGCACCCCACAACGATAAATAATGTTACGTTCTATAATCATTATATATACATGTTTTAGGTAGACACATTAGGTAGGTACATTAGGTAGGTACATTAGGTACTAATTAATTCTGTGATATTTCATTTAATAAAAATCGCTCACTTAAAAAATAATAGGAGCATACTGAAACAATACTGCAATTTAAAATCAAAATTAAATCAGTCCAAACATAACTAAAACCTTTTGAGATTGATAATATAATATACCTGTTTTAACTACTAAAATAAATAAAAATTCAAATCTACTTGTTCATTATAATACCAAACTAGGTGACGTCACTAGTGACACCATAGGTACACCGTGCAGAATTTATTAATGAGTTCAAAACATTCGTTTCTAATAAAAAAACAAACGGCTCATTCAATGGCGGGCAAACCCACATCGACAGTAGACTGCGCCCGCGCATATTTAGAGAAGCTACAAGAAATAGGCGCAGAAGGTCAAAACTATACAAGGTGTAATTTTATTCAGTCGAAATACGAAAAGGGGTCACTGTACTCATCATTATGATCAACTTTTACTATGGGACCTACCCTGAAATCGCGAAAAAAGGGGTCATTGTAAAAAAATCTGCTGCTCCATACATCTTGTTAAAGGTGAGCGTCCAGTGGCACGGCCCAGCCGCAGCGGACGCACGCAACTTTTATTATGGGACCGACCCTATGAAAAAAAAAACAGCTGTTCTATACATTTTGAACGTGTTGTAGTGCACTTTTGGGGCCGTCCATTAATCACGTGAGGCTCGAAAGGGGGGGAGGGGGTTCGGAAATCACAAGGGGGAGGAGCGGGTCAAAAAGTTGCTAAAAAAGATAACGTGATTAATGGACGTCCCCATTTGTAGGGAACAGCTGATTTTTTTTTCATATTTCAGTGTCGGTCCCATAATTAAAGTTGCTCATATTCATGAGTACTTTCACCTCCTAAAATATCCGCACTGGTTTTAATTTTACCCTGTATAGTAAAAAAAAGTTCCTGTTTCGGAAACTGATCTTCTGATTTTTTTTCTGTTGTTCTGCGGTGATGACGTAGGTACTTCCTGTGTACCTTAAACGACTAGTTCTATTGCTGTCGTCGCAACCATCGTCATTGATCATTTACTATGGTTTTAGTCATGACTATGACGTAAATAGTGATGATTTGACCTTTTTTCAATCAAAGGTTCAATAGTTGAGGATCCGGTTTTAAAGTTCGTAATGCTTGGTCGTCATGATAATGATGAGTTGCATAGTTCACCAAACAATAAGCTTTGATTATTTTTAGGGTTCCGTACCTCACAAGGAATAATTTCTAATGAAATGAAAAACGTGGGGCGGATCTTACTAGGTATTATTTGCATGCGCCCCACGTCTTTCATTTTATTAGAAATTATTTTATACTTTTAAGTTCGATTAAAACTATTTTTTTTTTATAATTATGTTTTAACTTTTTAGGTCACGACTCACGACAATTTTCCCATTAATTATAAGGGCGTAGACTACTTTGACAGTTCTTAATATTTCCTGCCCTTTTTCAATAATATTTGTATGACACAGATATAGTGCGACTGTTTAGTGCGATTTCCAACAGAATCAGCACGATTGACCTTAAATACATGGAAAGCGGGCCAACGAATAGGACGTAAGTCACAGACAGCCCTACCTATACCGGTCTAGTGCCGCTAAAGGGCAGGTGACGTATCAACCTCAAATTAGAACTTCTGTGTACCTGTACACTGCTCCGGACGTAAGAAGAATTCTTATTTACTGTTGCCATATTTATATAACATAGTAGTATTTTGCCTGCGACTTTGTCCCCGTTTTCGAGATAAAAAAGTGACATCTTTTCATGACATTTTCATCACCAAAAACCCGAACACAGCCAAACAGCGCTTCCGGAGTGGGTATCCCCGATAGCTATAATCTGGGTAACATCTTCAAGTCACAACTCAAGTGATTCGGTTTCTAGCAAAGCGTCCTCCAACGTAGACCATCGCTTAACAAACGCGGTCAAACGCTAGCCTATTATTAAATAATAAAAAAAGACAAGATAAAGTTGCATTGCTGCTAAGTTATAGCAGTGATAGCCCAGGTTTAACCATGTGCCTCTCACGGCGAATGGTTCGAGTTCGATCCCGAGGCACGCACCGCTGACTTTTCGAAGTCATGTGCGTATTAGAAATTAATTATCACTTGCTTTAACTGTGAAGGAAAACATCGTGAGGAAACCAGCATGTCCTAGAACCAAAAATTCGTAGACATGTGACGTCCACCAACCCGCACTGGGCCCGCGTGGTGGACTACGGCCCACTCCCTCTCACAGAGAGGAGGCCTGTGTCCCAGCAGTGGGAAACTGGGAACATTACAGGCCAATTATGCTGCTAAGTTGCAAAGCGCCGTAGTGGTAATAGGCCCACCTATAGGACCTAGTAGTGTCTTCAAAAGAACAGCCGACCTATTATTCCAACATAAAAGGCCTGCGGTCGTGATCACGACTCCAAGCTATGCTAATGTTGATAAATCGCGACAATTGTAAGGGACAGGTCACACGTGCGTTTTGGGACTACACTTGTAGAATTTTTTTTACTATACCTAGTGTATTTTTTTGTTTGATACATTCTCACCAATAAAACAAATTGGCTAACAAATAACAAATATTGGTTTATGCAAGTACGTCTTATACTGTCTTAGATAAGTAATTTATTATTCTGCATAGTCGATCTGTTAAATAATTACAATTTATAAAGAACTTTTATCTTCATTCTATCGAAAGAGCATTCGCTCGTCTGATGTAAATCCACCCTTAGATTCACCTACACATGTTGTAAAATCTTTACAAAACTTTATTTATCACAAATCGGCCTTTTCAACAATAATAAACCCCAGCCAACCCCAGTTTCTAAACACTTTTTTACTGCATTTTTAAGCATCTATTGTCCAGTCAAATAAAATACAAAGTGTAAAAAAGCCGGATGACATACAAATGCGCATGAATTAAAAAGTTTTCCTGTACATTTACCCCCTTATCCAAAAACTTGAAAAGTATAATCGCTTTATACAACTTTTCTTTGTAATTTTTGTGTCAATGAGAGGAAAAGAGGGATTAAAGTTAGGTGCTCAGAGGTTTTTGAAAAAAAAATCTGAATTACTGGCAACATTGTAGAGACGACAGCCTATTCTTGCCAAAAAATCATACAGCAACACCCGAAACTTCGTATTCGTTGTTTTTCTTATTTAAAATACGAGTAGCCAACTTTTTAAACCAATTTTTTTCAATATTTTGGTTGATATAATTTCATTAATTTGTAGCAACTTAACCAAAATTACACAAAACCCATTTTGATCGTTATAAATAGGGAGCTAATTTATAACAAAAAGTTTTAGGCCAAAAACATTTTTTTTTTCATAATCCTAAATGCATTTTTGGTTCGCATGAAAAACTATCTCCAACGGTTGGCATAGTTGCCATAGTGCTCCCTGTACCCCGATCATGAGTTTTTTTGACGTATAGTATCGTTAACGTAAGCATATTTTGAATTGAAAATACAACAGTCCTAGAAAATTTTGATAAAATTTTATACAATTTGCATATTTTAAAAAATACAGAAAAAATTATTAAGTATTTAATTTATATAAATATTGTGTAGTAAATGTATATTTTCAATTCAAAATATGCTTACGTTAACGAAACTATACGTCAAAAAAACTTATGATAGGGGTACTGTTCAAAAACTCACCCTATAATAATCTGAATATACTATTACAGACAACTCCAAACTGAAATAAACTGAGTCGAAAACTAGGATTATTGCTGAATTATTTCATAAAAGATATCGAAGATTTAAAAGGTAAACATCTACGCAAAGCATACAACAATATGGAAAATCTCACACCGAACGTATATCTATTCGTCCACACGTGTAATAATTTCGTAACTACTACTATTTGCCAGCCTGCACGTGTATAATGTCGTAACAGTACTACAGCTTCAGTGTCTGGTCATATGCACGTGTATAATTCCGTCACCTCACTGGTGCTTAAATGTTAGCAATGCAATTCCACCTGTTCCTAGATCCGTTTAGGTTTCTCCGAATGCCCTAAATATAGTGGGAATTAGACCAGATGCAGTGGTGATTGCCAATGTCATAGATAAATCTATCTAGGTAGGTACTAGAGTGTGGGTGCTCATATAGACAATTAAAGTGGCTAATGTTCTTAGAAAATTCGTATTGCGTATTTATTCTTCATTGCATAGACTCAAATTATATTTTTTCCATAAATTAAATTATAAATTGCTTATGCCTCTAATTATTACTAACCCCACTTCCATATCTTGTGCTAAAACATATTAATTTTAAATAGTTATTTTATTTCCTTTTAATACAAAGTTGCATAGTTCGATAGTTTGCTTTTTTATCAAGTAGAAGATCTCAAAAGAATTCTTGTTTAAGAAGTTAAGAAAAAAAAAAACAAAAAACCTATCGTGTGAACGAATCCTAAGGTGTGTCGAGCGAGACAGACAGGTGTAAGTTGCAACAGTGAGAGGAATGACCTGTCTGTAATTATAATTATAGGAGCTATGCATTCACTGGTTGCATTGAAGCAGGTTTTAACACGTCATGCGATGCAATGATTAGCGCCTTTAGGGCAAAGTATTAAACTAAAAACAGGTCTGCTGACAACAATGTTTTCTTGAATTAAAATGTCTTTATATATATTTATTTATGTATAGTCAGTAGCGATAATTGTGGTTATTTTGACGAAATGAAAAACGTGGGGCGCATGCAATAGATGCGCCCCACGTCTTTCATTTCGTTAGAAGTTATTTTATACTTTTTTATTCGTTTTAGAAACGTGGTTTAATTTTTTTTTTTTCAAATAATTATTTCATCATAAAAACTATGAGGCATACAAGTAAACGAAAATATATTTTGAAACCCTAAAAATAAGGCGTATGTCCTATTGGCAGCCCACAGGGACTGCATGCATACAACGTGGGTGTAGCACAATGCACCTACCACTTCGCAGAATACAAGTCTGATGTTATATAAATGATGATGATAATAGGGTATATGCATGTGATTCCAATATATGTCAAGTATTTAATTTCTTATCTTTATTACTATAGAATTACACCTATATCTTTATTTTTTTTTAATTAAGAGCCTTTTAATATTTTAATTTAATTAATTAAAAGTGAAAAAAATTCGAGGGAAATTCAAAATATCAAAACGCAAAGCTATTGGTTGACACGTTTCAACCAATAGCGTTGCGTGACTGACGTCAGAGTCCATAATAACAAGTAATAAGGCTGGCCATATACATCCAAAATGCTCTTCCGGAATTAAGAATTTATTGATTGAAAGGAAAAATGACAGTGAATTGTTTATGATTATATAGACTTTTACGCCAAAGTGTAAGTGTTAAGTGTTGTTGCTGTGGACACTGACGTCACGACGCCACAATGGCCGCGTTTAAACCGCCAGAAACTGACTACAGTTTTCAATTAAATATTTTATTGCTTATTATCAATATTTTGTAAGTGTAACATTTTTTTTCGGTAATACACGAACCTAGATAATCGAATAAAAATATTAAAAAAATTCATGCATATACCCTATTAGCTAATTTAACTTTATATTAATAACTAGCTGTTGCCCGTGACTTCTTCTGCGTGAAAATGGATGAAAAGGAGCATTATGTGATTTTTCAGGCACCAGGCTACCTCTTTGTAAAATTTCATCTAAATCTGTCGAGCTGTTTCAACGTGAAGAAGTAAGAAACTCGCACACCCACACATACACTTTCACATTTGTAATATTAAATATATCTTATCTTGGCTTAAATATATCTAAAAATATGTCTGGAGTCCTATTGGCGCCCAACCGAGACAGGGTGATCCCACAAAAAACTAATAATCATCTGATTATAAAATTAAAATTGTTTATAAATTATAAAAATGTATAAACAATTCTCCCACAGCATTTGCCGAAAGCTGGGCAAACTGTCATGCTTGTCAAATTCAATTTCTAATATAAGAACAGATACTCCTTCAACAACGTATGGGTCAAGTAGTCTGTAAGCTGGATAAAGTCAGGAATTGAACCCGGAACCGTTTTCTACATCTGTTTAAGAAACTATAATTATAAAAAGGTTAAGTTTGTAGTTGGTATGTACGTGGAAGGTAATCTCCGGAACTACTAATTTGATTCTGATGATTCGTTCACTAATAGGAAGCTATGATCCCTGAATGCTCTAGGCTTTTCTTTTTTAATATCAGTTCTTGTGAAATTTTAATGATTTCAAATGCCATGTCTTTTAATTAGTTACTAAAAGCAAAAAAAAACTCTAGGCATTGTTATAAAATGTCAATGATGACGTCAAAATCGTCAATAAATGCCAATGACAATCAATGTTGATAGATATACGAGTAGATGTAGTCCCCTACGCACTTTCCATAAATTATAGTGCAATAATACTTAACGATCAAGCTAAAATTAAGCTATTTAGTAAAAACACGTGTAACTCTACCCGGAAGTGACGACGAACAATTAGTCCTTCAAATTTAGAACTACCCTCGCTTCAACATCAAATCGAAGTCTACACAACTTCCGGGTTCGTCACACATCGCTGCATTTCCGCAAACACACAAGTAAAATCAGCATAATCACGGCGCAATCGAATGCAAACCATTCGAAAAGTTCAGAATACCCGCCGCTGATAAAGTTCAATTTCTTAGCTCCGATCCACAATGGGTATCGCGGGCATTCGCACACGTCATCGCGGCGTGTCCGGTCTCTCCCCCAATAAATGAAATTTAACAGAATGAGGGAAAAAAATCAATACGAACACTAGTCAGTAGATCGGCCACTATCGCAGCCCCTCTAATTTACTACCTACGATAAAAACAATCCGCCGGTGTGTGCGTTGCGTGCTCGCTCACCCGACGTATCATATTAACTGCTACAATATTCATGCGACATTATGAACGCGCCCTTATGTAATATATCGCACATCAATAATTCCCAAACGCGATTGATTCCATGAAAAAAAAACAAGTACTCACGGATACAGCAGCCGTCAAATGTTATGAAAGTTGAGCATTGTTAGTGGACCCCGGCGAGGTCGTCGAACCCGCCGAACACGATGACAAACACACAGTCCGCCATGTTGTATTTCAAAACGTCAATTTTTTTTTTAATTTTCCAATCGGCGAACTGTCAAACTCCGGCCGGCCGAAACTTGGTCGAACTTAAACCGAAAGATTCCCTCCGTAAAATTTTGCGCCTCAACTCCTTTTGGTGCAGTAACTTTATGTTTACGTTGTAATTACGCCTATCTATAAACACTTTATTATTGTATAAAACGGTATAAAAATATTAAAATTATGAACGATGGAAAACTTGTAAATTAAAACGAAATATAAATATATATTAATAATAATATAAACGTACTAGCGGCTCTGAGTGCGAGCGCCTACTGACTTAAAATTTTTGGGTATAAAAACATGCTACAATAGCCTCCTGCGGGAGTGAACTGTCTTGATACTTTCAGCGGCCGGAAAAATCGCGCGCGTTGGGCAATATACAAGAAAATGTGGACGCACGCGTGAGCCAATTTGATCTTTAAGATTTACGACTCAAGGCATATTACATGTTACCGGAGAGCGTTTGCTATTCTTCTAGGAATTAATAATTTATTTAATTAATAAGAGATGTTTTCTCATCAAATAGAATAAACATAATTATTAGATTAGTTATAATTAACCCGTAAAGATTTGATAAGGTTTATAGAGTTTTGGCTAAAGTAAATTTAATAAGGTTTAAGGTTAATTTTGTAAAATAGATTTGATAAGGTTTATAGAGTTGGTATTAATTGGCTAAAGTAAGATTAGTAAACTTTAAATTAAATTACATCGTAAATATAATTGACTAGCACTTCGCCCGCGACTTCGTCCGCGTGTCCCACAGGAACTGTGCATTTTTTCGGGATAAAAAGTAGCCTATGTTACTCAGTGATAATGTAGCTTTCTATTAGTGAAAGAATTTTTAAAATCGGTCCAATAGTTTCGAAACCTATTCGGTACAAACAAACAAAAAAATCTTTCCTTTTATAATATTAGTATAGAACTATAGATTTCCTAACATAACATTACATATTTACAAATAAAATCTTATTCAATAGAATACGTTGCTAGAGACAACAAATTATCCACAGTTTTTTATTAATTTGATCAAGTGGTAAAAAAAAGTTAATAAAACTTTAAATCAAACTGCCTCCACATAAAACAAACAGCAAACTTACAAATTACTTCTTAACAAATGACCTACA
This sequence comes from Thalpophila matura, assembly GCA_948465475.1. NCBI lineage: Eukaryota > Metazoa > Arthropoda > Insecta > Lepidoptera > Noctuidae > Thalpophila > Thalpophila matura. Next base: position 10,570,875 of record OX419201.1, on the reverse strand, counting down.
AAATAATATTATTAACAACCCTGTACGTATTACTTTTGAATCTATTGTTATACACATCGTTTCACTTGCATTAATTGGTTTAAAACAATGCACAAATACTGAAAACAAAACACTTTTCATTTCCAAAAAGAAAGCAAAAGTGCTAGCGAAAGTATAAATGATCAAGACTGCTAGCAGCTAGTACAGACACGCGTGTGTGCGTGTGCGAGGGGGCGAGCGGGGAGTGCGGGCGCGGCGCCGCGGGGGGAGGGGGTGAAATTTTTCGTTTTTCGCCCACTTTTCCGTCCCGCTCTAGTTTTTCGTCTCCCTCATTTTTTCTTCGCCCGCTTTCTTCTTCCTTGTGCCCCACCACATGTGTGCTGCCCACAGTATATGCATGGTTTTCAGACGAAAATCCAATCATTTCCGGTTTGATCTGGCTCTTGTTTTAGTATCTGTATCTGTTATCATTGTGGGTGAATGTGGTGTTAATACGTGATCGGTGTTATCATTTATCGGAAATCTGTAGCTTTAACTACCGGCATCGTTGGAAAATAACAGTATTTTCTCATTTTTGTTTTTTATCTTATCTTTACACTGATATGTTTTACAACTGCAATTAAAGAATAGGTCAGCATAACAATGCCTTAATTGCACCGAAAATAATCCCAACTGGATCAAATATAAAATCTAGTTAGATACGTCATGCAAACCCACACTCGGATATTTGATTACAGAATACATAAGTGTAGTCAGTTCTGTATCCCATCCCATCATCTATTATTACTTGCTATGTTACCCTTATTTGAGTATTTCCGTTTATATATTCTATAGACATAACTAATACGCTAAATAACCTCTTTTACTATTTCCTTTTTATCATGACAATCTTTCTTAAAATACTTGACTTTTTTCTAAACAATAGCATTTGATGTCGGACTAGCTAGCACTATTTTAAGCTAGAAGCAAATTCAACTAATACTGACTACTTCCTACTTCAATAAAACAAAACATTTTCCGCCAGTTTATCTGTTTTCTTAACATATACAATACCAAGTTCGCGGGCGCCCGTCCTCCTTCCTCCATGGCGCCTTACGAATATACAGTACGTTGTTTTATACAAACCTATTTTTATTTTAATTAATTATAATTTATTGCTTTTGTTGTCAAGTGTCCTGGTGTAGTTGTCTTGATTTTTGATAATGTGTTAGGTATCTAGTTAGGATCGAGTTGCACTATAGAAGAGGTGTGACATTTTGAAAAAAAAAAAAAAAAACTAACGCTTAAAAAAAAATCATTACGCGAAATACTAGTCTGTAAGTTCTTTGATATGGTTGAATACTGTTACCTAGCATTTGCCCGCAGCTTTGCCCGCGTGGAGGTCGCTTATCCCACAAAATCGTACTAGGTACCGGATAAGTAGCCTATGTCTCTCCCCGGCCCATAAACTATCTCTATGAAAAAATCATGGCGATCCATTGCTCCGTTGCTGCGTAAAAGTAGGATAAACCAACAAACACACTGTCACATTTGCATAATTACGAAACTATCGTCTCTCTATTCCGTATTCTATAAACTTGCAGTTAAAGTAACTATACTCTGTTAAAAAAAACATTAGACTTGCGAACCTATCAAAATTCCTAATAGTTTGCCGAACAAACTATCAAATAAATATAAGCAACTTGACACCTCACCTAAAAATAATCTATAACCACACATCTAAATCCGCCAGCAACATGGCAACAGCGCTATCTCATCACAAATCACTAAGCAACAAACCGCTAACATCGAACACCCTATATCACCAGCAGAACTAGGAAACGAGGGAGTAAGTACACACACCCACCACCCCGAGGGGGAGTACATGGCAAATACGCGAAAGCAATAGGACTTTTAAAAATTCTCCAGAAATATGATTTATGTGTTGACGGCAACGCGTTTCTCCCCTCAAGGCCGGGGGACTGATTCGATTTTTAAACCACCCTGTGTAGGCTGTAGGTTTTTGAATAAAAAAAAAAATATATTGTTTTTTTTCGGCGTCTTTTTAAAATTGAATTCGGATTGGTTCCGTTTTGTATGAGGAATTTTTCGGTTCTGGGGTAGGCAGATACTCGAGTACTGTCGTAACAATTCGCCGCTTTGCTCCGATGTCGTCTGGTCATGCAATATCAATGGAAGGTGCATCAGTAACAATCAAAGCCACGTCGTAAAATATTTAACGGTAAGGGAGCGCGCACATTTACGACTTTAGTCGATTTTTTTTGCGTGTTCTGTTTTATTTATTTAGACAATTGACGTTCACACTACTTAATATACATTTTCTTTCAGGCAACTATCAAATCGGCTGTTTTAGTCGATTTTAGATTGTATTAAAAGCACTACGTACTGTTGCCACTAACTATGACGTAAGCAAGATAATAATAGAACAAGTGCGCGCCAACTCGACATACACCGCACTACAATATCCCGTAGCAATTTTGTTTTGATATACTAAAGCGGCAATGAAGTTCTCACATCAGGGTCCATTTTTGTAGACCACAGTTACTCCCGTTTGGTTTTAACTAGCAATAAACCAGCGTTTATTAACGTGTAGGTATCATAGTCAGGTAAGAAATTGTGACAGGGAAGTGTGACTTCTTTTATAATAGGCTTACGTTTGACCGCCATCTCGTCTGATGTTTAGCCATGATGCAGTCTACGATGGAGCACGCTTGCCTAGAAGAAACCGATTCACTCGCGACTTGAAGACACCCAGATTGTAACTATCGGCGACTTCGGCAGCGCTTTCCACTGTTTGGTGGTTTTCACAATGAAAGTGGAATCAAAGCGCTTTGTTCTTGTTGGTGTATCAACCATAAACCAATAATGTTATAGTAACTAAAGAATAAAAGCATTAGTATTTGACCTGGGTGATTATTAGAACATACTGCATCAAGTGACGTCATTGTCATTTTAGAGGCCCATATACAAATAGAAGACTAAAGATATAATATAATAAAACTCTATTTAGAATAGAAGCCAGGAATTGTAGGAAACGCCTTATATTGAATGAAAAAACAATTTGTTGAATGATTGCGTAGACCCGCGTAGACACCGCTACGAGATCGCTACGCCGTGCGCTACGCCACTCATGTAGTAACGCCTTTACTCATAAAAAAGGTCGCATTTGAATGTCACAATACAAAAGAACCGCTTTTCCTTTTTCTGTTTTTCTAATTGTTAATCAATTTCTCTAACTGATTTTGTAATTTAATTATTATCAAAGCCAAGGAGCCTGGTTTACAAATTTTAAAATTTTCGCTCGTAATGGTGATCGCATTTTGTTGTTATTATTTCATTAGTAGATACCTCCTGCACCTTCTGATGGGTAATCAATCAACTATAGTTTGCCGGTCACTGAGGTACATTAAAATAACCTCGACGAATGGCGATACTTAAATGTAAGTTTAAATAGGCCTTACCTAATATGCCGTATGGCTAATATTTTTACCATCTATTCTTGTAATATATGTAGTTCATATCAATAAAAGAAAAAAGCTAGGAACTATTTCATTTCATTTATTTGGGACAAAAACAGTTACTCGCACCATTTTAACAAAGATTAGTTTTTATTTTTATTCTGTTTTAAAAAGATTAAAATTGCGTCAAAAAACAACAATCGAAAAATACAGCGATTTTTGTAGATGTAGCGATGAAAATATACATATTATTAGTTAATATGTAGGTAACCTACACTATTGTCCACGAATTGAATTAGAAGTTAATTATAATAAAGTTTTCTTTGCATTCAAAAAATAATCATCGAAATCGGCCTAAGTACGATACACAAAAAAAAGACTCTAACAAATTGAGGAGCTCCTTGGATTTTTGAAGTCGGTTAAAATGAGGATATACAACTAACAATAAAGTAATAAAAAAAATAGTTGCAAGTTTAAGAAAATTGCATCGATAGGTACCCAAATCGGTGGCGGCAAGATTCAACACACTCGCCGCGCCGTGTAAAATGATTGTGTTATTATTTTTAATCGACTTCAAACAAAAAAGGAGGTTCTGTATTCGTCCCGTATGTATGTATGTATGTAAGTATGTATGTATGTATGTATGTTTTTAGAGAATCAGAATCTCCCGGCAGAACCTATAGACACAATCATCTCAAGGGGTTTTGGAAAGAAAAGCTATGAGAAAGTTATTGTCCATAGCAAATTATTATTTTTATTAATTTAATAATTTTATTGGCTTGCGTTTGACCGCCATCTCGCCTGATGTTATAAGCGATGATGCGGTCTACGATGGAGCACGCTTAATTGCCTAGAAGAAACCGATTCACTCGCGACTTGAAGACATTAATTCGTACGTCAACTTTTCAACTTAAAACGTACAATAAGGACTTTTAAAACGTAATAATGAACAAACTAGGTCACTTCCATTAAAGAATGGAACAAAAGTCGTAACTCATGGAATGCGAATGATAACAATCTGAAACTTTATTTTTGAATCACTCGTGTATGTAAGAAAAGAAAGAAATAAAAAAAGAAAAAACCGGCCAAGTGCGAGTCGTACTCGCGCACCGAGGGTTCCGTATCATTTTTGGACGTATAAAGTGAAAAAATCCGGACCGCATAACTAAGTTTGTTTGTGAAAGAATTTTGATGATTTTGAAAAAACTGTACTAGTTAGGAACATCGTTTTATTTTTGGTGCCATATTTGAGTCAATTCCTATCAACTGTAATTATTTCAGATTTTTCACCCCGCAAACTTCGGAGATAAGGGGGGGGAATGGTATTTTTCTGGACATTTTTCATCATATGTCGAAAACTGTGAGACATAAAATAAAATAAAAATATATTTTGAAATGTGCAAATCAAGCCATTTCATATGATATGTCACTTGACCTAGTAACCCCACTTTGAAATTTCGGACCCCCACTCCGGCCCCTTTTGCAATAAAAATAAAAATATTTTTGGACTTTTTTCATTTGCAATAAAGTTGAACAAGCATTTTTTATAACTGTTCCAAATTTCAAGTCTATAGCATAAGTAGTTACTGAAATAAGCAGGTGTGACAGACAGACAGACAGACAGACAGACAGACGAAGTCGCACCATAAGGGTTCCTTTTTTACCATTTTGGTACGGAACCCTAAAAATGATTATTGCATGCCAAGGACACATACAGATAAGGCAATAAAAATAAAAAATTAAGAAAAATAACAGCATAACTTAAAGTACCTACAAAAATACAAAAAAAAAACAGAAAAGATATTGCGTCGCATTCACGATGCAAAATACTCATCATTATAAACTATTTCTATTATGACCAACCTTGAAATCGTGACCAACCCATAGTTCATATTGACAAGTATATATACCTAATGGCCACCTTTGGGCTTCAAAACTAACTAAAATTCACCTTACAACGCCTTGTAAGGTGAATTTTAGTTAGTTTTGAAGCCCAAACATAAACTAGCTAAAATTCGCCAATTTTAGCTAGTTTATGTAGGGTCTATTGAAGAAGCCCCCTTGCTGGCTTGTATTATACATAATACAAGCCAGCAAGGGGGCTTCTTCAATAGACCCAGAAATAAAAAGCCAAGCTGTGATTGGTTGTCATTATTTGAATCCACAAATCAAAACACACAACATGACATTATGTCAACATTTACCGATCACTTCGATCAGAGACTTTTTAAATCTTCAGAAAGCAAAGGTTGCTCTTACCGTGTGTACCCGCTTATGACAATAGTCGGTTTTATGTGTGTTTGTTATTGTGTGTAACGTGTTACTTCAACCGGTGCTGACCTTGTTAGAGATAAAAAGCGTGAAAATAAGTGTAATACCTCGGAGCCACGACATCGGCGGGAGATCTAGCTATATCTAAAGTCGTACGTAGTATGTAAATAGTACAGTAATCATTAAGATTAAGAAAAATTATAGCTTGTATAAGTAAGTATGTATAAAGGCACAGACGTGACAACGATGTAATAAATAAAATTAATAAAGTTTTATTCATTTGCAATTTCTTATTTGCAAGAATATGAGTTACAAGGCTGATAATAAATACCTCTAACTTTTTTGCACAACAATTTAAGACATGACAATTAAACTACATAAAAAGAGCTTTCGAATAACATAGCTCGTAGCCATTGGTGGTTGAATGAAGTTCCATACATAGCAGTGGCGAAGGGTCCCTACAATACGATTCCTACCGGCTTCCCTTTGAAAAACAGCACAGGCAGTATTGCCTACTTTTACTAATTAGCTTTTCGTAGCCAGGTAAGCATTTGTAGCTCCGGCTTACCTCTTACAAAAACAGACCCTTCGCCACTGATAGATAGGTACATAATAATAATTTTATTATGTATCTCTACCATTTTTCAAAAGACATGCATGAATGAGAATGATGTTGCATTTTTTAAATATTTCTTAGAAAGTCATTTGACAACCAAAGCCACTAAAAGCAACACAAAAAAATACTTGCCGTTTTCTAATTCGTCGCCTTTTTCGTGGCCACTCCCGGCAAGGGGCAGCCCCTTACAAAACGCGACCCTTTCGCTCCCAAGGCGCTTATTTGACTCACTTTAAAAAATTCCTAGTGCCCTATATTTTTTCGTGTACAGTCCGCCCCAATTTTTTTGAAAGTTCCCGCTGGGTGTGGTTTTTATGCTGTGATTATTTTTTATTGAACTTTATTGATGGCTCATTTGGTTTTTATACTGATAAGGTTTTAATTAGATAAGTAACGTTTTGTATGTATGTTTTAGTCTTGTTTTATTTTAAGCTTTTAAATTCGTATGTAACTATAGGGTAACAAAACCCAGGTTTCAATCCAGGTCTTAATGTAAGCACAGTTTAGTAATAGGTAAACTAAAAACAGGGAACCAACCTGTATTTTTTTTTAAACGTTGCCCCACGCTAGGATTTCTCCTGTGTCGTGGGTGCGTTTACAAACACAAATTTCACATACACAAACAGCCAGACCCATGTGCAATGCGGGAATCGAACCCGCGACACGTCGCGCAGCAGCCAATCTCTCAGCCACTGCGACAACCGTGCGGTCAATTGTATTCCACCATAAGCTACCAAAATATAGTCAAAAAGCTCTAAATAATGGTTCACCAACTTAGCTTTAAAAACATAGATTATAAGTTTTTTTTATAATAATATCTGGCATAAAAATGAAGATAAATATATGATCAAGATTTTATACCATTCCCCCTCTAAAAAGCTTATTTTATTCACTGAAAACAGTGAATAAAAAGCACTTTTGCTCACTGTTTTGATGTTTGAAAATGGAACAGACCAATGTATTCGACCACAGATTTAAAGAACCTATGCTAGATGCGGCACCTTATTAGATTGTATGAAAACCGAACGTGTCATCTTTTTTATACCTACGATAACTGCACCCCAGCCATTTAGTGATGTGCTCAGAGTAAACAGAATTGTTTCAATCACTAAGCGTCACTGAGCTAACAGACTTTTTTTAGTACGAACAGTCGAACATGCAGGGCACGCTTGGTCGTGGCCTGCCGTATCTAGTGTAAGTGTAATCTGTGTATTCGACCTATATTGATGTGTTCTAAATTCAATTTGATTGGTCGACATTTTCGACAAGGAGTTTAGCATTAGAATAAAAACTGTTTTGTGTTCTTTGCTGTCCTCAGTAAATTGGCGCTATTTTGAATACTGTAAGTTGTACGAACACAAAGTTTAGTGTTACTTTAATCTTTAATTTTGTGTTTGTTTAGTGTTGTTCTAATCGATTAAAAATGCATTCTAGTGATGAAGATGTGTTAACACCTGAGTTTGTGAAAGTGAGGGCGGCCGATATAGTGGAAAGGTGGAAAGCTTGCTACCCAAAAAATCACGGCTGGTTTACATCAAAGCCAATTTAACTTTACTTTTTCTTCATTATATGTATATTTTCACTTAAATCTTTCTTTTTCTCGTAGTCATGGTATAAAGTATAGTATGCAACTCTTGAATAAAACGGATTTATATCGAGGGCCATGAATCGCTCGCGTCGCTCAGGATTCTAACACTTGAATCACTCGTGATTCAATCATCATGAATCACTCCCTACGGTCGTGATTCAATCGTTAGAATCCTTCACTAGCTCGTGATTCATCTATGGCCCTCGCTTTAAATCCGTCCTTTATTCACTAATTGCATAATAAACTATTGTAATCATGGTTTTTTTATTTTTAGGACTCAACTCAGTTCAGCCAGTATTTACAGTTAAGAATATATTTCTCATAAAAATAACAAAGCTATTTCACTTACATGAGCAACTTAAACAACAGACTATAATTAGTAGACTTACTATTAAGCGTAGGTACAGAACATCTAATTAATAATTATTATTCTTTGACAATAAAAAAGGTGGGTAGTTAATCTACATAATATTTTACAAACTGTTCTTAATAGTGACAAAAGCTACAATTAAAATTGCAAAAGCTTGTAAAAGCAAGCACTTTTTTAACCAAAGTTCTAAATATAGCAATAAGTTGCTAGGAACAATTTTCTATATAGAGGGCCGTTATACCACCCTTAAAAAAACAATTTCCTTCACAATAAAAACATGTAGCTATGTTTAAGCGTTGCCGACTGTACCGTACCTCTTCGGCGCCCATTCCACTACATACATTGTACTGTGAACTCATAAATATGTATGTGAAAATTTGTTAAATATATTAAATGTTTATTTCCTTACTGTTTTATGATAAAAGTAAACAAAACAAAGTTATTTTGTTTTTACGTGAACATACGTAGCTCACTGATCTCTTTACCACGATACGAGATAATTTAACTCGTGCCGACACGAGGAAAGCAAATAATGACAGCAGTTATATAAAAAAAAAAGCTTCTGCCCGCGACTTTGCCCGCGTTTTTCGGAATAAAAAGAAGACTATATGCTATCCCAGGCTATAATCTATCTGTGTGCTAAATTTCATCCAGTTCCGTTCAGCCGTTCTAGCGTGATTGAGTAACAAACATCCAGACTTTCGTATTTATAATATTAGCATAGATATGCGTACGTACCTATGTAAAAACGCTACGTGCTACGAATTTTCTTCTTATATGTACCATCTTTTTGCTTTTGATAATATTCATACCAGTGGCGAAGGGTCCCTACAATACGATTCCTACCGGCTTCCCTTTAAAAAATACCACAGGCAGTATTGCCTACTTTTATTAATTAGCATTTCGTGGTCAGATAAGCATTTGTAGCTCCGGCTTACCTCTTACAAAAACTGACCCTTCGCCACTGATTCATACAGATTTATATATTATTAGCTTCAAATTCTATCCACAACCAACACATTCTTGAAGATAATCTATCAATATTTTAAAAATGTCAATATTGATAAAATTCTCATGCTACGCCGTAGCGGGGTCTACGAAATATGTAATACCGACATTTTCAGTTCCGTGTACATTTTATGACGTGCATAGATGGTAGTTATATGGGCGGAAGCGCTCTGCTCTGCTCTGCTCTACTCTGCTCTGCTCTGCTTTGCTTCTGCCCATCTCGGGGTTATGCCACGTACCTACTATGCGTAAGAACTAACAGCTGTCAACGATCACTTGAAAAGTAAGTCTTACAAAGAAAATTAATTTGCGAATCAATAAGGTTCTCTTTTACTACCTATATTGAACGAGTCTTTGATTTGCCTCTACGAATTGCTTTCTTAATTTTTTTATTAAATATATCTTCACTTCGTATGACAGACTTTCTCTCGAGACATTTCTAATTCTTATTCTATCTTAAAACTATACTTATTAACAAAAATAAGACGTAGTCCATCAATATGTTATAGATGTACTCACCCCTCGTATTGCACCCTCTAACGGACAACGACCCTTATTTCATATTTACGTGTTGTGAGCAAATACTTATATTTCCCAGTCTTAAAGATAGGTGGTTCGAAGCGTTGATATTCGGACGTTATTATACGTTATTTGACGATGACGTACGATTATGACATGCGTCGATTTAGCGTTAGTTCACTGACAATGGAACGGTTCATCAATAAATTAGTACCTAGGCGACCGAGCTTCACTCGGGGTTTTCTCGCAGATGTCACCTATCTAGACAAACTCAGAGGTTAAAACATTATCTAGATACAAAATTTCAACCAAACCGCTTGAACTGTTTCCGAGAAAACAATTTTCTATACAGGAATTAGGCACTTATAGTGATTATAATTGAATGTAAACAGAACGTGTAAACACGTTTAATTAACAATTCATATTATATTAACAATAATTTTCGGTTACAAACATACGCCTTTTTACAGACAAGTCCATACTGCACGCTAATTTGATAATAACATTTTAGTTGCAAATAACTACTGCATTGCAAGTCATTGTTCTTATAATTTCGTTCTTATTCTTTTTCAAGACTGTCATAACACTAACATCTAGCAAAATACCTTAGTATGTTTTGTCTTCAACTTCGTATTTTAGATACAAGCGTCAAAATAAAGGCTGAACAGTTATCATGAGTTTTTTTGACGTATAGTTTCGTTAACGTAAGCATATTTTGAATTTAAAATACAGCAGTCCTGGAATATTTTGATAAAATTTTATACAATTTGCACATTTTAAAAAATACAGAGAAATTAATTAAGCATTTAATTTATATAAATATTGTGTAACAAAAGTGTATTTTTAATACTGTACCCCTATCATGAGTTTTTTTGACGTATAGTTTCGTTAATGTAAGCATATTTAGAATTGAAAATATACGTTTGCTACACAATATTTAAATAAATTAAGTACTTAATTAATTTCTCTGTATTTTTTAAAATGTGCAAATTGTATAAAATTTTATCAAAATGTTCTAGAACTGTTGTATTTTAGATTCAAATTATGCTTACGTTAACGAAACTATACGTCAAAAAAACTCATGATACCCGTACTGGGTACAGATGTGAACTTAGCTTTACAACAAAAAATAGTTTTAGGTTTTATCGACATATTTTGTCTGATTTTATTTAAATATTTTAGCAGTCTATAATAACCTCCTTTTTTACCCCTTTCATATGATTTTAATACCACTTTTATTTCCTTCAGATAAAGCATTTAGCATATGAATGTACAAGTTACTGACTCATGTAAATGAGCCATTAATTTTAACGACTGCTACTTGACTGTCGTTAAAAACAGCAGTTACGTGCAGTAGTATGTGATTTTAGTAACCTACGGAGTTGAACCGCATTGGAATAAGTAATAAAACATGAGTTACTCGTAGCATGCTACTACCGTTTTGGGGTTAAAACTGAAGCTTTATTATGTTACTAGTAACTGCCCGTGACTCCGTCTGCGTAGATTTCAGAAAAAATATTAGATTTTTACCGGACTACGAAAAAGGAAGGGTAATGAGTTTAACAGCCTATGTATTTATGTTTGTATGTATGTATGAATGTGTCTATGTATGGATGTTCGATCGTAGCTCAAAAACTACTGGTCAGATTTTGACAAATGAGGTATCGGTTGATTTGCATTTACATGAAGAGTGTCATAGACTGTTTTTTTGAAAAAAAAAATCAAGGTGGCCGACAAAACGTAAAAAAGAGGACCAAAAAATAATAAAGTTTACCGGATTTTAGCAAATGGGGTGTCCTTGGATTCGTCTTGATCCAAAGAGTATTGTGAGGTATATGGTGTTACAAGAAATCCAATATAGCAAACACTGGAAATTATAAAGTGTACAATCTGTGACTTTCTTGCTACTAACTAGCGCCATCTCGTTAATTAAGACTGCGAAACTTACAGTCTGAAAGTAAATGCAGTGATTGACCAAAACCCAACTACGTAAAAAAACAGTACCCCTATCATGAGTTTTTTTGACGTGTAGTATCGTTAACGTAAGCATATATTCAATTGAAAATACACGTTTGTTACACAATATTTATAAAAATTAAATACATAATTAATTTCTCTGTATTTTTTACAATGTGCAAATTGTATAAAATTTCATCAAAATGTTCGAGAAATGCTGTATTTTAAATTCAAAATATGCTTACGTTACCGAAACTATACGGCAAAAAAACTCATGATAGGGGTACTGAAAAGCATAAAATAAGAAAATATTCAACACATCGGTACAGTTCTTATTTTATGCTTTTCAGTTGGTTTTTTTACGTAGTTGGGTTTTAGTTTTTTTAACTCTTGTTTTTACTTAAAAACTTCAACTTATCGAAGTCACTTATTAGAGCAGACATCGTACAATACGTACTTGTTTAAAAAAGTATTTTATGAAGAATTTCTAACACATGCAGGAAATACGATTTTAATAATACGATTTCACATCCTTATGGCCTTTTCATTGTCATGCGTGTTTGAGCCCGCGTGCGGGCCAGGCACGCATGCTTGTTGCGGGCCGCACGCTGAGCAGATTATTTTGTATGTGCCCGCGTGCGTGTGGCACGCATGACAATAAAAACATGTATGATACGAGGTTGCGGGCAGCACGCATGCGGGTCTGGCCTGCACGCGGGCGCAAACACGCATGACAATGAAAAGGCTCTTAGGGGTATATTTTATAAGAAAAAAAAAATGTTCTTATTACATATTAAAACGTTTTATTTATGATATATGCTCGTGTTCCACCTGTGTTAACGTCAAAGCCTGTGTCCAAGTGCACCTTAAGAGGACATGCGGGCTGTCTTTTCTCCATACAAAAAATAACCAAACGCTCTCGCCTGTTTTATTTTGGTTTATGACCGGCTCAAATACACCAAATCCGTCATCATACGAACTTGAGCAAACATGAGCGATTTTGTCGGCCGATGGCAGTCGTGTTGGTGTACGCGCTCTCTATGATTTAGAAGTGTTTGATTCAATCGTCCGAGTTCGTCCGTCATCGGCCGAGCAAAGTTCGTACGATGACGGATCTGGTGTATGTATTCGAGCCGTAAAGTGTTAAAATAACACGTTAAAAAAGTGGCTACATTATTGTAGTTTCTAGACTTATGGTGTTATGTTTAATGTTAGTAATAAATTAACGCGTTAAAGCGTTGGCCATATTTGCTTAGTGATTAATGCGTTAATAATATTCGCATTAAGGTGAACGTCCACGGCACGGCTCGGTGCGGTACCGATAGTGGACGCAGTGCTATTAAATCCATACAAAAATAAATAAATATTAGCCCTGTTTATAAACTGTCCCACTGCTGGGCACGGGCCTCCTCTCAGAATGAGAAGAAGGCCAGGCCATAGTCCGTCACGCTGGCCAAGTGCGGGTTGGCAAACTTCACACACCTTCAAGAACTATATGAAGAACTCTTAGGCATGCAGGTTTCCTCACGATGTTTTCCTTCACCGTTCAAGCAAGTAATAACTAATTTTTAATACATACATGACTTAGAAAAGTCAGCGGTGCTTGCCTCGGGATCGAACTCGAACCATTCGCCGTGGGAGGCACATCGTTAAACCACTAGGCTATCACTGCAAATTCATACAACGCAAACTAAAATTCGTTGCGTGCCGTGCGTGCGTTGTGGCCGAGTCGGACCAATGGACGTTCACATTTAGGAGGTAGGTGGAGCAGGAGCTTTAGTGGTTTAAGTTATGCTCTGTCTGTCAGTCAACCACGAAACTGTTTTATATGCATAGATTATATTATCTACTACCATACGGCAAGCATATTATTATAGAAATGATAGAGTTCTCCTATAAAAACGACTCTCTCTTAGTCTACCAGCTTGTCTATTCTGTATCGACACGCCCCCCGTGATATCATGAATATACAGGGTGGCAGGTTAGACAGTGGAAATATTTTAAGGGGTCATTGTACTCATCATTATGAACAACTTTTACTATGGGACCAACCCTGAAATCGCGGGAAAAAAAATCAGCTGTTCCATACATTTATGTTCACATAACTCAACAAAATGTATGGAACAGCTGATTTTTTTTTCGCTATTTCAGGGTTGGTCCCATAGTAAAAGTTATTCATAATGATAAGTACAATGACCACTTAAAATATTTCCACTGTCTAACCTGCCACCCTGTAGATGGGCAAAACACCCGGGTGTTTTGGTAAAGACCCGATAAACACCCAATAAACATCCGATAAACACCCATAAACACCCAAAATTTGGGTGTTTATCGGCTGTTTACCAAAACACCCGGGTCTTATGCCCATCAATATTTGCGACCGTTCGAGGGAGAATCTCGCCGTGACATTCTCCCTCAAACGTTCGCAAACAAATTGACAGTTCGAGATCACGCGGCGTGTCGATACAGAATAGGCAGAATGGTGCTCCAATCATCAAGCTACGCTATTATACCTACCTAATGGTGATGGCTGTGAGATTTCTGAAAGATAGGAATAACACAACTTCTTTTTAAAACCGACTTCAAAAAAATGAGGAAGTTCTCAATTAATTTTCTGTGGTTGACGAAAAGGATTTTAACTGTCGATTCCGATGCCTATTGTAGACAAAAAGTAAAATATAGCTTTGTTGAATAAAGCTATATCTGTACTTATATTATGAATCTAAAGAGTTTGTTTGTTTGATCGAGCTTATCTCTGGAACTACCAGTCGGATTCGAAAAATTATTTTTGTGTATGACAGCCAAATTCATGAGGAATATTATAATCTATTTAACATCACGCTACGACTCTTAGGACCCGAGCAACAGGGGTGCAACCGCGGGGAACAGCTAGTTAAGCAAGCACCAAAGTTAATTGATTTACTTTGTTCATAAAAAAAAAAAATTTTGACTAAATTGCACTTAATGATGTTATAAACATTATTGACTCATAATACTGTCAGAAAGGGGTGTTTAAAATCTTCAGTAGAGCCTTAGATCTGAAAAATACCTTTTCAGTCTGAATGAAACGTTATCTAAATAGGTATATTGAGTCCATTCTAGGTAATAAAAGTCGTAAGCCAGTGTATATTCAGCGCCGGCTAGATCAAAAGATCGCCGGTTTAGACAATTCAGTATCTCGTCTCCACAATTAACAATAACGCCAAATGAAGTGTTCCACCGAATTCATCGCAACAAACATATATTATATAATATTTTCTTTCTCTAAAACTATCTACTATCTCATCCCCCCTAAAACCCCCCATAATACGTCTGTGTGTGTGGAAAAATTCGTACTTGCTACCCTTATAGGGCCACCCCCCTCCCCCCGCCGCTTTCACGGTTCTAATTTTTGGGGAATTTGGGGCATATTCGTAAATATGAAATGGAAAAAATATTTCGCATGTATTCGTAATTTGGGCTTTGGTTATAAGGTAATAAGGTTGAATTTCCGGTGTTGGGGAGTTGGAAAAAAAATTACTTCATATGTCGTCCTTAAGACGGAGCGCGCCGCGCTTCGTATGTGTGTTGCGAACATGGGAGCTATGGAGTCGCTGTCATTATTGTGGTTGAGCATTTTAATTTGTTTTTTTTTTATCAAACAATGGAAAACATCATGTTTTAAGATTAGGTTTCTACCTACGTTATTCTAGATTTAAGTAAGGAGTTAGCGATTTTTTTTTATTTCAAAAGTTTGAATCTTTAAAGACATGCTGCGCTGACCGCAAATAAATTGAAAAATGAAATTTTCTTATTATATTTCATTTTCTTATTATATTCCAAAATTTAAAAAAAAACATCGTGAGTTCAGGCGTAATAAGAAATGTATGGTGAAAACAAAACACATGGTTTTTCTATGTTTACATTTTCCATTTACCTACCTACTTATATTTTTAGCACTCAGCAAGATTTTATATTTAATACATAGTAATTATTTACGTCTGCTGTACAGAAATAATAATGCTAAGGGTCTTATCATACTAGCGGTTTGGGAGCGGCTGCGGGGCGGAGCGGACGCACAGCAAATGCGTCGCGAACACGCCGCGGCTGCGCAGCGAGGACGTCGTGGACGTGTGGCAAATACGTTACGTTTTCGTTGCGTTTTTGTAGCAAATTATCGTAGTAATGCGTTTGTGCGAGACAATACAAAATGGCGTCCACTTTGCTGTTCGCGGCGATCCCGTTGCGCATCCGCAATTCGGTGCGCATGCGCGGTGTGTTCGTTGTGTGTCCGTAACGTATTCGTTGCGCTCCCGCTCTGCTTTGAGGACGTTTGCAATCCGCTAGTATGATAAGGCCCTACTGTTAGTCATCGTTCGCTTCATCCAATTTACTTTATAACTGTACAATTGTTAGATAGGTAACTATAATTTTAATAGTAGGTACCTCTTTTACGCAGCTTTATAATTTAGTCGTAATTATAAATTCTAAAGCTATAAAATTTAATAAAAAAATCAAGCTATCGTAGGTACATCCTTGTCGAACTCATGAGCGATCTATGTCTGCCCTTAATTAGATTCGTCAGATAGCGCTACAGACCCACCATACCCCTGGCCTACTGGCCATACCCCTGGTAGTACGGTTACTAAAAAACGTAAAACTATACCACCTACTACTATAAATGTTGTCAATATCAACGATGATAATATGTAGGACTGTATTCAGTTTTATTCAACTATATTTTTTCATCATTTTCACCATACTACCTTATTCTGCTGATAGTTTAAGGTGAGTTCGGAGTTTGTTTCGTATTCTAGATTGGAAATATTTTATTGCCATCTGCTCATAGATGGCGCCATTGGAAGTATGCAGTAGCGCCATCTATAATCATATTTCGGAACACTTAGGGTGCGAGTCGTACTCGCACTTGTCCGGTTTTGTTTGGTAAAAACGCCAAAACTAAGTAGGTATTTCAGTAAAAACGTACAAAACATTTTAACCGCCTTAAAAACAAGGAGGAGATTGTCAATTCGACTGTATTTTTTTGTATGTATGTAGGCAATTCGATATTTTCACCGATTATATCAACAATTTTGATGATTTTTTATTTCATTTTTCCTGTATGTATATTTAACAGTTGTAACTGTGTCTCTCTATATTAATAAAGGTTGTTCTTCATCTAAACTTATTCTTCAAAATTCTTATACAAAGTCAGGAAGTTAATCGGTGATTTTGTAAATAACGTTTTTTTATTATCTTTACTAGGAACAGGACATACATAAGGAATAAATGCAAAAAAAAAATACTACAGTTTTATCTTTCGCTATTTCAGAAAATAAAACAATAACTGATTTCCGAAAAAAAATTCAAAAAAATAAATACGAAAAACTGCAATCAACTCCACACATTTCATATTCCATCAGCGAGCAATATATATAGCTCAGGCCGTAGCTATACGAACAAATATATTATATTTTCCTATATGTTAGTTCCATCATTTATACTTTATTACTATATATATATATATATACCAACTATTTATATATAAAGTATTGTGGCAGTGTGCGTGTCGTACGTACAATAGGGAGGAAACTCAATTAAACATTTCCCTTAATAAGAATCTTGAAGATTTGCTAACGTTATTATTTTTTTCTTAGCTATGCAGGATCTTTGGAATCCTTGGCGTCTTTTCAAAACCTTTCGAAGTATGTATATGGTCTGTGGTGTCATAGAAATCTTGTTTATGGCAAGTAAAACGACCGTAGTACCGTGTATTTTGGCGAACCCCTTTCGGTTAGAGCTTGAAGAATATTGTCAAGTGTCTTATAAAAATCTATAGGTATTACCTATGCTAGTATCATCACGCTAATGTGTAATGGGCTTACATTAAATTGGGCTTAATTTGAAGATGGGTAACTATAGCTTCCGCCCGCGGCTTCTTTTCTTTATAAATTACCTATAGTCTATGTGTTATTCGGAGGTATAAGCTACCTTACTGTAAAATTTCAACAAAATCCGTATAGTCCAAACAGTTTGCGACACAATTACAAGCGCTCCTTGTGAATATAAAGATCTCTCACACATTAGAAATTCGGCACACCCTCAATCTAACACTGTTATTCGTCACTCAACACTAGCACTAAACTAAAACACTGTATTTATATAATCGATCGTGTTCGGTCCGTCGCCAGCGTGTACGTTTTAACTATGGTCAATGTGACCATATTAAAGGGTCAAGCTCAATAGCGCCTTGGCACATCTCCCTTGCTTCTTTGACCTGAGGGAAGTAACATGTCAGTCACTCCCCATACAATAGCCATGGCTATCCCTACGGGTCGAAACTTAGGGGTAACATCGGATACGTAGGTATATTTGTTGATTAAGGGAGCTTGATTACTGCCTACCCTATTTCTCTTTTGAACGCAATAAGATTCATTTTTGTATGGCTTCTATACACGAATCACGAACCTATGATCTACATTACTTTATTAGTAACTAGCATCCGCCCGCGGCTTCGCCCGCGTTTTTCGGGGTAAAAGGTAGCCTGTGTTATTCCAGACTATACTCTATCTGTGTGCCAAATTTCATCCAAATCCTTCCAGCCGTTTCAGCGTGAAGAAGTAACAAACATACACACACACACACAAACTTTCGCATTTATAATATTAGTGTGATGTATTTCTCGCGAACAATTTTTTAATTCAAACTATAATATTTCAAACTACCTGTGCCCACGACTTCGTCTGCGTGGAATTTGGGTAAGTAGCCTAGTTATTCCTTATAACATCAGCCTGCGAAAGTCCTGTCAAAATCAGCCCAGCCGTTTCGGAGATTAGCAGGAACAAACAGACAGACAAAAAAAAATGTTTTTTGTTATAGAAAAACGCGATTTACTAGATTATTTTTAATTTTTTGGCGTAATTATAAAATTTTATAGGAGATAGCACTTCGCCTGCGACTTCGTCCGCGTGTCCCACAGGAACTGTGCATTTTTGCGGGATAAAAAGTAGCCTATGTTACTCAGTGATAATGTAGCTTTCTATTAGTGAAAGTATTTTTTAAATCGGTCCAGTAGTTTCGGAGCCTATTCGGTACAACTACAAACAAACAAACAAAAAAAATCTTTCCTCTTTATAATATTAGTACTTTATAATACTAGTAGTAATAGTAGTATAGATAAATTAACTGTCGGTAAGTCTCCCATTTAATAATTACATACGCCAAAAAATTAAATAAAAACTAGTAAATCGCGTTTTCTCGAAACTAGAAAAATATGCGTAATTTTGGTTCTCCACCTACGCCGACGATATTCTTTCTTAATTATGCATTTAGTAACTGCCAATGAATTTTTTGACGTATAGTTACGTTAATGTAAGCATATTTTAAATTGAAAATATAAGTTTGCCACACAACATTTATATAAATTAAATACTTAATTAATTTCTCTGTATTTTTAAAAATGTGCATCACGTTAACGATACTATACGTCAAAAAAACTCGTGATAGGGGTACAGATGTATAAATTCGAAACCCAAAATATTTGCCTGCTTCGTTGGTCTAGTAGTCACAAGCGCGGTCGCTTAGCGTGAGGGCCTGGGTTCGAACCCCGGGTCAGGTAGTGTTATTGGATTTTCTATTAGGAAATTATTTGTAGGTACTTAGCAGCTCGGAGTCTGGATTTGTGGCCGTTTGATGGCAATAGGCTCGCCCCTAATTACATGGAGGGGTCAGACACGTCTGAAAAGTTTTTCAATTAATGGTTGTAAGGTTTGTCTTATTTAGATTTGAACCGTGTAGGTTCTAATATTAAGTGACAGAAAATATAATTATCTTTGATAAAATGATATACTCGTAATATCGTTTTGAAAAGTATTCCAGCTTGAGATACTAAAATATTAGACCATTATTAATTTTATTCACTTTTTGGAGGTAATCGAATGCTGACTAAGGTAGCGCCATCTAGCTTGAACAGTAAACACTAATAGCTGTGCTTGTCTGCCACTCACTGTTGTTATTATGTAATATGCTAATAGATGGCGCTACTTGTAACTTTAACCTGAGATGGAATTCTAAGTAGTTTCTATGAAAATCATCAGATGTCGCTAAATAATAATAATTTTCTTTCTTTTTTACCCGACTGACTGTAATTTGCGCTAAATGCCAAATACATGAAAAAGTTTATGTCTACTTAAGTAGTTTTAATAAAAAGGTGATCAATCCTCTTTATTTTAAAACCAAAAACTGAAGACAAATGTCTTTATTTCTGTCAAACATGTCATTGTATGTTCCTAGTCAAGAAAATGTAATCACAAAATTATGTTTTGAACAGCGTACTATTAACCTAACATGCTACTGATATACATCCACGTAGACCCATACCAATGTAAATGCTAAGCCCGACTATCCAGCAGTCAGTCGGTCCAGGCCCCCTTGGATGAAGTGTCCCAATATCCAAGATGAATCCATCCCAGGCCTCGCCGTAATCTATCCTTTAGATCAACTGATTGTGGCTGAAAAAAGAGATACACTGCACGATCTTATAGGCAAAAGCGGCGTCGCATACACAATCTTTAACAGCGGAGGACAAAAAGTGTTTTTAGCCGTCCTAAACAAACGATTCAGAAACTTTAACGTGAAGATATTCAATAACTACGAACACGAAGTTATAAATGTTCAAAAACCGTTTCAGTTATGTGCTAACAAAGTGTTAGTGTGGGCACCATCCGGAAACTACGTGGGGTCGTCCACGAAAGCGCTTGCACTTGTATATTAGCACTTACAAAGTCAAAAACCAAAGAGACAAAATTGTTTTGAACATCCGTGCTCAAGGGATGTTCCAGTATGTGTATAAGGTGTTCTTGGTTTATGGAGGCCATGCCATCGGGGTGGTGAAAGATCAGTTCCTGACATCTGCAGTGCTCAATGTAAAAAACTTTGGGGTATCTTTTCCCGCTGAATTAGACGTTAAAGATAAGGCTGTACTGCTTGGAGCGTGTTTCCTTATTGGTTGTTATAAGTATTGATTATTAAACTTATTTTCATACTATTAAACGCTGGGTTCCCAACCTGGGGGTACACCCCCTCGGGCGTAAAACAGTTATTCTGCGGGGGTATTATGGCTGGTAGTAGATAATACATTTTATAATTATTATTAATTAAAAACTTTAATTGCAAATGCAAAACAATACCAACCTTCACACTGCATTATCCAGATTTGATTAACGGCTACTACTAGTAAATACTAGTAGTAGCCGTTAATCAAATGAAAATTCATGTGATAACATTTTAAGGGTGGGTAAAATGAGTTTCCCCAATAGGTCAATAGGGGTAACAAGATTGAAAAGGTTAGGAACAGCTGTATTAAACTAATGTAACTTGGATGAACAATACATTTTCAAAAGTAAATCGTTGTCTTATTATTCTTCTGATAACCTAAGCCAGGTTTCGACTTTGGTTTGAAGTTCAACACCAATTCTATTAGAATTTATATGAGACTTGTATCATAGATCATAGCTGACTTGTGCAGCTCTGCCTATCCCTTCGGGAACGTAGCCGTAATAATAATAACATGCTTGGTGTGGTGATTTTGAACTAACAATTGCCGGGCGATCGGGCTGTATTTGTCTCAGCGCGGATACCTGCAAGATTACGTTCAGAGGGGGCACAATTTTTGTGTGATATCCTGATATCAAATTTATCAAAATTGACGTCTTGATGACAATTTCAAGGTTTTGAAAAGTCAAAAGAACACTTGGCAGACGCCCATAGAACGCTGGGCTTCAGATTGTGTATGTCGGCACAAATATGAAATGAGTTTGGTGTGATCGAGTATTTCAAGAGTATTTAAATTCATTTTTTATTTGTTTTTGTACGTAATTGGGTTAAAGAGAAATCTTCGTATTTGTGACAGTAAAGTTAAGTATGGTGTGAACTCAGATCATAGAAACAAGGAGATATGCCATCATAGCAAATTAGTACGGGAACAACTGATGCCACTTTTAGTACATTTTTCGACACAATTACGCGCATAATTAAGCGCTCCTTGTGAATAAAAAGATCTCCCACGCATTAAACATTCCACACACCCTCAATCTAACACTGTTAATCGTCACTCAACACTAGCACTAAACTAAAACACTGTAGGTATTTATACCATCGATCGTGTTCGGTTCGTCGCCAGCGCGTACGTTTTTAATATGAGCAATTTGCTCAAGATCAGGCATCAAGCTCGATAGCGCCTTGGCACATCTCCTTGTTTCTATGATCTGAGGGTGTGAATGATCCAATGATGTACAGCCCGACTAATGAGTTCTCAATTCAAAGGTTTTAGTTGCTGTCGACATGATATTCTGTGGAGGCACGCGCCAGCCAGCATGCACCCGTTTTTTGCATACTTAATCATTTTATTTTTTATTTATTTCGATTTTTGATTCCAATTCTTAATCTCTAAGATAAATTAGGCAACGAAAAAATTATTTTTATTTTTTGTTCTTATATTCTAATTTAGCTTGTAAATACTTAGTATGTGTATATTAGATAATAAGTAGGTAAGTTATAGATATTGAAAATTTAAATATGTTTTTATTTTTGGTTAAGCTTTTATTACTGTACCATATCAAGCCCAAAACTACCAACGTCCTTTGTACAGCCCTATTACAAAGACCTATTACAAAGGAGTGTATGAGTATGAGTAGGTCCACATGTTGCACAGTATAATTTGAAAGCTGATGTGTGAGCTACGTTAAGCACAGCAATATTTTGATGTTCATAATAATTAATCTATTATAGAAATAATCATAAAAACTGTAGAAATAACTAGGTAATTGATATGGTAGAGACAGCAGCAACATTGTAATTAGAATTATCTTTTAATCAACCGCCTACAAAATTATACTGAGCAATCTGTAGATTCAAGTTTTGCAAGGAGCCATCGAAACAACGTTTGTTTTATTTAAAAAAAATGCTTTATTGAAAACTTATTATTAATACTGGAATCAGTCTTATTTTCCAAATTAAAAGAGGGGGAATGGACTTAATTCTACTAATATTAATTCTACTTTCTACGTTTCTTCTGCGGAGACTTGACGACAGTTTCCTCGTCAGCGTTTCCGTTAATTTCTTGTTCTTCATCATCACGAGGCTTCCTTCTCACTGGTCCGGTGTGGGTAATAGGAATAGCTCTCTCGTCTTTGCCCTCCGATACCTTCGGAGCTATCACTGTCAGCACACCATCGGACGAGAGCCTAGACTCCACGCTCTCAGGATTGCAACCTTCTGGCAACGCATACCGACGCTTGAAGTGACGAGACACGTATCCATGTTCATCCTTCCTTTCTTCATGTTTTCCTTCGATCACCACGAAACCATCCGATGTTTTGACGGAGATTTCCTCAGGATCAAAGTGCTGGACGTCCAAATTCACTTGGAACTTGTCTTTGTCGGATTTGATGGTGGAACCGACGTCACGGGCGACCGCCGCTAGATTTCTCCATGGACGAAGGTATTTTCGTGCGGACAGCACTGGCGGGTCCACTATGTCTGTTAAGGTTAAGAAGTCGTCTGAAGAAAGATTCAGGCCGAAGAGTTGGTCTCGGAGCGATCGAGGACGTAGATCATTTAATAAGTATGGTAGAAGCGCCATTGTTCTAATGTTTTAGTAGAGTATTTTATTATTTGAAACTCTTGTTCACTCAACTTGTTTGTAGACTCAACTCGTTTGTAGATTCCAATCGGTTGTAGACTCAACTCGTTAAACTAAACTTGTTTGTAAACTCAGCTTGCTTGAAGACTCAACTTGCTCGAAGATGAAAACTCACTCTCTTGTAAATTCCACACTTGGACTTGTCACTGGTTCTGTACTCGCTCGCGTTTAGTTCAATACTAGCGCCAGTAGAGGCGCGCGCCGTTTTTATATTTCCTGCCAACGAAATCAGACAGTTCGAGCAACAACGCGAAAATTGGGGAACTTTCACGAAAATTAGTTAAGTGACATCTATCAGGGAGTAGCGTGCGCCTATAAAGTTTCAGTCGTTTCTTTCTGTCAATAGATGGCGCTTCTGTCAAATTGAGTATTTAACAACCTTGAGCTAGTCAATAATTTATTAAAACCATGTTTTAATTTATTAATAAATTGCTTACTTTATTCTATTAAAATAAACGTGGAATGTCAGTCATAATTTTAGTCAAATTGTAATATAACGACGATATCGCTTCTTTGCTTCAATAATGTGACAAGCCCAAGCCTCTTTTATTCAATAACGTAACAAGTCCGAACGATCCTAATTTTGCTTGTCACGTTATTGAAGCAATGAGGCTCGGACTTGCCACGCTATCGAAGCAAAGAAGCGTTAAGTTGGTTCACAAACACAAAGTCACACGGCACACCCAACTTATAATCTGTCTACTTCCCACTAGAGGGCTTAACAATCTAAAACTGTTGACCTTGCAATTTATCTCCCGTTTCGGCCGTTTCCATAGAACGCTTTGGAAGGATACTATCTCGTATGAACCGGGAATAATCTAGAAATCTATAGAAACCATAATATGCCATTAGCCCCATCCTGGATTATTTTTGGTACAATTATGTACCGAACTGCGTTACTTGAATCATATTCATTAGGTAGGTAGGTTAGTAGGTATGTAGGTACAGAGAGCGTTGACTCACCATCATAATGCATGGTCATCTTTTGACATTCTTAACAAAAGAAGAAAGGAAATTAGAAATAAACAAAAGTAACGCGGTAAAAGTAAATACAGAATACCAATCAGATTTAAACATGAATAAATTGACAGTGACATTGATATTAGAGTCATGCCATTGACCCGAGCGCGTGGCTTTGCTCTTATCATTTGCATGAAAAGTTCTTCCTTCTTGCAATATAATTATTTTTTGTAGATTTATAATGCTCATTGTACACATGAATTATAATTTATTACTGGTTTTCCGGGATATTATTTCGTATATACGTATTTCAATATGTTTATCATTCAGTTTTTATAAATAAATTAACCTCAAAGATTATTAACACGAGTGTTGCCTAGTGTTGCCATACCGGTATTTTTTATAAATTTTTAGCGCGCGAATTATTAGTAGATTAAAATGTGATGATGATGATGACATATTTGAGAACATTATAAAATAACTAAAGATCATACTAAACTCATTGAATCAGTAGCTACCCTAAACCTCATGGTCTAGGTATTCCCCAGTCAGTAACAAAATCTGAATGATTGCTAGATTATCAACCTATACTTATTAGGTACATTTTAACGCTGGCACATCCGGTGGTAATCTAAAACATGAACGAAGCATTGTGTAAGTTGATTAAAACATTATTCGCAGGACACAAATACATCTATCACTTCAATTCTCTTATCAAGTTATCACATTCCGGCCTTAGTCATCTAATTTATAATCAAATCACACCATAGTGGCGCTTAGTAGGTAGGTATAGGTATGTGGCAGAATAATGTTCTAGAAAACGTCGGCATCATTTTATTGATTTTATAGGACCGTTCCACTGCAGACACTGCAAATTGTAGAGCAGCTAGGTATAAAAAATAAGAGGAGCTTTGTTTACCCCCGACAATGGTTCGATAAACTGCTTTACATATTTTGTAAAAAAATTAAACGCCTAGTCAGCCAGTCAGATTAGTAGGTAATTCAATGCCAATTTCAAACTAAGTTATCATTTAATGCCTAACGATTTTATTTACCTACTACATTACTAGACCTAGCTTTAATTATCTAAAGGTACTTTAGGTAGTGCAGAGTACCTAGGTAGAGATTCTGATGTAAAAATAACCATCCAACGAAAAAGGAACACGTGTTACCTACAGATTTAATTAGAAATTTAAGATAAACCTAGGTACAATAGGTACATTGGTTCTATATTTGGTCATGTTTAAAGTAAATACCTAGTTAATTTATTTATTTTCTATCGTCTGCTAATAAAGAATTGTCTAGAAACGCGTAATTTCCGGTACCGGCGAATCGGTTATTCGAGAATGCTATACAAATACATTTTAATTGGTATAATTAGGCATGAAGACGAGTTGTAGAAAAAATAACAATATTTTAGGTGCATTCGGATACTGATCATTGTTCTTGTAAAGAAAGGGCATAGATCTAAAATAAAACATCTGCAAACTGCATACCAAGTAATCAATACAGTTCCTAGTACCTACTAGTGTTGCCAGCTTTAGGTAATAAAAGCATAGACTTTATTTTTCTACCATAACATACTGTATTAATGTCAATGGAATGTAGAAAATATTAGATCTATGATATGATGTGTGTGGGTAGGGGGCTACCCACACACATCAAAATAGGTAGGGACATAAAAATAAATTAAAAAATTTAAACAATCGAACTGAATAGCATGAAACGTGAAAATATTTCTGTCTGATAACCTAAAAGTTTCTTTTGAGAGAGAGATTTTTGAGAGAATTCAGTGCTGTGAGAAACATCATAAATCAACGGCTTTATATCCAGCGGCCGAAATCGCCTTTCATTTTGATACCTCACATAACCATGAAAATAAAAAAGTTTAAACGACGTCACAATCTTCACATAACGGTGACTTAATTCCGCCATGCTGGTTTTTTTTTCATAAGCTTATCACTGAGTTGCAGAAAAGGTCATTAAGTTTTAAAGGAGACTTTAACGATAGCAATTGTATGGTTAAACTCTGCATTAAAATTTAATTATCTTGCTGCAACCAACCGTGTGAGTGAGAAATGGTCGGTTGCAGAAAGATGATTAAATTTTAATGGACTGGACTGGACTGTGATAGAGATAATGATAACAAATCGATCGACACCTCATTCCTCAAAATCGAATGAGTAGTTTAGGCGCTACGTTGGATCATAATTATTACGTATGTAATAAGAAAAGGATTGAAGATATTTAAAGTGTCAAATTAGTCTACTTGCCTATTTTCAATTTAGGTCACGACTATTTTCCCGTGAATGCTATAAATTCATAAAATTTGACAGTTCTCGATATTTTTTTATCCTTTTTCAATGACATGATTAATTCGTAAGACAGATATCCAAGGTGTAATTTTAGTCAGTCAAAATACGAAAAGGGGTCATTGGACTCATCATTACGAACAACTTGTACTATGGGACCAACCATGAAATTGCGAAAAAAAATCTGAGCTCCATACCATACTTAATATTTTGTTATTCATGTTGTTGATATGTGAACAAACATGTGTAGAGCAGCAATTTTTTTTTTTTTGCGTTTTCATCGTTGGTCCTGTAGTAAAAGTCCTATCTTACTTCCTACTATCCTATCCTACTTCCTACTAATATTATAAATGTGAAAGTTTGTGAGGATGGATGTATGGATGTATGGATGTTTGTTACTCTTTCACGCAAAAACTACTGAACGGATTTTGATGAAACTTTACAGTAATATAGCTTATACATCACAATAACACATAGGCTACTTTTTATCCCAAAAACGCGGACGAAGCCGCGGGCGGAAGCTAGTTGTTCATAATGATGAGTTCAATGAGGTCATTGAACTCATATTATGACTGATTAAAATTACTCCCTATATAGTGTGATTAAAAAATAATTTAGTGTGATGTTTATCAGAATTAGCACCATTGACGATAAAATATAAAGAACAATATTTTAATTTTGCATGAACGTTTAAACAAGAAGTGTGAATTATGTCCACAACTAGGTTTCATAGTTGGAAAACGGTGTAAATAAATATAGGAAAAAAAACATTTCTAACAAAATACCTATATAAGTTTTACCAATAAAGAAGATTTGAATATATGGCAAAAGAAGAATTTATGCGTTTTATTCTATAGAAAAGACTAAACCTACTACTACTAAGAAATTATTTTCTGGTATCCCCAAATACTTCCATGAACTTGACATAAATGTTACCCGGACACTACTAGCGCTTACGACGGGCAATAGTGGAACTACAAACCGGATGAACTTCGAAGGTTCTAGTAGAAACCAGTAAAGTAGTAAAAAATATATGTTCTTGAATACAAATAACAAGTGCGACACTATTCGTTATATTATTTCGATCTAAACCTTTGATTTGGATGCATTTTTGCCAAACATTCATGCAAAATATAAAAATTATGACAAAATATTTAGATGGATCTCGAAGGTTCTAGAATATTCTACAGAAAATCTTTATTGCAATGTTGGCGCCCTCGCTCGTCGAGTAGTGACGACACAAAAGTCGTAGTAGGTGTTCTAAACATTTTCGGAGTGTCAACTAAAATAAATTAATGTTTTTTGTGTATTTTTCGTAGATAATTTATTAATACGTATAAAATAAAAATACAGGTCCCTATTATTTTGATTATGAAAACCTGATCCGTTTTAACTAATATAGGGAACAAATCATATTAAGTAATTAGTAAATAACTATTGTATTATTTTGTTTGGGTTATTTTAATACCACTAATTATTCTATGCTACTATCTATATATTATAAAAATTATTTTTTCCTTCATGCAAAAAAAATATAGCGATCCGTTGCTCCGTTGTTGCGTGAAAGGACAAACCAATAAACACACTTTCGCATTATTATAAGGGAAGTATGAATGAATGTATCTTTGTTTGTTTGTCCCATATTATGCGTTTTAAACTATTCGTTCGATAGACTCAAAACTTTGTACAGTTGCATACCCAGGAAGGTTTCTGGTTCTGGCAAAAAAAATAAGCATTGTAAAGGACACATCTAGTATTAATATGAAATGTGAAAGGTTGGATGCTTGTTGATTAATTGCGCCTTAGCGGCTGAACGCATTTTGATAACATTTAGCACACTGGTAGACCTGGACCTTTCATTCCGGTAGTAAGTTGCCGGCCGTGAGATTATATCCGACCTCCACAAGGGTGAATCCGCGGGCAAAAGCATTAGCTTTTAAAACTGATTCTAATAAAATGTTATGTTTACGAAGTCTAAGTCCTTGGTATAATTATGTAACTGTAAACATATTAATTACTTACTAAGTTATACACCTAAGTATTATTTTTTTTATACAAAATTACACGTAGGTAGGTACTTTTATAGAATACTTTTACTTTGAAATTTTTTAGAGATAAAAATTAACCTATGTTACTCAGTGATAATGTAGCTTTCTATAGGTAAAAGAATTTTTAAAATCGATAAAGTCATTTTTACCGACTTCCAAAAAGGAGGAGGTTCTGCATTCGGTTGGTTTTTGAGTTTATCCATTACAAACAAACAAACAAACAATCAATTTTTTTCTCTTTATAATTCTGATGATGATGATGGAATTAAAGATTAAATAAAAAAAATTAAACATTTTTTTTATAGTTTTGCTCAAAATATTATCATGCATGTCGTCTTGAAACTTGATTGAAAATGCACATTTCAAATGTGACATTTGACATTCTGAAAATCTGGTATGTATGTAATTAATTTTTCTAGAACACTAGTAGCTTTAGCACTCAGCAGGAAAACGCCCGCTGCGTTGAACCCCTGCCGAGTAGCGCGCCAAATCTAGAAACTTCCAGTACTTCTACTCACTGGCAGATGGCGTTGGCGTATCGAGTCTATAAAAGCTTTCTGACATGCCGCTTGGCGTCATTTTAATTCAAGAAAAACAAAGTGAGAGAACGTTGCGATTCCACGCGATTTTACAACACGTGTATTTGAAACTGCGCTAGTCAAGTCTAGAAGTATTCTGTGCGTAAAACGTTAATTAAAAAACTATAATTCGAGGACTATTTATATTAAAATAAGTGAAACAGTCAAAATGCCCGAAGAAATGCAGACCGATGTCCCGGAGGTGGAGACCTTCGCCTTCCAGGCGGAGATCGCCCAGCTCATGTCCCTGATCATCAACACATTCTACTCCAACAAAGAGATCTTCCTTCGTGAGCTGATTTCCAACTCTTCAGACGCTTTGGACAAAATCCGGTATGAGTCACTCACCGACCCATCGAAGCTGGATAGTGGCAAGGAGCTGTACATCAAGATCATTCCCAACAAGAGCGAAGGTACACTTACTCTTATTGACACCGGTATTGGCATGACCAAGGCTGATCTCGTCAACAACCTTGGTACCATCGCTAAATCAGGAACAAAGGCATTCATGGAGGCGCTCCAAGCGGGCGCTGACATTAGCATGATCGGTCAGTTCGGTGTGGGTTTCTACTCGTGCTACCTGGTAGCTGACCGCGTGACTGTACACTCGAAGCACAATGATGACGAGCAATACATGTGGGAGTCCGCAGCGGGGGGTTCGTTCACCGTCCGCCCCGACCACGGCGAGCCCCTCGGCCGCGGGACCATGATCGTACTCCACATCAAGGAAGACCTCACTGAGTATCTTGAAGAGCACAAAATTAAAGAAATCGTGAAGAAGCACTCTCAGTTCATCGGTTACCCCATCAAACTGATGGTTGAGAAGGAACGTGAGAAGGAGCTCTCTGACGACGAAGCTGAGGAGGAAAAGAAAGAAGATGAAAAGGAAGACGACAAGCCTAAGATTGAGGACGTGGGAGAAGATGATGAGGAGGACAAAAAAGATAAGAAGAAGAAGAAAACCATCAAAGAAAAGTACACTGAGGATGAAGAGCTCAACAAGACCAAGCCCATCTGGACCCGCAACGCTGACGACATCACACAAGAAGAGTATGGTGACTTCTACAAATCCCTCACCAATGACTGGGAGGACCATCTTGCTGTCAAACACTTCTCCGTTGAAGGCCAGCTTGAGTTCAGAGCTCTTCTGTTTGTACCCCGCCGTGCACCCTTCGATCTCTTTGAAAACAAGAAGCGCAAGAACAACATCAAACTGTACGTCCGCAGGGTGTTCATCATGGACAACTGTGAGGACCTCATCCCTGAGTACCTGAACTTCATCAAGGGTGTGGTCGACAGCGAGGACTTGCCCCTCAACATCTCCCGTGAAATGCTCCAACAGAACAAAATCCTCAAAGTAATCAGGAAGAACTTGGTTAAGAAATGCTTGGAACTCTTCGAGGAGTTGGCTGAAGACAAGGAGAACTACAAGAAGTATTATGAACAGTTCAGCAAGAATCTGAAGCTTGGCATCCACGAGGACTCGCAGAACAGGTCTAAACTGGCTGACTTGCTACGCTACCACACATCTGCTTCTGGTGACGAGGCATGCTCCCTGAAGGAGTATGTTTCCCGCATGAAGGAGAACCAGAAACACATCTACTACATCACTGGTGAGAACCGTGACCAGGTTGCCAACTCCTCATTCGTTGAGCGTGTCAAGAAGCGTGGTTATGAAGTTGTGTACATGACCGAGCCCATCGATGAGTACGTAGTACAGCAGATGAGGGAGTATGACGGCAAGACCCTTGTCTCAGTCACAAAGGAGGGTCTGGAACTCCCTGAGGATGAAGAAGAAAAGAAGAAGCGTGAGGAAGACAAGGTCAAGTTCGAGGGTCTGTGCAAGGTCATGAAGAACATCCTTGACAACAAAGTTGAGAAGGTGGTTGTGTCCAACCGTTTAGTTGAGTCGCCCTGCTGCATTGTCACAGCCCAGTATGGTTGGTCCGCCAACATGGAGCGCATCATGAAGGCCCAGGCTCTCCGTGACACGTCCACCATGGGTTACATGGCAGCCAAGAAGCACCTTGAGATCAACCCTGAACATTCCATTGTTGAGACGCTGAGGCAGAAGGCAGAGGCTGACAAGAACGACAAAGCTGTCAAGGACCTTGTTATCCTTTTGTATGAGACTGCTCTACTGTCATCAGGCTTCACTCTTGACGAGCCCCAGGTCCACGCTTCTCGCATCTACCGCATGATCAAGTTGGGTCTTGGCATTGATGAGGACGAGCCTATCCAGGTCGAAGAGACCAGCGCTGGCGACGTGCCCCCGCTAGAGGGCGATGCTGACGACGCGTCGCGTATGGAGGAAGTAGATTAAAATCTCAGCTTTGCCATGTTGTAATGGTATTTATGTGATTATATCGCGAAGTTAATTTTGTGCACTGGTGTACAGCCAAAGACTGATTTAGTTCAAATTCCATTATTCAAAATAAATGGTAATGTTAACAAATTATTTCCTTGTATTATTCCTTAAAACCTCTTTCATAAAGTGGCAAATTCTATCCAAATTATTTGTGTCAGTAAAAATGCTAATTACTCAGATCATAGAATTGTTTCTATGATCTGAGGCTAATTACCTACTTATAATAATCTTGTAGAAATGTTTCTCAATTTGCCACTTTGTGAACACAATAACCATGCTGGCTATGTTTCAACGAGTCAAAGCACCCGCCAACCCCCCCTTGAGTTGTTTGAAGTTAGCTTAGCCAGCATAGGTAACAGTTGCACATATCTGACACACAATCGGCAACGAAGTAGACTCCTATCTTTCTTTGAAGCTACTTCAGCTCACAGAACAATATTACTCTAGCGAGCTTCAGCTTCATCTAGGTAGGTATCTATCGTATCTATGGTCCATTTCAATAGAACTTGTAAACTATGTAAACAAACTATTTATAAATTCATCAAATTTTCACAGTTGGCCATACTGACATTGTTTACAAAGTTAGCAAATCCAATTGAAATGGACCCTAGTAGGTATACTTATTTGTAACCCAGGTTCTGCAGGTTCATTGGCATTAACGTTGTAGTACCTACGTACCTGGCCAATCACAAGTGCTCGAAATCTCCGCTCCGCACATCAGTGGAAACACAGTGTGTGATTGGCCACAATTCAGGGTCCGCTCCGCTCCACTCCACAGAGCTTAGCGTTCTTTGGAAACGCACCCTAAAGTAATGTTACCTAGTAAGAGGTATTCCATGAAGCACAACATACTTTAGGTGTGCTTCGTCTGGGTGTGCTTCATGGAATACCTCTTACTAGGTAACATTACTTTAGGGTGCGTTTCCAAAGAACGCTAAGCTCTGTGGAGTGGAGCGGAGCGGACCCTGAATTGTGGCCAATCACACTGTGTTTCCACTGATGTGCGGAGCGGAGATTTCGAGCACTTGTGATTGGCCAGTTCACGGTCCACTCCGCGTCAGTGGAAATGCATCTTTAGAGGCCTTATGGCGAGCGCACAGCGCGCCGGCAGCGCAGATAATTTTTTTTATTTTTTTTAATAAAACTGCCCTTTACTAGGATTACTCCTGTGTCGTAGTGCGTTTAGACACAAATTTCACATACACAAACAGCCAGACCTATGTGCAATGCGGGAATCGAACCCGCGACACGTCGAGCAGCAGCCAATCTCTCTCAGCCACTATCCACTGCGACAACCGTGCGGTCGTTTATATATAATTATGTACCTAGTGTGTATACCTACGTATAATAGGTAGGTACCTATAGATCCTAGCGTCAGAGTTATGAGCACAGATCACGCATGTTGTACATTTTCGGCCCAATAGACAGTTGACAAGACGTAATAGAGATTGGTCCAATTAGACGATGAACATCGACTGACGAACCAATCGCGCGCAGCCTCGGCGCCCCCCGTCTTCTTCATTCCGCTTCCGCCAAAGAGGATCGAAAAATCAACTAATGCGCAAGTGAAGTTTGTACTCAAGACTCGTGCCGGCAGTTAATTATACTTACCTATAGGGTAGGGTAGGGTACTGAAGTGAAGTATGTACCATCAGTTCATCGCATATTTCAGGCTAGCGTATCCACTTATCCAGCCTTAGAGAAGGCTTTCTCCCACCAGAGTCCAGATAAACATAAATGGGGCACAGGCCAGCACAGCTCATGGGCGAGTGTGAGTACTTGAGTAGGTAGGTGAGGTATGTAATGTATATGTACCTACCTATTAAGGTCTCAGATAAAGACTTTTTCTTAGATCTTTGGTCTCAGAGGTCATATCCATGTAGCCTGAGATCCAGGCGCGCATACAGATTCAGGTGGGGCAATTTTTATGTGATTTTACCTATCTACCAGAAAATTCGTTCTAAACCAATTATATAAAATAAAATGTTAGGTACTTATCCATGATTGAGGTGAGGCATGGGGGCAATTTCCCTCCCCATCTGGGGGGTGATTCTCGCGGGTTCGATATCGAAGGCGATATCAATATCGAACCCGCGAGAATCACCACCCTGATGATACCTATCAAGCCGTAGTAGATGTCGATTATGTTTAGCACTTTAGCCTCGTGTACGGGCAGTATGGGCAAAATGCTTATAATGGCTTATGCTTAGGGCGTGGCAAGCTCACTGCAGATGGGAATAAACGGGCAGGAATTGAACCCGCGACCTCCGCCGCATGCCGTACATTGTTACATTTTGTTACGTATAGTTTGCATGCTAAAGTGTGCAACCTAACTGGGTAGGTAACTACATAGTTATAGGTAGGTAGGTACATATGGCAAGTACCTATGCAGTTATAGAGAACTCTACCCGTCAAGAGGCATTGATAAGCCTGTTATATTTTTAGGGGATTTCCCAGGCAAAGTGCACTGTATGCTGCTGTTTGTATGAAGTAATAGGTATTATAATTATTCTCTGTAGTAGGTACTAGACATGCAGTATACCTAGGTACGTATTATATTATTATTTATTAATTGTTAAGTAAGTACTTACTAATTAAATTTAACAGCTCTTATGTCAATTGTCATCTCCATTCATTGTAATACAAATAATAAGGATAGTTTTTGTTGCATGACAACACGGTAGTGGACTACTCCCGCTATTAAAAAAGTACAAATAAATTATTTTATTCCAAAGAAGGAATAGGAATAACAAAAGTAAAAAAATAAAAATATTTATAACAAAATAGAAAACATAGACGCTTTTAAAGTTTTTGGAGGGAGTATCGCTCCGTCTTAGTCGCGCGAAGCGGACATAGGTGGTGTTACGTCACTTATCATGCATGCCGTCCGTGTCTAGCAAATCATTTTAAAACGCTTATAATTTTGCCAATTTTGTAGATGTTTCATCGGTTTTTTTGGTGTTAATTATCTTTTTTCAAATAGTTTACAATTTCACAATAAAAATAATATATTCAACATCCTTAGGGGTCGTCCATTAATCACGTGATGTTTTTTTAGCAACTTTTTGAGCCCCCCTCCCGCCTGGTGATACTTGGTGCGGTTTTAAACTAACCCCTCCCCCCCCCTACCCAAGATCACGTGTATTTTTTTGGTTCGTTGGTTTGGTTGGCATTCAACGAAAAAAATGTGATATCTCACTACACCCCCCCACCCCCTTGTGATATTTCGTGATTTTGTCCGAACCCCCTCCCCCCTTTCGAGCCTCACGTGATAAATGGACAGCCCCTTATCATTTAAACCTACTTAATTAAATCTGCAAATGAAAGTGGGTTAGCTTGATAATTAGTAGCTATACATACCTAGTTTTCTCAAATAGGTCTATCTTGTTTGGTTTTCATGCTTACAGGGGGAATGCCCTCGACACATGATACTACTTGGCTCTCAGCCATTCAGTAAAAAATATGTTTCCGTCAGTTTCCGTCTATCTTTAAGTATTATTTACAAAGTACCTACACACACTACCTACATGATGACATGAACGAGGCGGTTGCAAGCCGAAATTAATATAGATGGCGATAACATAACATACGATTCTGCATATAAAAAAAATACATAGGTAGGTCTGTACAGTCGAACACAGAACCTCCTCTACATTTTATCCTGGAAAAATGCACTTCCTGTAGATCACGTGGACGAAGTAGTGGGCAAAAAGCTAGTTTAAAATAAAAATTGTTAATTAAAAATTTCAAAAACCGACTGCTGAAAAATAATAAAAAAACAGACGACATTGCAGTCGGACTCGGGACCCATAAGGACTATTATCCGGAGTGGGTCCCGAGTTCCCGACTGCAATGTCGTCTTGATTTTTATTATTTTTCAGCAGTCGGGTTTTTTAAATTTTTAATTAACTATTTTTATTTTTCAGCTTTTTGTTTTGCTTTTTGAAGACGTAATATGGCGCCAAAAAATCGACCATTAAAATTTTTATAATTTTGATATACCCAGTGTCACTCTCACAATCAAGACGAATTTACCGACACCTCTCAAGCTAAAATCCATCAAGCCGTTCAGAGCGTGCCAAAGAAATATATACACTCGAAAAACAATAACCCTCCTTCCTGGCGCAGTCGAGTAAAAAAACACAACCCTCCTTCTGGCGCAGTCGGGTCCAACACTTCATTTATTTAAGAATTATTTTTATTAACAGGTGCTGATTCTGTTGAATATCGCACTAAACTAATTTTAAACACACTATATCTCTTTCTTACAAATGTCATTGAAAAAGGACAGAAAATATTTAGAGCTGTCATTAGCACAGAACAATATTACTCTAGTCATTAGTCTACGTACTTGTCATTTACGGGAAAATAGTTGTGACCTTTTGCGATTACGACTAAATTGACATAGAAACTGTTGAAGTGGACTAATTTGACAGGATTAAATTTAATCTATCCCTTTCTCATGTTTCTTATTAGAAAGAGACATAATGAGACTAAATTAGTTAAGTTCGTAAACAACAGATTCGGTACCAATACCTTTCATTACACAAATACTAAATATTTTTGAGGACATAGGCACACAGCTCTGGTTTAGTGCATTCACAAATATTTTATATGTTTTTGTCAATCCTTTAATAAGTCTCTCATTAAAAACTGCACTTTTAGCTATTTTTTGATCTAGATTCATCAACAGAACAGACATTTGTAACATTTGTATCTCTTGAATAGGTAACCTTTTTGATTTCCGATAAAGCCTAAAGGTACTGGGGATCTCGTCTCATGCCGAGAAAGGTCTATTTTACATGAGATATGGTTACAACCACTTCTTCTGTGATGTTTCTTTAGCCATTGAATTTTGTCACCTCTTCTAAAAGTAAAGAGCATATCTTCAACCAGATGTCTTCTATGGATGCGACCTGTTCGCCATCTCACTCTGACTGCTGCAAGTTTCGTAACAGAGTTTCAACTCCATTGAAGAATTGAAGGCACACCTGAATTCTTTAAGTCTGTGCTGAAGTTCTATTCCTGTAACATAAAACAATGAAAACTTAAGAAGTACTCACTTGGCTTATTAGTAAGACCAGTTCTACAGGTTTCCAGATTGACATTATCTAGTACAAGGCTGCACAACCAATTTTGAAGGTGGGCAATAATTGAGATTCCATGTCAGCCGGCAGGCCATTTAGTAATTAAAATTACTAGCTTACTCATAGTTTAATAAAAATCATTGTTAGCGGGCCAATTCAAATGTGTTGGTGGACCACATTTTGGCCTACAGGCCTGGGGTTGAACAGCCTTGATCTAGTAGAAAAACTCAAATAAAAATGTGACAGAATTTGCATGAAATTGTAACAATTTTATGCAAATGTAGCTTAAATAGAGATTGCACTGGCTGTATTTTTAGTGTTTCAATTATTAAGTGTGACTGTTGACTACATAAACTTAGGGAGTTAATAGAATGAATTACTCTAAAGTCTAAACTATTAAACTTCTTATTTTACTACTTGAGTTGGACCAACCCACTCCAACATTAAAGATCAAACTCATATTTTTTTACCAATATTCAGCAACTTTGACAGCCCTGTTCTTTACCTCATTTAAATCCTAAAAGGTGCAGGTTTTGCATGATGAGCAGGAAATAAAGGGTGACATATCCTGTGAAGGGGCTTGGCCCTCCCTATTCTTATGATTGTGTCAACCATACCCCATTGGCCAGATTGCTTCTGCAGCCAACCTGAGCCTGCCTCCGCCCCTAAGGCGACTCTCTGACCCTGCAATTGAGTAAGCGATTCC
Source organism: Thalpophila matura (assembly GCA_948465475.1). Lineage (NCBI taxonomy): Eukaryota > Metazoa > Arthropoda > Insecta > Lepidoptera > Noctuidae > Thalpophila > Thalpophila matura. Next base: position 10,533,371 of record OX419201.1, on the reverse strand, counting down.
CTTAGTGGCCACTGCAGCATCTACAGCCCTAAGGTGAAGATCATCTTGTAATCAAACTTGTCATAGTTTATGGTTGGTATGTTTTATCTAACCTGTGTGATTGCTGATCTTCTCACATAGTCGTTATCAAGAAAATGTTTACGACATACCTAGGTATCCTTGCTCCGTTTTTAGGAACAAAATCAACGCGACGTAGTTTCGAGCCACCGTTTTCTTATTACGGCATCTCTGGGAATGTGGTCGTTTGCAGTTTCAGAGCACAAAGGAACACTACAGCGCGTCATTATTACAAACTTTGAATTGTTTAATTTAGAATTTGTAATTTAAATTGTAGGTACCTATCAACTAAACAACGCGATGCTAATTTGATTTTTGATATTAAATTGACATTGACAGTTGACAGCATACAGCTGCTTGTTTGGGAGTTTGTGCACTAGGTACTCCCGGTACTCCGTTTCCAGCACGTTTTTTTTTCACGGACCGTTTTTTTTAGCCAATAGGCTTGCAGAACGTTCCCCACCACTTTTTAAAACGTATAAAAAAACGGTCCGCGAAAAAACGTGCTGGAAAGGGAGTAGTGCACAAACGCCCTTTGTCTTTGTCATTTCTCAAAATTGTCAAAAAGCTTTCAACAAAAACGAATCAACAAAATAATTTATAGAATGCCATCTAGTGTCGAATAGCGACACTTAAACTAGAGATTCTAAAATAGATGGCGCTCCATCTCAGCATGAGATCATGAGTTTCACGAGTATGACGTGGTATGACTGCTTGTAGTTTCGAGAAACTTAATTTACATAATATTGATAAAGTCCTAAAGGTTCGCATCTTCTGGAATTTCAATTTGTGAATTTCAACATTGTTCAATTTTGGTTAAGGATGATAATGTTCCCTAAATCCTGGTTTCCTGCCTATTAGGTACCTAGGTATTAACCTATACAAATTATAAAATAAACACGCTAGGTAGGTACAAAAAGTAGGTAGGTACCAACATTACCAATGTAGGTAACATTGGTAGATAAGTACCTACCTCAGATCATAGAAAAAGGATAAGTACCTAGTCCCATCTTAACCTAACAGGTGACTAAGGAGTTACCTACCTATAATGTAATGAGCTTGCAGCTGGCAGCAGTATCCTCTTACCTCCAGCATCGTCCTTCTTCCTGTGATCCTGCTAAATGCGGTCCCGTGGTAATATGAAAATGTGTTCTTCCATGGGCCAACAGTGTACCTACCTACCTAGATAGGTACCTACCTAACGAAAATCCGATAAATAGGTACCTACCTACCTACCATCATACCTAGGCCTAGGTAGTAGAATAGAAATAGAATAATCTTTATTTGCAGTAAAGTAAGTTTAATAGGCTAGATCTATTTACCGGATTTTCACTATTGCTATACTGCCGTGCATTCCCTAAAACGCAGTAACAGGGTTTTTTGCGTTTTTGAGTTAAATATTGAGTTTTGACGAGCATTTAATGAGGAACACATTGGACTAACCCAGTTTTTGATTCGATGATTTAAACGGCCAAAAAACCAAATTTATGATAGCTGTAACCACGCAGTAACTCAATATACACAAATTAGAATGTAGTAAAGAAAGTCTTATGCTGCATATTAGTCTGCAAAATAGCGTATAAATCAATAGTTTTTGCAGTATAAAGTATTTTTACCGCATTTTAATCTGCATATGTGTACGTTTTGCGTGCAGTAACTGCTATGATTTTCCATGATTTTAAAAAAATCCTTTTTATTATTAATGTAATAAACTAAATAGTATGTTCTTTATCAAAATTCAATCTTTGTTAACACCTTAGTCCTTTTGGTAACAAATAATCCACCATGAAAATGTATTATTATAAAAAAAACAGTGTCAAAAAGTTTTTTGCGTTTTTCTCGAAACCACATTTTTGCTCATACTGCGTTTTAGGGAATGCACGGCAGTATAACTACCTATCGTTATTTAATTTTAAAGCATATTAAACTTTGATAAAAATAAAAATTACGTAGGTAGGTAGGGGAACATAAAATAATATTAGCACTAGCTAGGTGCGAACGCGATGCAATTTTCGTGCGACAACGGATTATCGACCGATTTAGCCACCCCACGACCCCGAGGGGTGAATTTTCTCGAACGCGCGAGACTTGCCTTAGATGCTTTATACCTATATCTACCTACACTCATCAATCTCATCATTCTGAATCATCATCTATGCAGCAAATGTAATTACGGAAATAACAAAGGTATTTTTTTACAACATATCAATGAGAAAAATGACTTTTTTTGTTGCGGACTATCTATGTTTGAAGTTTAGAGTAAACAAAGATAATGTGGAGAACTGGAGATACCCACATTTTTAGGGTTCCGTACCAAAATGGTAAAAAAGGAACCCATAAGGTGCGACTTCGTCAGTCTGTCTGTCACAGCTGCTTATTTCAGCAACTACTAATGCTATCGACTTGAAATTTGGAACAGTTATAAAAAATGCTTGCCCAACTTTACTGCAAATGAAAAAAAATCAAAAATATTTTTATTTTCATTGCAAAAGGGGCCGGAGTGGGGGTCCGAAATTTTAAAGTGGGGTTACTAGGTCAAGTGACATATCATATGAAACGGCTTGATTTGCACATTTCAAAATATATTTTCATGTTATTTTATGTTTCACAGTTTTCGACGATGAAAAATGTCTGACAAAATACCCCCCCTTATCTCCGAAGTTTGCGGAGCGAAAAATCTGAAATAATTAGAGTTGATAGGAATTGACCCAAATATTGCACCAAAAATAAAACAATGTTCCTAACTAGTACAGTTTTTGCAAAATCATCAAAATTCCTGCACAAACAAACTTAGTTATGCGGTCCGGTTTTTTTCACTTTATACGTCCATAAATGATACGGAACCCTCGGTGCGCGAGTACGACTCGCACTTGGCCGTTTTTTAATAAATTACCTACGTACTCTGTAGTGCAAGTTGCTGCGCGATCCGCCATTTGGCGACCCCTGATCTATGCCAATAAAATTAATAAAGGGTAGAAAATTCTAGAGATGGCTTTTTCTGGGCCCTGCGGCCGTGCCTGCCGATACCAGCTGTTATTTTGTAAACAATACAACCATGTGAACTTGACATGTTGTTGGTTGTTGCTATCTCTTTCACACAGCACAGAGGAGCGCGGCGGCGCATCGCGTTTTGGAACGTGCGTCGTGAAGTTCTAGATATTTCCCCGTTATTGCCAGCAAATAAAGTTGAATCTCCCCAAAATTCACGCGAACCATTCAGTGAAACGAACGGATTCATTTTAACAGTAGGTACCTATATTTTTCTGTATCTAATTATAAGAATTTTTATTTATTAAAAATGCTGTCAAAATTGAAAAACATCAAAATGTGGTGTACCTACTTCTTAAAAACATCTTCATAAAATGCTGGCTTTGGAATTTACATAGGTAACGATTTTGTCAAGATTCTTAATGTATCTAAAACAAAAGTAGCACTTCATAAACTGAATGAATCAGTATACCTACATACTTAGATATATTTACTAAAAGAACCTTTTTTAATTAAACCTTTTTATGTAACAGTAAATAATAAATACTATTATTTTAGTAACTATTTACTGTAACTGAAACGTTTAATTTAAAAAGGTTCTTTATGAAAATATGTTTTGTTTATGTTTAATTAAAAGTTAAAACTTGTCAAAAATGTATTGTTGTTTTTTTATAACACGAATAACATGATTAAGTAACAAAACAACAGCTGTAACAAGTATGAATAAAATAAATAAAAAATCTTTGAATGCAGTATTACCTACTTAATTTTAAAAATAAAGTGAAGTTTTCATGAACCAAAACTTCCTATCTCAAATATTTGAAGCACTTTCCCTCCATGTGGCATAGCCGTGGGACACCCTGTATTATGTAAGTAGGTAAGTACATACTTACTTACATGACGATTATTATAACTTAAAGCATCCATTCTTTAAATAACATACATTTTGTGCAAAGATGTATAGATTTTATTAGGCAAGTCGCTTACATATTATTTATTAGGTACGCAAAATATCACGATTTTATTTTTGTAACTCCCTATCATTATGGAAACTTTCTAAAGTGGCATCCCCCTTGAGATAGAGATTGTATAGCCATCTCTTTCTTGAAGGCGCTCTCATTGGTCGAAACTAGCTGACCCTCTAGAATGTTCGTCTGTGTCTGTTCCATGATTGGCCGCGTTGAGTAGGAACTAGATATTTCTCGAATCCTATTTGTTCAATATATAAGCTTTTCCGCTCAGCGCGAACTCAGAATTAATTCAAACGCGATACAAAGCAGACGAAGTGAGTTCGGAGCAAACCAAAGTTTACAACACTCGCAATTATATTCAACGTTACTACGACTATATTAATCTACAAGTGTAAAAGTATTAAAAGAAGACAAAATGCCAGCTGTAGGAATAGATCTTGGTACGACATACTCCTGCGTCGGTGTGTGGCAGCACGGGAACGTGGAGATCATCGCCAACGACCAGGGCAACCGCACAACACCATCCTATGTGGCCTTCACGGACACGGAGCGTCTCATCGGAGACGCAGCCAAGAACCAGGTCGCCCTCAACCCCAGCAACACGGTGTTCGACGCCAAGCGACTCATCGGAAGGAAGTTCGACGACCCCAAGATTCAGCAAGACATGAAGCACTGGCCCTTCAAAGTAATCAACGATTGCGGCAAACCGAAGATTCAAGTGGAGTTCAAAGGTGAAACAAAACGTTTCGCGCCCGAGGAGATCAGCAGCATGGTGCTCACGAAGATGAAGGAAACAGCGGAAGCTTACCTTGGAACATCAGTACGCGACGCGGTCATCACGGTGCCGGCCTACTTCAATGACTCTCAGCGCCAGGCCACCAAGGACGCAGGAGCCATCGCCGGCCTCAACGTGCTCAGGATCATCAACGAGCCCACAGCCGCCGCGCTCGCGTACGGCCTCGACAAGAACCTTAAGGGCGAGAGGAACGTGCTTATCTTCGACCTCGGCGGCGGAACGTTCGACGTGTCCATCCTAACCATCGACGAAGGCTCCCTGTTTGAGGTGCGGGCGACGGCGGGTGACACGCATCTCGGAGGCGAGGACTTTGACAACAGACTAGTGAACCATCTCACGGACGAGTTCAAGCGCAAGTACAAGAAGGACATGCGCATGAATCCTCGCGCACTGCGCCGCCTCCGCACAGCCGCTGAGCGCGCTAAGCGCACGCTGTCGTCCAGCACTGAAGCCACCATCGAGATCGACGCGCTCTACGAGGGAATCGACTTCTACACTCGAGTGTCCCGCGCGCGCTTCGAAGAGCTGAACGCAGATCTGTTCAGAGGTACCCTCGACCCTGTGGAAAAAGCACTCAAAGACGCGAAGATGGACAAGAGTCAGATCCACGACGTCGTCCTTGTCGGAGGCTCCACCAGGATTCCGAAAGTGCAGAGCTTGCTGCAAAACTTTTTCTGCGGTAAGAAGCTCAACCTGTCCATTAACCCCGACGAGGCTGTGGCGTACGGCGCAGCTGTCCAGGCAGCTATCCTGAGCGGCGAGCAAGACGCGAAGATCCAGGATGTGTTACTGGTGGACGTGGCCCCTCTGTCCCTCGGCATTGAGACTGCCGGCGGAGTGATGACGAAGATCATCGAGCGCAACTGTAAGATCCCATGCAAGCAGTCACAGACCTTCACCACGTACTCAGACAACCAGCCGGCGGTCACCATCCAAGTATACGAGGGCGAGCGAGCGATGACGAAGGACAACAACTTATTGGGTACGTTCGACTTGACCGGCATCCCGCCAGCGCCGCGCGGTGTTCCCAAGATCGACGTCACATTCGACCTAGACGCGAACGGCATTCTCAACGTATCGGCAAAAGAAAACAGCACCGGCCGAAGCAAGAACATCGTCATTAAGAACGACAGGGGACGTCTGTCACAAGCTGAGATCGACCGCATGCTTGCTGAGGCGGAGAGATACAAAGACGAGGATGAGAAGCAGAGGCAGCGTGTAGCGTCGAGGAACCAGCTTGAAGCGTACGTGTTCAGCGTGAAACAGGCGCTGGATGACGCTGGAGACAAGCTCACGGAACAGGATAAGAGCACAGCAAGAAGCGCGTGCGACGACGCGCTCAAATGGCTCGATAACAACATTTTGGCGGAGCAGGAAGAGTATGAGCACAAAATGAAGGAAGTACAGCAAGTGTGCTCTCCTGTCATGAGCAAGATGCACGGTGCGGGTGGCGGTAATCCAGGGGGAATGCCTGGAGGTATGCCTGGAGGTATGCCTGGAGGTATGCCCGGAGGAATGCCCGGAGGAATGCCCGGCGGTTATGGAGGTTACCAACAAAACAACGGGCCAACCGTGGAAGAAGTAGATTAAATTAAGAAATTTCAAACACTTGACTCCTGAAATCCTGATTGTGATATTATTTTGTAAGACTGATTATTGTAATTATTTATTTTGTCAGCACATGATCCTCTGTTGAATTATGTTTAAGTTCCCAGTATTTGTTAATTTAGATATGATTGTAATTAAATAAATAAAAATATTCAAGTTAAATTATTTCTATGTTTTATTTCTTAATAAAATTATCCCTTAGGTCACACTTAACCTATAAACCAACTTGACACATCAATCAATGTCATCATGTCTTAATTTTGTTTTATGTATCCTATTACTTTAAAATTACATAAAAAGGAAAGATAGAGGCAGTAATTACCATAGCTCTTATCAATATTTCTGCCTCATTCAAGCTCAAATGGTCCTGGTTTAGGCCTGCCACATCTGACGGAATTTACGTCGCTGATGATCCGTCGTGTAACTTTTTATTTGGACGCATCTTCGATCAAATGTGTACAGTTTGTGAGTTTGTATGGAATTATGTAGGTTACGCGGCGGAAGATCCGCGACGGAATTTCCGTCAAGTGTGGCTGAGGCCTTAGGCCTGTTAAAATGGCTATAGGTTCGCCACTTATTGATCCCGCCATGGGCGTCCAGGAGACGCTCAATCAAAACCATCATGATTGATGATTGTAGGATCAACTTATCTGTCTTGAATAACTTCTTGTACAACATGTCGTTTCACATAGTACCTACCTACCTACTTACCTACTTTTATAATTCTATAATAGTTTTTGAATAACAACCATAGAATTCGATCTCTGCCTTCCTTCCCCACTCCTCCCTGCACGTATTAAACGTGTGACGTCACACGATCCGTAAAAAACTGTTCAAAAAAACACGGAAACGTATGTAATGCACAAGGCACCATAAATTTAACATGGAGGTCGAAACGGATCGTATTTTCACGGTTCTTGAAAACGTGCTGGAAATGGAGTAGTGCACAAACGCCCTTACAGCTACATGGGACTTATCTGGTGAAATGTAGGTGCAGCACCTCTGCCTAACCCTTTGGAAAATACAGGCGTGATGTTATGTTATGTCAATGTGCTATGTATAGTGCGTTTCAAATAACGCTATGTTTTACGCTATGCCCTTTAACGCTATGTTGACTCCCCTGAATGTCAATAAATATGTAACAACGTTTTTAACGGTGTTGAAAGTTTTCTTTCAGCATCAATTCTGGTTCACCACTATTTAGTGTTTGGGTATTACTTTAATACTTAAATCTAAGATAGAGTGTCTGTCACTGGCACCGGCTTCCGAAACTTTTCACACAACATTATTGTGATCTTTTTGAAGGCGATTTTCAGTTTCACTTATTTATGATTTTTTTATTTTTCTATTTTGAGTGACATGCGTTTACAGCAATTAATAGCGTGAATTTCTTTGGACCAATAGTATCAATTTGCCATTGTCGAACCTACCACTTTATCCTGTGAATATTAGATATCATATCGTGAACATACGCAAAGTGAATTAAATAGGTAATCTTCCGTTTATTGAAGCTGGTTCAAAAACTTCTCAACCAAAGTTAATACCTATTTAAATGGGACCGGACGAGCATTAGTTAGTTATTTTTCTATTTTGAGTGGTACAAAAATACTTGATCTAAAAATAAAAGATACACGATGGCAGCAATCGCAGTTCTATTTTGTATCGAAGGTTTTCATCAGTGAACGAAAGAGCTTTTACACTTGCATGAATTTAATCATACTAAATCCTTTCCTAACTAGAATGGCCACATGGTTGTCGCAGTGGCTGAGAGATTGGCTGCTGCACGTCAAGGGTTCGATTCCCGCACTGCACACTGGTCTGGCTGTTTGTGTATGTGAAAGTGTTTGTAAACGCACCCACGACGGAGAAATCCCAGTGTGGGGCAAACTTAAAAAAAAAAAAAAACAAAAAAAAAGCTAACTGATTTAGTTAGCCAGCGAGCTTGCTTGCAGCGAGGCTTAGGTACCTACCTACCTAACAACGCCAAAAAACATAACGTCGAACATTCTACAACTCGGCTAACAAAGGGCGGGTAACGTAAGCCAAGCAGCCATACAACAGTATCTACACGATGGTTCTAGAACATCCCTCATTGAATAAGCCGTGACTATTCTGACCCCTGATTTTAAAAGGTTTTTTGTTGCAATTGTATTATTACTTGGACTTCCGCTCGCCCTTTCCGCCACGGAATGAGTCATGATGAGCAATAAAGTATTGAGTATTATTATGTAATATAATCATGGTTGGTGGACAAAAAAATGCAGTTGGAAACTTTGTGACAAATCTGGACCTTTATTTTTTTCTGTAACGCAAAAATGGCAATGCTTTGTGGCCATAGCACAGTAAAAATATGTAACAGTATGGAAACTAGGCCTAATTGCAGAAATAAATACCTACGCTCCACTGCAGCGCTCCACTGTATTTATTAAAACATCTGATTCTGTGTTCTGTAGTGATCAAACAATCGAGTTAGAATAATTAGTTTACAAATAAAATTTAAATAGGTAATCTCTAAGACGAAAACGTTTCGTTCGGTCCTTGTCGGAACGCGTGGTGGATGCCGCAAGCGGCGCGCGGCATGGCGCATATGTGGCGCCGATGCGATGCCTGCAACCCGGCGGCTGCGCACCGTACTATGCGTTTCAACTAAGGATGGGATGACCTTGGCAGTGGCACCATATTGTGACGATAATTAAGTTTAACAAAAAAATATTTTGTTCAAATTACTTTTCAATAATATTTATCTTGTTCATGTTATTTTCATATGATTATTGTTTATGAGCGTGTAAGTATTAGAAAAGCGTGCATGAGGCATGAGAGAATTCTAATATAGGGCCAAGGTCATCTTTATCTAAGTTAAAACGCATAGTAGGTACCTACTGGGTTTTAACCCGAAAATGTGTGTGACAGTAATTAAAAAACCACTAGGTACCTATTACAAATTGTTTACTGAAAAATACTTTCGTCTGCTACAACATGTTCGGAATGCTTTATTAATAAATTTTATGGTATAATAAATTCTCATTCTAATGAACACCTGCTTCTTTAAATAAACTATTAAACTAAACTTTTACTAAACGCAACCACTCATCTTGACGCGGCACTCACGACTGACAGCACCGCGATGTCCGCTTAGAGGTCTCGTCGATTCGCGTGTTAGTGTGTGTGAGTGTGCCGTTTCGAACGTTAGTACGTAGTTTCCGTACTGGTGTACATATTTTTACTGTGGCCATAGTGACCATAGCATATGGTCATGAATAAAAATATATATAGTTGTTTGGGGTAACTCATCGGACATCACGAGGGTTTTTATAGCACAAAAAAAATGCATTCGTGCATTGTTTGACATGCAGTGGTCCGAGTCCTGTAAACCCATATTTAAATCAAAGAATCTTTTAACTGTTCCCAGCATTTACATTTACGAAGTCGCAAAGTTTGTAAAGTATAATAGTTTCCTCTTTGAAAGTAACGACAATACCTCTAAGCGACAGGTCACTCATTTGCCTCTAAAAATGCCAGTGCCAAAGTTGGAACTATTTAGAAGAAGCTGTGTCTATATGGCGCCACTCATTTTTAACTCCTTGCCCAAGGGTATGGTTGATCTACCGTACAGATCATTTTGCCGTGTCTTACGGGAGTGGTTAGTTCAGGAGAGTTTTTATACTACTAAGGATTTCTTAAAGAAGAGCTCTTGTCGGTTCTGTGCTTATTGAAACACCTGTATCATGTAGTCGAATCAACCGATCAGGTATTACAATATTATTGATTTTCCTTTATTAATTTCATATTATTATTAATTGACATAAATTATTTATTTAATTTTAATTTCACTCTTCACATTCTTTTTTTCTTTTTTTCTTCACATTTTACTCTTGACATGTCTATTTAGTTAATATTGCCAACAATTATACTTATCCAATTTTTATAATGACTAAGTATTTTATGTCATAAATTGTGACATTCCATCTAAGCAAAAATTTTGACATGTTACAATTTTCTTTTAATAATTTGCATGCCAGTATGACTGGTGGAATATGTCTTGGTCTTTGAAATTATGTAACAACTTATGTACCATATTTCGAGCAAATAAATATTAAATAAATAAAAATAAATATAGGTACCTATAAAAAAAATACATTGTGGGGCGTAAACAAAGTTTAATTAAATACTTATAAATTAGACATTTTTTACAAAAAGAATCCTGTAACAAGGGTGGCAAAAATATTTATACAGGGTAAAATTAAAAAGGAGGTGAAAGTACCTACTCATGAATATGATCAACTTTTATTTGAATGAAAAAAAAAAATCAGCTGTTCCATACATTTTGATCGTGTTGTAGTGCATGTTTGTAGGGAACAGCTGTTTTTTTTTTCATATTTCAGTGTCGGTCCCATAATAAAAGTTGATCATATTCATGAGTACCTACTTTCACCTCCTAAAATATCCGCACTGGTTTTAATTTTACCCTGTATATTAAGTTTTTTGGTAAAAATACTTTTAACTGAGCAACTTGTCCTCGTTTTAACCAGAGCTCCTAACAAACTGAACACTTAGCTTTTCTTGAATAGATAAGTAGGTACCTATTACCTACCTGCCTAGCTTGGATGTCAAAGTTCTTATGTAGGTACCTACCTATACCTACATCTTAGTAAGTTTTAAACATGTTTGATCAATAATTTTTTTACTGACACAACTGTTTGTTGTAGGTATTTTATGACATTCCAAATAATTAGTTTTGTAGGTACCTACTTAGCTACTTGATATTAACCTGTATGCAACTCATTTACTTATCAACGGCAAGAAAAAAATAAAAGTACCTACCTAGGTAGTAAGGCAAGAAGGTAAGTATTTTGAACAGAAAAAAATAGGTAGTACATAATCAACTGTATACCTAGTCCTAAAATCATTACTGTTTTTCGACTAATTACATAATGCTAAAAACTAACTAAATCCGTTTTTAGCTGTTGTAGGTACCTATGTTTGTCAACAATTTTTTTTTTCTATTACCCTTGCACGCCATTAAAGTACTGTTTGCTGTCTCTTTCGGGTGCGGGAACGCGCCATAAGACTTCTGTCTCTTTCACACGAGTGGGGGAACGCGCGCCTTGAATACTCTCGAAGTCTCGATATTTCCCCGTCATTGCCAGCCCTTAAAATTTAATCTCCACATTACACTTTTAATATGACCTACTTATCACTTAATAATCAACATGGATACTTTAAAATGTACTGATTGCTTTGTTTTGAATCGAATTATTATTTATTTAATTCATACAATTTAATTAATTTAGTTCAAAATATCGAATGATTGTTTGATATCATTCGATATTTTGAACACTCGATGTATTGAGTGTACGATATTTTGAATGTTCGATTTATTGGTATTCGATCTGGCATAGTACACCCTTATTAATTCTATCGCACAATTCAAAATGTTTTTTTTTCATGCCTTGATTGGATTCAAAAGATGAGTTTTAAAAATGTGAATTTCGATTAAACTCCACACATCTACGGCTATAAATAAATTAATAATGAAACAATATACCGATTTTATGTACACATATTTCTGACACAATAAATAGTGACTAATAACATTTTAGATAATTATATTACTTTATTATGATCTAGTTTTTCGTAATCTCCCCATAATTGGGTAAATTTTCTACAGTGACATCCCTATTGAGATAGAACGTGTGTAGCTATCTCTTTCCCACACGCGCTCTCATTGGTCGAGGCTCGCTGACCCTCTAGAATGTTCGGCTGATTCTGATTTCTGATTGGCCGTATCCAGTGACGTCTAGTAGTGTGTAGAAATCACTCGAATCTAATTCGTTCAATATATAAGCGCCGCGCGCTCGGCGCGAAGTCAGATTTAATTCAAACGTGATACAAAGCAGACGAAGTGAGTTCGGAGCAAACCGAAGTTTATGACATTCGCAAGTTTAATCAACGTTACTTACTATAAATTATACAAGTGTGAAAAGTATTGAAAGAAGACAAAATGCCAGCTGTAGGAATAGATCTTGGTACGACATACTCGTGCGTTGGCGTGTGGCAGCACGGGAACGTGGAGATCATCGCCAACGACCAGGGCAACCGCACAACACCATCCTATGTGGCCTTCACGGACACGGAGCGTCTCATCGGAGACGCAGCCAAGAACCAGGTCGCCCTCAACCCTAGCAACACGGTGTTCGACGCCAAGCGACTCATCGGAAGGAAGTTCGACGACCCCAAGATTCAGCAAGACATGAAGCACTGGCCCTTCAAGGTAGTCAACGATTGCAGCAAACCAAAGATTCAAGTGGAGTTCAAGGGTGAAACAAAACGATTCGCGCCCGAGGAGATCAGCAGCATGGTGCTCACGAAGATGAAGGAAACAGCGGAAGCTTACCTTGGAACGTCAGTACGCGACGCGGTCATCACGGTGCCGGCCTACTTCAATGACTCTCAGCGCCAGGCCACCAAGGACGCGGGAGCCATCGCCGGCCTCAACGTCCTCAGGATCATCAACGAGCCCACAGCCGCCGCGCTCGCGTACGGCCTCGACAAGAACCTTAAGGGCGAGAGGAACGTGCTTATCTTCGACCTCGGCGGCGGAACGTTCGACGTGTCCATCCTAACCATCGACGAAGGCTCCCTGTTTGAGGTGCGGGCGACGGCGGGTGACACGCATCTCGGAGGCGAGGACTTTGACAACAGACTAGTGAACCATCTCACGGACGAGTTCAAGCGCAAGTACAAGAAGGACATGCGCATGAATCCTCGCGCACTGCGCCGCCTTCGCACAGCCGCTGAGCGCGCTAAGCGCACGCTGTCGTCCAGCACTGAAGCCACCATCGAGATCGACGCGCTCTACGAGGGAATCGATTTCTACACTCGCGTGTCCCGCGCGCGCTTCGAAGAGCTGAACGCAGATCTGTTCAGAGGTACCCTCGACCCTGTGGAAAAAGCACTCAAAGACGCGAAGATGGACAAGAGTCAGATCCACGACGTCGTCCTTGTCGGAGGCTCCACCAGGATTCCGAAAGTGCAGAGCTTGCTGCAAAACTTTTTCTGCGGTAAGAAGCTCAACCTGTCCATTAACCCCGACGAGGCTGTGGCGTACGGCGCAGCTGTCCAGGCAGCTATCCTGAGCGGCGAGCAAGACGCGAAGATCCAGGATGTGTTACTGGTGGACGTGGCCCCTCTGTCCCTCGGCATTGAGACTGCCGGCGGAGTGATGACGAAGATCATCGAGCGCAACTGTAAGATCCCATGCAAGCAGTCACAGACCTTCACCACGTACTCAGACAACCAGCCGGCGGTCACCATCCAAGTATACGAGGGCGAGCGAGCGATGACGAAGGACAACAACTTATTGGGCACGTTCGACTTGACCGGCATCCCGCCAGCGCCGCGCGGTGTTCCCAAGATCGACGTCACATTCGACCTAGACGCGAACGGCATTCTCAACGTATCGGCCAAAGAAAACAGCACCGGCCGAAGCAAGAACATCGTCATTAAGAACGACAGGGGACGTCTGTCACAAGCTGAGATCGACCGCATGCTTGCTGAGGCGGAGAGATACAAAGACGAGGATGAGAAGCAGAGGCAGCGTGTAGCGTCGAGGAACCAGCTTGAAGCGTACGTGTTCAGCGTGAAACAGGCGTTGGATGACGCTGGAGACAAGCTCACGGAACAGGATAAGAGCACAGCAAGAAGCGTGTGCGACGACGCGCTGAAATGGCTCGATAACAACAGCTTGGCGGAGAAGGAAGAGTATGAGGACAAGATGAAGGAAATACAGCGAGTGTGCTCTCCTGTTATGAGTAAAATGCTCGGCGCGGGAGGCGGTAATCCAGGGGGAATGCCTGGAGGAATGCCCGGAGGTATGCCCGGTGGAATGCCCGGCGGCTACGGAGGCATGCCTGGAGGAATGCCCGGTGGCTATGGAGGCATGCCCGGTGGTATGCCAGGAGGTATGCCCGGTGGAATGCCTGGAGGAATGCCCGGGGGCTTCGGAGGATACCAGCAAAATAGCGGGCCAACCGTAGAAGAAGTAGACTAAGTCTAAAAGTTCCAATTAGCTTAATCCATTATTTTATTATTATTGTAATACTCTTTTCAAGACTGATTATTATTTAATTTGCTAGCATATTTTAACAGAGGATACATTAATTCATATTTGTAAATGATCTCTTAAATCAAGTTTGTAAATAAATAATAAATGTAATATTATCAATAATATTTCTGTTTTATTTCATGGTAGAAATATCCCTACTAATCCTTACGATTTTCTGACACTGACACATTAGTTAAGTAAGTACATTATTTTTTGCTTTAAGCGCTTATTATATTACACTTGACTAAATTTAGTCATCCTAAATGATTAAGTAGGTAACTGAAGTGTAGTCACATTTAGCTAGAACGCCGACTAACAAAATCAGTTAGCATCCTAATTAGAAAAAGATTTAGGACGACTAATTTCAGTCAAGTGTATTAAGTGCTTTAATCAGCATCGATAAATTTTATTAGTCTCAAAGTCAGGGTCAGATTTAGGGCAGGGTAACAGGGGCTCCAGCCCCGAAGCCTACACATGAAAAGGGGCCACGCCTGACGCCCGAGTTCTGACCTATAAGTTATTAGGTTAATACATATAACCCTTGATAAACAGAAGTCACTTCTGTCTATCAAAGGTTATATGACAGACAGAGAAAAGGTACTTATTTTACTTATTTTACTTTTTTAACAAAAAATAACCGACTTCAAAAAGCTACTACATAGAAAATAATAATTTGGTTTCGGAAGTCGGTGGCTTTGGTTTTTGTTTGCTTTTTTTGCCACCGACTTCCGAAACCAAATTATTATTTTCTATGTAGTAGCTTTTTGAAGTCGGTTATTTTTTGTTAAAAAAGTTTTTTTACCTACTCATAAATAAAAAAAATTAAGTATGAGTAGGAACCTACCTACCTACATATATTATGTTCTTTTTAATATTTTGGTGTTATTTTATCATTAAATTAACTAGATAATTACCACGAGCTACCTACTTCATATTTCACATCATAAAATTACTTTCGACAAAAATATTAAACGCTGTGTTTGGCAAAAAAAAACACATTGACATAACAAAAGAGCGGCAAAGTCAACAACAGCCGTTAATGAAGTAGGTACCTACCGTATCCACAGACGATGGTTCTGGAAACTATCCCCCCACTGCACAGCGACACCATTCAATATTACTAGGGAGTTTTTTGTCATTACTGTGCTTATTATTATTTTGACATCCTGCTCTGCTCACCCTTTTTAACGCAGTAGGTAACGACATTTGATTAAAATAGGGATAGGTACGTACCTACCTACACGAAAAGACGAGATTTCTGGAATGTAATGTGATCACTTTATAGGTAGTAGATGTAGATAGGTAGGTACCCACAGAAATCGAATTAAGGTAGGTAATTACCTACTATTGACTATTGAGGTGGAGGTAGGTAACCTACCTTTGTTTTTCTTTTTTTTTGTAGAAATATTCAAAAAATTAAAATGAAGGGTTGTCGTTGTTTAGTTGACTCAGTGTTACCCTATGTTTTGGCGTTGATTCGTCAAGGTAGCCCGCAAAATTCAACTTTTCTTACCTACGTAGGTAGGTACGTATTTTGCAAATTGCAGTGCTGTTTTATGTTGTAGGTGGTTGTAGGTAGGTAGGATGTTCATTAAAACTCGGTCCGCGACAAGTAGATAAGTAATACCTATTACTATTTACTTAGGTAGGTACCTACTCAATAATTTTCAATACCTACGTAGAAAGGTACCTAACCTACCTACTTATTAGCTCTCCACTAGTCTCCACATTATTTTTGAGGGAAATACCTAGTCATGTAGGTAATCATGTTTTATCAATATACCTACCTAGTCATAATTATTTCCTTCAAATAAGTAGGTAGGTAGGTAGGTATACCTAATTAAACAGCGCTGCAATTTGGCAAATGAATTGCACGGGCCACATTGGAGCAATCGCCTTATCCTATTTATTAATTAGGTAGGTAGGTAGGTACCTACCTCAGATCATAGAAACAAGGGAGTTGTGCCAAGGCGCTACTAAAATTGACGCTTTGATACGGTCACATTGACCGTATATAAAATGAACACGCTGGCGACGAACCGAACACGATTGATGATATAAATACAGTGTTTTAGTTTAGTGCTAGTGTTGAGTGACGATTAACAGTGTTAGATTGAGGGTGTGTGCAATGTTTAATGCGTGGGAGATCTTTACATTCACGAGGGGCGCTTGAAATTGTGTTGAAAAATGTACTAAAAGTGGCGACAGTTGTTCCCTAGGTACTAATTTGCTATGATGGCATATCTCCTTGTTTCTATGATCTGAGGTACATACCTACCTACTTATCTCTATTATTTTCCAAAAAATAAAAATATTTGCAATTTATAGCGCAGTTTGTGACATTTGTGTCAACTTGTTAGAGCCATTATTACGTCATTATTTGCATTTATTATTACGTCATTATTAGCATCTATTATTATGCAGTCGGACTGCTAATCACTAATTGCAGTAAGGACCTCAGAATACCTGTATTCTGAGTAAGGAACATTAATTTTACTCTGGATGGAACGCCTGCGTCCTAATACCGTACTGCATTATCTAGGGTCACGGATTCTAGATACAGGTTCTGTATTAACCACCTACCCACGTCTACGAGAAAAAAAAATACCATTCGGGAACAGACTGGTAGGTTGGTAAGTAGGTATTAGGTATGGACTGGTAGGTATGTAGGTACCTAGCCTACCTACCGCCTATTTTTAGGGTTCCGTACCAAAATGGTAAAAAAGGAACCCTTATGGTGCGACTTCGTCTGTCTGTCTGTCACACCTGCTTATTTCAGCAACTACTAATGCTATCGACTTGAAATTTGGAACTGTTATAAAGAATGCTTGCCCAACTTTATTGCAAATGAAAAAAGTCAAAAATTATTTTTATTTTCATTGCAAAAGGGGCCAGAGTGGGGGTCCGAAATTTTAAAGTGGGGTTACTAGGTCAAGTGACATATCATATGAAAGGGCTTGATTGCACATGTCAAAATATATTTTCATTTTATTTTATGTTTCACAGTTTTCGACGATGAAAAATGTCTGAAAAAATACCCCCCCTTATCTCCGAAGTTTGCGGAGCGGAAAATCTGAAATAATTTGAGTTGATAGGGATTGACCCAAATATTGCACCAAAAATAAAACGATGTTCATAATTATTACAGTTTTTTCAAAATCATCAAAATTCTTTGACAAACAAACTTAGTTATGCGGTCCGGTTTTTTTCACTTTATACGTCCAAAACTGATACGGAACCCTCGGTGCGCGAGTACGACTCGCACTTGGCCGGTTTTTCTTGTCAACTGTCGAATGTGAACTTTTCTTACGGATTTTAAGTATTGTAGATTGTAGTTAGTACCTACTTACTACTTACCTAGAGATACTTAATTATTTTTTTTAGGTTTGGTTAGGTAGTACCTTACAGGTCAGTACCAGGGTGGGGCAAGCGCCCCACCCTGCCCCACCGTGGCTACGCCCATGCTCGTTGATCTAAAACTTTGAAACTGGGCTACGCTGGGCTTAGGTGGTCCACAGGAATTCAAATTCAAAAGTCATTTATTCAAAGTGGGCTAAAGCCAATTAGCACTTTTTGAACGTCAATATACCTACATTAGACAGCCCCCAAAAACAGCCCAAGACGTTTCCAATCTAAAAAACGCCCAGGATGTTTCCAATCTAAAAAAATAAATATTGTTGTAAAACCACACATTACAAGACGAAGTCATCGTTCAGCTGTTTTATGTTAGTAAACAATGCATGCTTGCGTACGACGCGCCATAATACTATCTCTTTCCGACGGGTGCGAGAACTTGCGGGAAGCCCGCCAGCACCGCGCGTCACGTCTGGAATGCTCCAATGTTATTGCCAGGTAGTAAACTCTAATCTCCCCAGAATACACCTATATGTATAAATTAATATTATTTTAAATATTTTCATAAAAAAACATTTAGAATCAGAACTATTTTTGAAAAAGATTAATTCTTAAGTATGTTTATTTATATTTTAAAAAATATTTTTTTAATAATACATACATTCTTAAGAATGTTTATTATTTATATTTATATTCTTATTTAAGTATATCTTATTTATTCAAGCCACAACACTATACATATAGGGTCCTACCCTTCATACTCGAAATATTTTAAGAGGCACATCTATACGTGGTAAAGATGCCATACAAACGAAAAAAAAAATGATCTGAGTATTTTTTTAATTTTTATAAATAAATAAAATTATTTTAAATAAATTATTTAACAAGTAAAAATACTTTTTACGACATCCATTACGCTTGTTTCTAATACTAATAGTAAAGTACGTAACAACTAGCGTAATGGATGTTGAAAATAATATTTTTTTATGTTTTTTCAATAATTTATTTAAAAAAAATATTACTCAGATTTTTTTTTTTTTCGTTTGTATGGCATCTTTACCACCTACGGATATGACCTCTTAAAATATTTCGAGTAAATATGTAGAATTTAGAAATAGGTAGGTATGTGTACATTATGCACCTATCTACATATTACTAAAAAATATAAAAATAATGTTAAAATGTAATAATGATTAAGTAACTGTTTCTACTATAAAAAAAAATTATAAAGACAGGAAAATAATTGATCATGATGATTTTACTATAAATTTTACTGAACTGTATATTTTACAAAAATACCAACAGATGTTGGTATTTAGTATTTTATGGCTAATTATAGTAATTATATATTAAGTATAATGTTCTATGAGTATGGTTTTATGAACATTATATTTCCCTAATTTAATAAATAACTTAAATAATCTCATAATATAATTGTATTGAGAAATCTTTAAGTCTAACTTCCATATTTTACATTCCTGATTTAGTGCAGAATATTTTTAACTATTTTTGTAATCTCCCCGTAGTTGGGGAAATTTTCTACAGTGACATCCCTGTTGAGATAGAAAACATGTAGCTATCTCTTTTCTACACGCGCTCTCATTGGTTGAGGCGCGCTGACCCTCTAGAATGTTCGGCCGATTCTGATTTCTGATTGGCTGCATCTAGTGACGTCTAGTAGTGTGTAGAAATCTCTCGAATCTAATTCGTTCAATATATAAGCGCCGCGCGCTCGGCGCGAAGTCAGATTTAATTCAAACGTGATACAAAGCAGACGAAGTGAGTTCGGAGCAAACCGAAGTTTACGACATTCGCAAGTTTAATCAACGTTACTTACTATAAATTATACAAGTGTGAAAAGTATTGAAAGAAGACAAAATGCCAGCTGTAGGAATAGATCTTGGTACGACATACTCGTGCGTCGGCGTGTGGCAGCACGGGAACGTGGAGATCATCGCCAACGACCAGGGCAACCGCACAACACCATCCTATGTGGCCTTCACGGACACGGAGCGTCTCATCGGAGACGCAGCCAAGAACCAGGTCGCCCTCAACCCCAGCAACACGGTGTTCGACGCCAAGCGACTCATCGGAAGGAAGTTCGACGACCCCAAGATTCAGCAAGACATGAAGCACTGGCCTTTCAAGGTGGTCAACGATTGCAGCAAACCAAAGATTCAAGTGGAGTTTAAGGGTGAAACAAAACGATTCGCGCCCGAGGAGATCAGTAGCATGGTGCTCACGAAGATGAAGGAAACAGCGGAAGCTTACCTTGGAACATCAGTACGCGACGCGGTCATCACAGTGCCAGCCTATTTCAACGACTCTCAGCGCCAGGCCACCAAGGACGCGGGAGCCATCGCCGGCCTCAACGTGCTCAGGATCATCAACGAGCCCACAGCCGCCGCGCTCGCGTACGGCCTCGACAAGAACCTCAAGGGCGAGAGGAACGTGCTCATCTTCGACCTCGGCGGCGGAACGTTCGACGTGTCCATCCTAACCATCGACGAAGGCTCCCTGTTTGAGGTGCGGGCGACGGCAGGTGACACGCATCTCGGAGGCGAGGACTTTGACAACAGACTAGTGAACCATCTCACGGACGAGTTCCAGCGCAAGTACAAGAAGGACATGCGCATGAACCCTCGCGCACTGCGCCGCCTCCGCACAGCCGCTGAGCGCGCTAAGCGCACGCTGTCGTCCAGCACTGAAGCCACCATCGAGATCGACGCGCTCTACGAGGGAATCGACTTCTACACTCGCGTGTCCCGCGCGCGCTTCGAAGAGCTGAACGCAGATCTGTTCAGAGGTACCCTCGACCCTGTGGAAAAAGCACTCAAAGACGCGAAGATGGACAAAAGTCAGATCCACGACGTCGTCCTTGTCGGAGGCTCCACCAGGATCCCGAAAGTGCAGAGCTTGCTGCAGAACTTCTTCTGCGGCAAGAAGCTCAATCTGTCCATCAACCCCGACGAGGCTGTGGCGTACGGCGCGGCTGTCCAGGCAGCTATCCTTAGCGGCGAGCAAGACTCGAAGATCCAGGATGTGTTATTGGTGGACGTGGCCCCTCTGTCCCTCGGCATTGAGACTGCCGGCGGAGTGATGACGAAGATCATCGAGCGCAACTGTAAGATCCCATGCAAGCAGTCACAGACCTTCACTACGTACTCGGACAACCAGCCGGCGGTCACCATCCAAGTGTACGAGGGCGAGCGAGCGATGACGAAGGACAACAACTTGTTGGGCACGTTCGACTTGACCGGCATCCCGCCCGCGCCGCGTGGTGTTCCTAAGATCGATGTCACGTTCGACCTAGACGCGAACGGCATTCTCAACGTGTCGGCCAAAGAAAACAGCACCGGCCGAAGCAAGAATATCGTCATTAAGAACGACAAGGGACGTCTATCACAGGCTGAGATCGACCGCATGCTTGCTGAGGCGGAGAGATACAAAGACGAGGATGAGAAGCAGAGGCAGCGAGTAGCGTCGAGGAACCAGCTTGAAGCGTACGTGTTCAGCGTGAAACAGGCGCTGGATGACGCTGGAGACAAGCTCACGGAACAGGATAAGAGCACAGCAAGAAATGCGTGCGATGACGTGCTCAAATGGCTCGATAACAACAGTTTGGCAGAGAAGGAAGAGTATGAAGACAAAATGAAGGAAGTACAGCGAGTATGCTCTCCTGTTATGAGCAAGATGCACGGTGCGGGTGGCGGTAATCCAGGAGGAATGCCTGGAGGTATGCCCGGAGGAATGCCCGGCGGTTACGGAGGATACCAGCAAAACAGCGGGCCTACCGTGGAAGAAGTAGATTAAGTCAATATGTCCAATCTCCTGAATTTTGATTGTGATATTATTTTGTAAGACTGATTTTAATTATTTATTTTGTCAGCACATGATCCTCTGTTGAATTATGTTGAAGTAAATTTAAGTTTCCCAGTATTTGATCACTAGTTTGTAAATAAATAAAAAGCTTTAACAAGATTTCCATGTTTTTATTCCATTATTATTTAGTCTATGTTCCTGTGAAACGTAAACAAACTATAATTTTATTATACAAAAGAGTCCCACTTGTGACCTTGTCTTGCCTTGTCTACTTTTAGATTATGACTCATACTCATCATAGGTACATCATCATACTCATTGCATAGTGCTTTAAATTATTTATAAATGCACCAAGATGGGAAAAGATGATGGTGCTGATTCTGTTGAACATCGCACTAAACTGATTTTATTTACACATTATCTCTCAAATATCATTGAAAAAGGACAAAATATTTAGACCTGTCAAATTAGTCTATACCCTTGTCATTTACGGGAAAATAGTCGTGACGTTTTGCGATTACGACTAAATTGGCATTAATACTATTCAAGTGGACTAATTTGACAGGATTAAAAATCTTCTATCCCTTTCTCATGAGAAAGAGACATAATGAGACTAAATTGGTTTAGTTCGTAAACAACAGAATTAGCACCAATATCGCCCATGTCACTGATGGCACATTAGTAGGTACAAATATCTTTTCCCTCAGATAGCTATAGCCCACAGATATAAATCTATTTATATCTGTGCTATAGCCAAATTGAATTAATTTGTTGCTAGGTACTTTACAAAGTTACTCGTAATTATTCTAACTAAGTAATTAATTACACAAACTTACATAATCCTTGATAGGTACTAATAGGTATATGTAGATATATTTAAAATGTAAAAACTAATTAAATGATTCACGAATGTAAGTCGTTGCTAAATAAACACTGCCAAAACCTATAATAAATTATCTCGAATGCCGTCAGCCCCTGGCTTGACACGTCAGACACCTACATCAACATATAAATTCCCTTAGAATAAACAACACTGACACACATTAAAAATATTTACGAAGCCGACTAGTCAGCTACTTGAAAATAGGAACTACATCAACAAAGTACTTTAAAGGAGATGCCCGATTTCATCAACATCCATTACGCCTTAATTATATAACCATTTTCACCAACCTATAAGAGAAATCACAACAAGAGGGTAGTCAGCAAGCCTTCTTGTGTGCCAATATTATGATAGGTACTGGTGCCGATTCTGTAGTTTGCAAATACAAACTAATTCAATCTTTGTTATTTTTACAAAAATCATCAATTACAAAGATCATCATTATCATAGTTTATCAACTATGATAAACTATGATAATGATCGACTCGCGACGAAATGATATTTTTTGATATTAGCCCGAAGCGTTGCGTTGATTGCAACTACTGATCGCTAACGCGAATACCTATGTGCAGTGGCGTAGCGTGCCTTGTCGGGGCCCCGTATAAAAATTTTTTTGGTGGCCCTTATATGGAGGTAAAGATTTTTCACAAAAGAAAAAAAATATTGTGAGAAGTAATATTTATTTATCACATAATTTACCCATTTTACAAATAAAAATCGAATTTTAAATATTCACTCTCCTTGCCTTTTTATCGGCAAACTGATTTATTAAATAATTTATGGCTGATGATGATTTTAGTTTTTCTAAAGTTTCTGCCTCTATGGACAATAGTGAGATGTCTGACAGCCGTTCTTGTCCCATCGAAGTTCTTAAGTAATTTTTTATTAGTTTTAATTTTGAAAAACTTCTTTCTGCCGTTGCGGTTGTAACTGGAAGGGTCAAGAATAAAAAGCATGCTGTGATTACCTCGGGAAAACTGGATGCAAGACTATTGAATTTTACTAGCAATAATTCAATGAGTTCTTTAATGGAATAATTTTTTTTAATTTCAGAATTTAAGCATGTTTTTAGAGCCTTTAATTGGTCACAAAGATTAAGTGAGATGTCTTTACTGTATTTAGCAGACAGTTTTCCGGAAGCGTTTAATATCTCTTCGCTTGAAGAAAATAGGAGTTTCTCCGGTTGTAATATTTCGAATATACTACTCAGGTTGCAAAGGCTCTGAAATCTTTCTTTAGTTTGAGAAATTAATATATCTAAACAGCAATAGTATACATTGACTTTGAAATAGGATTCCGGGTCGGAAATTCTCTCATCTTGTGATAACTCATCAAAAAAACGCTTCGTTATCTTTCGCCTACTGTTTTTAAAAACAGTTGTTGCTTTATAGAATTTTGTCATTTATAAAATAAAATAAATTAGAAAGTTTTTATTCTTTTTCCTTACACACTTTGGGGGCCCCCGTGGCCCGGGGGCCCCGTATAATTGATACGGCAAATACGGCGGTAGCTACGCCCCTGCCTATGTGTAATGTAACCTATGTGTAAAACGCGCAGCGAAATGCATAAGCATTTCGCTGCGCGTCGATACAGTCAGCATAAAACTAATACAATTGATATT
Source organism: Thalpophila matura (assembly GCA_948465475.1). Classification (NCBI taxonomy): domain Eukaryota; kingdom Metazoa; phylum Arthropoda; class Insecta; order Lepidoptera; family Noctuidae; genus Thalpophila; species Thalpophila matura. The sequence goes on along the minus strand of OX419201.1, from coordinate 10,509,167 downwards.
GTACGAGTTTGCTCGTACAGAAGTATAGTCCTGCCAATTAATGCTCTTGTTTATTTCCGACGTGAATCGCCATAAATCCAGTTTGACTACAGTATGAGGAATCAAAAAAGGATTTTCATAGGTTTATAAATGGTTGGCAACGCGCATACAATGTGATAGAAGTATCGGCAGGGATCTTAATCACAGATCGCGCATGTACATTTTTGGCCCAATACACAATAGACAGTTGACAATACGTAATAGAGAATAGTCCAAAAACGACGAACATCGACTGACGAACCAATCGCGTGCAGCCTCGGCGGCTCGGCGCCCCCCGTCTTCTTCATTCCGCCAAAGAGACCAAAAACCAGCTAATGCGGAGGTGACGTTTGTGATCATAATTCACGCCGCGACCTATACCTACCTACTTGGTGTTGCATTGCAAGCGTTTCATATGCTACGGTAACTGCTTACTATCAGGCGGGCCGTACGCCTGTTTCGTACCATCATGTTCGTGGTTACAATAAAAAAAAAGTATAAAAGGGAATCGAGACTAATTTGATAGTCGGTATTATTTTCTGTTCTTTACAACAAAGTTCAGGCAGTGCCACATACAAACTGTGGAAGTTTTCAGATCGATATTTATTTTGTATGCTTGAACCGGTACGACTGTTACCGCTTATTAAAGTACACCTATAGTTTTGTCTAGGAATTAGGCTGGTTTTGAGTCATGCTGACCGTCGGCGCTGACAGATCAATATGTTTGTATTACTATGAAGCGTTTCAGAGTTACGCTGACCGGTCGGCGCTGATGAGCATCAGCCAGCGCTGAGCTGTGCGCGGCCGTACGCGGTGCCGACGCGCCTCTTCAGCCATTGAGCGTTTTAATCTCACGCCTGGCAGGTCAGAGGCTCTAGACAAGTTGCTTTTCTGTTAGCGTTCACGCCAAACGATAAGCACAAAATGTATGGCAATGACATTACCTGCGGAAAAGTCACGGGACTCACAAATGTCATTTCCATACATTTTATCCGTAGCGTTTGACGCTAACGCTAACAGAAAAGTAACTTGTCTAGGGCCTCAGCGCCGACTAGCTACGCGCCGACGCGACGACGGTCGGCGCTGACGGTCAGCGTGACTGTAAAATCAGCCTTAGGACAGAAGCAGAACAAGTTCGCCACAGTCTAGTTGCTAAGGAGTACATCTATTGTTACTTTAATACAATACATACATATGTATTGTATTAAAAGGAGACCCTTCACCGTACCTATCTTAAGTTCAACGCAAGTAACTAATGAAGCTTTTGATTATTCTGTCTTAATTTATAAATACCTAACTACCTATCCAAAAATTCCAAAATAATCGAATTGTATTGGTATATAAGTGAAAACAAGCTGAGTTAAAATTCATTCGTGTCATTCTAACATCTTCTGCCTAGCCTTTTCCCAAATTATATTGGGGTCGGCATCCAGTCTAACTAGTTTTGGCTGAATATCAATATTTTACGTGGAGCGACTGCCATCTGACCTCCACAACCCAATTAATGGGTAATACCGGTATTCGAATGTTAGAACCAGCTGTCAGACTTTAGGGCTTCTGACTACCCGTAACGATTGTCAAAGATATTCCTATGACAACCGGGACCGTCTGCTTAACGTGCTCTCCGAGGCACGGAGGGGTCTCGATGTGTAAAGAACGGTCACCCATCCAAGGACTGACCGCGGCAAGCGCAGCTTAACCTCGCAGATCGATCGATCAGCGCGGTCGTCATTTAGCCACGAGCCCCTCCATTCGTGTCATTCTAACATTATTCAAATATTTAAAAAGAATACACGATTAGAAAATGTAGTAAATTTTTATAACTGATACCTAAATACTACTAACGGATACTAAATACCTAATAAAAAGTGGAAGTTGAGGGGAGATGAGCACGCGAGCGCCTGATTAAATTCTCTGAGTTATAAAAGGAGATTCGTCGTAACTTTGCTCTGCAGTCATTTATTAAAAATCCAGTTAATAATTTATTATTGTATTTATTTATTTATTGTAGCCTGTAGGCATTGTACTTATTACTTATCCATCGAAAAAATATGAGTTAGTTCATTTATGAAAACAATAAGATACCTCAGTGTAAGACCTTGCAGTGGTTCATCAGGATTTGAGAAATGTATGACTTATCTATCGCATCGGCTCGCGTCGTTGGCGCAGTGACTGAGATTGGCTGCTGCCGTCGCGCAGCAGCCAATCTCTCATCGCGGGTTCGATTCCCGCACTGCACTGGTCTGGCTGTTTGTGTATGTGACATTTGTGTTTGTAAACGCACCCACAACTAGGGAAATCCTAGTGTGGGGCAACGTTTAAAAAAATAATAGCAATAGTAAAAAAAAAATCCCGAAGTGCATGTATAAGACTGTAAAGAATTTAATAGCTAGATTGTGATATGACAATTTTAATACCTACATAGGAATAATCAAAGAGACGTCGCCCGCCGTCGGATTGCGTGGAAAACACGAATAAAAGAGACAAAGAGACCCAGGCGTAGTCGCAGCCGATTTTGGGGGGGTCATACCGCAGCTGAAGACTTTAGGGGGGGTCATACCGATTAATGCCAACGTGCTATATCGTAAATTACTGTGTTTGGCGCATTTTTGTACGATTTTGGGGGTCATGTCCCCCATGACCCCCCCCTGGGACCGCGCCTGAAGAGACGCCGCCGCTGCCGTACTCGTATGAAATGATAAAACCATCATTGATTTGTAAAAAAACCGGACAGGTGTGAGTACGACTCCCGCCCTGACGGTTCCGTATAAACTTAATTATGTATGTGAATTATTGTGGATAGTTCATCTATACTAATATTATAAAGCTGACGAGTTTGTTTGTTTGTTTGAACGCGCTAATCTCTGGAACTACCAGTCGGATTCGAAAAATTATTTTTGTATGATAGCCGGATTCACGAGAATAGGCTATACTATTCCTCATGAATGTGTCATTACCCTCCTTTGCGTCTCGCAGTCGGGTAATAACCTTATCATAAATAGAAAATAGGTATGTAGATTTTAAAATCTCTGGAAGTCCGGATTGGTAGGTATTATCTACCAATTAAATTCTGAAATGAAATGTAATTCATATGAAATTGCCTATATCAGCTGGATAAGTTATACGAGACTTATCCAGAGGTTGTGAAACCGACTGTTGGTAGTTTGCTACTGCTAGTAGTGATTAATAGTGATCACTGATTTGTGATTGTCAAGGGATTCTGAGGGGACGGCGCGTACGCAGTCCCCACTATCAAAAATTACGCGTCCGAGTTATCCACATTAGGGATAATCGCAGGGGTCAACCCAACCGCAGTGCAATGGGAAGGCCTCGCCCTGGGGGAACCGCCTTCATGATCACGGTATCCCCTACGCCAGGTAAGTATGAATTTTTAACCATATGGCGCGGGGGTCGTTCAACGGCGGAGAGTCTTTAACACCGCGATTCAGAAACATGACGAAAATGTACAACGCCATCTAGTGGCGAAATAAGGAACTCGTGACCCAGGCCTAAAATAGAATGAAGGCGATAGGAATTAGTTTTCCTCTCCTTTTCTAGTTTTGTAAATTGTAGAATTTGATGTATTGCAGTCTAAATAAAGTTGAAAATGGCACGTGCTGACATTTTGACAACATTGCATTAATAATACATTAACCATGATAATTTAAAGTAAGTAATTATTACTTTCAGATTGGTCCCATATTTCATCAACATAATAATTTAGTTTTTAAATTAAAATAACTGGAATAAATGAATTAAGTAGGTATGTCATCCAAGTAGGTAAACGAAATTGTGTGTTTTTTCACAGCAAAAACTGGTACTAGGTAGGTAGGTACACTACCTATTAACCTATGTGGGTCGGGTTAGTGGTAATGTATTCACACTATTGCTGTAATCGAGTGTGTTTATGTCACTCAAAATAGAAAAAAAAAAAAAAGTTAAAACCCACAAAACCTCAACCACAAAAAGATCATAATAATGTTGTGTGAAACAGTTTCGGAAGTCGGTGCCGAAACTTCCATAACACAACATTAAATTGTTGATAATTTTTTTCACTAAGTCCATGACAGATGGTTCTTACTTTATTCGTTTAATAAAGTTAGCATTAGAATTAGCACATGTGCAATTAGACATGGGTAATAAATCAACTCTTCACCTCTGACTGGGCATTTCAGTTCTGGCTTATGCCCGTGGGTTAGCCCGCGTTGAGGTTAGAAATTATCTCACAGGAGATCGTACTACCGGGATAAAAAGTAACTATTCTCCTCGGGAATAAATGTGTCTTTGTCTTGACCGAGCTTGAATCCCTCGCTGCACTCAGGATTCTAGTCTTAAGTGTAATTCCTCCGTTGTTGCGTGAAAGACGAACAAACCAACAAACACTTTCAGCATTGCATGGTAGAACAAAAAAGTCTTCAACAAAGATTATATAAATGGCTGATGTATTATTCATAGACATGTCACTCACATGACTACGCTAGTTCATCCCCAAAGAGCCAATAAACAAAGTATTTAGTACTCTCTTACTAAACGACCGTAGGTATAATACGCGCAGAAATCGACCGAATAAAACGGTATTAAATCGTCACTATAGACAAGGAGATTTATCTAATCTTTATCACTTAATATCACTTCGATTACCTGATAACGCAGACCTTTGTGAAACAGCTGTGTGGTGGAGTGCACGTGTAATATTACAATGAAATTGAGAATATCTGAACAACTTTGACAAGAGAAAATGGGTGAATTACAGACAGGAAAAAATGTGAAAAAAGGCTCTCCGTTTTTGAGACAGGTTAGTGAAACGTAATTTTTTAGGCCGTCTTAAAAACGTGGTTTTTAAAATCATTTTTTTTTTCTAATTAATTATTTTTTAACCTTTTAGTCCATATTATTGCATTGTCATCCAAATTACATAGGTATATCAAATTCCAGCTTTAATCCGATGCCAGCAACTCAGCAAATTTACTTGAAAATTTTTTATACATAAGCGAGATAATAGAAACGAGTTAAAATAAAATAAAGGTTGGTGAAACGAAAATAGATTCAAGAGATTCAAGATCTAGGAATAGGAACGACTTTAGGTACGACACTAAGTAGACTTAATATATGGCTCGAACAATTAAAAAATGTCATCTCGCTAATTATTAACATGCTCATATGAATATTCAATATTAAAAACTATAAAATTAAATTTTGATAGACTAGGAAAATGAACTTAAAATCTAGTCCTGAATAAATTAAAATATATGGCGGTTGTTTGACAAGGGGAGCACCATCCTTGTTTGCTAACAAACATATCGGTGTAGTGCCTGCAGTCAAAAACGGCATAAGTCGAGTTTCGTCCTTTTTAGGGTTTTTTTTTATTGTACCATTGTAATATTTCCCCATGATATTTCTACTATTCAGTGAATTTCCTTTAACAAAAAACATTTAACCTTTGAAACTATTAATACAACCTATAGTAATATTATGTCACATTTTTGAGGTTCCTCATTACCTGTTGTCTTTGCTAATCAAACTAATTAGTCTTATCATCAGACGTTATGATTTTCAATGGCACAGCTGTTTTAAATGGATGTATTATGGTATTTTTTTAAGCAACTTAGAATAATAATGGAGATTGGTATTAATGCTGTGGACATAGTTCAGTAAGGGTCAGTTTTAGTCTCTGGATAGGTAATATATACCTGATAAATTAACCGGAATTCGTCAGTAATGGTCAAATTCCGATATCAAAATTATGTATTACTAGCTTCCGCCCGCGGCTTCGCCCGCGTTTTTTTTTGCGATAAAAAGTAGCCTATGTAATTGTTATTCTGATGTATAAGCTATATTACTGTAAAGTTTCATCAAAATCCGTTCAGTAGTTTTTGCGTGAAAGAGTAACAAACATCCATACATCCATCTATCTATCCATACATCCTCACAAACTTTCACGTTTATAATATTATATAAGTGTGGAAACTTTTTAGTTGAAACAGCATTTCAAATTGATATTCGAACATGTGTTTTATGATAATGACTTGTGTCATTCACTTGAATAAAAGTCTTCTCTGTGCAAACAACTTTTTTACTTCTATATCCTAGTTATCTAGTATATTTCATCAATAGGTCATGGCCCCAGTCACTAAATTTGCCATCAAGAATCTCTGCGGCCTAGATGACTACTCTACGTGGAAATTCGCTATAAAAATGATTCTCATACGAGAAAAGTTGTTCACGTATACGTCTACGTACCCGGATTCCAAAGACTCCACCGCCATCGAGAAGGACCAAGATGCACTAGCTTTGATTTGTCTACATGTGGAACCTACACTTTATGCGTATGTACAAGATTCAAATTATGCTAAGGATGCTTGGGATAGCTTAGCGAAAGCGTTTGAGGACAAAGGCGTAAATCGCAGAATCACCCTCATGAACGCGTTGTTGGATGAGAAGCTAGAGAGACACTCGTCGATGCATGAATATGTTGCTGTAGTTATGTCTCTTTCTCAAAAGTTGAAGGATATTGCCACCGGATTTGACGATGATCTTGTAGCTGTCGTGTTGCTGAGAGGACTACCTGAAGAGTACAGGCCTATGCGAATGGCGCTGGAACACTCTGGGATGAAGTTGACTTCAGAGAACGTACGGCAGAAGTTACTACAGGAGGATTCACGTCAAGGTTGTAGTACATTGTCTTCAGCGGAATCGGCATTGGCTGTGCGTAAGAGTAAGAAGTGGAATGGGAACAAAGATATTAATATGACCAAAATTAAATGCTTTAAATGTGGAAAGAGTGGACATAAGAAGCCGGACTGTCCTGAAGGAAGGAAAGCGGGTTCAATCTCCAAACTAAGTGACGTCGCGATCGTGAGCCTGTCTTCATTCAGCGCCGGGGACTCCTTCAATCCGACGGAGTGGTACATTGACAGCGGAGCATCTTCACATATGTCTTTCCAGAAACATTGGTTTAAAGATTTGGTTATGAATATTGGTATGAGTAACGTGACTTGTGCGAATAATGATAAGATTGAATGCAAGGGTAAGGGTGATATCATAGTGAGTTTGAAAGGACGAATGCTTGCTGTGAGAGATGTCGCGTATGTACCTGGTTTGCATGTTAATCTGTTATCAGTGTCTAAATTAGTAGAGAAAGGATGGAAGGTAAGTTTTGACAGAGATGGGTGCAAGCTAATTCACCATTTGGTTCCAGGCCATTTCAAGGGAAAGCTTCTGGCTACCGCAAGTGAAGTCTCAGGGATCTACAAGCTTGAAGGTTGTCAGGCGGTTGTAGATGGGACTGCGTTGGCGTCAGTGAAAGCAGGTAATCCTTTGATGTTGTGGCACCGGCGGCTTGGACACGTAAATGAGCGAGATTTACGTAAGCTCCTGGGTATGGATTTTGGTAAAAGCGTAATGGAACCTTGTGTCGCCTGTATTAAGGGGAAGGCACATCGTTTACCTTTTCCAGTTGGTGAGGCTGAGAGGGCAGTCGAGAGACTGCAATTGGTTCACGCAGATATCTGTGGTCCAATGTCTGAACCCACGTACGGTGGATCTCGGTATATGCTAGTTATTTTAGATGATTTTACACGTAAATCTTTTGTATTTTTTCTTAAATCAAAAGATCAGGTTTTCGGTCATTTTAAAGTTTTTCTAGCTAGTGTAGAGGTTGAAACCGGGTTGAAGGTAAAGTGCATACGCACGGACAATGGAACAGAATTTGTGAACAGGAAGTTTGATGGGTTTCTACAGCAAAAGGGTATAAAACATCAATTAACTGTTCCCTACACTCCGGAGCAGAATGGCGTAGTGGAGCGAGCAAATCGCACTATTGTGGAGATGGCTCGTGCTATGTTGGCGGAAAAGGGTCTGAGTGCGAGACTGTGGGGAGAGGCATGTAATACGGCTGTTTATATCAAGAACAGGCTGCCTCACAGTGGCAATAATGGTAAGATTCCTGAGGAGTTGTGGACAGGGAAGGCTCAGTCATTTGATCATTTCAGAGTTTTTGGAACGAAAGCGTTTGTGCACGTGCCCAAGGAAACTCGGAAGAAATGGAGCCCTAAAGCGGTAGAACATGTCTTTGTTGGTTACTGTGAAGAAACCAAGGGATATCGTTTCATTAATCCCAGTAATCCTCGCGTCATTGTTAGAGGAAGGGATGTAGTTTTCTTGGAGGACTCTACAGCAGTCGTTTCAGAGGATCCTAGTCAGCTCGTAGGTAGCGGTGACAAAGGTGCTGAAGTAATCTGGGAACTTGCAAAGGTACAAGGCCAGTCAGGTTCGTCACCTGATAGTGCAGAAGCTACTGAAGGGCCAAGTTCCATAGATGGGGCTGAAGTATATGAAGACGCGGAGATGGAGTTGGGAGAAACGGGTGATAGCGGAGCAGAAAATGTCGTGGTGGAAAATGTTGAAACTGAAGATTCTATTAACAGAGAAGAGTCAAACGAAGGTGAATGTCGTTATCCTCTACGTAGTAGAATCCAAAAAGGAAACCTTCATGGACTTGCATGCTATACAGATGACCAGGAGCCTTTGACAGTTAAGGAAGCCTTAAGTCGGGTAGATAAGGATAACTGGAAGGAAGCCATGAAAAAAGAGATGGATTCGATGTACGAGAATAAGGTCTGGAAGCTCGTCAGAAAGCCACCTGAAGCTAAAGTCGTGGGAAACAAGTGGATCTTCAAGTACAAGTTTGATGCAGATGGTAATAAGACCTACAAAGCTCGACTTGTGGCGAAGGGTTTCACTCAGTCCTACGGGGTTGACTACTTCGAAACTTATTCACCGGTCGTGAGAAGATCGACAGTTAGATTGCTGCTATCGTTGGCTGTTGAAAAGGATTTGTTCATCAGTCACTTCGATGTGAACACCGCCTTTCTGAACGGTGATTTACATGAAAGAGTTTATATGCGACAGCCGGAGGGTTGCATAGATGAAAACTCGAAAGAAAAAGTTTGCTTACTAGAAAAAGCGATATACGGCCTCAAACAAGCTTCACGGTCTTGGAATGAAAAAGTAAACGAAGTGTTATTGTCTTTGAACTTCAAGCGCTGTGACTTTGATAGCTGTCTTTACAAAAATAATAATTTTTATATCGCTCTGTACGTTGACGATTTTTTATTGTTTTACAAAGACAAACAGCAGAAGGAAGTTTTATTAGACAATCTTTGTAAACAGTTCAAGATAAAGGATTTAGGGGAAGCGAGACAAGTTTTAGGTATGCTTTTGTCTAAGACTGATACTGGTATATATTTGAATCAAGAGAGGCTTATTTCGAAGATCTTGAATGAATATGGTATGTCTGACTGCAAACCAGTAAAAACTCCGACGGAAATGGATTTCCATAAAGCCTTGGCGGAAGGGGAAGGAGGTAAGTTCTTATCCTGCCAAGACTCTCGTAGTTATCAGGCGCTCATAGGGTTGCTGAACTATTTGGCCTGTAACACACGCCCGGATATTGCGGCAGCGGTAAATTTTTTGGCACAGTACAACTCATGTTGTGAGGAACGTCATTGGAAAGCTGCTAAACATATCTTGAGATACCTTCAGGGTACAAGGGATCTATGTTTGATATTTCCCAAGTCGCCGGTGCAGGACATCACGGGATTTGTAGATGCTGACTGGGGAGGGAACATCAAAGATAGGAAATCGTATTCTGGATTTATTTTTAGATGCGGAAACTCGTTGATTAACTGGGAATGCCGGAAACAAGCTTGTGTGGCACTTTCGTCAACGGAAGCCGAGTATATTGCACTTTCGGAGGCAACCAAGGAGGCAGTTCACTTGCGGCAGTTGAATGCATTTATAAGAGGTGAATATCTTGGGGCTATTTGCATTTTCGTAGATAATCAGAGTGCTATTAAACTTGCGTACAATCCTGTAGCGCATAGAAGGACGAAGCATATAGACATAAGGGCGCACTATGTCAGAGATTGTATTGCTAAGAATGTTGTACGTCTGGACTATGTGTGTACGGAAGATAACCCAGCAGATGTGCTGACAAAACCATTAGGTCGTGTGGCATTTAATAAATGTGTGCGCGATCTGAATCTGAGTGTGTCTGGTGTGGTGTGATGTGAGGATATCTGATGATGGATGTTGTTTGAGGGGAAGTGTGGAAACTTTTTAGTTGAAACAGCATTTCAAATTGATATTCGAACATGTGTTTTATGATAATGACTTGTGTCATTCACTTGAATAAAAGTCTTCTCTGTGCAAACAACTTTTTTACTTCTATATCCTAGTTATCTAGTATATTTCATCAATAATAAGTAGGATAGGATAGAATAATTATGAAGGAACCTACCTATTTAAAATTTTGTATAGGTACCTACCTAGTTGTACAATATACAGCCCGTTTGTAAATTAATTAATTTGTCGCTTTGTCGATATTAAGATACGATTGAAGATAGTAAAAGATGACGATACAATTAAATGTAGAAATAATATTATCGATAGGTAGTTTTTAGAAATAATTGAGGGAAATCTCCCTAACCTACCTACCTACCAACAAAAACCAACTTTTTAGAGTTAAAGCTTATTTGAATTGAATATCGATCTCGATATTTCATAACTAATTCAAAGTTTGTAATTTTTCATCGATTGTCTTTGAATTTCATGTTAAATGCCTGAAACAGCACAGATAAAAATAAACCTTTTTTAAATGTGATAATGCCCACTACACATTTAATAAGTGGTGTCAATGAGTGACAAATGACTGAGTAGGTAGGTACCTACTCTATTGTTTTCCACAGTTATTTGCACAAAAAGGTAAACTTTTAACAGCTAAACTAATGAAGATTGATCGCTCAATAGTTCTAGTGACAATGTCAATATTTGTGCGGTACCTACTTGTAACTATTGTTTTCTTTTCCCCTATAAAATTGATTTTATAGGGGAAAATTCTGTTGACTGATGATATATTAGATACATAGGGACAACGTAAACGTCAAATTATTTCCATCAATTGTCTCTTTTTTGCAAGATTTTAGCATAATTTTGTCAATGATATAATGTTTAATGGTGTTTTCTTATATGATGTGCGAATCAATGTTGCTATATGGCTTTGTTGGAAAAGTATACAAATGAATGTAAAAAATATGTAAGTAGGTATGCCTATATGTAGGTAAACATATAAAAATATACTAAGTAGGTAGGTAATTCTGTTTCATAAAACGACGTGTTGCTATCCTAAACTTCCTTGTCACATAAGCCCTATCTGTCGGGCTCTAGCTACTAGATTACCTCACAGGATAAAAGTCGTAACCTGTGTCCAAAGTCCATGGACAAAGGGTGTTGCTATCTCACTTACCTTGTCACATAGGCCCTATCTGCCGGGCTCTACTAGATTAGCTCGCAGGATAAAAGTCTCAACCTGGGTCCAAAGTCCATGGACACAAGGTGTGGCTATCCCAAACTTACTTTGTCACATAAGCCATATCTACCGGGCTCTACTAGATTAGCTCACAGGATAAAGGTCGTAACCTGTGTCCAAAGTCCATGGACACAAGGTGTGGCTATCTCAAACTTACTTTGTCACATAGGCCCTATCTGACGGGCTCTACTAGATTACCTCACAGGATAAAGGTCGTAACCTGTGTCCAAAGTCCATGGACACAGGGTGTGGCTATCCCAAACTTACCTTGTCACAAAAGCCCTATCTGCCGGGCTCTACTAGATTAGCTCGCAGGATAAAATTCGTAACATGGCTTTACAGTAGATACGAAAAAATGTGCTTATTTCATTCACCAATATCGTAAATCAAAATTAATAGATAGTCAGATAAGATCGTATCATGTATGTAGAGTAGATACTGCGTGTTATCATTATTCCTAACTTCCCAAGGCACCGATTAGTGCGTAATTTACTAGATTTATCAAAGCTGACGATCGGATAATTGATATTTTGCATATATTACATAATCGGTAGCCTCGTCAGGTAAAATTATCATTACCTACATAAATGTAGGGATTGCTCTAAATAGAAACAAGGAGATATGCCATCATAGGCCATAGCAAATGTGTGTGTATGTGTAAGTGGGATGTACCTATATCTTGTAAACCACCACGGGGGCCGGCTTAAAATAATACGCATCATGTGCGTTTTATTTTACAAATATTAGGCTACCAATTCTTACCATTATCTAATCAAATAAGTACCTAATTATAATATTAAACACCTAAGAAATAATTCACACTTAGTATAATCTAACAATGTATTAAAATAGGTAATAACTACCTACCTACCTAATCTTTTAAATCTATTATCTTATCGTATATAACTATGCACTTGTAATCAAACAGCACTTCACCTCTGTAAAGTCGGTTAAGGTTCTTATATTGATCAGTGGATAAAGAAATGTCAATTTATCATAAAAAGTAGGTAGGTAGCTACCCACTTGATTAATACTTCAATAAATGACTTGGAGTTCATTTACATTAGTTTATCAAATATCTAGGCATGTAAGTAAGTATGTAATTATTTATTATAAATTATATACTTACCTACTGAAGTGTTTAACTACAGTAATAGTAAGTAAAGTAAGTTTGTATACCTATCAGTGGCGAAGGGTTCCTACAATACGATTCCTACCGGCTTCCCTTTGAAAAATAGCACAGGCAGTATTGTCTACTTTTATTAATTAGCTTTTTGTGGCCAGATAAGCATTTGTAGCTCGGGTTACCTCTTACAAAAACTGACCCTTCGCCACTGATACCTATATGAGGTAATCTCCGGAACTATAGGTCCGATCCTTAACAGTCTTTCACTAATAGGAAGCTACATTATGATTGCTATAGCTACATTTTATCTCGAAAAGGGCATACCTAGCTAAACGCAAAAAAAACCGGACAAGTCACACACCTAGATCTAAAGAGAGCTGACTCAAATAATTATAATTTTTGGGTTAGCTATCTTTAGATCTAGGTGTGTGCTAGTAGGTCTCGCGCCGTATGTACAAACTTAATTTAATTATGTAGATAGGCATGTAGATTATATTTATGTATTATACAGATATTAAATAAATAAAAAAAAAAATATATATATATAAATAAAAGAAATATCTATGAACAAGGTGCCGCTATTATAACATACCTACTTCTTCTAGTGGCGCCATCTATGAGCAGATGCCTCCACCCGTTAAGAGTCTTGCCTCGAACAGACGAACAACAAAGTGATCCTATAAGATTTCCGTTTATCCTTTTGAGGTACGGAACCTTAAAATCGCTAAACGCGCAAGGCTACCAAAAAAAAAAAACAATTTCTTAAATTCCTTTTATAATTTTTATTTTTCCAGGCATTCGTAACAGCGAGCGTGTCAACGAACATCATAGCCCATGGCTGCGTCATCGGCTTCTCAGCGATCCTGATTCCCAGCCTCCGCCTCCCAGAGTCTCATATACACGCCACGCCCAGCGAGGAGTCATGGATAGGTAAGAATTGATACTTTCCGCTTGTAGAGGTAATTTTCCCCCTCACTAATTAACGATGATTAAATTAAACAGCTCTTATGTCAATTGTCATCTCTATTCATTGTCATAGAAATGACAAGGATAGTTGTATATTTAATCAGTGGTTAAAGTTAAGAGAGGCGTCTCTCCGTCTCATGGATACCACTGCGCAAAATTTCAGCTTTGTAGGTCCAAGCGTTTGGGCTGGACCGTGGACGTGGAAAAGTGAATGAGTGAGACAGGACTTTTTTTATCATAAATATGTATTGATAAAGCAATTTTATAATTCCAGCATCAATCGTCGGCTTCGCGTTGATCACGGGCAACATCATCATCACACCCCTCATGGACATCCTTGGAAGGAAGAAATCACATGTACTGACCATCATACCCGTCCTGTTCGGCTGGTTCCTCCTCCTCTTGGTGAAAAACGTCTCCGGAATCATCGCAGCCAGGTTCATGCAAGGCATTGCTATGGGCATGCTGGGTCCACTTGGGTCCATAATCATAGGTGAAATGACGGACCCTGTAAACAGAGGAGCGTTTCTAACATGCGTGTCTTTATCGTTAACAATAGGAGTGCTGTTCTGCCATTCTTTGGGCACATACTTCAGTTGGGAACAGAGCGCATTAATATGTTCCTTCATCACTTTCACGAGTCTCCTCCTCATCATCTATAACCCTGAGTCTCCACCGTGGCTGATCTCAAAAGGAAGGACAGACGAAGCGAGAGAAGTCTTCATCTGGCTTCGAGGAGACGATGATCCTCAAATGAATGAACTGGAAAAAATGATAGCAGCCCAAAGAATGGCAAGAAAATCCAGCGTTATAGACCAGAAACTGTCATTTGGTGCAAAGACGAGACGCTTCTTCAGATATTTGAGGTTGACTATCAAGAAGCCGGAGTTTTACAAACCTATTACCATAATGGTGTTCCTCTATGTGATGTTCCAGTTCGCTGGTATCAATGTCATCAGCTCCTATGCTACTGATATTATTAGCCAGGTGGTAGGCCCTGAAGCGAATGCTAAAGTCATCATGGTGGCTTTGGATGTCGAAAGGCTTATTTGCAACATCCTTGCAGTCTACCTGATGAAGACCATGAAAAGGCGGACCTTGCTGTTCAGCACAGGAATAATATGCATCCTCTCCTACATTGGAAAAGGACTTTATGTTTACGCCAAGCAAAATGACAAGCTGCCGTTTGAAAGCCAGTGGTTGCCAATAGCTTTGATAGGGATTTATATGTTCTCGTTAACCGTTGGTATTTCTTCGATTCCATTCGCGGTTTCTGGGGAGATTTTCCCGTTAGAATACCGTGGTTTGGGCAGTGGTATCAGTATCCTAGCTTTGTCATTGAATTTCTTTGTAGCTCTAAAGTGTTTCCCGGTGTTAACGAACGCTATTGGTCTTTCGTGTACGTATTACTTGTATGCTGGTGTGGTTACGCTGTGTATGTCGGTCGTCTGGCTGATGTTGCCAGAAACGAAGGACAGAACCCTCCAGGAGATCGAAGACAGCTTCCGAGGGCTGACTCCTGCAGACACAAAGAGTATGGAGCCCTTAAATAAAGCTAATGGAGAATTGATGATGCGCAGAGTCAGTTCTGTAATTATGTATTAAGTGTGTATTGTGGGGTTTTATAGGATCAAATTGCAGTACCTACATCTGTACTTTTATTCATTGCTGTTTGTCAACATGAATTTTAATCGGCTGTAATCTTAATTATTAAGTTAAATGTAACTAATTATACGTAATTTATGAATTGTTTAATTCAATCTCAGATATGTAAATAAAACTATTTTTATTTGAGATCTGTTTATTTTTTTCTTATCTACATAATTAACATGTTTTAACACTTTCAGTGCCCTAGAAATAATCAATTTTTAATAAACTCATGGGGTTCACATGTTGATTAAACCTATTATTGGTTTTTAGTTTTGAGTCAGCCAGTCAGGCACAGATATTTCGGAAGGCACACGCACATTACAATCGCGACCATCTGCAGCAAACTGATACCCATTCACATGAAATCGTAGCGCCGAAGCACTGAACTTGTTAAATAAAGCCAATTCCCCTCCAACTGCGCCGAAGTAGTAAAGCACATCCTGTGGTCTCCCGTCCCTCTTCATCCACATTCCACTTTCTTGAGCTCCAACATTTTCGCCCCTTCCCGTAGCTCGACCTGTCCGATATCACCTTTAATCCCTCTGAAATGACACTCTATCTCATATAGTGTCTTTCCCTTAGTTTCTGGCAGCAAAAAGTATAAGAAAACCCCACAGATAATAATAGAAACTGCGTAAACACAGAAGGTGCCGCTAACACCGATCTGCGCGAAAGACAATGGCGCCGTCTTGACTACAACGAAGAACATAATAGAAAGGAACATACCAGAAATTCCACCTCCCAAGCTCCTGTATTCTAGAGGAAAGACCTCTCCAGCGATCGCCCAGGGAATTGGTAGGATGCCTAAAGTTTTTCCGAAAATGTACACTAAAGTGGGTATAACAGGGGTCCATTTGTATTCATCAGGAATGCAACCATAATCTCTTAGGTAGAGGAGTAGAGCTGTGAGGAGCAGAGATACTACGCTGATGATAATTCCAAGGAAAAGAACGGTTCGTCTGTTGAATTTGTTGACCACGAAACAGGAGAGGACGGCCGTGGCGAACCTGACCACATCCACCATCAACATGCTGACATTCGAGTCAATGGTTCCAGCACTGACTTCCTCCATCAACGGGACAGTGTAGGAGGGCACTACTGTCATCCCAGATATTTGGAAGAGCACAAACATGAACATCATGATCACTGTTGGCTTATAGAACTCTGGTTTCCTGACTATCTTTCTGTAAGCCTGCCATCTGGATCCTCGTCTTGTTCCTGTAGTTTTCTTCTGGCTGTTGAGGAGGATCTCTAATTCCTTCTCAGAGATAGGGTCGTTTCCCCTGAACCAGTGGAAAGACTTCCTGCATTGTTCTGTCAATCCTCTCGAGGCTAGGTATGGTGGAGTTTCTGGTGACAAAGTGATCAGGATCAGGGATAGGATGTATACGCTGCCACAAGCTAAGCCAGCAGATCTCCAGTACAACAAGGTTCCGAAGAGATGTGCGATCAACATGCCCGTTGCGAATGAAAAGGCAATGGTGGCGAGGAAAGCCCCCCGATACTTGGGAGCCGAGTACTCGGCTATGGAGACTGGGGCAGCCGCTGCTTGGATGCCCATACCGAAACCCTGGAATTATAAAATTATGCGGTAGTTGTGATAGTGTCTGATGAAGAAAATTGTTTGCCAAATAGATAAGGTTTTTGGTTCCTGGCCAAACTACGGCCATTTAACAATCTAGGGCTAAGTTTATTAAATTATAACTTAGTCCTTATTAATCGCCTTTTTACGATGGCTATAGAAAAAACTTGAGCATCTAGCTTAGATCAGTTCTCACCAAAGGTTATCACAAAAATAAACTTAGAAATATCATCGTTTGTGGAACTGCATCATTCGTCATTGATGCTTTAGTAAGAATACAACGGTCAACATCATCATTTAACCTTGATATAGTAACAAATAAATCAATGTTGTAGTATAAACTAGAATCTATAAAATGTACGTCGATCGTTATCAAAAATAGATCATTGCAGAACAACATGTGATTGCAATACATTATAAATCTGGGTCAATTTGTTACTCATTTAAATAAACTTAAATAGGTATATTGGTAGCAATTGGTTTTATTGGTACGTTAAACATTGTACGTAAAGCATCCACTCATCTGCCATACCGTTCCGTTTCTTCATGACTGTAAGTATGTAATTTGCTGTGACTGAAAGAACCTAAATCATGTATGGGAGAAATTGCCATGTAAAAATTTGCAAAGTTGTCTTCCTCACCAGTAAAGATCTGCTGATGAGCAACGCGGCCGGTCCTTTCGCTGACACCAGCAGCGCCCACCCCCCGAGCGTTGGCAACGTGCTGAGCTGGTTAGTCAGCTTGCGGCCTAACTTCTGCAGGCTGAAGGGGGCCACCACGATGCCGGAGATGAGAGCCAGGCCGAGAATTGAGGCTGGAATTAGGAGAAATCAGTTTTTTAGTAAGTAAAGTTCGCAAAAGAAGTGCATAATTTTTAACCGACTTCAAAAAGGAGGATATAGTAATTATGGTCATAATTATAATAATAAACTATTTATGTAATTAAACTGGACGTCAGAATTACTTACATTAAAGGAAAAAAAAATACAAAATGGCACCGGTTTGATCTCAAATTCATTCAACATATTCAAGGTTATCTAGTCATAATAACTACTTAATTAGTAGGAATACAATTATGTGAATATTATAATAATATCACTAGAACTATAAAACTTAATTTTATAGGTACGTCATTCATTTGGATCATATATCTATTCTACTTATTGTTATTTAATACAAGTTTGTTAGGCTTTGCTTCATTAAATTGTAACTGCAGTATTAATACGGTACCAGTGGCGAAGGGTACATTTTTGTAAGTGGTAATTTAAGCCGAGGTAATTTAACCTTTGACAAGCGTGGCGCATGCAGTCCAGAAATTCTAAAATTGGCTTCTTCTAAAGATTTGTTTACTTCTAATTTTAAGAAATATTTAAGCTGGCTCCATGATATTTGCATCAGATTTTTTATTCCGCTAGTGTAGGGTGACTAGTAGGTACTACGAAGAGGTCAAGCTGTATCTCTGGTTCATCCCATCAGAGTTAGATGAAAATTTAATCTACGAGTGAGGCCGCGGGTTACTTTTAGCTTTTATTTTCGCCAACGCAAGATAATTTAACATAGTATAAATTCTCTCACGTATAGATACCTACTTTAATTTGCATATGAGATCTATGCTTTATTATTACTAAGAACAAGGCCAGTTCATAGGAATCTGACATGAATTGCAGGAAACGCTGCGTCTGTCTATCTCTCTGAACACAATAAACTCAAAAACTACTGAACGGATTTTCAATTTTTCATACGGTTTTCACCAATGGACGGAGTGATTCATGAGGAACGTTATTGTATAGGTACTTAATAATTATAGTTTGTGAATATGTTATTTGAAGTCGAGCTGTCACAATTTTTATCAAAGAAGTCGGAAAAAAAATAGGGTTCGAAAGTACTGTTTGCGCGTACGCTGCCTAAGCCGATAATTATGTGAAATTGTGAAAACAATCTACGACAAAATTGTTGGCCTTAAGCAGTTTCAAATGTCATTGCACTCCATTTTGTTCGATTTCAATTCTTTGTTACAGTTTGACTTATCATGCAGTCCCGCTTGATTTGATCTGACCTCAAACTTGACCGACTTACTCGAGATCGATAGGTTGAATATGATCTAACCTATGGCACTGTTCACTTAAACCTACTTCTAAGCATAAGTAGATAAGGTGCATTATCCATCCATATAAAATAACATGTCTTGACACTCTTGACTGTGACTGACGTTTATACAGGGTATCTGGTTAGACTTATCGAAGAGGGCCGTCGTTTGACGTTCAATAAGCACTAAACCAAAATCCATTTTAAAGGACCTACGCATCTAGATTGGCACTATCTACCAGTTAAAAAATTAAAAAAATGTATAGAATTAGTATGAAAACGTGCGTCAAATAAGTTAAACGGTACTTGCCCAAAGACGGTAGACCAACCGTTAGACTATTTTAATTAATAAAACTTCAAAATCTAGTCAGTACATACCTACCTACACAAATAAACCTTAGATTATAGAAAAATAGTCTCTTTTAAAAAGAGACTCTTTTTCTATAATCTAAGAAATAAACTCATTCACAAGATGTATCATTTTAAAAAATCTACTAAGAAATTCTATGACCCATTCCACAGATAATAACTGTAATTTTACTGGTAATGTACCTAATTCACAGAGACTCATTATTCACACTTACATGAGTTGCATTAGGTAATACCTACTTTACCATGTGCAATGATATTATAGGTACATTTATGCACGTGTACACAAAATCGTGATGCCTTGTTACCACAGTGATGCTACAAGCTACAATGTGTATAATAGTTTGATCACGTTGTGTATAGACAATTTTGTAGCTCAATTGTAGATTATAGTTAATACTAGACTTTTGCCCGCGACTCCGTCCGCGTGGACTACAATGAACCGACCAGTTTAAATGACCTCCGTAGTGTAGGGTGGCTAGTACTACCAAGAGGTCAAGCTGTATCTCTGGTTGTTTTCAGCGGAATCAGATAAAACGTGGCTTAGATTTTAAGTTGGACCCTAAGCTATCGAACTGTGAAAACCACATCAAAATCCGTTCAGTACTTTTTGCGTGATGCGCGCACAAACAGACAAACAGACAAACAGATAAACAGACAAACAAACAGACAGACAAAAATGCAAAAAAAAATATTTTTGGGTATGGTTACGTCCCAGTATAAAAATGCCGTGTCTGTACATTGAAGATATTCCAGGAAAAACAGTCGGGATAGGGTCCCGACTGTTTTTTCTGGAATATCTTCAATGTACAGACACGGCATTTTTACAATTTTATAATACTATAGAAGTATCTAATCATTTTCAACTAGGTACTGACTGCAAAATTAATTTAGTCACTTAGCGGTTGCATTACTTGTGTGAGGACCAGCCAGAGGCTCATTTAAACTGTTCATAGTGTACATAAAGTAGTTTAGGTTTTATATCATTTTTGTCTATATTATATTTTATAACTTTTCTCTTCTATGTCACACTGACAATAAAATTAATTCTCTTGTTCTCTTTTATGTCAACCGTAGTTTTATTACTTGGAGTCAGAATTATATAATATTTCCTATCGCTGCTACATTTGGTGACCCCGACGTGATACACCATGTCGAGTTGGTCCACTTCCACTATCTCATGAATACCGATATTGCGTCACCATAATAGACAGATTCACGAAATGGCCTGAAGCTGTACCAGTTCGCGAAATAACAGCAGAGATCATCGCAAAGGCCTTGTATGAAAACTGGATTGCAAGATTCGGCTGCCCATTGCGAATATCCACGGATCAAGCAGGCAGTTTGAGTCATTATTGTTTAACGCACTCATGAAAAAGTTCGGCATCACAAGAATTCGAACAACTGCATATCACCCCCAGTCGAACGGACAAATTGAACGCTGGCATCGTATCCTAAAGGCTGCACTAATGGCCAGAGGGGCAACTACCAACTTGAGTGACGAACTTCACACAGTACTTCTAGGACTCCGAACAGCGCTCCGTGAAGACAACAATTTAAGTCCAGCTCTGATGACGTACGGATCGACACTGCGCATGCCATCTGATTTTGTCGCACTGACTTCAACATCAAACAATATCTCGGACCATGAGTTTGTACGTCACCTCACCCAAGCGATGACGTCACTAGCACCAACACGACGTGAGGCTAGAACCACAGCTCGACCTTTCGTCTTCAAGGACCTATCTACCTGCACGCACGTCTTCGTGAGGACCGTATCCAATACTGGAAAGATTTGAAACATTTTTCCAAATTCGATTTCCGCATCGAGACTCAGTGGTATCGGTGGAAAGGCTTAAGCCAGCATACACCTGTTGCGAACCGCAAGATACATCAGTTGATGTAATCCGGTCGAGCAGACCAAGCATGACGACGGCAAGTCCGAACAACGCGAATCCGGTACTCCCTCACCAGCCATATATAACCAGAAGCGGCAGAACTAGCAAGCCAAAGGTACGCTTCGCTTAGGGGGGAGTACTGTGAGGACCAGCCAGAGGCTCATTTAAACTGTTCATAGTGTACATAAAGTAGTTTAGGTTTTATATCATTTTTGTCTATATTATATTTTATAACTTTTTCTCTTCTATGTCACACTCACAATAAAATTAATTCTCTTGTTCTCTTTTACGTCAACCGTAGTTTTATTACTTGGAGTCAGAGTTATATAATATTTCCTATCGCTGCTACACTTGCATGGCATCACGTTAGAGTTAGGGCACAGCACCACAGCCAAGAAAGGTAGGGTACAATACAACGGGATATCTCGCCTAAACCTGGAGAATCCAGACTGGGGAAGATACAGTTTGTTCGTTTATGGAGGTACCTCCACCTTACAGTATACCACAGCCAAATAACGGTACTTTAACTGCTTACCATCAGGCAGATCGTATGCATGTTTGCCACTATCGTGCTATAAAAAAAACAAGTCCTCTAGAGATTAGGGTGAAAAATGAATTGATTACAGATGGGACAAACTTTGTATCGATATTTAGGTACCTGCTTTTCCCTACTTTGCTTTTAAGTAAATGCTTAGCCTAACCAAGACAGACAAGTTTTATGTTGAAAAACATTTTCATAACAAGCTTTTAGAATGTCCACTTTCCAGTTCCATCATGAGACATTGGACATCATATAAGTCTATAGTAGTACCTGTCAGGACAAATACAAAGAGCCCAAACACGACGGAGTTATGTTAAGAAATTTAGGAGTTCCTATAGCCACCTCCCGACTCCATCATGAAACCACCTCCTTCATTGTTAACGAAGTTACATAGGTATGTATTCCAAATTTCCGCTCAATCGGTTGGGAGGAACTGATCTAAAATTCGGTTGCAAGCAAAGCAAAGCAAGTACAGAATAGAAATACTTCATCATACCTATCCACGACTCGTGCTCCGGAGTCAGGCGGAGCGCGGACCCTGGCTCCCTGAGCTGCTGCAGTAGCACTCCTGGGAAGGCGATGTTGGCGCCCGTGCCGATCATGTACATCACCACCCCGCTCACTGCCAGCAGCTGTAAGGTTAACACTGTTATTTAGGGCTGGTTTTGCAGTTGACACTAGAATATTATTAAGCTGAAGAGTTTGTTTATTTATTTGTTTGTTTGAACGCGCTAAACTCTAGAATTACCAGTCAAATTAGATTTTTTTTTTGTATATGATAGCCAGATTCATGAGGAATAGTATAGGTCATTTATCATCACGTTACGACCCTTAGGAGCCGAGCAGCAGCGGGTGAAACCGCGGGGCACATAAACACCTAAATGGCACAAACCTGTCTCAAGAACGGAGATACTCTCTGGTAGCCCCCTTCCGTCATGATGCAGGAGTTGTTTTACTCTTCTTCAGGACAGTCCAAGGTTCTCTTCTGTCTTCTTTATTTTATGGACATCTATGGAAAAATATGAAAGCACCTAGCTGTTAACTTTTGTTTGTTTTCACATTAGACAGTTCGTTTCTCATTTTCCATGACATAATAGAAGTTTTCTTTAAATAATCAAAGGAAGTTTTATTATAGAGTTGATGAATTATTCTTTGTGCCTATTAGTGGCGAAGGGTCCCTAGCCCTACAATACGATTCCTACCGGCTTCCCTTTGAAAAATAGCACAGGTAGTATATTATGAGTATTGCCTACTATTGTCAAATATTTATAATTAGCTTTTTGTGGCCAGGTAAGCATTTGTAGCTCCGACTTACCAACTTCTTCTTCGACTTACTTACTTCTTACAAAAAATTACCCTTCGCCACTGGTGCCTATCCTTGTGGTTTATTCCGAACCTGACCCGAAAATCCTAACCCGGTTGAGGTGATATGCAACGTAGGCAACCTCCTTGAGTATTTATGGTAACAGTGACTTTACGTGACGTTTGTCACAGCGCTATCATCTTTGTCATAATTATTTTATCTACATAATCAATGTCTAGTTAGTGTAATTCTTTTAGTTAAATAAAGCCACATTTCTTGGTTGGTTTTACGTCTATTATGCTACAATTTATTTAACTAAAAATGCCTGACGAAAAACTAGACAAATCACCACTGTCAAGGTATCTCCGACCCGACAAGTTTGACGTCGAACCTGATGTCGCGGATGCCGACGCAAAATGGCTGCATTGGAAATCGACCTTCGAAAGCTTTCTCGCTGAAGAGATTACTAAAGATATATCGGATTCTCTCAAGTGTAAGCTGTTAGTCAACCATTTATCCGCTTCGATCTACAAACATATCAAGTCTTGCACGACTTATAAAGCATCTATGAAAGTTCTAGAAGACATCTATGTCAAACCAAAAAACACGATACTAGCTCGACATGTTCTATTCAATCGAAAGCAAAGAGCGGACGAGACTATTTCCGAATATGCTAGAGCTCTTCGACTGATTGCTAAAGATTGCAAATTTGAAGCTGTCACCGCGACAGAACATGAAGAACAGGCAATTCGTGGTGCTCTTATTTCCGGCCTCCTCTCACAAAAAAACCGTGAACGACTTCTAGAGAACTCTACGCTCGCTCTTACAGATGCTCTTAATAAAGCCATTACCTTGGAAACTGCTGAGAAAGATGCACAGACGATGAGTACTAACTCTCCGCATCTAAATGCTGTACCTGAAATCTCCCGAGACAAGGAATCTAAGGTAGCTTCATCATCTCGAATGCCTCTGACTGCTTCGGTCGCACCATCCTCCACAACACAACAATCAGCCAAGCGCTGTTTCTTCTGCGGCGGAAATGTCCATCCTAGAATAAGGTGCCCAGCTAGCAAAGCTACTTGTAAAAAGTGTTCGAAGAAAGGTCATTTTGCTAGCGTTTGCAGATCCGGGCATAACATAAACTCTGTGTGGACTGAAGAACTTGCCAACTCGAGCAATGACCACTTTTACAGCGGGGCTATTTCTGCTGCTTCTCCTTCAAGTCTTAGGAGTGCGACAATCCCTATCACAATAAACGAATACAAAGCTGACGCTCTCGTCGACACTGGTAGTTCAGTCAGTTTTATAAACAGTAAAGTGGCTCGCATCATGAAGTTGCCCAAGAAACCGTGCAAACAAACTGTAAATCTTGCCTCTCTTAACCAAGTCTCGTTCGTTGAAGGGGTATGTTTCGCAACTATTAAAATGAATCAACATACCTACAAGCAAACGCCGCTTTTAGTAGTCGACAATCTCTGCGCAGACGTTATCGTGGGTCACGACTTACTCAAGCAACATTCAAGCATCCACTTCAATCTGGGAGGTCCCGGCGAGCCCTTACAAATCTGTAATGTTCTGCAAGCCTCAGTTCCGCCGGCCTCTGTATTCACCAATCTTTCGCCAAACATTCAACCGATTGCTGTCAGAAGCAGGCGCTACACTAAAGCAGACGTTGACTTCATACAAGAAGAAGTATCCAAGTTGCTCGCAGATGGGGTAATTGAAAAGAGCATTTCCCCTTGGAGGGCCCAAGTCCTCGTAGCGGGAGGAGGGACCCATCGTAAACGGCTCGTGATCGATTATTCAATGACTATCAATAAATTCACTGACCTAGATGCCTTCCCCTTGCCAAATATCGAAACGGTTGTGAACAACGTATCAAAATTTAAAGTCTTTAGTCAGATAGACTTGAAATCTGCATATCATCAGGTTCCAATCCTGGAAAATGAGAAGATATACACAGCGTTTGAAGCGAACGGCAAACTTTATCAATTCACACGCATCCCGTTTGGAGTGACTAACGGCGTAGCTGCCTTCCAGCGGACTCTGGACTTTATAATATCAGAAGAAAAATTAGATGGAACGTACGCATACTTAGATGACGTAACCGTTTGCGGCAAGGATGCTAAGGATCACGAGCGCAATCTAAAACGATTCATGGACGCCGCTAAAAAGTTTAATTTAACTCTCAATGAACAAAAAAGCGTTTTCAATAAAACTAAAATCAATTTGCTTGGCTTTACCGTGGAAAATCATACTATCCGACCTGATTCTGAAAGGCTAAAGCCTCTGCTAGACCTCCCCGCACCAACTAAAGCAAGTGAACTGAAACGTGTCCTAGGAATGTTCGCGCACTATGCAAAATGGATAGGGCGTTTCTCAGAAAAGATAAAACCCCTCACCTGCGTCACTAGCTTCCCGTTATCACACGAGGCTCTCAAATGTTTCGAACAACTCATACAGGACATCAAGGCGGCGGCTCTAGTAGCGATTAATGACGACGATATTTTCACAGTTGAGACTGACGCTTCAGAATTCGCTCTAGCGGCTACACTTACTCAACGAGGACGACCAGTAGCATTCTTTTCGCGAACTTTGTCAAACTCTGAATGCAAACAATCCTCAATCGAAAAAGAAGCTTGCGCCATAGTGGAAAGCTTAAAGAAATGGAGACACTACCTAATTGGCAAACATTTTCTTTTAATTACGGATCAACAATCGGTAGCCTTCATGTTTAATCAAAATCATAACAGTAAAATCAAGAACGAGAAAATCTTACGTTGGCGATTAGAGTTGTCTTGTTTCAAATATGATATTATTTATAGGGCAGGCTCCGAAAATGCAGCTGCGGATGCTCTATCCCGCGTGTGTGCCTATATGAATATCAGCAAGCTGAAAGAGCTCCATAACGCACTCTGTCACCCGGGCGTGACAAGAATGTATCACTGGGTGAGATCCAAAAACTTGCCCTATTCAGCAAACGACGTTAAGGAGATAACTGCCTCGTGCCCGACCTGCGCCGAAATAAAACCAAGATTCCTCAAAGTAAAAGGTCACTTGATCAAAGCTACGGCCCCTTTCGAACGTATCAACATAGACTTCAAGGGGGCACTGCCGTCTAACACCGCCAACAAGTACATATTGACGATAATTGACGAGTACAGCAGATTTCCATTTGCATATCCATGTAAAGATATGACATCTGCCACTGTCATCAACTGCTTGAAAGATCTCTTCCTTATTTTTGGCCAGCCTCTCTATGTCCATAGTGATAGAGGCTCATCGTTTATGTCCGAAGAATTCAAATCATTCCTAAGAAAAGCAAACATAGCCTCATCTAGAACGACACCTTATAACCCTCAGGGTAATGGACAAGTGGAACGTCTAAACGGGACTCTCTGGCGAACTATCCAACTCAGCCTCCGGTCAAAGGGACTATCTGTGGAAAACTGGGAAGTGGTACTGAAGGATGCATTGCACTGTGTACGTTCTCTTTTATGTACAGCTACTAACGCCACCCCACATGAAAAACTTTTTACATACCCTAGAAGATCCCCGAATGGAGACTCACTGCCGTCCTGGCTGACACCAGGCCCGATATTGGTAAAGAAGAATGTCCGACAATCTAAAACAGACCCTCTAGTTGAAGAAGCTGAACTCCTTGAAACTAATCCTCACTATTCTCTTATTCGACGTGACAATGGGGAAACATCAACAGTATCGAACCGTCAATTGGCACCGTTTCCAAATACTGTTGACTACAGTGGAGATGATAGCTTTGAATCAGCTTCTGAAGAGGTGGAAGATAGCACTACAGCTCCACCCGTAACTGTCACCCCATCGCTATCATCACCGCGACATTCACAGGATCTACGTAGCTCGTCGCCGTCTCCGATACTCCAGACCGAAGCTCTCCCTCGGAGATCAAACAGGACCAGAAAGCCGCCCTCCTACCTGAGCGACTTCGTGGTACATCGAGAAGAGAGTGAAAACTCAACCGGGGAAGAATGAGGTGATATGCAACGTAGGCAACCTCCTTGAGTATTTATGGTAACAGTGACTTTACGTGACGTTTGTCACAGCGCTATCATCTTTGTCATAATTATTTTATCTACATAATCAATGTCTAGTTAGTGTAATTCTTTTAGTTAAATAAAGCCACATTTCTTGGTTGGTTTTACGTCTATTATGCTTATACGCGGGTTAGGTTAGGAACTTGAAAAAAATGTTAATATTTGTTCCAAACGTAACCCTCTTCCTAACCTGAACCGACGTATCGTCCCTATCGTAACTCGAGTTGCGATAGAGATAGGTTTTCCCCTCTCCTCTTCCTTAGAATAAAAAAGTACTAGGAGAACATAACCATGCAGAAGATGTCACGGAGCGCAAAATATTGAGATAGTGCATTTTTGGTGTGGGTTTTAGTAGTTTCGTCACAACTGTAGTTTCTGTGCTTTCTGCATGGTTCTGTTCTCCTAGTACTTTTGCCATTCTACTCATAACTATCATTCTGCGCGTGACAATGCTGTTAGAAAACCACTCTTTGCCTGATTGAAAACAAAACAGTCGTGGGCCCAGTCAACCACAATAAATTTTTAAAAGGGGCTTCTGGCCCCGTTCCCAGTTCAATAGTGGGCCAAATGACCTCTAACCCTGGGGCCAGTAGCCCCTTTTAAAAATTTATAGTGGTTCACTGGGCCCACATCTGTCTTATTTTCAATCAGGCAAAGAATGGTTTTCTAGCAGCATTGTCACGCGCAGAATGATAGTTATGAGTAGAATGGTAAACGTACTAGGAGAACAAAACCATGCAGAGGACACAGAAACTACAGTTGTGACGAAACTACTAAAACCCACACCAAAAATGCACTATCTCAATATTTTGCGCTCCGTGACATCTTCTGCATGGTTCTGTTCTCCTAGTACTTTTTTATTCTAAGGAAGAGGAGAGGGGAAAACCTATCTTTATCGCAACTCGAGTTACGATAGGGACGATACGTCGGGTCAGGTTAGAAAGAGGGTTACGTTTGGAACAAATATTATCATTTTTTACAAGTTCCTAACCTAACCCGCGACCGGGTTAGGATTTTCGGGTCACGTTCGGAATAAACCATCCTTGTCCCCGCAATAAAAAATATATAAAACTCTCAAAATGTAACAATTTACTTAGGTACTAACTAAATATTTTACATCTCAGTCATTTAGAATACAACATTAAACAGCATTTAAATATAAAATGTCAACTATTTTAAATATATTGATGGTAAGATTTCCTTACCATACAACTATGTTTTGCATAGAAAAAACTAAGGTGCTATTTCATCGACCTCTATCAATAAAGGAATCTGTCAATTAAGTTTAAATTTTTGACAGATTTTGATAGGCTGGTGAAAATGCCCCTAAGTCGGGATAGGGCAAAGAGTAGAAAGAATAATATATAAAAGGGAAAGAGAGCCCTCTCGCGTGAAAAATATGCCCCCACGACAAACGTCAAAGGCGCCTCTGGGAGTGGTGTCTCGAACTAACCTGTATATGTGTACGTAGATACCTACACACACACATGTATACATATTATATTGTATTTTTAGTAATTTGTTGATAATATTACACTTTCAAATTCTGTTAGTATTTACTAACAAAATCTGAAACTGTAGTCAACATTGTAGAAAAAAAAGAAAAATGATTAAAATCAAACGCTTTTAGAACTTTTAGCTAATTTATATTTCATCAAAACAGAGCAGACAAACATGTAGGTATAGGTACACTTACACCTGACTTGAACACTTACACTTACACGTGCTAAGTTTTTGTAGTAAAGAATATACCCGTAATATTTAGGTTTTATTTAACAAAATTCAACATATCGATACAATGACACAATCAATCCTGACAACTTATTACTAACTTATTTCTGATCGACGTTGGCTTGAGGACGGGTCTCCGTCGAAACGTTCTGATCGTAGATATTTTTCCATTTTGTTAAATAAATTGTAGTAAAGAATATACCCGTAATATTTAGGTTTTATTTAACAAAATTCAACATATCGATACAATGACACAATCAATCCTGACAACTTAGTTTCTTCTTTATATAGGACATTCAATATTGACCAAGGAGTTAATATTATATTACCACAGTTTTATATTTAAATCGTACGTACACACCATTAACAAAACCAATTATTTTAGTTAACACTTCAGCCGAAATGACGCGGCCTTCGCCATGTCATCGGTCCAGGTCCACCTTGTGGGAGGTGGGTCCCGTCTACACAGACCACCCCAGACTGCGTCTTCCAGTATGCGGTCGCCACTCCAAAACTTTTCGACCCTATCGGCTACCTGTTCTGCGAGTACCTAATGTGCCCGCCAAATTATTATGTTATTAAATTCTTTATTTCTTCACTTTTCTTCTTGGTTATGGCATAATTTGTTAATAATTTCAAATAATTTGTGAATTGTGTTTGATCAGTTTGATGGTTTTATGTTTGATGATTCTAGGAAGTTTTTTTATATTTTAAATCCATGAAGAACAAGAAAATCATTGCCATCTAGTGTCTTTTAATGAACTACTTTAACAAAAATAACAAAAAAGTTGCTAAGACAACACTAGTAGGTGGCGTATCGTTTTTGTAATTTGCTATTGCACTAAGATTCCCCCCCCTATTGGAGACATAGGTAGTTCCAGTGCCCTATCCCGACTGTTTTTTCCGGAATAACTTCAATAGACAAACACGGATTTTTTTACAGTTATTAAATAAAACCTTTTATTAGATCTCGTGTGCCGTCATTATCCTTAATCATCAGACCAATCAGTTTCCCTCACTTGACTTCAATAATCGACCCTTTTTACTGTAATGATGTGCACTTTTATCATTGTTGTACCTATTTGCGCGTCTCACAATCGGTTTGAGTTTGTAATGGATAGTCCATAATTGTCGCCAAGTTGTTGGTGATATGTTTTTTTGCACTGTGTAACACCTTATTTAGACACTATCCCCCTTACGGCCCTTACTTACAGACGATGAATAAATTAAACAGCTCTTAAGTCATGTCATCTCTATTCATTGTCATACAAATGACAAGGATGGTTATATATTTAATCAGTGGTTTAAGTTAAGAGGCGTCTACAAGAGGGTAAATTTTGGTGTCTATGGGCAGTAGTTTCATAACTTAGCTGTGCGCTCGCTTACCGCTTAGCTACTTCGCACATCCCTAGTGGAAAGGCAGCATAGGGGCCAATTTCTTCAAGCTCTGTTAGTTGCTAAACGTCCCGTTAAGCATTTTGATGTACCTATACTCTATGCAAAACAGTCAAAATGACAACCGTCAAACTGCTTAACGAGACATTTAGCAACTAACAGAGCTTGGTGAAATTGACCCAAAGGCCGGCCACAGACAACCGGAATGGCTTACTAAATTAAGAGACGGAATCCCGGAAACCAAAACGTTCGACCGATCTGAAAAAATCACCGGAAAGAATCAGACTGCGTGCAAACTGCGTCTCAATGATTTTAGGTAGGTAGGTAGGATATGGGATTCTGAACATTTTGGTTTCCGATTCTGGATTCCGTCTCTTAATTCAGTAAGCCATTCCGGTTGTCTGTGGCCAGCCCGGCCTGTCTTGGTATTTTACAATTTACATAATGATTGTATGAGAGTTATTGTGTATAATTGCCATATTTCCAGTGTAAAGATTTCTCCCATATCTCTGTCACATGGTAAGAATTTACATATAATGTGTTATGAAAGGTTTTTGACCTTGCTCTTATGGCACGGCTATGTTTATTACCACACAACAGAAGATCGTATTCTTATACCTATTCGGTATATATTCTTGTAGGTAGGTAGATACCTCCAGTACCTCCGTTTTTGTAGTTGTATCTTTTTGAATACGTAGGTATCTTTTTAGATACCTTATGTATCTTTTTGGATTCGTAGGTATCTATTTTTGGAGATCCGTTTATTTTGCTAGTCATTGGGCCATAACAAAATCCTACGTTTGATAAGAGATTAGTGTGATAACAAATACATGTTACTGGAACTAATGTGGCATTATATCAAAGTTATCGTCAAATACATTAACTTAACATAATACTAATAGCATATAAAAAAGGGTTTTATTTGAACGTTATCGCAAGATAGGTACATTAACATAACATAGAATAATTATAGAACAAACTGTTGTCGATGACCTATCAAAGCTCAATCGAACCAAAGCTTTGATAAACGGTATTATAAAAAGTCCTTTAAGGACTTATTATTATAGTTTATCAAAGCTTTGGTTCGATTGAAAGTTTATAATTGTTAGTTAATGGCCCATTAACGTTTATGAAAATCTGTAGGGACTGTCCTTACAGATTTTCATAAACGTTAATGGGCCATTAACTAACAATTATAAACTTTTGGAGTAGCTTGCGGTATTCTGGCTCTAACTTACTGTAGAAATTATTACATAATACCTATCTATCATGGTGCATTAACTTTAATGGACGTAGGTATGTGAGTGCGGAGGTTATTAATTTGCCACGTTACAATTTTTTTGAGGAGTATAAAGCCTAAATAAAGCCTAACTCAAATAAGCTTTATATGTGTCATCGATTCACTCATGAATTAATCGTTCTGTCGGCGAAACATTCGTAGTTGAAAAGTTCTGTCGTTGAACAACCCATTTAAAACGAAACATTCTGTCGGCGGCTCATTAGTTAGAAAAACGTTTGTCGGAGATAAGTTTCAGAATAAACTAGCCTAACTATTCGGAGAATGCAATCTTGAATCTTGATGCTGTGTTACTTCCTATAACAGTGCAATTAATCAGTACAAACAGGACATAACTTTTGATCTATGTAAAGACATTGTAACCATATCGACCTAGTTATTTACTAGATAATAAACAAGGTCTTCCGCGATATAATTCAGTCTAGCACAAGGCTTGCTAGTAACATATCATGTTTAATTGAGAATCATTTGCTTTGCTGCAATTATAATTAGGTAATCATTTGTATATTATTAAATAATCGTTAGATGATTGCTTGTATCATTATGATTGGCACTGTTTGTGGCTAGGACTTAGACCGGCACCTGTCTAGACCGGTTTCCGGAGTAGCTACGGACTAGCTAGCTAGTTTTATTCCTTATAAGTTTTGTAGGAAGTAGAGAAAAGCTACTATACTGCCAACCTAAAAGAGATTTTCATTAAAAGTTTACTATAAGTAGTTCTTGTAGCAAAGGTATTTAACAGTCTTTAGTAAAGTGAATCTTTTTGAAAGCCCTTACCTCTTTTCATCAGGAGGTCAGATGAAGCAACCACTTTTACTCAATCCAGTTTCCGAAAGTCACAGACGTCAAGCCAAATAAAACCGGTATCCTGACTGGGGCATGGAATCAATCCTCGTAAAGCTAAAAGACTGATGACCTAGCTAATGATCTAGGTTAAGCATAAGCTTAGGTAACTATAATCACTGGATTAGTGCGGTGGCTATGAGCCAGGCTGTTACTACGTGCCTTGTGGGTAGAGCATTCGATTAGCGCAAATGTGTCTCTTGGTACATATTTGCAGGAATCGCCCAAATATGTACCCAGGCATGGGTCGGTCGGGCGGGTGTTTGGGCATGATTGATTTGTGTATTACATACTCTTATTTTAGCCGTATCTGGTTAAAAAGGGAGCTGAATACCTTCATAGTTGAGAAGAAGGTAGATTAATCTATAGTCTATGATAATTGTTTTATAAATGACAAGCCTTTGCCCGTGACTTCGCCCGTGGGATGACGGAAATTATCTCACGGGAACGTTCTGCCCGGAATTTAAAGCCCTGCCCATAAAATATCTCTATGTAAAATCATGGCGATCTGTTGCTACGTTGCTGCATGATAGAAGACAAACTAACAAACACTTTTGCAATATAATATTAGT
Source organism: Thalpophila matura (assembly GCA_948465475.1). Lineage (NCBI taxonomy): Eukaryota > Metazoa > Arthropoda > Insecta > Lepidoptera > Noctuidae > Thalpophila > Thalpophila matura. The sequence goes on along the minus strand of OX419201.1, from coordinate 10,476,350 downwards.
AGTGATTTGTAGGGAAGTAGGTACAGCAGAAATAGCAGAATACGTAGCACGTCTTTGTATGTACCTATGTGGTTTCAAATGCAAACTTGGTTCAATTATCACTTAAACACTATAAACAGTAATCACTACAAAATTACATAATAATCATGTTTGAACTTCAAACATGATTATTATGTAAAAAATTATGTAGGAAAAAAATTACGGACTTCAAACTTTGAAGTCCGTAATTTTTTTCCTACATAATTTTTTAAGCAACACACAGTTGCGTCATTAGTCGATCTCAGATTTAGAAAAGACACTACGACAACCAGTGAAGGTTTATTTTTCACTGATTAATGTTTTTGATGATACAAAATATTGTCAGCAAAAAATGTTAGTTAAATAGTCTTTTTTCGGGCAAATTATGGCAAATTAAATACGTGTAGGTACCTACGACAATCATACATAATTTTAATGCAATTTATATTTTTTTGCTTTTGGCAAATCTTAGCCTTGGGTATAAAAAGGTTGTTAGTAATATTGTTCTATGAGTTAGTCTAGAATGAAATGCCTAATTCTATGTTAGAGCAGGAACACACTTGCAATTCGTTTATAAATTATCCTTCTTTTAGCAAGTAAACAGTGCGTGTAGTTATTTCCTAAATTGTACCTACCTTAATTCTAAAAATGACATAAACAGAAAACCTATTCACCTACACGTACAATTTTTGCTCTTAATCTCTAATGTAATCGTTTGTTAATCATTCATTAAGGCGACGGTAAATGGTAACGGCCGTAAATCTCAAGTTTCAAATCTCTTATTTTGCCGTCATATAATGCAGGTTAGTTGTGCAATTTTTTAATGTTAAACTAGAACATATATACATCAATCGTCCTGTGAATATTTAACTATTGTAGTAAAATACTTAATGAAATAAATTCATGAATTACTGTCTACCCAAAACACAAAAACGTAATTACTTTCAAATCGCTTAAGATATTCCCATAATTTGTTTTGTGTGAAAAGACTATGTTACTTATATATATATACTTATACCTATAATCTTGCCTGTTACTTTTTTTTATTTTAGATACTAAAAAGTAATAATACGTCTAATTCGGCATAGCGCGCTCCTTGATAGGCGAGTCGTATTGCTCGGTGGACGTATGTCGCGTTGCTTGAGCTCCGCGCAGAACACTCAAGCTATACCACCCAAATCACTCAAGGCCGTTGGCAGCTATCAGCGCCTTAACGTCTACGCTCGTCTGTGAGTGCGGCGGTAAATAATGATAAAAATGATTTTCTTTTTTTTTACCTATCGAAAGACCGGTTGGTCTTGGTACCTATATTAGTTCTACACTTCTACACAGTGGTTTTTTATAGCATGTTATAGATATTGTGTATGTATTTAATTACCGATTCATCTTCTGGTTTCGAGCTATTCAAGGTGAAATTATTAAATTTTATTGGGACTTTGCTTACAGTCAGTTGCAGAAAAGGTCATTAAGTTTTAAAGAAGACTTTAACCTACAATTTCTATGGTTAAAATCTTCTTTAAAACTTATTGACCTTTTCTGCAACCGACTGGTATCTATTAGGTAACCTAACTTGGTCTGGTGGTCGCAAAAGTTGTTGGCAAAATGTATCTATGTATACCATACAGATACATCTCTGCCTCTCTCTTTGCAGAGTACAGGGATGATGTTAGGTTATGTAACCTAACTTAGTTTTTGTGATTACTACACATTGCAATGAGAGTTTAAAGCTTATGTATGCTTATGTATGTAGGCATTAGGAAAAGTAGAGAAAGACTGTTCGAGCTGTATGGTCTTAAACCATATAATAATACGGACGCATTTAAACAGTATGTTGCCACTTATTCTAAAACTTTAAAAAAAGTGTGTAAAATTGCTGAAGCCGTATACATCAGCAACAAAATAAAATCAGCTGATAATAAAATAAAGACCACCTGGAAAATAATTAATAATGAAACAAACAGGAATAAGAAATCAAATCAAGATTATACACTGGAGACACCACGAGGTCCCATAAGCTCAAACATGGAAGAGGCTCAGGAATTTGTAAATTTCTTTACTAATATAGATACCTTTGAAAACTATGGAATCTTTAAAGTCCTCGCCTGCACTTTCTATTACTTTGCTTAGAGAAAACGTCTCCAGCTGTCCTGTAGAATTAAGTTTAAACATAAATAGACCCTATGTCCGTGATTAAAGCTTTTAAGGATATTAAAATTAAACTGACTGAAGATCTGTGGGGCATGTCAATTAAAGTTTGTCAATCTATTATTGTGACCGTAGCGCCCTACTTAGCCCTAATATTTAATTCGTGTGTGGATCAAGGAATTTTCCGGATCTAATGAAATACAGTAAAGTCATACCGCTCTTCAAATCCGGGGATAGTAAGGACACCAATAATTACAGACCTGTATCTGTGCTGCCAGCTTTCAGCAAGGTGTTTGAAAAAATTATGCTTAATCAAATGCATCATTTTAATTCTAACAACATCTTACATGATCAACAGTATGGTTTCACTAAAGGACGTTGTACTACTGACGCCGGTGTTACTTTATTGAAGCATATTTTTAATGCGTGGGAGGAAGGGCAAGATGCCATTGGAATCTTTTGCGACCTCTCGAAGGCATTTGATTGCGTAAATCATGAAACACTGTTATTGAAGCTCGAGTTTTACGGGCTTCATAAATTAACACTCAGTTTGGTAGATTCTTACTTAAGTGATAGACAACAGTATGTTCATATAAACGGTGTAAGTTCATTAGGTCATAAAGTGAAAATGGGGGTACCACAAGGATCAATATTGGGTCCGTTCCTATTTCTAGTATATATTAATGATTTACTGCAAAATCAGGCAAAGATGGTGTTATTTGCTGATGACACATAATTGATTTTTAAAGTAGATAGACGTGTTCAAAATCTTGACGACGTAAATAATGCTATTCTTCAGGTACATGATTGGTTTACCTACTGCAAATAATTTAGTGCTCAATGGGAAAAAAAAACTAAATGAAACTATTTTGGACTTCAATACGACCGTCTATTGCTAAGTTACCGCTACTATTAAACGTACGCTAAAATGCTAAGCTAATGAAAATGAATGCACCCGGTTTGCTGTCCGAACGTACACTTAAGTCGCTACGCATTTTGTGCGGCTTTACGGATTGCTAGATCAGCAAAATAGGTGTTCGATGGAATTGCATCGAACACATATTATAAACTAGAAGATTACATTGCTGATAAAGGTGCTTGGCTTAATGCTGGTCCTGCTCCACAACCACTTAGACTCATATAATCAGAGTTATTACCTGCTCTTGAAGTTCCCCTTTATGACTTTGTAAATTATATTATTCTTCTGACATTTATAGGTAGGTAATCAGTACCCTTATTCCGAGTTAAATAGAAATCTATACTCGACGCGTTAACCATAACTCGACCGAATTCAAAAGTTTACTGTTAGACGGCCTATTTTACACACTAGCGCTGCCCCGTGGAAATAGCGGAAACCAAGAGGGTTTTTTCACTTCCATTCCGCGGGGTGGCGCCAGTATCGCTGGCTTTTTCTTGGCAAGGGCCATACAGGAATAACACGTTTATCGTTCGAATCTCGTAACGAGATTAACTTGACACCTCTGCGATATAATAAACTAAATCTAAATATACATAACCATAAACAGTAAAAGAAGTGAATAGACAGAGAATTTTGAAAGTAGTGCGCCCCGATGAGATCAAGTATTTAAGTAGGTATGGAGCGGAGAAAGGATTGTACATACAAGCGCAGTTTTAGCGGTGAATGCAACCCCTTCTCAAAAACCAACCAGACGCAAAAATCTTAAGACTTAGCTCAGAGTAATAGTGAGCCTTGGATAGATTGCAGTCTATGTGAATCCTTAGATTTTAACCCTGCTACTTATGGAAATTGTAATAGTGTAAGTTTGAAATATAAACTGAACCTACGTTAATTTAATATAAATGTATAGAAAGTAGCGCTGCTGGTGTCAATTAGCGTGATATAAAAATATAGAGTATTTATCAAAAAGTTTTCTGTTCAGGGAAACGGATGTCACATGATGTCATCTATTATCACTAATCACTAGTGTCACTTTAGTATGACCAGTAAGAAACAGTTACCCTTGTCTTTAGATATATGTATTATTTTGGATTATGTTACAATTACAACGTAATATCAAAATGTTTATGAATAACTACTTATTGAATCACGTGAAAAATTGTTTCAATTGAAACACGTATTTTGTTGATGGCACCAAAAATGCTGTACAGATTTGGATGTAATTTAGCAGTGAGGTAGATTAAGTCCCAGAATAGCACCAGTCCCATATGAGCGAAACCCCACGACTGAAAATCGTTAGTTATTCATATCAAACTGTAAATAAATATTTATATAATTTGAGCGATCTGATATGAAATATTAGATTAAACACCTTGTAACACTATACATAGTAACAATGACAAAGAATGACATTTAAAGATGGCAGTAATCGATAGTTCCAAAAATATTGATTAAAAAGCTTCGTGTATGTCAATACCTACTTTAAGTGTGGGCTGTTCAATGACTAAGTAGACTCATTGCCGATATCGATACTATAAAAAACTACAATATTTAAAATAAATGTTTTATTAATTATCACAAATCGTTAATTAATTTCTACAAAATACAGAGCTGGGATTTTCGGTACTTTCTTTACTCACAGTGTTATTATCAGAGCTGCAAGATAAACAAGACTATCTTGCCACAAAAATATCGAAACCTCTTAAATTATATTGCACAGAAGAAATAAAAAGTCAATTATTTTCTCTAAAATTAATAAGGAATCTTCCATTTTTGTGAGCCTTACATAAAAGTCTGATTTCCAAGAGGAAAACTGACATTTTGTTACCTGTATAGTCTCTGTTTGCAAAAATAAAAAACATTTGTTTCATAATACCATCTATAAAACTCAAAAACTCATCCATGACAGAAAAAAAATTCAGACACTTTCGATTATGGTAACGTTTACTTTTGGTGTTTGTCACGGGTATTGTAGGAGTCAGTAAAACCGACTGTTGTGAGGTTAGGTTCTAAGTTATTCTCTGCAATTCTAAGCATTTCGACCACTGATTAATTGCGGGCCGTAACCGCAAGTTCACCAGCCCAGAAGAGCTGCAAGAGCAGCGGAAACAATAAGAACTGAAACAAAAGTTATAAATAAATAAAATATAACATCAGCCCTTTTTTATAAACTGTCCCACTGCTGGGCACGGGCCTCCTCTCAGAATGAGAGGGAGTAGGCCATAGTGCACCACGCTGGTCAAGTGCGGGTTGGCAGACTTCACACACCTTCAAGAACTTTATGGAGAACTGTCAGGCATGCAGGTTTCCTCACGATGTTTTCCTTTACCGTTAAAGCAAGTGATAATTTCTAATACGCACATGACTCCAAAAAAGTCAGCGGTGCGTGCCTCGGGATCGAACTCGAACCATTTGCCGTGGGAGGCACATAGTTAGACCACTAGGCTATCACTGCATTCAAAACAAAAGTTAGTGGTTCATTAATCTTATGTGATTTGTCCATGATGCAATTAGAGCAACTCATAAATTCGATGCCAATGCCTTTGATACACAAAAGATAAATAACATTACAAGGTACTTTTAAGTACTACCTACCTACTTAATTATTGTGTGATAATTAAATATTATGTTTGTTTCCAATAAACCCTTATTGTAAAATAACTTTGCGGCTAACATAACACGGCGGCCACTATACAAGTGTGTAGCCGCACTTCTATGGACATGTTAAGGAACCCTACACTGTGCGTGGACCGAGACGCAAGTGGCCGGTTCTATTTCTTAATGCACACCTAATTCCTTAGCATTCTGAAAACATATTTTTTTTTAAAGTAGTAAGGTATACCTATGTAATTCTTGATTATTTTCAATTCATTCATACATTTATAAAAATAAAAACTTTATCGATATCGATACAGTACAATAGTAGCTGTCTTTGTTTGTTTGTTTACAAAATAAATAGGCAATGATGAAAAAATACATTTATAGCAAAACTAAACTGTAAATTTCTAAACTCACAAACTACTGTACTGCACTCTCAAAATATTGTACCTACCTATATGGATTAACACAACAAATTTATTAGGATTTTTTTATTTATTGTACACTTAATGTAAACGAATAGGTAGGTACTAACCTGTGAAATGGTAACTGAGATTGATTTTTGGTCTTACACAAACCGCACTACATAATTATAACACAGAAACACATTGAGCTACAAGCCCCTGATCATCTCCAAACATAATAATTACAGTAGCAATGAGTCTACGTGTATCTCGAAAATTGTAAATAAATAAAATAACACGGTTATTTGTCATTTGGCAGAAAATTTGCACGGTCACTTGACAGCAAAGGAAGCAAAGAGAAAAGAAGTTTAATACAATGATATCAAGGAGTGTTTACGTAAGACAATAATTATTTATGGCGAATATGTGTCATAGATGACAGGGCGCCACAATATCCATGCGATTAAGAACACAATAACCATTGGACAGGAACACATGAAAAATGCCTACCTACCTATATGAAATTCAGAATACATATTGCTTCTTCTTATATTTCTGTCACTGTCTATCACTGTCAAACTGACAAGACTTTAATATCGTAATCTTTGGACCACACAAGCTAACGACCGTGTTTTGCGTCCCGTATTTAATACTAGCATTTCCCCGCGGTTTCACTTGCTTTGCTTTTTCACTTTGCTCGGCTTTCAAAGGTCGTAGGGTGATGTTAAATAGCCTATACGATTCCTTATGAATCCGAAACCGACTAGTAGTTCCAGAGATACGCGCGTTCAAATAAATAAACAAACAAACTCTTCAGCTTTATAATATTAGTATAGATGTCCATGCAATCGATAGACGCTAGCGACAGCGTAAAACTCAGAATCCAAAGTATGAGTACGTATTACGCGGTCGCTAGCGACTATAGATTTAACCCTTAACTACCCACTATCGTTTTAAAAGTTTGTATTGTTTACTAACATACAATTGTTTGTTACCGAACGTCAAAGTTCAGCTTAACACTCTTGGAGTCAGTGGTTTGTTATACATGTTAGCCATCTTATTAGAACTAATTCAAATACGACCACCACTACCGTTGTGACGTCACTGTGTGACGTTTCATATTGCTCAGACAGGATTCCTTAGAACATAATTATATGCCCCTGGAGGCGTATAGCGGTGAATCATCAAATAACATTTTCCACCACTTTTTGCGGGGGGCGAGGTGAGCACGTATAGCACACTGCGGAAATTTGACAATACCACACAGACACAGGCTTACAGATTGTACTTAAATAAAACCATGTTCTTAAATTTCAACTGTCTAGTACGTTACGTTACGTTTGTCCAGCGTTGAATAGGCGATGAAATTAATTCGCAAGAAGTGGACGAGCGGATTCACAATATCGTGCATTGAATACCATCTACGGGGTGTCCCACGGCTATGCCACATGGAGGGAAAGTACTTTAAATATTGGAGATATGAAGTTTTGCTTCAGAGAAACTTCACTTTTAATTTTTAAAATTAAGTAGGTAATACTGCATTCAAAGATTTTTTAAAAGTTGCTTGTTTCATCTGGGAATCGAACCGACTATACGTGAAAAAATGAACACCTATATTTTTATGATGCCGATTGAGAGGGTTAATTGTAAGCATTAATTCCTTCTGAGTAACATGGCACCTATCTTAAATTACAGGAACACCGTAATATTTTTTTTTCAAATTCCTCTACTGTCTAGCCTAGCGCATAGCCAAGATGCATTCAAATAGTATTTTATTGCATTTATCTTGCACATTTCAGGAAAACAGTCTAAAAAAGTACTTAATAGCAAATATAATTAAAGCTATATATGAAAAGCGACACGAAAAGTTATTTTAATAAATTCTTTTCCTAAATTTAGATGTAAATTTTCGCCATGTTATTTTCATTTAAGACACTATGTTACTTAGAAGGAATTCATGCTTATAATTAACCCTCTCAATCGGCATCATAAAAATATAGTATGTTCTTCTTTTCACATTAATTTGGTCGGTTCGATTCCCAGATGAAGCAAGTAACTTTTTAAAAATCTTTGAATGCAGTATTGCTTAATTTTAAAAATAAAGTAGTCTTCATGTAGCAAAACTTCCTAACTATAATATTTAAAGTACTTTTCCTCCATGTGGCACAGCCGTGGGACAACCTGTATAACAAAATTGTGATATAATTTCAACAACGCCTATTTAACGCGGTACAAACGTGACGTCACTTATGTATCAGAAAGAATATACTGTATACTACAATACAATACACCTATTTTTTGCATGCATCGGGTTGGGACAGTAACTGTCATAAGTATTAGGTAATCATAATAAACCAGTCTAGTCGGCGCAGACCTGGTCGAGTTTTCGATAGTGCCAACAATTTTATGGGCAACGACCCAGTTACGGGCAGTTATTTTATTTATTTATTAACACTCGGGGGTGATACGTGATTGTACGTCATAGTAAATAGAAAACTTTAGCTATAGAGCCTTTCTTATAGGAAGTCTTTTCGACGCTATGTTGGCTCCCCTGTCACTTTGTCTAGGTCTTGAACGTTTTATGTATTTTTTAGATTTAAGTGTCAAAGTAAGGCCTGGGACACTAAAAAATGGTAAAAGAGCATTGATGCTAAAATAAAACTTGCAACCGTCTAAAACGTTGTAATATAGGTATTGCCATTCAGAGCTAACGAAGTCCAGTATCTAGTCGAAGGGACTTCTTATGTGAAACGCTCTATTGCTATAATTTTTATGTTCTTACTTACACGTTCGCGGACGGTACCAGTTAAATCTGTGTTCTAAAATGACACAATACATTTTCATATAAATATATTTGACGTTTAAGTACGTAGCATAATATGGGATGTTTTAAAAACTTTATGACAAACGTTTTGTCACGTCATCGATTACATAGGTTTTGCCATTATTAGTACAACCTGCAACTAATTAGATGTCTTATGGACACAAGACATAATATCTCGTAGGTATATCTTTATTCGTTCCAAAGTCCCAATCATCGTCCTGGAACTGTTCTACCTTGATTTATCCCTATCGAAATCCTCAAAAATCCTCATCGGATTTGTCTTGCGCTTTTACGTCAAAAACAAACAAAAGAGCCCGTAAGACACCATTTTCATATCATAATTTTGTTTATAACATAATTCACAACAAAGTAACAATAAAATAATAACGTAAACTTAATACCTAATGATGCTTTTGTCTCGAAGTTTACGACAAACCGCTCCTGCGACGCTAAAATGCGCGCGCACCCCTCCCGTGACACAATCTGACTAAATGTAGAGACGCAGGAGGCGCGCGGGACGTATAATCACGTTGTGCGTGTTACACGTACGTGTGTGTATGTAGCGTTGCCGCAAATTGCCAACGACACATTTTTGAAATGGTCAAAAACTGATTCTTTATGACAGTAAAGCTGAGTTTTATATGTTGAGAACATGGTCCACATAATTGAATTTTTACTTGAAAGTTTATAGGAAATAAACGTTCCGGCTTACACGATCTTTTGTTTTTGAACGGCATGGTACGTTGGTTGTGCCATATCAAAATTATACATTATGACGTACAATCACGTACTACCCGCGAGTGTTAATAATTAAATAAAATAACTGCCTGTAATTGTGTCGTACACCCTATAGAAATGTTGGATTTTGACACAATGACAGATAAGAATAGAAAATTCAAGTGGTCTCAACCAACTAGACTGAATTAATATTATTATTTTCTTTATTTATTTTAGGGTTCCGTATCTCAAAAAGGAAAAACGGAATCTTTATAGGATCACTTTGTCGTCCGAGACAACGGCGATAGATGGCGATACTAAAAAAATAACTACTTATAAAATATGTTGTGTAATAAGTAGTAGATTTATTAATAGCATTGATTCGTCATTTAACCTATAAAGTAGCTAAGCGGCAAATCACCGTATAACATTTTCTGCCATTTTTTGCGGAGGGCGAGGTGAACACGTATAGCACACACTACGGAAATTTGATAATCACACACAGATACATGCTTGCAGATTATACCTACTTAAATAAAACATGTTGATGCATAATTTATACATACATGTGATAGGAAATTCCATGGTTTCGCAGATTTGAAGTAGCAGACCACCTTTTATAAGAGAATCATCGTAATACGATGTAAAATTATACAGCTGTCGCGCATGATTTAGTTTTATATGGCCTCATCGGTTAAATGGCCAGTGCACATACATAATAATGTCTTAGGTTTTCGCGAATATTACACATTGCGATAAAACAAGTTAAAACGGATTAAATCGCGTATATTACTGATTTGTTTTTCCTGACGTTTCGAACACTTTGCAGCGACAAAAATATTTTCAATCTACCGGCACAAGATTTTTTAATTATACTTAATCGATATTATTCGATTCATATTCGTTTCGATGAACACAATAATCGCTCACGGTGTCTTGATGTTTTGCAGTATGATATGAAGTTTGGGACTTGATTATTTTTAGAACAGAATTCCAAACAGGTGGTACTTGCCAACCATCCTCTCTATTGAAATTAGGATATTATAAAATATGATAGACGGTAAGAGTAAGTTGCATCAGTAGACTTCTGACTTCGTACCTCGTCCCATTTGAATAAACTCACGTTGTCTGAACACCAATGCCATGAGCTTATCGGAATTTCGATCGTAAGAAATTACGTCCACCACTAGTCTTTGATTCACCTAACTTAATCGGTGTTGCTAATTACCATAGCATGATAAAAAAATAATAATAATCATAATATTCCCGCAGGGCACCTTGAGGCGAAGTGACGGGGAGTAGCTACCCCGCGGTACCCGAGTGCTCCAGGGAGAAGCCACCGTTCCTCACCTCCGGCTTGCCTTTATTGGCCGGTTGGAGTGAACACTGACGAGGAACAGGTCTCCCGCCTCTAGCTTGCCTTCATTGGCCGTCTAGAGTGGAGTCGCTAGAGCAGAACACCTCTGCTCGGAGGGTGGATGCTGAGCGTAGGTGGTGAGTGGGCCAGTGATGCCGGACCCTCAGGGAGCAAGTGATCTGAGTTTAAAGTCCAGCGAAGCCTCTCCACCCTTCAGTCACTCACGTTCCTGTTGCCCCCTTTGTTGCTACCCGAGCGACTTTTTTCAGGGGGCCCGGTTAGTGAGTTGGCAAGTCTCCGTCTGCCATTTTTACGTGTGCACATACATTGTTTTGGCAGGCGCCATAGGTTCCTATAGTTCCCCTTAACTTAGTCCACTACCATCCTATCACAATAGCCCAAGTAGTTTCTTTTTTCCACATATATATTGCAATAGTCCTGCATAAGCTGGTGGTTATCCTTGGGTGTATTTCTATAGTGCATACAAGGATAATCACCAGCTATGTCACCATTAAATTTTACTAAAAAGCTGTCATAAAGGGCCTCTACGTGTTGGCTTCGGCCCCGCGCACGCCTTCAAATGATCCGGGACTCTTAGTCCCGTGTAACAGAGACATGTATTCAAAATCATAATATAAAACCAACATTAATAAAATAAATGCGAACAGACCGAATGCGATTATTAACAAAATATTTAAACTTAAATCTCAGAATTTCCGGGGTCAGTTTTTTGAGCCTAAATTGTTTTATTTGTAATACGTACGTATTATTACAAGTGGTTCAAGCCATGGTCCGGAGCGAGGGGGAGTGGGAGGCAGTCGCCTCCTTCTGCGAAGCAGTCATGCTAGTGAAGGAGGCGGCGGGACGGGAGAGGGAGAGATTCTCCCGTCCAAGCCGCCGCGGTAGACGCTCCGGGCGTCGGGAGCCGCGTGACGACTCCCGGCCACCATAGGCGCGGGTCTGCGGGCGGTGAGTAATGGGTAGCTCACCGTCCGATCAGGACCAGGCCCGTGCCGAACGGCGCGTACGTGTTCCACGCGCGCCTCAAAGAGATGTCAGCATCGGAGAGGGGGCCCTCTAGGGCCCAAGCCTGCCGGGAAAGCGGGATTGTCCGGAAGGGATACCGCTGACCCGGACAAAAGGGCTAACGAAGGAACATGGGTGGGTTTTAGTCAGTAAGAGTCTGACACTCCCTTCCGCTCCGCCCAGAGCGGGAGGGGTCATTTGATGATTTCCCATCCTCAAAAAAAAAAAAAAAAAAAAATCGTATTATTACAACGTACCTTCCTTCCTAAGTTCCTACGTTCATTTAAGTACGAAACTCGAAAACATTATCAAACTTACGCCCTTGTCGTCACGTGATCGTTCGTTCGTTGCCACTTCGTGCATCATGCTGCCGCTCTGCGAAGGCGATGCACGATGCACGATGTGGCAATGTCGCGTCGTGCGTGATGTGCGCTCCAACTTCCAATACGCAATCGGACCTACCAACCTCGGTACTTACCTAACTAATTACTCAATTCGGAAGTAATAATTTCAATATAAAATTACCTACGCTGAAGAGAAGTCTCTCATGAAGGTTATTTTACGTATAAAATAAAGTATCTGTATTTAATTTTAAAAAAAAAACAATTGATTACATAGAACTGGTCTATCCATGTCTATCCATTACATAGGAAAAAAAACTGATTCCGCTAAAAAATATGTTTTTATACGTTTTAAGCCATCTTTAGTGGTTGACATCGGTTGTTAACGAAAGTAACCATTGACAACCGTTTCGTTGAAAACGATGACAACTGGCTTTGCATCTATATACGGAACCTTAAAATGAATAAAGAAAATAACAATAATAATGCAGTCTAGTGGGCAGCGACCTCGTTGAGTTTTCGATAGTTCCAACAAGTATAGGGTCTATGAGCTAGTTATGGTCAGTTATTTTATTTATTTATTTAGAACATGGAAAAGTTACATAAAGAGCGTACTTAAAGAGCGTTTCGCAAGAAGGCCGATTTACATCAGACGAGCGAATGCTCATTCTATTAAATTCTTTTAGTGTAAACAGACGTAGAGCATTATTCTGTCTGCATTCAGAAATTCTATAGAATATTCCAAAAATGCTCGCACGCTTGATGTAAACGGCACTAGAGCATGCGAACAGTTGCTTAGAGCGTTCTTGCATGTTCGGACGTGAAGCGTTCTTGTGTTCCAGCGATTCGTTCGGCCGATCTAAACATCTATTGTGCAAGAATTCTAGTTCTTGGTTCTCATTTTTGCTCGTTGATTTTTCGCTCGTTTACACTAAAAGTTCGAGAACGAATGCTCTTGTTCTACGAAGAGTCGTTCGTAACTTCGATGCTACATTGGCACCCCTATCTGTTGCTGCCTGGGACAATAAAAAGTGGTAAAAGAGCATTGGTGCTAAAATAAAACTAGCAACACCGTCTAAAAAGTTGTAATATATTGACATTCAGAGCTAACATCGCGTCGAAGGGACTGTTCTAAATAAATAAATGAAATAACTGCCTGTAACTGGCTCATTCACCCTATCGAAATGTTGAATTTTGACACAATGAGAATAGAAATAGGATTATTCTCCGAAAAAATGTACATTTTGAATTTTGAATTTGGAACTAAACTGACAACGTAACGGATCTGAGAGTTGGTGTAACGAAACTGATGACATAAAACATAATTCACATTACACACGTAGGTAGGTAAGTATACTCAAATATTAATAAAACACTGCTTTTAGATATTTAGGAAATTCATTTGCAAGGCTTTAGTTTCGTTACATTGCGTTACGTTACGAAACTGTGAAATTGTAAAGCTTAATGCATAAAATAAAAACTACCAGACTGATATATTTATAAGTACATAGTTATTTTAAATTAAACTTTACATTTATTATTTAAGAAAATTGTTATTATTTTTGTTTCACTGTGTGATTATTAACCATTCTAAGAGAGAATTATTACTTGTTAAAAAATACACTATTATACCTTAGGCCTTAGGCTGATGAGCTAAAGCCTTGCAAATGAATTTCCTGAATATATCTAAAGGCAGTGTTTTATTTATATTTGAGTGTAGGTACTTACCTACCTACGTGTGTAATGTGAACTATGTTTTATGACATCAGTTTCGTTACACCAACTCTCAGGTCCGTTACGTTGTCAGTTTAGTTCTAAATTCAAAATTCAAAATGTACATTTTTTTAGAGAATAATCCTATTTCTATTCTCATTGTGTCAAAAATTCAAAATCCAACAATTTGAAGTGGTCTCCACCGACTAGACTGCATTATTACTATTATTACTTAGAACAGAATACTGTCCCGACACGCCCGCAAAAAAAGAGTGTATTGTATTGTAGTATTTGTAGTGTATTAATATTATTATATTCTTTCTGATCCATAAGTAACCGTTAGTTTTTTCTCTTACAAAACTTACAAATAATAATTGTTAACCACTTCAAAAAAGGAGGTTATCAATTCGACACGTATGTATCTAGCTACGCCCCGCGGTTTCACCGGCGTAAATTTCGATTCCGTGGTAATATTGGGATAAAAAGTACAGCTATAAGTAACAATATTATGTCATTGTAAGTATCAAGTTTCATTACAATCGGTTCATTAGTTTTTGCGTGAAGAAGTAAGAAACTTATTCTGTAAAGATCTCAGACTGCTTGAAAAGTGATCTTGTTTTGAACTTTTTAGTTATTTTCTTGCAGTCGGGTTTTTTGATTAACTCATTTTTTTTCCTGTTAGGGCTTCTTCACACGTACCACAAACCACAACCACACCACGTGGCCGGGCGTATATTTCGTATTGAAAATGAATAGGTACGACTATTCACACGTACCACATTTTGCAGTCGTTATCGACCGTGTGTGTGATACCGACAACATCGCAACCAGAATGCAACCACCAGCGACACTGCGAACTACACATCACATTTTGCGAACGACACATCGACATTTTGTCGGTACCACAACGCAACTACAAAAAGCTATTCACACGTAACCACTGCTTGACAGCATTTTGTCGTTGCGACGTGGTGTGGTTGTGGTACGTGTGAATGAGCACTTAGTGATTTTTTTGCATTTGAATGAAAAAAAACAAACTTTTAATTTTTATTATATTATAATTAAATAATGAATACAATCAAGTGTTGCCTTTTTTCCAGGACGTGCAGTTCCTGTCAATGTTATGATCATCATCTTATCAGCCGACAGGCGTCTAAGGGTGATTTTCCACTACAGATGTGCTATGCAACGTTGCTATGGATGCGTTTGATATCAACCAATCATATTCATTGGTTCACATAGCATAGCACTGGTGGAAACCGATTCAGCTAAGCTAGGTTTTTTATATAAAAGGATGCGTGCTGTAGATGCGCGCTATGGATGCGATGCGAGCTATGGATGCGTGCTAGATGTGTGGTCGATAATGGAGTAGCTATGTGTATTGTCGATACGTCACATAGCTCGAGCTGCGCATCTTCCTTGCACGGCTACCTACATAGCATAACATCAGTGGAAACGGTCACATAGTTTTGCAGCCTAGCTTTTATATTTTCGTAGCATAGCTGCATAGCACATCTCTGTTGGAAAGGCACCTTAATGCTGGCTTTTCCCAAGCATCGCCACAAAAACTGCTCTTGTGCTGCCCACATCCAATAGTTTCTCGCCACCTTCACCAAGTTGTTAGTCCACCTTGTGAGGTCTACCCATTCATTCATTTCTATCCATTCGCGCCGTGCGCGGCCACTTAAAATCTTTTCGGCTCCACCAGCCACCCGTTCTACGAGCTATTTACCCCATTTAGGTTTGGCATTTTATTCGTTTATTATTATTCAAATGAAAATAGCTCTAAAAGTTAAATAGGTAGGTATTTCGTTTTGAGTAGGATATTGATTCATAAACATGACATGTTAGATCATTTAGATCAATGTTTTCTTCCTACACTTAGATATCCTTGAAGTAGTCGCAACTAAATAAAATGGCGTTGATTGTATTTAAACACTGCCTCACTGCTAGAAACAGTAAATATCAAGGTCCAAAAATAACATAGGAAAGTATAAGTTTTTAACGAATTATCTCTTTGATTGACGTATTGTTTTGACATAATAACATTTTTAAGAAGTTTTAATGGCTTTCATTTAGGGTTCAATACATCAATAATTTATGTTTAAAACCTGAAATCCGACAATAAACGAACGTAACCAAAATTGAAACGATCTTAAACTGGGTGATAGGTTAAACGTGGGACATAGTGAAGGATGGTGTTCAGTTTTCAATACTAGTGCGATTAACTACGGGACCAACCTTGAAATCACGAAATCAAATCAACTGTTCGTTACAACGAATGTTAACAATATTATGTCCCCCGCTCTAACTTTCCAACCGCGTTATCAAAAAATCAGGAAAAAATCAACCTCATAGCATCCATCATCCAATCGCCTGATGTTAAGCGATGATGCGGTCTACGATGGAGCACGCTTGCCTAGATGAAACCAATTCACTCTCAAATAAATAATAATTTTCTATTTTCAGTTTTGAGTTTGACAACCGCAACAATGCTTTGTACAATACAAACTTATATTACCTATATTATTATTACTTACTGGTAGTGTTTTGTATTTTATAAATAAATATTTGCGATCATAAAACTAAAATACTTCTTATTACGGAACCCTACAAAAAATCCGGTATTTTTACGAAATGTCAAAACAAGTCATTCAAACAATTTTTGGTTTCACAAATGTGAATACAATAATTTAGATGTACACATAAATTAAAATCCTTACTGAACCCATCGCCGTGGCACGACACAGGCTTTATTTATTGTCTTTGAACTAGTCTAGCAAGATCTCTTTTGCACATAGCACGGCCACCCCGCGGAATTAGCAGAAAGCGTTTAGATGGGTATATAAACTCCTTGCTACAATACTTTTTATACTCATTTCAAGATGACACTGCTCTTTGGTCGCGTTATAATATTACGAGGCTCGCTAGCGTCTGCGTTTATAATGCGACCAAATGACAGTGATAGCTCGAATGTAGTAAAATCAATTATAATAGTGTAAACTTAATTTGGTCGAGTTATGGTTTACGCGTCGAGTATAGATTTCTATTTAACTCGGAATAAGGGTACAGTCCAGAGATTGTCATAAATTAATTGTTCGTTTCTAATAATAAGCTGGTTTCTCTTGTATAGTTATAAATAACATTAATTTGGATATTTGAGTAAATTTCTTTGAGATTTGTGAATGTGAGTACCATGTAGATATTTACAATGTTTTAAGCTGAGTGTAGTATGACAGTTGAGAGCATGTCATGCTCGCTTAAATGTACCGCTGATGGTGGCATGTGTATTGGATCGTTCGATTCCCTCCAAAATGGTTGAGTTGAACGGTGCTGATGCGCACGTCATGTCCGTGAACGGGCGCTGTCAGTTGGTACTGGTCATCTCTTGACTGCTCAAGAAATATTTTGACATTTTATAGGTTTAAATGATTTTATTTTAGTACCATTGATTTTATTTTTTATCCTAAGGGATTTTTAAAATATCTCATATTGTTCTCACATACAAGGGCATAAATGTAAACAAAGAAATTGTATATTTGAATTAGTTGAAAAAGAGTAACCATGGAGTTTCTTGTCCGTTCTTCTCCATAGGAATCTACGTTTTGGAACGGACAACTAGCTTCAACTAACGGACAAACTGACTGACAACTATTGCTTGTCTATTCAAAAGTGCCTGTAAATGGTCTAATTGAAATAAATGTTTTGACTTTGACTTTGACTTTACCAATGTATCTACCTTACCTAAGAAATAAATCTTTATTAAATGTTATATTTTTAAACCTCCGACTGAAAAACGAGGGGTGTTTTATGTTTGACGCCTATCTCTGTCTGTGTGTGTTTGTAGCATCATAACTTCCAAATGGATCGATCGATTTCAGTTGCAGTTTTTTTATTAAAAGCTAGTTTAATCGGGATGATCATTACTTCATTAGGTAGCTATATTTCATGAAAATTGTCCAGCTGTTTAAAAGTTATGAGTTCTTTTCCGAATTGGTGTGAGTAATTTTTTTTCGTCTTTTTCGAGAAATTATTAATTTATTGATCTAAGTAGATATTTAGTTAAATAACAAAACGAATGAATTGAATATAAAAACGTTTGTTTTGTAAAATTCATGTAAAGTAGGATGTATAGGTATTAGGTATATTATCATTGATAACACAGATGTGAGTCACGTCACGTGATCACGTCCCATTGTCCTATTGAATGCTAAATCGGAAATTTAAACTTTGCAGTAAAGTGTACTAGTAGGTAATTACTAGGTATTTGTTAAAATCTATGGCCTCAGTCAGGCACAGTGGGCACGATAATAATTTTTATCTACATTATGTAGAGTGCTTGTTTAGATTTTTTTACTTGGGGTACCTAGTGAGTAGCTTCAACTCTTAGAAAAGTAATTGGTAGGTACTTAATTTGGATTTCAGATTTGATTAGGTAAAGGTGAGCAAAATTAAATTGTGTTACTTATGTAAGGTTATAATCGGGGTCATTATTTTCTTTGTTAATTAGGAACAACCTAATATTTTAGTTAAAATAAAGTGTAAAGAATACAATTCATACCATTGTAACTTGTAACTAACCATAACACTAATTCTCTCTTAAAAGAACATTAAACATATTCAAATTCAAATGCATTGCTGGTTTTATAAACAAGATGTCTATAAAAATACCAAGAATACCGTCGATGTATTTAACCTATGTTCGGCCATTGTGTGCACCATAAACAAGAACGAAACGCAAATCAGCTGTTAGATTACAATATGTTTCACTAAACAACACAAAAAAAAAACAAAACAAAAACACTTAAATAATAACAAAACACACTTACATTTTTTATTTTATTTAAAAATTTCACATCCAATTAGATCGTAGCGGTAAGTGTTATAACTCGAAACACGCGTGATATTCGCGATAGCGTGGCGTTTACTGACATTTACTGACGCAACTTGATTCAAAAACGTGACCCATGCTTAGTAGGTGTGTTGTATTATTGCGTACCCCAAACCGACCGGTCTTGAGGGCAAGCTGCGACACTCTTCATGATACTTACATAACTAAGTAACTGTTCCGCATATGTTTCTTTTTTGAGTTGGGTCTTTTTTGAGTTGGCTCTTTTTTGCTGTTTTTAGGGTTCCGTAGTAAAACTAGGAACCCTTATAGTTTCGTCATGTCCGTCTGTCCGTCTGTCACACCCTCGTCAAATCTACAGTTCATAACCAATTTGTATGAAATTTCGCAGGCAGATATCTTATGTGAGCCGCCATAAAGGCCTGTAGTTAAATGACAAAAAATAAAATAATTAGGGGTGGCCCCCATACATGAAACTGGGGGATAAAAAAAATATTTTCGCGCATCCCTTCATGTGGAACATCGTTGGTTGGTATAGGTCTTTGAAAATAGCATAAAGATTTCTAAATAACTTTTTTATTTAAGTGTATATTTAGTGAACTAGGAGCTCCGAAATTCGTTAATAATGTGTCCCCCCCTGTAATTTTCCAACCGCGTTATGAAAAAATCTGAAAAAATTCAAGCTTCTGGCATCTAATAAATACTCTCGATTAAAATTGGTTTGAACAAGATATGTTAATAACTTTTTGAAATATTCACTATTTTCAGATTTAAATTTTGACAACCGCAAAAATAACCTTGTACTTATTTCATAATAAAATTATGAAATACAAATTTATATTTGCGGTCGGAAGACTGAAATACTTCTTGCTACAGAACCCTAGACTGAGCGTGGTCCGACACGCTCTTGCCCTCACCTCCACACCAAAAATATTCCTGCAAAAAAGGCCACGAAAAAAAAGTGAAAAATCGTGTCTGGAAATATTCAAAATATAATAAAAAGATATTGGTTCTCTTGGTTTCGGATTTCGCGCTGTAGTCGGGTAGGTCTCAGAAATACAAAATGTTTTTTTTTTCTTAAAGCGATTTTTTTTTTCTAGCATTCAATTTTATTTTTCTTCAGTCTTTTATTTTCGGATTTGTTTCAGTCATGTGTGATGTGACTCATGTCACATGTGTGTCGAATTGTCCAATTTCCAAAATAAAAACATAATCGCCTTCAATCAATAATAAGTAGCTAGTGGTTATCGGTCATAGTTAACAATGTTTTAGTATATTTACATAAAATTAATTAAATGTTATAAATGTATATTTTTTGCGAATTTTAAACATGTTAAAGCCATGTTATGCTTATTTAATGTTATTAAATATATTAGGAGATTTTCAAAAACAACTGACACAGGCGGGATTTGAACCCGCAACCTCAACCTCACCGTAAACTTGGCTCTAAGTAGGTAGTGGAAAAAAAGTATTTTTCTTTTCACACGCCAATACTAAAATCTACCACATCTTACAAGTTATTTACATTGATGTCTTTTGTCCCTTCATCACTTGCTTATTATGAAAAACTGATTAACTCAAGGTTAATAGTTAATACGTAATCCAATTCTTGGGGCCAGTACACACACACAGTTCTCATTATCATCAATTGATCGACAAAAGCGTCGTCGCTCATGACTACAAACGATTAATTAATCAACCTCGTGTTTGGTGATATTTATAGGCATCAGGAATTAACAGGGAACAGCCGTGGCACTGCACAACATGTCAATCGATTTGAGTTTGTCGCGGTTAGTTGGGTTTCTTAGGTTAAAAATTGCAAAGTAATAATTCGCACCCTGTTGGTAATTTTTTGTAAAGAAGTTCATGAACATTTCAGAAGCGTTCTTAAGAGGAAAGGTCAGCAAGACATTTGTAAAATAGATTTTAACAGAAATCTTCATGACATCACGAGTAATCAGAACAAACGTGTCGTAAGTCTAGTGTGAATAAATTAACCTTTATATTTCTCTATATCAAAAGCATAATATTGCAAGTCATTTAAGCACATTGATTTTGTGGTTGGGTTCATGGTTTGTGGTCTGTGGTTCTCCTTGATTGTTATGTATTTCTATGAAATTGTTACGATAGTTAGGAATGCCAACATTTTTTTGAAAAATTACAGTAGGTACCTACATTGCGAGGATATAGGTAGGTACTTAATTATTACATATAAAAAATTAATTAATATATTTTACAAGCTTTTAACTTAAAAAACTTTTTTAACAAAAAATAACCGACTTCAAAAAGCCACTACAAAGAAAATAATAATTTTGGTTTCGGAAGTCGGTGGCTTTGGTTTTTGTTTGCTTTTTTTGCCACCGACTTCCGAAACCAAAATTATTATTTTCTTTGTAGTGGCTTTTTGAAGTCGGTTATTTTTTGTTAAAAAAGTTTTTATTTTTCCCTTTTTAGTTCTTTATCTTGCGTTAGATTACTTTGACGACTTCGTTCAACAGTAAATCTTCTACGTAGTGAGTACATTTATGCATATAACTTTGTACATAGGAATGATTACCTAATGTATTATATACTAAAACCTTCCTCAATGTATGTAGATTACGTTAATGAAAACCCCATCCAAATCGAATCAGTAGTTTTTGAGAAAATCGCGCACATACAAACATACATACATACATACATACATACATACATACATACATACATACATACATATTATACACCTCCTTTTTTGAAGTCGGTTAAAAATTAATTACCCTTCAGGTATACAAGCTCACACGAAATGAGCATTGAGTGTTTTAGCAAATCAACAAAAAGCTTCGAACTTTTTGCCATGCCAACCGACAAGTCTGAGTTTGACATCTTTACAAAGAATAGAGATTTTTTGACGAACACATCGCACACCTTCTAAAGAGAGCTAACTCAAAAAAAACTTTTACTAGGGACTTTTACTAGCATGACCACGATAGAAACGGGTTTTGTCTACATAGAAATAGACAAAGTGACTGATTTCATTCATAAAACGTAGAAATGTTTCTACAATCTGTCACTTTGTCTATTTCTATGTAGACAAAACCCGTTTCTATCGTGGTCATGCTAGGCCGGCTGGTTGTCATCATAGACAATAGGTCATTATTCAATGTAACGGGTTTGGTTCCGCCGTCGTGTCTGTGAAGTGTAATGAATAAAGGACATTGGCAGTTTTGGGCTTGATATGGTACAGTAATAAAAGTTTAACCAAAAATAAATATATATTTTAATTGTTCTTTGCCTCATTTATCTTAGAGATTAAGAATTGAAATAAAAAATCGAAATAAATAAGAAATAAAATGATTATGCCGTTGACATTTTGAAAAAACCAATAAAACAAAAACGGGTGCATGCTGGCTGGCGCGTGCCTCCACAGAATATCATGTCGACAGCAATTAAAACCTTTGAATTGAGAACTCATTAGTCGGGCTGTACTTCATTGGATCATTCACACTATACCTTAACCTCACTGTCACAAATCCGTTAATTTCTCTTTAATCCAATTACATACAAAAACAAATAAAAAATGAATTTAAATACTCCTGAAATACTCGATCACACCAAACTAATTTCATATCTGTACCGACATACACAATCTGAAGCCCAGCGTTCTATGGGCGTCTGCCGTGTCCTTTTAGAGTGGAACAGACAACTGTTGGGATTTTCCTTTACTGTGAAAGACAGAAAATTATATATCTAGCTGTTTTCATATTGGATAGAGACAAGTTAGAAATAAGATAACATATATTTTTTTTATTATACGATGATAGTGGACTACAAACATTTCAATTTTAATCAGTGGGCCAATGGACATAAAATAAAAGCATAAAGTTGTAACGTACTTTATTGATCTTCATGTACAACACCCGTACACATCAAATAAATACAACTTTCCATAAAAATAAGTTATTTTTACTATTATTAAATTAAACATACTTAATTATTATTTTTCTCGACTAGCAAAATTAGTCCATTTTATTTTATTTTTAAAATACAATGAGTTTTATTTAAGTACTATAAAAGTATACAAATAGATAGTTTTAAATGTTCTGATAGTGAATTTTTTTAATAGTAGGTATCACTATGTATGTGTAAATAAATATACCTACCTATTTCTCTTCCTTAAGGCGCTGATAACTGCCAACGGCCTTGAGTGATTTGGGTGGCATAGCTTGAGTGTTTTGCGCTGAGCTCAAGCAACACGACATACGTCCATCGAGCAATACGACTCGCCTATCAAGGAGCGCGCTTAGACGTATTATTACTTTTTAGTATCAAAATATAAAATAAAAAAAAGTAACAGGCAATATTATAGGTAGTTACATCTTTTCACACAAAACAAATTATGAAAATATCTTAAGCGATTTGAAAGTAATTACGTTTTTATGTTTTGGGTAGACAGTAATTCATACAATAGTTAAATATTCAAAGGTACGATTGATGAACATATGTTCTAGTTTAACATAAAAAAAAAATTGCACAACTAACCTGCATTATTTGACGGCGAAATAAGAGATTTAAAACTTGAGATTTACGGCCGTTACCATTTACCGTCGCCTTAAATAGATACCTACAACAGATCTTTGGATAGTTAGATATTTTACAATACAAGGCACTATATTATTATTATTATGTACTATTATTTGAATAATTATTTTCAATATGACTAGGACTCGACTACATTATTTTTCATTAGGTATTTAAATTACAGACTATATTTAACGTACCTACGTCTAAAATCTAGTCATTAATAGTCATTATTCAAGATAGATAAATTAAAATGCTTATTTTAAATTAAATTAAAATTATTTATACTTAAATTCTTTTCGATGTTCTTGGTGTTCAATAAACACAAATAATGGAAATTCATTGTGCTTGATAATAGTATCATGTATTACTATGTTTTTATAATTATTAATATTAAATTCTTTACTTTATTTAAAAAAAATCCCACAAAGACGACAATAAAAACGGATAACTTATCAATGTAAAGAAAACTAAAATAAAAAATGTCACGTATCCATTAATTATACAGGGTGTAAATTTAGTTAGTCAAAAAATACGAAAAGGGGTCATTGTACTCATCATTATGAATTCAAAATCAAAAATCATTTATTTAAAGTGGGCTAACGAATTAGCACTTTTTGAACGTCAATGTACATAAGACAGCCCCTAAAAACGCCCGCCCTTCACCGCTTCCTAGTGTTTTGAACAACTTTTACTAAGGGACCTAGCCTGAAATTGCGAAAAAAAAAATTGGCTGCTCTGCTCCATATTATTTGAACATAAATTTTTGGACCAGCTGATTGTTATTCGCTATTTCGGGGTTGGTCCCATAGCAAAAGTTGTTCATAATGATGAGTGCAATGACCCCTTTTCGTATTTCGACTGACTAAAATTACACCCTGTATATCATAATCATAACTTAGTCTTAAAATTATTTAACAAAAAACAGAATTAAATAATTTTAATAATCCGTGTACTGTCTTGACGCGCCAACGCCATCTAGTACGACTGGCCGGTAGTAATCCTTCATCTCGCCCCAACCGCGCGGCGCTACGTTGAAGTTTGGTCCACAAACTAAAGGCAATCTTGGGCTTTTTGGTGAAGCATAGACATCATTCAGCTTCGTAGGTGCCATAGAGACTGGTAGGTCGATGTTTTGCAAAGTGATTGTTGGAGGGGAGACAGGAAACGGTTCAATTTTGGGCCAGTTGCTGGAGTGTTTGAGCGCGGACTTCGGATATGTTTTCTGGTTGCGCAAACTAGATGGCGGGCGGTACGGTGTGTCGTGGTTTGCCACGGGCGTCGGTGTGGAGCACGCGTTCGATGTGTTTCGACCTGGAAATATAATAAACAGAAAAATTATGAATGAATATCAGACATAAGAGATTATCTCGATTTTTAGAACTGTGCACTTGGAGCTGTAATTTTTTTTTATTTCTCTCTCTCTACTCTCCAGCCGGCCTAGCATGACCACGATAGAAACGGGTTTTGTCTACATAGAAATAGACAAAGTGACAGATCGTAGAAACATTTCTACGTTTTATGAAGATTGTAGAAACATTTCTACCGTTTCATTCATAAAACGTAGAAATGTTTCTACAATCTGTCACTTTGTCTATTTCTATGTAGACAAAACCCGTTTCTATCGTGGTCATGCTACACATGTCTTAAGAATATAATTTCAATTGTGCTACAGATTATTTATAGAATCCGTTTGCTATTTAGAGCATTATCGTCCCCGTAGAGCGAAAAGTCACTAAGTCGGAATTGACCATTTTGAGTTACGACGGTTTAAAGTTTTAAAAAAGAAAAAAAATCGTAGCTTGATATTGCTGCTACATATTCCTGATTTTATCATTTTATATTTTAGGGAATTTATCACAATTTATGAGACAAGTAATAAAATAAAATAAATGTTTTACAAAGATATGAAGAAAAACAAAAATAGTTAGTTTTATCTCTTAGAATCTGCACAGAGTCTTGAGTTAATGATTTTTTACTTTTCGAACGAAGTTAATAATTTCTTTTCAACCTTTACCGTTAGGTAAAAAAATCGAAAATAACTCAATTTAGTTAGAATGAGACTAACCTGTTGCAAATAAAAAACATGTCTAAAAATACTTCTTAACTGATTTTTTCATGTTTTTAACTTAATGATTTCTCGCTTTATAGATACTCGGCACAACAGTGCAAATAATCACTAAAGATTTAGTTAGTTTTCGATTTCATAATTTTTGCATTTTTACAACTCTTAAACTTCAAACAACTGGCGAAAAGTAATTAAGTGAATTTAGGTAATTGTTCCTAAAATATTATTAGTCAAAATGCTAAATTATTGATTTTTCGCACTTTCTAAAACAAAAACTATGATAGCTATGGATATGACAATAAGATTGAAAATTAAAGAAAAAAAATGCGATTTTGATGACATTCTTAACTCGATATGGCCATTTTATGACTTAGTGACTTTTCGCTCTACGGGGACGTTATGTTCTTCTAAACTACACACTCAGACCCATAAAAAAGTCTTTTATTTTTAAGATCTTTGACACACAATGGATTTTAATGCGGTTTTCACCACTAGTTAGAGAATTTATTCCTGAAAGTTTATGTGCAGAATACATTAATATTTAATTTAGATACAGCACTGAAATCTCGATGTTTTGACGTGTCACCCACCACATCAGTAGATCCATGCGAAGAAGGGGCGGGTCGCTAGTTTTTTTTCATAATTAATCCCCCTAATAAATTACTACTGCTAACTTGATTCCATCGCCAGACTTCTAAAACGTCTGAACAATGAACGAGGCACTAGCTATAATAATTAACATTCTGTATCCTATAAATAATGCAGCATATTCCCGAGGCCGCCCGTCTGGCTGCCGACCAATCTGTCAATATCAGCTGACGCCATTAATATCTTGCTAGACAGATTATAATAATTTTATATTTTATAATTACATGGTAGATAAAACATGTAGGCTACAGTGCGTATCACTAATCCACTACCTATCACATTAGTTTTTCTTGTAAAGCGAGTTCCGTTATAAGAGAAGATGGAGAAAGTACCACATAAGCCTTACATGTTCACATGTAAAGCTGTTCCATACATGTTCACATAACTCAACAAAATGTATGGAGCAGCTGAGTTTTTTTCGCGATTTCAGGGTTGGTCTCATAGCAGAAGTTGTTCTTAATGATGAGTATAGTGGCTACATCGCCGGATGAAAGCGATGAAAATGTCACGGTGTATATTTAATAACAATCATATTTAAAACAACACAAAACAGAATACATACCTCGTCCTTCATGCACCCATTTGACAGACCTCTTCTTCCTGTTCACGTACATGCTCTGTCCTCTGCTCATGTGGTTGCTGGAGTCGCTCAGGGACTTGGAGATGGCCCTGGCGAGGTCCATCTGCTCCTTCACCGTCGGGTGTACTCCTGGCACGTAGAATGCTGATGAGGCGAATGTTTTCTCTGGAAATGGAAATTTGAAATTAGCGCCATCTGTTGGCCGACATCAAACGTATTTGAGACTTAGAAAATTTTGTTTTATTTTATTTAGATCGCACAGAACGCCGTTTTTTGGATATCGCGTTTTTATTAAAAGACCGATTTGCCCATTGAAATGCAAGTTTTTGTATCCCTGTTCAGCAACATGTTTAGTTTTTGTAAAAAAAATTATAGAAAATCGCCATATTTTACTCTTGATATTCAGAAAACAAAGTATATTAACTCGTATAGATAGGGTACTGGGATGTAACCGTACCCAAAACGATTTTTTTAAAATGTTGTCTGGTTGTCTATTTATAGTGTTTGTCTGTTTGTGCCACGAAAAAAGTACTGAACGGATTTTGATGTGGTTTTCACAGTTCGATAGCTTGAGGTCCAACTTAAAATCTAAGCCACGTTTCATCACGTTTCATTTCTGTGGGATAAACCAGAGATACAGCCATTGTAGTCCACGCGGACGGAGTCGCGGGCAAAAGTCTAGTTATCCATAAAGATTATGAACTTAAAACCTATATCATTGGTGTGGTATTTTGAAGAGCCCATATTCAGCAAATAACGTTGAGTAGCAGCCTGGCCGCTAAAAGTTGTGTTTTGTTTAAATGACAATAGATGGCGTTAGCAACACCGTGTAGTGTCAACTATGAATAGCCACTGGAATAGGTCAGTCTACTATGTGGCTAAGAATAGGTTCTGTCAGGTGAGTGGGCAGCATTCAATTGTACTAGTGTACGGTGATAACAGACCACGTTAAATGTGATTTGCGAAGGATTTATATTCAGTATATTATGGCTCAGGCTCTTCTAGATTTTAAATCTTCCTATTCTACGTCTAGAGTCTAGTAGTTTCCAAGTAGTGGTCAGCGAGAGCAAAACGAAGTCCCGCGAGGACTAAATTAGGGTCCGCGAGGACTAAGTTAAGGTCCGCGAGGATAAAATTAGAGTCCGCGAGGACTAAATTAAAGTGCGCGAGAACCAAATTAAAGTGCGCAAATCAAAGTCATAAATTAATACATTTTTATTATGAACCTTGCACCGAAAAAAAAAGTCCCAGTGATCTCTGGTCAAAAAAGGTTGATAACCTACTGGTCTAGAGAAAATATTAAACTATTGGTCTGTTGTTCTGTGAATTTTATTTACAGTATTTGGTAGAGCATAAAATAAATAATATAATCATCATTGACAAGTTTTGAAAGAGGTAGGTACATTTACCTATTTCATTACTGCACAGGATTTGCTTATGGTGACCGACGGATTTGTGTTCTCTACAATGTGTACTTTAAAATGCACGACCTATTTTGAGGGTGTTCTGACTTCTGTAAGGGGGTCAGGTGTAAGTAGGTACTTTAGGCACCCATTGCACACTTAACATATTTTTATTTTTAGGGTTCCGTACCTTAAAAGGAAAAACGGAACCCTTATAGGATCACTTTGTTGTCCGCCGTCAGTCACCGGACCATAAGTGGAGCCATCTGCTCATAGATGACGCCATTGGAAGTATGCAGTAGCGCCATCTATGATCATATTTCGGAACCCTTAGGGCACGAGGCATACTCGCACTTGTCCGGTTTTTTTTAAATATGTTAACAATCAGTTTAAAGTAAGAACCACAATTCACCATAAAACGAATTAAACAGCTTCTAGCTAACCAAATCTAGGTGATATCTTTACCAAAATCTAGTAATGACTAAAACGATCTTAAGGAAAGGTCTGACTCAGCATCCTACTGACGCAAAACCAGCATTATTACCAAAAGCAGTCGGCGAACAAGCGTCATGGACTCATGGCCGAACAATAGCGTATCATGAAAACATGCGTCTGACTCCCGGAATAGCTCACTGAATAGGGTTGCCTCTCGCAATTATTAGTGTAGTGCGACTTGCAAAAAAATATTCTGATAATTTCACACAGTGCTGTAACTAGTAGGTACAAGGCGCAGGCCCTGGAGGGCCGCAGAAATGACCAGACAAGGGGGCTTACTCCCGACTGGATCGAGTTTAGGATCGTATCGAAGTAATGTCAAAAGTATGTCACTTCGTACTCTTGAAATCATCACTAGCGCACGATCGTGCGGTGGATCGAATTGAAACTAACTACGATCGTAAACCGTCGTTACGATCGAAAAATCCATACTCCCCACTGGATCGAGTATCTGTGGATCGAGTGGCAGGATCGAAAAGAACTGTCAAAATACACGATAGCAAAAATGGTTACTTATTACGATCGAGTAAGATGATTTTGTTGGTAGTTGGCTGTAATTTCTCGCCTTGCGGGTTTGCCTTGTTTTTTCGATGTTCTGAAGGAACTAAATCGTACAGCTAGTCTATTCTGAGTTTTGGGTCATGAATGGTAGTTAGTAGCATACATACAATACTTATTATTTACCGCTATAGATGGGCAAAACACCCGGGTGTTTTGGTAAACATCCAATAAACGCCCATAAACACCCAAAATTTGGGTGCTTATCGGGTGTTTACCAAAACACCCGGGGGTTTTGCCCATCTATATTTATCGCGTAATACGGTGTAGACGCGCCATACTATCAGAATAGAACATTTTTCAAGAGCGCAGTTATAACGAATGACTTCACCATCGCGTTAATCGAGTAAACATCAAACATCAGTCTTAATAAAAATAGTATTGCGAAGGTAGCAACCCTAATTCCAGTGCTATTAACATTATGAAATAAATACGCCGACTCTAAGCAGCTGCGGTCTCGAAAAGAACCTGAATGTCTGGGTTATTTCATGTTAAAGCTTGGAAACTTGGGAAGTTCTACACCGTTTCCTGGTAATAAGTGGATTAATGAGTTATGTGGTCACTAGCTGTAGCTATGCCCCGCGGTTTCACCCCCGTTGCTCAGCTCTTAAGGGTCGTAGCGAGCTTATACTGTTCGTCATTAATCTGGCTATATCATATACAAAAAGATTTTAACAAACTCTTCAGCTTTATTAAATTAGTATAGATATCATATCAGCCGAAAGACATCCAATGCTGGACATTGGGCATAGCCTTTCCTGAGGGCCTCCCCATGGCATTATACAAAGTACAAATAAATTATAGAAGGAATTCAGATTCATCGATTTACGAATTCGAGTTTTATTATTTCTGACTGCCTCGTTGGCCAAGGGCGAGATTGCTCAGCGTGGGATCCTGGGTTCAATCCCTGTGTCGGGAAAATTTTTATTGGGTTTTTATATAAAGTTTTCAGGTCAACAGGCTCGCCATGATTGTGACTGATACTAAACGATTCTGCTTATACCCCTTCCAGATTATGCAGGCGTAATGTAATCATCATTCTGCCCTTATTCAAATTTATTTAGGGTTGGCCCATGTTTTTTCTTTCCACACATCTCTATCAGCCGTCATTTCAGTATTAACCCTTTTTTTGGCCAAAGCATGATGTATCATGTTTATTTATGTATCATGTACCTACCTAATAATGAAGTAGGTATATCAGGGGGGTGATTCTAGCGGGTTCGATATTGATATCGCCTTCGATATTATATTGGAACAAATGTCAAAATGGTAGGGATTTTGACAGTTGTTGCAATATGTATCGAATGCGATATCAATATCGAACCCGCGAGAATCACCCCCCAGACGTGATAACGCTTTGATGTTCACATGAAACAAATTGTTAATTCATTAATGCCCGGTTCCTATATTCAACGGATCGTCATGGTATAAAAGCTACTATCCGTTTTTCTAGAACCGACTACGAGTCGTAAATACCGTTCCACAATTTACTTTATATACCTGCTATTGACGAACATGTGTTGGTCATTAAAATACCGAGTCCTCTTCACTCACGTTTCGTTTTAGGTAAAATTAAAATTTAATAACAAAAATCAAGACAAAATATGTTAGATTTACATACGAATAGTTCTATAAGTTTTGTAAGATGTGTAAATAACTATACGATCGCAGGCATCTGCGTGTTATTTTTTAATTTTCTTACCAAATACAATAGAATGCAGCGTACACAACAAGAACGGAACGTTATAAGTTCAGCGCGCGAACTGACATTTGGCATCAAAAATGTTTCTTCGGTTCTGCATCTTTTCTTTACGGATAATCAATTAGCTCGCTGATAATACGGTTGTTTGTTTATCTTACTTGAAATTCGTAAGAATCCAGCGTTGCTAAATAATCTACTCTTTCTTTATATATTCTAATGCGCCTATTATCTTCTTCTGAATCAGTCTCACTGGAGTTTGATATAATATCGAACACTTCTCTATCACTATCTGAACTCGACATTTCAAAATTAAAAAGCGAAAACAGTGAAATACATTAGAAACTTTGCTCCTAACCACACTCCAACCGACCGAAATTGACGGGTAACCAAATGACATAACGAATAGTAATCGTGACAGTTTACTGACGTTTAAAATATTTATAGGAACACTCCAAACACTCATCTCCGTACAATACGCTTACCGTCCGTTACCGGTAACCCTCCCATCCGTTAGTAGCAAGCCGTCAGTAAGTTGCATAACGAGTCGTTTTTTATAGGAACGGTTTTAGTTTACGGCTCGTCTAAAAAACTACTATTCGTAACTAAAACGGATCGTTTCTCAAATATAGGAACCGGGCATTAATGACGGAAGTGCACGACTGTGGTTAACCGACCGTAATTACAATGAGTTATGACCTTTATGTCTAATTAATTGGAACTGCAGTGTGTCATTCTAGCCTTTCCTGTTGTTTGTCGTGTTGTATTGTATCTAGATGTGGCTGAATACTAATAACTCATTGGGGTATTGAGGGAGGCCTATGTCCAGCGGTGGACGTCTTTCGGTTGATATGATGAAGATTATGATTGAAATCAGAAGTGTGTTTTATGACTGAGACTGAGAGAAGGGCCGTCCTGCCTATGAAGTGTCTTTCGTAACAGGACAATGTGTGTGATAAGACCATGATTGTGGGCAGGGAGGCATGGCCGGATTAACCATTTTGGGGCCCCCTATCGATGCAATTCTGGGGGCCCCTTCGAGTAGCTTATTAAATATGCTTTCTAATAAGGTGTATCACATGGGTGTTCAAATTTCTTCGGAATATTATACTTCTTATGACCTCTCTCACCTCTCCTTTTCACTCGATGAAACATTTTCATTTTGTTTTCTCGATGTTCGGGGCCCACAACCGATGCGGGGCCCCTAGGCATTTGTGTACACTGCCTTAAGGATAATACGGCCCTGATAGTAGGAACTGAGATTTCTTATCAAAGACTGATTTTTTTTTTGTATTTTTGTAATTTCTCAAACCCCGTCGTGTGTAAGATTTTTCCATCATTTGTAAAATCACTTATCCTGATTGGATCCCGTTTATGATGAAAAAAGAGTGATCTCTTTTATTAGGTCCATTTCTTTCCGCTCAATTGGTTGGGGAGAACTGGTCTAAAATTAAGTTGCAAGACTTGACCTCATACACACGGCAAGTTAAATAAAAGTTTTTAAAAAAACTTACCAAACTTGCGGTCCTTCTTGATGATATGCTCTTCAGCATCAGGCGCTGGCGTGAAGATCTTGTTCAGGTCGACTTCCTTCTGGCCAACTAAGATTGGCTTGTTCTCCATGTCCTCCTGAAATGTCAGGTGTAATGACGTTAGTTATGATATCATCATGCTGGTGAAGTTGTGATGATATTATCACAATTCTGGTGATGTGAACGAAAGATTTCAATCTTTAGATGCGCCCTACCGTGTCAAAATATGGTCGTTTCCGTGTTTCGTTCAATATCAATTTCAATGACATCTGAAGTATCAAATATACTATTATTGTCTCCCTCACTCTCATTCAACTCTCAATATATTCAAGCTCCCTCACTCAACACGGGATGTGTGAGCTCACTCATCTCAATAAGGACACATTTTCGTGTAATGTAAGTAGGTACGAAGAGGGCGCATCTACGATTTAAATCTTTGATGGGAATTTACAGATGCTATGGAATTTACATGTGACATTTTATGTATATGGAATCTAATGTAGGGCTGCCATCACCTAAATTGCTGACGCTGGACAAAAACTTTAAAAGCCCTGGAAATTTGGGTGAAAATGAGATTTTTTCCCGGACGAGCCCGAAAAAAATTTTCATCAATCAGGATTCCCCTGACACTTTTTGAAACCACTACCGGACGCGGGACGCTCCCCGGACGCCCCCTAAACTAGGATAAATCCGGGGAACCCCGGACGGATGACAGCCCTAAATCTAATGTAATGTTGGATTGGTTTTGGTAAAAACTGACGAAGTACGTCAGTTTCAAGCATGGATTTATATTTTAAAATCTGGTGAGTGAATGAGACGAAAGACTAGGCTTGTGTGTATATGTATGATTAAGTACATAAAAACGGAATTTAAACAATAACAAACCGGAATACCTGATTTTTATCTGTTTCATAAATACACTCTGTCTTATTTGAGTCACTGAGAAAGATGTATGAGAAATCCATCAGGCAGGTATTTGCCAATTCAGTCCAAAATTGTTTGAAAGAAAGCCAACTAGGTGTAACTCCGGTATAAGAGAAGTTATTAATGTTTTTGACAAAGCTTCTATGATGTATCTAACGGCTACATTAATAAATAATTGGTAATCCCTTTTGTAATTTTTTGGATGCGTGGGGTATACCAAAATAATGTACCCGTCTGTATATATGTGTAAAATAGACTGTACACAAGAGTTGGGCAAAGCAGCTTGTAAGAGCAACATACATGATAATGTATGTACACTCGACGTCATTGACGGTCGACCACGTTTCACCCTTATTCCTAAGAACATAAGGGTGAAAAGTGGTCGACCGTCAATGACTTCGAGTGTACAAATAGAGTGAAATTAATATAAATGTTCTGCAATAACAGCAAATGCAATATGCTATGCTATGCTATGCTATGCTATGCTATGCTATGCTATAATAAATACGATTGGTATCGAAGATATAAGGCTAAATATAGTCAATTATCATTCGTTCATCGATCTTCGTTCCTGCAATGAACGAAAAAGTCCTAGTAGGTAGGTAGGTACCTAGTCTTTGGTAAAAAAAAACTACCGCTCTAATACTCCAGTCCCCCAATGTTGCTAGCGTAAAATCTACTGTTTTCAAGGAAAATTCGAGTTTATCTTTGATCGTTTCCAAGAATGAGATGAGAATGTAAAAATATATAATTCATCATCGACCTTGAGGGCAGACGTAGCGAGCTGAATATATTTATCAACAGTATTAAATATTTTGGCTCTCGTCTCTATGTTGCGCTTGCGACGAACTGTGATTGTTGCATTCATGTTACGATAATTATCTCAACGACAGGTGTAATTGACCATTGCTTTTATTAAAATACCTTTAGATGATAGAGAATCATCCTGAAATCGCAAAAAAAATCTGCTGTTCCATACATTCATGTTCACATAACTCAACAAAATGTATGGAACAGCTGATTTTTTTGAGATTTCAGGGTTGGTCCCATAGTAAAAGTTGTTCATAATGATGAGTACAATGACCCCTTTAAATATTTCCACTGTCTAACCTGCCACCCTGTATAATTTTTTGCAAATTATTTAAATATTAAATTACACTGTTATAGGTACCTATTATAAAGGGAAAAGATTTTTTGTTTGTAATGAGTAAACTCAAAAATACTGATCCGATTGTAAAAAATATTTCACAAAATGCCAGTCAAAAATCAAATAAATTTACAAAAAGCTGACCTATTTGCAAGAAGCACGGCCATTTTCTTTATCAATTGTGTTTTTTTTTGTCGTTGTTTAAAACACACGTTATCGAACCTTCTAAAATAGAGACGTCTTCAGTAGTTTAATTTATATATATTTTAATTTAAGTAAGTATTGACATTTTGAAACCTGTTTTGTGTTTTCTCGACTTGGTAATTGACTAATTTGCCTCAACTCAACACATAAAATTTTAAATAAAATAAAAAATACTGGTAAGTAACACGAATAAAGGAAAGTTAATGAGTTGGAAACACAAACACAAAGCGAAAGCAAGGTACAACATTAATAGATAAACAAAATCATGAGTTATTAAATTATTGATGGTTAGTAAAAAAAATATTAAAATATGCAACAAAATGTTTCCTAATTATGAAAAAAAGCTCTCAAAACTGACGTATTTTTTATTGTTTTTAATGAAATGGTTTATATTTACACTGGTAACTTTATGAAACTAATGTGTCCGTAATTTTTGATATATTTTGGGATTGTCTTACAGTGAGACAGTCCAGTGGCTCCAATATCTCGGGGTCTCGGGATATTTCTGCATCATTCTGTGTGATTAGCATATTTTTTTCTATTAATTTATTGTAATTAAAAAACACGAGATTAATTTCTCTATTTTTACTTGCTAATTTAATTAATAATCAGTATTGCATTTTTTTATTATATTTACATTTTTTTACTTATTTTTTATGTTAAATGAGAACCGAGTAAATAATTTAGTTTTTATTTGGTTAATTCTCTATTATGCATAAGTAGGATTTAATAAAATAATTACTGCAACAAAAAATGCTTGTGAAAATAGACAAAGTGCTAATATTAAGTAGGTATATGATGGGCATTTGTACATAGGCAGAAAAAATTTTTTTTTTTGTTCTTGTGTCATTTACAGAAAATATTTCTAGAAATACATTGTAAGTAGGTAGGTAGGTACGTGGCAGAGAGCGCGGCGATCATGCCAACTGTCTTTCGTATGTACCGTGCTCAATAATTTCAACTATGAAAGTATTACAACTGTAATAGGTACATACTTCTAGATAATGTTGGTGTTTTAATTCTTTGAATAATAAATCATTTTAATTTAAAATAATTATAGAACTTACGAATAATTTAAAACTAAGTTTGGACCTAGAATAATATTTTTTGGTTTGGGATCATATTTAATATTCAAGTTTAAAAAAAGTTTTGAATTCGAATCAAACTTCTAAAATTTATGAATGGTCTTTCTATAGGTACCTACAGTTTGTTACAGTGGTATTTTTTAGTATTTTCATAACTACGGACAATAGATCTACAAAAGTACGGTACCTACTTATAAATATTGTCGTAATAAAGATAAACAGGGAAAAAACCTAAAAACAAAACTACTTACTTAGTCGTTATTTTTTCAGCGTAATACGCATTATTATCCACGAGCATTTTCTCTGAAAAATTCAATAATTAAAAATAAACTTCCGTAGTTAGTCCAAAACTGTTTTTTTTTTGTTTTACTCCACCAATTTCACGCTTATTAACCAAAGCAGTAAAGTATAAAATCGATTGGTCATTTTAGACATTTTGTATTTTGACGTGGCAGTAATCAGGGTTGGCAGTTTTCCAAATTGCGCTGGCAACTAGAAGCACTATGAAAATTATAATAGACCGATTTTTTTTCAACGAATCGAGGCCAATGTGTTTACAAAGAGTTAGAATATTTGTTTATTGATTGGTTTAAAGTTTGATGGGTTACTGTTGCTTTAACAAGGTTTTTGAGCTAAATACTTGTGAAAAATTGTGTGATTTTTGCTTGATATGGGTTTTTTTTTATTCATCGACAGAAGCCATTAATACTATTTCGTTTTGTATACTTAATACTAAACAAAGAACGATGATCTTGATTTTTTTGGTTCCCTAACTACCAGATAACGAATCACAAAAACAATGTAATTTTTATAATTCACTATAATTCGGTCACCACTTCCTACGGCTATGCCAATTTTGATACGTCAAAAATGACATTAAAATGAAGGTTATGATTTGTAATGTAAAATAATAAAACATGGCTTCCCGTGATAAATACTCACTTCAAAACATTAAAGGAAAACAGTCACTTTTTGAGATGTTTCAGCTTTTGCATTATGTTAACAAAAAATAATGTTGTAAATTAGTAATTATTTTTATCACCCACACAAATCAAGAGTGGTCACATGAAAACAAGTATGTCGTCTAATCTCAAACAACCAGTCGTTAGTAATAAATAATGCCAAGACAATGTCATGTCAAACATGTTATATTTCTGTATGACAATTATAATATTTTTGGCAACCCTTGCTGTTAAGGCGCAGTCATATATCACTGTGCAAATAAATGCTCAAATGTAAACAGACTGTTGCACTTTATGGGGTAGTTAATTTTGTATAGTTTCGACTTGTTTTGTGTGGTGATAAGCAGAGGCATGGCTACCTAAAATTTAGATTTGTCTATTGATTTAGTCCGATAAATTGAAAAAGACCGTTTAACATTTCTTTTTCTATATTAAAAGTCATGTTAAACAGCCGTTTTTAATTTATCGGACTGCTATCTTATCGCTGAACTTGGCCCTTATTGTTAATTGTATAAATTGTTGCACAAAAACGTCTTTCGTAGTTAGGAAAAAAGTCTGACAGAACATTGTAAATAAATCTTGGCTCAATAACTACGCAAAGCACATGTTTTACTTTACTCAAATCCTTTGAAGTTTCCACAAATAAGATTTAAGA
Source organism: Thalpophila matura (assembly GCA_948465475.1). NCBI lineage: Eukaryota > Metazoa > Arthropoda > Insecta > Lepidoptera > Noctuidae > Thalpophila > Thalpophila matura. Next base: position 10,438,922 of record OX419201.1, on the reverse strand, counting down.
CATCTTTAACAAAACCCAGACGGCCAAAATTGACTTTACACGTTCAATTTTAACTGAAGTCACACTAACACAGTCCTAACTGCGCGTGCGCCGGTGATGTATAAATGGGCCCTAAATAACACAGAGGCCAAGACCAGAGGTGCAGAGTGACGCGGGTTCGATGCCCGGCTCGCACAAATTCGGACCACGGCTATTTGTAGCTGATCCGAACGTCAGTAACATTTGTAATAGTGTTTTTCACTTTTCATTTCAGTTATTGCATCTATAAAAATAATTTAAATTGCTTCATCGATGCACCAATCTCATGCACGGTCGCGTATGTCAGTATGTGCCAATCATCTATTCTACTATCCTACTACTCCTACTAATATTACAAACGCGAAAATTTGAGAGGATGGATGGATGTTACTCTTTCACGCAAAAACTGAACGGATTTTGATGAAACTTTACAGTAATATAGCTTATAGGTACCTACATCATAATAACACATACCTACCTACTACACAGGCTACTTTTATCCCGAAAAACACGGGTAAAGCCACAGGCGGAAGCTAGTACCAATATAATAAAGTTGAAGAGTTTGTTTGTTTGTTTTGAACGGTGCGCTAATCTCTGGAACTACTAGTCTGATTCGGAAAAATATTTTTCTCTAATCGATTAAGCATGCCTGAATTAGTTAAAATTGGAAACCTCTTCCGATAAATGTCACCAACGAGAGGCGTAAAAAGAGGTCTCCAATTTCAACTAATTCAGGCATGACACTGTAGCTCAGTCGCGGGTTCGAACCCCGCCTGTGTCAATTGTTTTTGAAAATCTCCTATTATTTAATAATTCGCAAAAATATACATTTAAGCAATTATAATAACTCTTTATCATCCGCCTAGCCTTTTCCCAAACATGATTGGGGTCGGCTTCCAGTCTAACTGGTTGCGGCTGAATATCGATATTTTACATGGAGCGACTGCCATCTGACCTCCACAACCCAATTATTGGGGAATACCGGTATTCGAATGTTAGACCAGTTGTCAGGCTTTTGGGCTCCTGACTACCCGTCAAACTACGACTGTCAAAGATATTCCTATAATAACTCTTTATAATATTACCTATTATAGACTGTTTTCTACTGCTAAAAATATGATTGTAAGGTCGTTGTGCGAGTGAGTTCAGGTCAAGTGTTATAATTATATAAATGTAGTTGTTATTTAGAGACGAATGGCCTTTTTGAAGGCTTGGAAGTGCTTGCATGTGCTGTAAGGAATGTTGGCATTCATTGATGTAGGTATTATTTTTATGATCATTAGATAATTTTAGATGGTAGATACAGATCAAAGAAATTATAGTGCATTCATTTTTAATATCGACTTATAAAATGCTGGGGCATTGATTTCAATGGAATCTTTACTGCTGCTAAAGATGTTTTTTTTTCCTTTTTAGGGTTCCGTACCGCAAAAGAAAATACGGAACCCTTTTAGGATCACTTTGATGTCCGTCTGTCCGTATTTCAAGACCCTTAACGGGGGAAGGCATCTTGGGAAATGAAAAAATCGCATTGATAAATGTGCCTAATAGTGCCATTTTTGAATGGATCAATTAGGTAAGTGTTTTTTTCCTTGTGAAATATTTACAAAATCTGGAACTTTCTAGAGGTATTTTAGCACTCATATAAAGTGTAAAACTGGGTTCAAATGAAAGGATAATTGCCTCAGATCATAGAAACAAGGAGATGTGCCAAGGCGCTATTGAGCTTGATGCCTGATCTTGACCAAATTGCACATATTAAAAACGTACGCGCTGGCGACGAACCGAACACGATCGATGGTATAAATAGTGTTTTAGTTTAGTGCTAGTGTTGAGTGACGATTAACAGTGTTAGATTGAGGGTGTGCGGAATGTTCAATGCGTGGGAGATCTTTTTATTCACAAGGAGCGCTTAATTATGCGCGTAATTGTGTCGAAAAATGTACTAAAAGTGGCATCAGTTGTTCCCGTACTAATTTGCTACGATGGCATATCTCCTTGTTTCTATGATCTGAGGATAATTGCTAACGATCTCATCCATACTAATAATAAAAAGCTGAAGAGTTTGTTTGTTTGAACGCGCTAATCTCTGGAACTAGCAGTCCGATTCGAAAAATTATTTTTGTATATGATAGCCAGATTCATGAGGAATAGTATAGGCTATTTAACATCACGCTATGACTCTTAGGAGCCGAGCAACAGGGGTGAAACCGCGGGGACAGCGAGTAATTTATATTAGCACACATTATTTTGTCTACGTAGGTACCTATAATGTTATAAAAACTGTAGAAACTTGAGCTTGTCCGTTACCAGCCGCCATTATATTTAGCAGCTTACATGTGGAAACTAATATAGGTTAATCTGTTTGTCTGTCCGTCTTCAAATAGTCGCCTCTAACGCTTTCAGCTGTTTCGTAACGTTCATTTTATATTGTAAAGTTTTTGAGAAGTTATTTGTAGAGTTAATTAATCAGTGTTGTGTTCTCATTATAATAATATAACTTGTAGAGATAGTTTATTAATCTTCGTGTAAAAGTCTAGGAATTGAGACGCATGAATTTGCCTCTTTTCGTACATAAAGAGAAGGAATAGGAATTGTGCCTACCGCTTGCTATGCTTATAGCACGCGACTTCAAATCAAAGTTTATTCGCGACTAGCTGTTCTCCGCGGTTTCACCCCCGTTGCTCGGCTCCTAAGGGTCGTAGCGTGATGTTAAATAGACGATTCCTCATAAATCTGGCTATCATATTATTCAAAAAGAATTTATCGAATCGAATTTGACCGCACGGTTGTTGCAGTGGCTGAGAGATTGGCTGCTGCGCAACGTGTCGCGGGTTCGATTCCCGTATTGCACATAGGTCTGGCTGTTGGTGTATGTGAAATTTGTGTTTGTAAACGCACCCACGATACAGGAGAAATCCTAGTGTGGGGCAACGTTTAAAAAAAAAAAACAAAAAAAAAACGAATCCGACTGGTTGTTCTAGTGTAGCGCGTTCAAACAAACAAATAAACTCTTCAGCTTTATAATATTAGTAGGTATATAGATTAATCATGATATTTTCTTTCATCGTTTGATAGTGTACCTAGTAGTTTTTTATTAATTTTTCGTTGTGCTAGGAAAACAGATTATTATTCCTATGTACACGTTAGAATATAATACCGTAGGTACATGTTATTTATTATAAATTCCCACGTTCGTAGTTCCCTACGATTTACGAACGTGGGAATTTCCTTTTCTTGTCTTAGTTGGCGCTACTGCTTAGAGAAAAGGTTTGTCCCATTTGACTCTGTAATTTTATTTACAAATAATTATATTAGCCATTGATTTCATCAATAATTTTCTTTTTGTAGTATTCATATTACTTACTGCCAAATAGTAAAATATTTTGTGTATTTCCTGAGAAATAATTAAAAATATATTCATTTTTCCCAAAAATTCTCACTAGTTCACTACTAAATAAATCTTATTTTTATTTAACGTTTTTAGTTATGTTTTTCTTTCACTAATAGGTAGGTGAACCTGTCATTAGTATATCATACTAACCCTGCCACGGTTCATTGCCTCTTTATTTTGGCAAAAGAAAATTTCCCTCAGTCTTTAAACATATTTAACAATAGCTTTTAAAAACACATTTTTTAATAATTTGTTCTGGATTTTAATCAACAAGAAAATATTTTATCATTTTCTCCAGAATTTTAAATATAGGTTTTCAATTATGATTTAACATTTTTAAATAAAGTTAGTGACGTCAGTAATCTATCTACATAAATAATAAATAACGACAAAAAATGAATAAATAACAATAAATAAATAATAGAAATAATACGGTGTGTCAAAACAAAATTGTGTAATTTTCTATTTTGTATTGATTTTTTTAAATTTTCGAAGGGCACAGAAGAAGACTCTACCAAATGGTAAGTGGTCACCACCTAAGGTCATCTGCAATATCAGAAGCATCGCAGATGCGTTGTCCACCATAAAGACAAAGTTGAAATTTCTTGTGCCTGTAATATTAAATTACACCGGCATCGATACTAGTTTCGAATGACATGCTGTCAACTGAACCATAATAACTCTTATTATAAATTGAAATTGTAGCACAACACATGCTAGTTATACCACATTTATTTACTAAAGAAAAATCGATCAAAACAAACCGACATTTATAAAAACATTACCCTCCTTTTACACTTCGCGGCAGTCGGGTAAAAACAGAGAGTGACTCAGAAAAAGAAGTGAACAAGGCTATTAGAAAATATTGTATAACATTATACATAGTAGTAGTACCTATATTATAAGTTATGTATAGGAAAGCTATCAAAAGTTTCCATCTGGGATCATAAATTATATTGAATACAATAAATATGTTCTTAGAAGCTTTAGCAGTAGTCTTGGACTAGTAAGAGCTTTTTTACGGCTAAACATTCTAGGTATTATAGTTTATTAGATTTCTATGAATCGCTGACTCAACATCTGACTCAGAAAATGTATCATTACTTATTACAATTGCAGAGATGACTGTCTTCTACCTATATTTTATGTCATCTTAATTGTAAAAGGAAATACTATTCCCGTTGGCCCCGCTGAGGAAAACAGAGCAGTGGGGCCAACGGGAACAATTTTAAATATTTTAAGGAAATTCCCGTTGGCCCCACCAGTGGGTCAACGGCCAGTGGGGTCAACGGGAATACACCAGCATAATCACAGATTATCTACTAGTAGGTATAATGCAGCAAATGTGGTGTTTTACGAATGTGGTCTTTTGAGAATATGATAGATATTTAGCGACGGAGCGTAATAAAATTATAATCTTAAATTTTCTAAATCTATTTTTATTTAAAATCCAAAACGTAACCATAGTCAAGACATAATTACACAATTTTGTTTCCGCCAATACATAGGTACAGTTAGCGTCATAAATGTTTACACATTTTTTTTTTAGCATGAATCGATAAAAAAATCAAATCTAATATTCAAACACTGACAACGCTAACTACAATAAATAAATAATTTAAAAACTATTACTCATTATACGTGTCCACCCCACTACGCGTGTGTTAGAAGCACCAACCGCTAATCAGACAAGGCGCACTTACCCAACTTACAGGGAACAACTTATAACTGAGGTTCGTGAGGAACTCCTTCTTCTGAGGGTCGTACATGTCCGAGGGCTTGAAACCTCTCTTCGTGATGAGGGTGCTGTTGACGCTCGAGGAACTCTTGGTGTCATCGAAGCTGTCCTTGTGGACGATCCTGTCGTTAATCTTGTGGATGCTCGACATTTTGTTTGATGAGAACTGGCTTTCGCTAATCGTCATCATTTTGACAAAGTTTTTCGTTACACTTCACAGTCACTTTTATTTATTCGGCTGGTTTAGCACGTGGTTCTAGAAAGTAAATTAATTATGGTATTTGGTGTCCATTTAATTAAGAAACGCGGTAGTATGAACCGGTAGAAGCATATTAAAATACGGTGACGTTATGTGTGAATGGTCTGCGACTGACTGAAAGAGGGGTGACCGGCGCGTGAGTTGAAATAGGTAAAAGCGTAGCTTGGCTACGTGAGCTACGTCAGTGCTACGACGCTTTTTGGTGTATTATTAATTTATTACAAATATTTAAAATAATTGAAAACAATGCGCAATATTGGTGTTTTTGTAAGATAGCACTCTGGGTTTATGCTGTTTGTGTATTATTTAAATAAATAATGGATGAAGGAACTCGTTTTATAGTTAGTACCTAACTGCCTAATGCCTAATCCTACAGTAAGGCTAAAATTCATAATGTATTATTTGTTTTCACGGAAGAGTATCTTAGCACCTAATAGTTTTCTCTCTTCACTACATAGTATAAAACAAAGTCGCTTCCCGCTGTCTGTCTGTCCCTATGTATGCTTAGAACTTTAAAACTACGCAACGGATTTTGATGCGGTTTTTTTAATAGATAGAGTGATTCAAGAGGAAAGTTTTTATGTATAATACACCCCGAAAAACGCGGGCGAAGCCGCGGGCGAAAGCTAGTTATCAGCATATTTCAACTCCACATATCCACCCTTCATCAGGCTAATTTAAATATTACTGCATACCATCCGTTAAGCTTCCTAAACGTGCGTGTTTGGTTAATAGCAAGTCTGAAACTCTAAAAATTAGTACCCATTCACTGGTTTATGGATACATTAAACTATTTATAGAGAGTACCAGATGTTTAATGGCTAGTTTTAGATGAAGCAGTCGATTGAGGGAAGTGCTCTAGTTTGATTTACTTAGCTTATGGCCTGGAAAAATCATCGCAATTTTTATAAGATGGTTTTTAGGGTTCCGTAGTAAAACTAGGAACCCTTATATTTTCGTCATGTCCGTCTGTCTGTCCGTCTGTCACAGCCTCGTCAAATCTACAGTTCAAGACCAATTTGTATGAAACTTCGTAGGTAGGTGTCTTTTATAAGCCGCCATAAAGGCTTGTAGTAAAATTACGAAAAATAAAATTATTAGGGGGGGCTCCCATACATGAAACTGAGGGATGAAAAATAATATTTTCGCGCACCCCATCATCTGGGGTATCGTTGGATAGGTCTTTAAAAATATATAAAGGTTTTTAAATGACTTTTTTATTTAAGTGCATATTGAGTGAACTAGGAGCTCCGAAAGTCGTTAATAATGTGTCCCCCCCTGTAATTTTCTAACCGCGCTATCGAAAAATCTGAAAAAAATTAAGCTTATAGCATCTAATAAATACTTTCGATTAAAATTGGTTTGAATAAGATAATTTAATAACTTTTTGAAATATTCACTATTTTCAGTTTTGAGTTTTTGTTTTGAGTTTTACCGCTTAAATAACTTTTGTTTTTCATAATATTCTTATATTTGCGGTTGAAACACAGAAATACTTCTTGCTACGGAACCCTACACTGTGCGTGGGCCGACACGCTCTTGCCCGGTTTTTCTTCTCAACACACATACTTTATTTGTCTGTTTTAGAGAAACAATATACACTTCGATAACTGATTAATTGGATAAATCGTACAGAATTAAACACCCCCCTTACTTATAAACCCTCTTAAATTTAACCACTGATTAAATATACAACTATCCTTGTCATTTGTATGACAATGAATAAAGATGACATTTGACATAACAGCTGTTTAATTTAATTTAATCATCGTTTATAAGGGTGACAATAATTAAGCACACAAGTAAAATTCTGTGTATGTAGGTAATAAGATCAAATATAACATAATATTTTATATTGTATATTATACTGTTTCTATTCTGGTCTTCGCTGTAGCAATGTTCTAGATTTTAGCCAAAAGAAAACAAGTACATAGCGATATTTCGAACATGAAAATACGTACGATTCATCATTCCATCAATGCAACGCAACTGCCTCGCAACGACGCAAGATCTAAACACACAACCCACCTTTGATCCATGCCAAACTCAACTACAACACTCTCAAGCTCTTAAAACATGGGAATAAGGTTGAATTTCGTCTGCAGAATAGTTTTGACGCAAGTAAATGTAAAGAGTGCGATGTACAGAAATAATTTTGTGAAAAATTTGGTTGCTGGCCGCTGTGCTGATGTTGTTCAGTGTTTTGTTTACGACTTGCTGTGTATTTGTAATCGCTTTTCAGTTCTCTGTTTCTGGGAATATTTAGAGGAAACTTTTGGGTTTCTGAAAAATGACATTGCTCATTCGTGTATTCGTTCATTCGTTCGACAAATTAACTGTTCCATACAAAAATTTATGGAAAAATCAAATGTTTCATACAAAATTATGTAAGTATGTAAATGTTTTTAAGCTGTTCTTAGAAGATTGTAAGTAGGTACACCGAATCACAGTCGTATAACATCGCACAGTATATCATATCACTATGCGTGGGTTCCTAACAGCAAATTATCAGTTTTACGAGCACTAGACGTACAAAATATTAAATTAATTCATAAAACATAAAACGTGCGAAGATCTCTCCGAATCCTGCCAAATCTAGGTCAGTTAAAGTACTTACGTTATATTTTGTAGAACAACTTTTTATCTAAAGTTCTAAACAAATGAGTCAGCTTGATTCATCGTTAACTAGGAATTTTAAAAGTTTCATGAATAAACAATGTGATATTTGTTTATACTGACGAAATCGTTTTCTTATGGATATAGGTCAATTAGAAGAAGGAAACTTAATTTTAGTCACTTTTTAGAATCTGTGATCTTTCTTTGCCAAGCGTTTACGTGAGACTAAATATGCATGTTGCCGTAACTAGGGTAGTGGCTGCGGTACCGAAATTTATGGAAAATGACTTTTCATAACGTGACCGTCATGGCGGTGTCGTTGGTAAAAAAAACTTTTGAATTTCGATATTGGGTGACATTTTTTTGCACGTGACTGTACCTATGTCTTTCTATTTCGTGGCAATCGGAGATTGTACCTTGTCTTTATGACTGTTATTTTGACTATTATTTAGCAGTTCCTTCATCCATATAATTTATATGATTTGTAGTAGGTACCTATGTTAGCAGTGCCGTAACTAGCCTTTTATGCGTCCGGTGCGAGCTGGAAGTGTGCAACTATAGAAACTCGCACTGGATGCATAAAAGACAAATTACAGGTAGCACTGGACTTATGTCAGGCATTTTATGAATAGCGTGCGAAAAACGGTATCACTAGCTAAGGCATTTCATCCGAATTAAAGTCTACGTAGATTTTTGTAGTTCGGTCTATTCACGGAGAAAAGGAAAAAGCATAAAATTTTACGACATCCGTACCTAGTTAGATTAGATGCTTGACAACACTTTGAAGAAGTGTAGGCAAAAACTTTGCTAGAGGTCACTCGGTAAAAGAAAATTGGATACTTTAGATGCAGGCAAGAAATCAGCATATTTGTCCCTACTACACAGAAATATTCATTGCTATTCCGTGCAGAATAACATTTCAAGCTTATAAAAACATTCAGAATCTTTTGTACCGTCTGAAAAAAGTAGGCGCAACTGCGGTCACAGGCCAAAATCTCAATAAACGAATGAACTTGAAAACCCAGATGTGCATTCCATCGTAGATTAAAATCAGGAATGCAATAGAGACGTGGACACCACACATTAATCTTAACAGCATTAATTAAAAGTGAAACTTCATAGGAATCATTTGGCAAGGACACAAATGATTCATTTACTTCTAGAATGTGTCCCGGCTTCTTGTAAGTCATTACACTGTGAAGTATGTTGTGTGTGGCAATGAAAGATAAAGGGCTGAGGAGCGCTCGAAGCGCTATTAAAGTGGCTCGAAGCGAAATTAAAGGGGCTCGAAGTTAAGTTAGAGGGCTCAAAGCTAAATTAGAGGGGCTCTAAGCTAAATTAGAGAGGCTCGTAGCTAAATTAGAGGGGCATAAAGGCTAAATTAGAGGGGCTCGAAGCTAAATTAGAGAGGCTCTAAGCTAAATTAGAGGGGCTTTAGGCTAAATTAGAGGGGCTCGAAGCTAAATAAGAGGGGCTCGAAGCTAAATAAGTGGGGCTCGAAGCTAAATAAGTGGGGCTCGAAGCTAAATAAGAGGGGCTCGAACTAAATTATAGTCCTTACGGTTTTACTTGGCAGAGCAGAAGTTAGTCAGACGAGTAAATACTATCCCTTACGACACAAATCAAGAAATAACTGAAAAATCAGCTGTTCTCTGCCCTGAAATGATGACAATGCTGTAGGAACACATGAGTCAAGGATTTAGATTTTAGTCTATTGACTAAATCAGTGGTGGCCTGGTGGGTAAGTATTGAGTAATTCGAGAAAGTCCGTGATGACTGTAGCCAATTATCACCTGAAACTTTGGTACTTATGTGTGAAAAACGTATGCGTTTGTTAGATGACACATTGAACTGAAATGTTAAACAATACTACAAAATGGTTTTGTTTACGACTCTATCAAAGGTAGGTAAAGAAAAACCATCTTTTATGCAGTGACAGAGACCAAAATGCAACCAGCTGAATAGTAAAACTCAATGAATTCTTCATAAGTCATTATAATCAATTTTTGTTTATAAGTCTTTAAAGTTTATCCTTACATAAATACCTACCTACTTTAATATGTTTTAGGGATAGCCCATGGGATTAGCGAACACAAATAAGAACTATTAAAAATATATATTTAACTATTCATGTTATTTTACAGATAACATTGTTGTCCAATTAACTCTTTAAATAAGTGAAATAATGTTTTTGTATTCGATAATTCATCGCACTAAAATAATTTTAATTACTCTACTTATAAATCAATTTACTACGAAATATTTTTAAAAAGAACATTTTAATAAATGTCTATGCCTTTATAATTTACGGAAAATAGTCGCTGTCGATTCAGACTGAATTCAATTAATGTAAATGAAAATAAACAAGTTTACCTACTAATTTATAGGGCTGAATATCTTAGCTATGTCCTTTTCTCATGTTTTTTTGTTAGAAAGAGACAATGAGACTAAATTAGTTTAATTTGTAAACGGTGGAATTGGCACCATTACAATACATGTAGTTGGGTGTTTTGTGGTTATAAAGAAATGATCAGTGAATCAATGATGAGTTGACGTTGTTTTGTTTTTTGTTGTGGTCTTATGGGAAAAGCCAGGCGATTTATTTCACGTACGCACTATGAATAATATAGGTATGAATGTACAAATAAGGCATATTGATATTAATAATTATTAGGTTCCAGGAATTTGTTTTGTCAAATAATAGAGGTACTTAACATTTGTTATTCAATTACAAATTAGTTACCTACAAAAAAATATAAGGAAAAAAAATATCAACAGAAATTCCTGTCACATTTTTAAAAGAAAATGTTTAGGAATATCTTGCGTATGTTTTTTTTTTAATTCTTTAGTGATACGCCACTAATAAATAGCTGTCACTACTTAATATGTGTCACCCCGGAACCAAACTACCCACACAAGAAAACAACAAAAAAACAATATGGCCGCTTTCCACTACACCCACGCCCACGCGGGAAAATTGAGAGAAAATGCACTTTTAATATCAAAATGCACTTGATTTACACTGATTATTTTATGCACGCTATATTAAAACTTATTTAAGTTAGGTAGTTAAAGACCGTATTTGTGTGTATTTGCGCGCGGTGTCTACCTCGCGCGGAGATTTCTCACAAACTAAAATAAGTTCTGAAACATCATTGCATAATAGCAGAAAAGCTCCAGAGTGCGGTGGCCATGATGCGGGGATTTTCACGGACATTCTCAAGAGACAGTACGACGGAGTTTCATAGACCCATTTAAGGTGGTCTCTTCTACTATCTCCAAGCCTCTTTCCGATAGCGTTGTAGACTTGTAGCAAAGATCTAAGAAATCTCTCTTAGATCTTTGACTTGTAGCCACACATTTAGATAATTTCTATACCTACCAAACTTTTAGTATCCTTGAGATACCTAAAGTTGGATTCGTAGCGGAAAAAAGTACCTAGGTAGTTTTCTTTTATAGTTATAGTAAAGTGCGATGTAGGTATGTATCGTGTTATGTATCAGTTTCGTCATTAATAAAGTAGGTAGATAGGTACCTACACAACATCTTAAGTAACAAAAATATTTGTGAAAAATAACATTACGTTTTCCTGTTTCCAACAGCTTAGGTTTGTTGTGAGGACACATTGAACAACGCAATAGAACTTTGAACAATGAATCTTCTATGTATATTTATGTAGACATTATGTCACGTGACTTAAACCTTGTAAGGAGTTCGTGCAGTCATGAGACTATAACAAACAATTTAGGGCATGCAGCTGCAATAGAAACGTTATCCTTACTATACTTATTACATAAAACATTTATTTATATTTACATAATTAATTATGTATTCGTTTATTGTGTGGATAAGAAAGTGAGATTCTACGTTTTCTTTGTTCGTCCTCCTTTTATGCATTAACCGTGCATAATCGTGATAGGTACCTATAGTATAGGGAGAGGAATACTTATACAATAACACATATTTATAGGAATTCATTGATAATAGCTGAAATAGGTTATAGAGGGCGATAAAAAGTATGGAGAAATATAATTCGGATCGATTGACGTAATTGTCGCGCTTATTAAACAATGCAGTAGGTATCTATCTATAAGTAATTATAATATAATAAAACAAAGTCTGTTTGACCGCTTAGTTCTTCTAAAGTAGGTACCTACACAATGGATTTGAATGCGATTTTCACGACCGTTTTTATTCTTGGTTAATATTTAACAGAAATGGCACAGAAATCTCGATGAGAAAAATGTGCATGTCCTTTTATCCTCAATTTTTCCTTTGTCCAATATCATTACATTTTCGAAGACCTGCCTATCATTACATTTTCGAAGACCTGCATTTTCGAAGACCTGACTCTCAAACCTGCGAGATGTAGGCCACCCCAGTTGGGCCAGTTGACTGCCAGCGTCTAATTTGGTCCGTCGGACGGCGCGCCGCTGTTTCAACATCCAAACATACGCGCACACCATTATTTACAATTGAAACATGAATTTAATTCATGCATAGTTTTACTGTAAATCTATGGTGTTTAGTACAGGGATATTTCCATGATACTGGAATTGCTCGGGTGAGAGAGATGAGCGAAATTGGCGAGAGACAAATCTATAATTTGTTTGTTTGAACACGCTAATTTCTGGAACTACTTACCAGTCGGATTCGAAATATTCTTTTTGGATATGATAGCCAGATTCATGAGGAATATTTATGCTATTTAACATCACGCTACGACCCTTAGGAGCCGAGCAACGGGGGTGAAACCGCCGTCCGCGGGGAACAGCCAGTATAACTCAATATCGTCGAGATAGGCAGAGATGTTTATTAATTAGTAGGTACTTCTCAAGTTTGCCAGTTACGGCATAAGGTTCCGTTCCGTGTAATTGACAGCACGGCTGTCGTAGTGGCTGCTGCGCGATGAGTCGGGGGCTCGATTCCCGCACGGAGCAAATATTTGTTTCAGGTCTGATTGTGAAATTTGTGTCTGGTAAACGCACCCACGATACCAGAGAAATCCAGTGTGGGGCAACGTTTTATTAAATAAAAAATAAAAAAAATGGTGGTGGTGAGGCGAGGCTATTGCCATTATCAATTAAATAAACGTTTCAATTCCAGAAGCTTGTTGAATTTGGAAAATAAAATAAAATTGAGCAGTACCATTTAACAATCAACTATTCCCATTGTTCCCATGCCTTAATGTTTCCTCTCTTTGAGATCAGTGGGCCGTAGTCTACCCGCGGGCCCAGTGCGGGCTGGTGAATGCCACAAGTCTTCGATTTTTTGGTTCTAGCAGGAATCCGCAGCTTTTTGTTCCCACTGTTAGGCAGCAGCTACAATTAAGATCTTCGAAGCCATTCTTCCGTTTTGCGAAAATCTTATTCAGTTCTTTCCGATATGTTTGTTAACGTTTACTGACATTGACCCATCTTTCTATTAGAAATACTAGGTACCTACTCGTACATAGGTATTTTGTTTAGTCAATGCTCGGCATAATGATACAATTAGGTATCTACATCTAAGCTGTTTCTGTAGTTAACCTATGTTTCTGCGAATACGTGCGCAGACGCACGTTTGTTTTATCACTCTACTTACCATTATGGAATTGGTTATAGTATGACTGTAATACAAGTGCGCGGTATGTATCGGTGACCACGTGCGTAGTACCAACTATCACAGGGTCCTGCTATGGACCTGTGATGATTATTGCAGCGTTGTGTAGAAGTATTGTTAGAATAGCCAGGTTATATGTGCAAACTGTGGACAAAAGATGCTAACTCAGGCACGCTTAAGCTAGGAAGGCATACTGATGAAAATAGGTAATTTGTTATAGAAAATTCGGAGACAATGTAGGTAAAATTGTTATTGAATCAAATTGAATAGAATTTTATTAGAAACATATGGCATCTGTTAACCGAAGACATTCTAGTGGCTTCGGAATACTATTAGAATGTAAATGGGTTAAGTAAACAAACGTTGAAATCTTTATTTCTGTAGAAAAATAATATAAGCACATTGGATAGGCCAAATAACTTGTGAGATTGTCTTTAGCGTGCATTGCATCCATGATGTAAGTCCGTTTATTCTTCAACGCCGTGATGTCACCGCGAGAACTGACAATTTGTTTGCGAACATTCGAGGGAGAATACCGTGACATTGGTGCCGATTCTGTTGTTTACGAACTTAACTAATTTAGTCTCATTATGTCTCTTTCTAATAAGAAACATGAGAAAGGGATAGATTAAATTTTATCCTGTCAAATTAGTCCACTTGAACAGTTTTGATGTCAATTTAGTCGTAATCGCAAAAGGTTATGGCTATTTTCCCGTAAATGACAAGGGCGTAGACTAATTTGAGTTCTAATACGGTAGTGTCCTACTATTAAAGTACAAATAAATTATTTTATTTCAAAGAAGGAATAGGCACAACAAAAAAGTAAAAGCAAAAATAATAATTTATCACAAAATGGAAAACATAGACGCTTTTAAAATTTTTGGAGGGAGTATCGCTCCGTCTTTGTCGCGCGAAGCGGACGTAGGTGGTGTTACGTCACTAGTAGGTAATGCCGTCCGTGTCTAGCAAATCATTTTAAAACGCTTATAACTTTGCCAATTTTGTAGATGTTTCATCGGTTTTTTTGGTGTAAATTGTCTTTTTTCAAATAGTTTACAGATTCACAATAAAAAAAAAGTAGCTAACATCCCTATTATGTCTTTTTTCAATAATATTTGTAAGAAAGAGATATATAGTGCGATTAAAATTAGTTTAGTGCGATGTTCAACAGAATCGGCACCATTCTCCCTCAAACGTTCGCAAACAATGTGGCAGTCCTCGCGGTGATATCACGGCGTGTCGGTACATAATAGACAGGCTGGTTTGTTTTGGACTGAATTTCCCGTACGTAACATATTTTCATGTGCGCCGTTACCGGCACACAGTAGGTACCGTACTTACTGAGCAAGCTTAACTGCGCAGTAACTGTCTGTAGAAAGACAATAAAATCTCATGGGGATTAACCTATTTAGAGTCCCTTTGGAATTAATCTTGAATGTGGCACGCACGGTAGCTCAGCGGTTAGAGCGATGCTACGGTTCGGGTAAGGTCGCTGGTTCAAGACCCGCTGGCGACAGTTGTTTTTAAATTATAAAATTTTGCTTCCGCCCGCGGATTTACACACGTATTTTGTTCTACACAATATCTTTATAAATTAACTTAAATCAAACGACACCGCACGCCTTTTTACCTCTTGGCCGCCTACCTCAGATGCTCAGCAAGACTCGGCGATGTGATGACTAATAACTTTGATTTCTGCGGCGATTGGCTGCATTTTGTTCAGAATAAATACCTACTATATTTATTATTAATTAAAGTCGACATTCACTGTTTCCTACAACTATTTTGTTTGAGTAAACATCCAATGACAAAATGTCACGTCCATTAGAGCAGACAGTATGACTATGACTACAACATTATTTATTACGTGGATATGTTTGGCAATTCTGCTGCGTGTTTGACTAAGAATAGAGCTCCTTGTCTCTTTACGTGGGTGGTATAAGTCAGGTGTTACATCAGGGACAGCGTTCACCTGTAAATGTGACGTGTTGATCTACCTACAGGGAATATTCCGGTTTTAAGGCCCTGCACGCTTAGTATCTTCTTCTTTCGTGTCTACTGACACGAAAGAAGAAGATACTAAGCGTGTTCACCTTAGATATAATTGGAGTAAAAAGAAGCCACCAGTACAGCACTGGGTGTGGCCTGGTGGTCATTGAGATCGTCTCTTGTGCAGGTGGTCGGGCACAGTGGACAAACCAGCAGATGCGACATCAACTGGTAGGTACCTATTCGTCACCGCAGTCATTGACCGAAACTACTTTTAAAGCTGACCTAGAAATAGATGGCTCTGGGTGGGTCCGAAAAGATCCGTTGATTTGAACCATTATTGTGTTAAAAGGATTAGTCAGCCCTAGACACTACGTTACCGTGCCTAGCTGATTCCAGGATGCGCCGCGGGGAGACTCCTTTCATCACGATAGAAACGGGTTTTGTCTACAGAAGAATAGACAAATTGACAGATTGTAGAAAGATTTCTATCGTTTTATGCATACAATGAAGAGAAGAAATGTTTATTTTCTTCAGTAGACAAAACTGATAAGCTAAGGAAGGGTCGCCGCGTGCTCGGGCGGAAGGCCAACATAGCGTGAAAATATTCTTCAGTAGACAAATTCTCATAAACCAAGCACGGGTCACAGCGTGCTCGGGCGGAACGCCAACATAGCGTGAAAAGCGTCGAAGGCAATGAAACAATCTATACCTATAGATGGGCAATCCACCGTATGTTTTTGGTAAACACCCAAAAAAATTGGGTGTTTATTCGGGTGTTTACCAAAAACAACCGGTGGATTGCCCATCTATACCTAACGCTTCTGTCTACCCAACCCGTCGCTTGACAGCATGACGGTTGCAACACAAACTGCAATAGAACGCAGCATTAATTTTCATGACCGAATCTAAACTGAATTTAAAATAACCCAGTTAACAGTTATTCAGCGTTGCGCACGTAAACACGCACAAAATGCGCAGTTGATGCCAACTAGTATGCGCGTACGCAATCTATGTAACAATGGTAGGGAGGTAAAGAAGGCGCACTCCTAAAACTTGCTGGTTTTGGTAGCAGGAGAGTTCTTAGTGCTAAATGCTAAGGGCATAGCCAGCCTATTCTATAACGGCAGTTCAGGCAGTTGGCAAAAAAATGACAGTTCTCGCGGTTCACGCAGTTCACGCGGCGAGTCAATACTGCCTATTCTGTACCGAACGCCGTGTGATATCACCGGGAGAACTGCCAATTCGTTTGTGAACGTTCGAGGGAGATTCTCACCGTGACATTCTCCTAGAGAGAACGTACGAACGTTTGAGGGAGAATGTCATGGTAAGATTCTCCCTCGAACCAGTGCCCTTATGGTAAGGACGGTACTATTGCCGGTCTCTGTAGCTTAGATAACAGTTTCAAGCTTGCATAAAATATACCTTCTGATCGGTTCTATGCAGTGGCAATACGTGCAGTTATTTTAATACGCCATCACACAGACCCCAAGGTTGACAGCCCAAATAATGTTGTATCCTTCACATGTGAGTGCCAAGTTTGCCGTATCCGATGGAACTGGCGCGATGGCGTTCAAGGGTGTGCAGTCAAGGGATTAGAAGAACCACGCATCAAGAACAACTAGAAATGTTATCCTGCCGGCCTAGCATGACCACGATAGAAACGGGTTTTGTCTACATAGAAATAGACAAAGTGACAGATTGTAGAAACATTTCTACGTTTTATGAATGAAACGGTAGAAATGTTTCTACAATGTCACTTTGTCTATTTCTATGTAGACAAAACCCGTTTCTATCGTGGTCATGCTAGGCCGGCTGGTGATATCGAGAAAGATGATGGATTCCAACTTGTAAAGTCAGTAATGATTGAGTAAAGGTGAGCGTCAATAGGCACGGCCCGGCCGCAGCGGACGCACGGCACGCAACGGATTTTGGTTTGCTTTGTACGAATTCCTATCATTTTTGGGTAAAAAAATAAAACACCCATAATTTTCACATCATTACACCCAAATCGGCTGACCGAAATGTTTTGCATTGGAACATTTTGTTAGCTAACTTAATTTAGTTTTGGCCGTCGCGTCGTAAAAAATTGGTGTCCCTTTTGCATTCAGTGAGCGATGTGAATGTTCTGCCACTAGATCACCCGAAAAGTGAACAACAGATCAACAGTGTGATGTGTGGACAGACCTTTACTTTTTTATTTGTGTGTGATTCGATATTTTGTGTGATAATTAGGTGTGCTTAATTTTTTTGTTTATGTTATTGCACATATTAAACAGTAAATTGATAATGCTGTGCATTGTTTTTACAGTTAATATAACTTCTGAACAAACAGAGGAATAAAAGAGGCAATTAAAATAAACAAATTTTAATTTATTGATATAATAACTAAAAAAAATATTTTACACAATACATTATAATTAGTATTATACCACTAAGAATAATTATTTTCATTAAACATATTAAAGACGCGGACTAGCAAATAAAAGTTAACTAAGGTATACGATCCTTTTAGGTTCAAAGGAATATGATATACATGTCCAGGGATACGTTAGCTCTAAACAAATTCGAGGATCTTGCGTCATTTGTGGGTTCTCGTTCAAATTAGGCATTTAAATCCCTGTTAACCATACCATCTGTTATCCCTCGTTTTTTTAAGTATATTTATAGTTTACAGGTTAAAATATGGCAGTCCATTCCAATAATATGATGTAAAAGTGAGAAAAATTGGTCTGAATAGACAAAAAACCGAATATGAGCCATCAAAACTATCCATTAAATATAATACATATCATATAATGCTATATTATAGTTATCGTACACTGATCTGAAAAGAAGCCGTTACAGTAGAAAACAATTTTTTATTATTATTTAAAAAAGTCTTATCCTAGGCGTAAAACTAGCAGACCGGAGCTAACTTCAGATTACATCCTATTTATTTGTCCAACGTCGGCTGTGGCTGTACGCTTCTTGCCTTTGCCTCGACTGCGTTCCCCGCCAAAACGTTTGCGGCCATTTTTTGTTCGTTGGACAAATAACTCCCATAATGCAAAATTACCTTACGTATAGACAAATAGATGCATGCGTGAACATAGATTTATTATCAAAACGTGTTTAATCAACATAATTCACACACAAAATGATTATACCCCAATGATTATTTAGCGATACAAAATGGCGGAGCAATTGTTTGATATGCCATTTTTTTATTAAATACATTCACCTGTTTGTCTTTAGAGCTTTTATTGTTAAAATTATCAATTTGTTTATAGTTTTTCGCCGCCTTTGTGCAATATAAATATTATGATAATTGAGCACGACAAACTATAGAAATTATATTGATTATATTATCGTGTTTTCGAAAGCAAATCATACTATTAGCTCACACAGTCGCCACGTCTGACTTTGTCTGCCTAATACAAACATCTATATTATAACCTATC
Organism: Thalpophila matura; assembly: GCA_948465475.1. Taxonomy (NCBI): domain Eukaryota; kingdom Metazoa; phylum Arthropoda; class Insecta; order Lepidoptera; family Noctuidae; genus Thalpophila; species Thalpophila matura. Next base: position 10,419,864 of record OX419201.1, on the reverse strand, counting down.
TAAGACAAAAAAGCTTAATTTAAACAAAAAAAATAAAAAAAAAACAATAGCGCGACAACCATCCATCGATTGTATAATTAAAAAAGCTGACAAACAATAATTAAAATATATTTTGTGCTTAAAATCCCAACAAATACTGCAACGAATATAAACTAAGTGTTACAAAGAAAATATTGGCATCGAATTTTTTGCAGTTAGCAACACAGAATGTTCGAGTTACAAATGCCTATTTTTTATTCATGTATATTAATTCTTACGTACCTAAAGCTAGCTTAGTCTAGTAAAATGAACTTACGGGACGTTGGTTAATCTTGTTCCGTCCAACACGTAATGGTTAAAGGATAACATATCATGTCTGCGTGTGAATAAGAGCGAATCTTGTACGAAACATTTAACATGGAACCCTTAGATGACATTAAAAACGCTACCGTTTATGCTTATTTTAAAATTAACCATCTATGATTGAAAATGTTTCGAGTTTAAACGTTTCAAAATGTATTGAAGACTGTCTAAGTACTATTATGAGATGTTAAAAACATTTAGATTACATTATAATGATCTCACCGAGACAAAAATATATGAGTAAAACCATTGCGTTACGTCACAATGGAGCGTAGGAGCAATGTGTTTTATTTCATACATTGTGTAGGTAGTTGTAATATAATGTAAATTAAATATGTTTTAACCTATATAATCATAGTGAAAGCGGTATAAACATATAAAATAGTGCGTAATGATAGGGATGAATTCCTGCTTGTTCACGCGAGAACTAACAACGCTACATAAGTCGCCATACTGACGACATACCCTTATATTTTAAAAGATCAAAAATCTCATACTCGACGTTTCCATAAAGTTATACTTTTGCCATCCGTAGTACATTTTAGACTAGAATACACTGTCCTAAAAACTGTTTTAAATAGTCCCTTTGTCTGTGATAATCATAAGTACGAATACTTTATTATCCTTTTATTATTTTTCCCATTTTCTGTACAAGATGTTAGTCTCGCGCAAATAAACTGATGATTTTAATCATAGGTTTGTGAATATCCATACTAAATAGTTATATTTAATATTGGTTATCGATACAGCCCATACCGGTGTGGCTTTAGTGTATCACCACACGACACAATCGCTAGGACTGAGTTTTAAGACGTATTTTATTTTTATAAACAATTTTTACACAAGAAATAATTAGTCACTACGCCAAATAAGGAATGGAAAGAAAAGAAATGCATCTATTTCACGATATTCCACACAAATGTAATATGTACTCTGTATTGGAACTTCAGCAACTTTCGACTTTGTCTAATTGCTGAAAAAAAGTCAGTTTGAATATCATAATGAAAATAAGGATGCCTATTGGAATGATACAAATTCTTCCATAGGATACTGCGTATGTTCCGGCCACAGCGCGTAAATTGCGCCACGAAATTACGCAAATTAATAGTTATTAAGTATTTGTAATACTCCAATACGCACCCTATTGCTCTGCAAATTAGGGGTAATGATACGAAATAGTATTGGATATAGATAAATTATATTGCATGTCAAGTATAAATAATTGTAATTGTACGCTTAAAGCCTAGATTAAGATTTAGATCTCATTTTACAATTCGTGAACGTCAATGTAAAGAGGTTGACACACGAACAGTGCGGCAGTGGCTAGCGTAATTTTGTGGCGTGTTGTGCGTAATCAGTGGCGCGGTTTACGCGTAAAGTTCGTGTGTAAACGTCTTTATGTAGGTACAAAAAATGATTTTTTTTTTCGTCAATGGAGATCCGTAGAATCTCATTTTACTTATAACAAACCGGTGTGTTGACTAATCTAAAACATATATTAAATATATAATAGTTCAACCACGTTAAGATTACATTACAGTGACGAGAAACGAAAATAATGTTCTCATTCAATAAGTTATGCATAGATACATTTATAATTAATATTTGGTTCTTTAATTATAGTTTTTTTTTAGATTGTATAGTATTCTGTTGTGCGATGTCGTCACCTGAAACGTAAAGAGTAGCATGTCATACATTAAATGTGCCAAACTAATTTCTAATATACAATAACAATATTAAAAAAATTAACCTATGGCTTTTTTCCCTAGTATGGCTATCAGCGATACTAAACTACGTGGATTTCACGTATTAATATGAATATTACCGCTGAGTTACCAGTACTAGTATAAAGATTAACAGAATCTAATTCACATTCACAACAAATTCACTTAAATATGCGATATTATGTTCGCAACAAAATAAACGTCACTGATTTGGTATTATCGTTATTCAGCGACAAGATAGATAGAACAGTTCCATCTCTAGATGCTACGAGAAGGTTCTAGAGATGCTGTATCAGGTCCATATACTGGCTGAAGCCTATATTGGTGTTTATTAACAACTAGTTATGGACTGTGATAAGGTAGTTTCAAATCAAAGCAATCAAACGATTGATGCCTACTTTACAAAGTGTTTGGTTGAGCCCAAACATTTTTCTTTAAAAATGTGATACATTTTAATTGCTGCAAAAATGTTACTGTACAATAATTTACTTACCAATAAACAGAAAATGAATCCGGCAGCCTTGAAACCCCTCCACGGAAAGGGCACCAGCGTCTATCGTTAATTATATCATTACATCATTATAATTATACATAATTATATACGTTATGCAGTGAACAATGGATCAATGACGCTCACACATTTGCATTTGCACACATTTAACGCACATACATACATACAAATGTAAACTACATACCTCCCTAAAAGTTGTTTAAATGCTTTTAATATTGTTAGAAATTATAATTATAAATAAATAAAGCGAGTTTTGTCCGGGTTTGTCCCGTTTCGACGCGGCCGAGTCGTATTGTATCATACTTAGCGCACTTTTAGGAGACATGTGCGTATTCTTCGCCGTTTTGTGCGTACACTTAGCCAGTTGCGCGTAGTTAAATGAAATGTCTGATAAACTGCGCATTTTTACCCGGTTTGTGCGAGTGGTGCGCGTAAATCCGATATACATTACAATATCTTTAAAATTTAAAGTTTACAACACAATACGACATTATATACACGGAGTCTGCGCATCAGATCAGAAATTAATGACAGTAACTACAAGGTGATTGGACAAATCTATACAGATGTCGAATAGTTAACTGTATCAGCCGCCCCTTTAGAATATAAAGACCTTTTGATATTCAGGTCATTTCAAAATCGAATTTCGTTACTCATTGAGTTACCTCAATGCCCGCGATGGAAGAATCGAATAAGGAGATATCGACCATCGTCAGCGAGTAAGATATCAAAATTAGAAGCTAACACATTCACGCACCGCTGAATATAAAACTAGAAACTGACGTCACCGTTTAAATTAACCATCAACTTTTAAATCCATTCAAGTTCCATCCGCACATACAAACTGAGCGTTGCTATTCTACCGTCGCAAGCGAAAAGGGCGTAGCTTCATCGTGAAAACGGAATACTTATGCTCTTTTTACTGGTGATGGCAGTATTGCTGGGTAGAGACAAACGAAGGTCAACGAGAACCTTACAAGGCTCTACGGCTCCGGTAGACCGTACAGCCCTCCTAGCCAAGTTACTTTTCTGTTAGCGTTAACGTTAAACGCTACGGATAAAATGTATGGAAGTGACATTTGTGAGTCACGTGAATTTTCCATCATTGCCATACATTTTATCTGTAGCGTTTCGACGTTAACGCTAACAGAAAAATAACTTGGCTAGGGGGCCAGACCGGCGTAAAGAAACCAATTCATTGACCTACTCCCTACCCAGCTACAAACACAGTTCAATAGCAAGGCTTCCTCATCACTTAGTTGACGGTACATCCCGGTGCGGTGCGGGGGGAGGTGCGGGAGGGGGGGTGCGGGTGGGGAGGGGTGCTTAGTTCCAGATGCGCAGGAACGAGTCCCAGGAGCCGGTGGCGACGGCCATGCCGTTCTCGGTGACGCCCAGGCACGACACGCGGTTGTCGTGACCCGCCAGGATACCTGCAAGAGAAAAAACAATCGTTAGATATTTGCTATTTCCGTAAAGCATACATGTTATACTGTTCAGTTAATTATCGTCGCCAGGATAACTATTAATAGTATGGTCCATTTCAATAGAACTTGTAAACTTTGTAAACAAACTTTCTATACAAATTCATCAAATTTTGACTGTTGGCCATACTGACATTGTTTACAAAGTTAACAAATTCAATTGAAATGGACCCTAGTCAATTTTGTGAGTTGCTGTGAATTTCAATTTGAGGTCCTGAAGGTATTTTTTTAAATAAATATTCTGCAACAAAACGGGTTAAAATAATTGCAGCATATTACACATACATGAGCAGTGAATATGGCCCCGTTTTGTACGTTTACTTTCAACTAGCGACCCGCCTCTGCTTTGCACGGGTGCAATCTAAATGATGGTGACAACCGCATTAACATCCATTGTGTAGTTTGCTGAAGGCGACGGACGTGATGATGATAATTATGATGTTGTCGTGCGAGTACATGGCCGGCTCAGTGAGTCACGTGACTTTCCCGCAAGTAACGTCATTGCCATACATTTTGTACTTACCATTTGGCGAAAACAGAGAAGCAACTTGACTAGGGCCCCCGATACGCGACAAAAAGATCGGAGTGTATGCAGTGGCGTGCTTAGAGCGCATTTTTTTCGTTTTAAAGAGTATTTATATTAATTTTTCATGAATGAAGTGATTTTTAACGTCATATTGCTTTAACAACGTCTTTAACTCGCTTAAATTCATGAAAAATTGACATAAATACCGTCTAAAACCAAAAAAAACGTGTTATGATCGGTACTGACCGGCGCGCTCGCTCTTCATGGAGTCCCACACGTTGCAGTTGAAGTCGTCGTAGCCGGCGAGCAGCAGGCGGCCCGACTTGCTGAAGGCGACGGAGGTGATGCCGCAGATGATGTTGTCGTGCGAGTACATGGCCAGCTCCTGGTCGGCGCGGATGTCGAACATGCGGCACGTGGCGTCGTCCGACCCGGTCGCGAACGCGAACCCGGACGGGAAGAACTGGAATGTGAAGCGGCGTGTTAGTGGAGTGTTCACGATGGTACAGTCAAGCGCAGGCCGCGGCCGCACCGGTACGGTGACAGCGACGCGACGCGACGGCGGCGGCGATTTCGTGAAAACAACACATATAAACATAGGTTTAAAGAACTTTATTTCTCATGAGAACATAGTTCACTTAAAATGAGATTAAACAACATTGATTTAATACTAAATACAGTTTTAGCTCTAGTCTAGTGCGACAAGTTTAATAGAAATTAATGACATTTTATTTTACAATCTTTTCAAAGTAACATTTAGCAATACCTATAGATTCTGACTATAAATATGAGATTTTAATTTGTTTTTAAAAATGTTTAATTTATTACACTTTTTTATGTCGTTCGGTAAGCTGTTGTAAAGTTGTCACATAATGTCGGTGACCGCACTGCAGAAACGACAAGCGAAATTTATTCGTTCAGGAAATCGCCGTCGCGTCGCTGTCGCCGTTCTGGTGCGGCCGCAGCCTCAAATCAAAGCCTTAGGAAAACCGGACAAGTGCGAATACGACTCGTGTCTTGAGAGTTCCGAAATATACTAAAGCACCATATGATCAAGATGTCGCTATTACATACTTCTAATGACGCCATCTATGAGCAGATGCCTCCACTCATTAAGAGTCTTTCCCCAGACAGACGACAAAATGATCCTATAAGAGCTCCGTTTCTCCTTTTAAGGTACGGAACCCTAAAAAAGCTATGTTACCGTGACGGCGTTGATGTCGCTCTCGTGGCCGGGGAAGGTCTGCTTGCACTGGCACTCGCGGATGTCCCACAGCTTGGCGGACGCGTCGCAGGCGCCCGACACGAAGGTGCGCTGGTCGGGCGCCAACGACAGCGACATCACGTCGCCCGTGTGGCCCGTGAACTGCCCGCACTGCTGGCCCGTCTCGATGTCCCACAGCGCGCTGCCGGCCAGGGGAAAGGTCAATTGTGTTCCTTATGCACTGAACGTCGATTTAAACCAAACGAACAAAGAGAGTTAGGCCCATATCTCATTAGGATGCCTTGGCGGCGACGCTAGCGTTTCCATGGCTACCCTTGGCGTCCGTGAGATGCCAAAACTGGCCGCCAAAGCGGATGCCAGACGAGATACGACAGGCTATTGGCATTGCAGCTGGCGGCCGAACGAGATAGCTGTCGCCGTGAGGTATGGTTAGGTACGTTGTAATACAATTTGACATGTTTTAATTGGCGGCGCTGCTGGCGTTGCTGCTATGGCATCCTTATGAGATATTAAGCCCTTAAAGTCGATTTAAACCTCAACAATGAACTAGAGTAGAACAAGATTCTTTCTCGATGTTTTAGTGTAAGCGAAAGCTCGTTTTCAGCGTTTACACCAAAATATCAATGAGCAAAAATGAGAACCAAGAACTTAGAATTCTTGCACAATAGATATTTATATCAGCCGAACGAATCGCTAGAACACAAGAACACTTAATTTCCGAACACGCAAGAACGCTCTAAGCGACTGTTCGCACGCTCAAGTGCTGTTTACATCATTATTTTTCAACAGATTAAGGGTTCCGTTTTTCCTTTTGAGGTACGGAACAAATAGAGACGTGATTAGTTGAATATCCTTCGAGTCTTTGACATGGAATAGAGACCACTAAAATGTGTCAATATCAGACAAAGTTACCAAGAAAGAGCGGTTTGTAGATAAATCAGAAGTAGTATATGCTTACCAAGTCATGTCGCCAGAGCTGGTGAGGATCTGGTTGTCGTCGAGGAACCGGCAGCAGGAGAGGTAGCCCGAGTGGCCGGGCAGCTCCCGGGACACGCGCACGTTGCCTTCGCGTGTCTTCAAACTGAAACGTTACGAGGCACGCGTTAGTACAGAATAATAGAGGATGACTCTGCAAAGATAGTTAAATAAATAGCGTTCATAGCCTTTTCCCAAACTGGATTGGGGTCTGCTTCCAGTCTAACTACATAGTTGCGGCTGGATATCAATATTTTACGTGGAGATACTGCCATCCGACCTCCGCAACCCCCAATGATTGGGTTAAACCTCACATCATAGAAACAAGGGAGATGTGCCAAGGCGCTATTGAGCTTGATGCTTTAATTTGCCCACATTGGGCGTAGTACAAAAGTACACGCTGGCGACGAACCGAACACGATCGATGATGTAAATACAGTGTTTTAGTTTAGTGCTAGTGTTGAGTGACGATTAACAGTGTTAGATTGAGGGTGTGCGGAATTTTTAATGTGTGGGCGATCTTTATATTCACGAGGGGTGCTTGTAATTGTGTTGAAAAATGTACTAAAAGTGGCGACAGTTGTTCCCGTACTAATATGCTATGATGGCATATCACCTTGTTTCTATGATCTGAGGGTTAAACAGTCGGTGCCAGTGGTCATAAGAATGTCTTTGATAGTTGTTATGGGTTGTCAGGAGCTGAAAACTGACAAGTGATCTAAATTCGAATACCGGTAGGTATTACTAGTTGCGACTGGATATCAATATTTAATACATGGAGCGACTGCCATCTGACCTCCACAACCCAATCATTGGGGGTTGTGGAGGTCGGATGGCAGCAGCTCCACGTGCTAGTGCTAGTGCTGAGTGACGAATAACAGTGTTAGATTGAGAATGTGCGGATTTTTTTATGTGCGCAAGATCTTTATATTCACAAGGAGTGCTTGTAATTGTGTCGCAAACTGTACTAAAAGTGGCGACAGTGGTTACCGTACTAATTTGCTATGATGGCATATCTCGTTTTTTCTATGATCTGAGCCACCCATCATAACAGCTAACAGGAGGTTATGAGGTTATACAACCGACTTACAAAATAAAATATAATTATATTTTACAAAAGTGCAATATTCTTTTGCTCTGCGTAAACTGCCTATCACTAGATCAGCATAACTAATAGCGAGGTCAGCAGAATTGTAGGCCTATTGTTATAACTGGGCCAAGTGTTACCTTCACGTCAGTGAAGGGTCAAATACCTTAGGCTTGTGTTGCATAATGTTTTTTTTACAACTAATAATAATGCCTGCTTAAAGACGTACCTAAGTAAACTCCCTTAAATTATTATGTGTTAGCATAATCTATACTAATATTATAAAACTGAAGTGTTTGTTTGTACGCTCTAATCTCTGGAACTACCAGTCAGATTCGAAAAATTCTTTTTGCATATGATAGCTAGATTCATGAGGAATAGTATAGGCAATTTAACATCACGCATTAAAGCTGAGGCGTTCAGAATAAGATACTGAACCAATGGTTTCAGGTTTTCATGGTCACTTTATACCCCATATTGGGTTATTGCAATAACAAAACCAAAAAACAATATAGTTTATTGTAAACTCACCTATAAATGGAGCATATGTTGTCTAATCCACCGCACGCGACGTACGAGCCGGAGGGTGCGTACGCGCAGGTCATCACCCAGCTGGAGCGCAGCGGTATCGCGTGCACCTTGTTGGTCGTGTGGCTGTCCCACACGATCAGTTTGCCGTCCTGACTCGCGGACACTAGGTTCCTGGTGATTAGGAAGGAATTTCAGTTAATTTTAAGTAGTATTGTAACTATCACTTGTCAGTAATTATTTAGACTGATTTTAATCATAATTATTAATTACCTAAAGTTGTTATTATGATTAAAACCAATCAAAATATTGTTACAAATCATTGCATATGAATAGTTATTGTTAAATTTCACTAATTACATATCAATTAATAAAATTCGATTAATAGCTAACATATTAGACCAATTGACGTCACAGTATAAGAACTAGTTGTAATGACTCAAATATAGTCAAGTAATACCGGTCGGTATTTTAGACCTAATGGCTATATATATATGGTATAATTTAGTATATCTCATGTCATTTGTAGAGGAAATCATGACGTTAGTTGTTGCAGTCTGCTATCAGGAGGAAAAATGAGTAATATACGTTTGGAAATTATTGTATTTCTGTTTTGTTGTTTGGCTGTGACAGCGCCTTTGTATTGTCAATTTACTGAGTAAATCTAAATATTATGACATTATTATGCATATATGGAAGTCAGGAAAACATTTTTGCTATCGGAAAGAACACAAAATAAATCACACCAATATTAAAATACGAAAGTTTGTGTGTTTGTTACTCCTTCACGCTGCTAAGGCTGGATTTGGATGAAAGGAGGTCAACAATATTTGGCTAAATGAAGTACCGAGGTACACTCAGTTGAATAAAATACCCTAAATTATACTGAATAATGTTGTGTTTTTATTTCTTTTTTATCGTCACCTGGAGACGAGAAAAAAATACTTTTTATTTCAATAAAAAGCACTCCAACCAATATGGCGCTCAAGCGCTCTATCAGTCAACTACCTAATGCCGTATCCACACTTAGGTCAAACCATAGACATAGAATACTATAGACATAGCCTAAGAGATAAAGCCGCTGGCCGTTTTGTGTGCGGTTCTGAATTTGTATTAGTGTGCGTGACGAGTTGACTGGTTGACGCTTCAGTGACGTCACTGTATCAAACCATTGCGCCAATGCGCGGTGAACTTTACAGTGACGTCACTGTATCACTGTCAACGAGAAATGACAGGCTTCACACAGTATACAGACATGGTTAGACTAACTCCAGTATATTCTTCCTCCAAGGGTCAAACCTTGACAAACCCACAGAAATCTAATATTATTAGACAAAACAACTGCCTGGCTTGGCTTGCGTGGGTTTGCCGTTTATGGTTTTGTACACAAATCAAAAGCTTGCAAAAAACGCTTGCAATGATCCACACGTTCAGTCCATTTGTCGAGATTTGTAGTTTACGGCAAATGTCAAGTGTGTGAAACCGGCTTAACACAATTTTAAAACAAACATTAATGTTAATAGATTATCTATGGTTATGTTATTTTGTCATTATAAGTGATGTGCAAAGATAACACTGAGTGGAAAGGACTTTTTTAAATAGTAATACAATTGCGATCAGTAAACATTGAATTAAATAATTACTAATAATAGTAACACAGTAAATAATTGAGAGCTAAATCGAGATGCACTTCACCATGCTTGCACGTGCTTATGCAATGTTGCCATATGATTTAATTGTGTTACAAGTTTTTTAAACTTTAAATTAATTATTAAATGGTATATAGTGAATTATTGAATAAAGTACAGTGATATTCTAATTCCTCTATTTTTTCTCTACGTTTTGGTGCATGTGTACCTTCGGTACAAGTTTAGCCAAAATTGTTTGGAAGATTGGTGAGGTCACCAATCTTCCAAACAATTTTGGCTAAACTTTGACAAAGAGATAGCTTGGTACCTGGAGAAGGAAAAAGGCTACTTTTCAACGAATTTTGATAAATTTTTATAGTCTTTTTCTAACAAGGTAGGTATATTAGTGGCGGATTCCAGTGTCATTATATGCTGCTGATTGTCAGTATTTTTACCGGTTACTGCAAAGAGAGAGGTTTATAAAACATAGAGCGCCTGCCATCAGATTTTCGCAACCTCATTAATTTTATACTTGAGTGAGATACCGATTGCAATCATTAGTTTTGTTTAATAAAATTATTCTTATCCGTGAAAATAAGTATGCAGTCATGGAAGCAATGCTTCATTATTGTTAAAATACCGTTTTAATTTTAGCTACTTAACTATATCGGCTAATAACAATGTATCACAATCTACCACCACTTTGAAACCGCAAGTTTTATTTAATCATTTTCTAAATGTAAAATCGATATTATATACATACCATTCAGAGTAAGTATGGACTAAAATTAACACCAAAATGTACCCATATTACGCAAATAAATATATGATTGATTGATAAAATTTCGGTCACTTATTTATAAGAAATAGACTAAATTTCGAGACGAAACAAACAATTTATGATTATAAATTTAGCATTTATTATTGTTGGCTTCAGCGGGCGGGCGTCACAGATGTCCAAACACAGATGTCCAAATAAGAGAGATTTATTACGGACTGACGTGTCTCAGTACGGTATTTTTTTACTTTGTAAGAAATTATAGGAATTTAAGGTGAGAATGTATTACTAGGTCGAGGGTAGGCAATCAAGGTTCATTTATTTGGCTTTAGAATGATGAATAAGGTGATAACTTAGACAGTAGCCGTTAATAGGTGGCCACAGAAGCCGACAATGATGACATTAAGTTGCTTGAAATTGGTCACAGTATAGTCCCAAATGAAAACAGCCTTAGCGTTAAGCTTCACCTTGATTTTGGACTAGCTTTTGCCCGTGATTCCGTCCACGTAGACTTTAGTATCATGGGGGAATTTCAAACAATACCGGCCATATTCTGCATTATGTACCTATTGAAGATTGCTACTACTAAGGCAAACTAATGCGTCAGTCAGCCTTTAACAAAAAAGCCTGACTGACGCCTTAGTTTGCCTTAGGCGCAGCTCTAGAATCTGTCTACTCATAGACATATCCAAGCAGGAAAAAGTATACTTAATACTAATATGATTTGACTCTGAAATCGAGTTTAGAGGTAACGTGATCACACTGGCCAGGTTTTCTGTAGGTTACTTAACTAACGTTAGTTCTTTTTGTAGGATGTGTGCGTAGGAGCGGTCATTGTGGCGATGCTTTGGGGAGGATTATGTCCGGCAGTGGACGTCTTTCGGATGATACAATGATGGTGATGTGCGTAAGTACACTCGACGCCATTTACGGTCGACCACTTTTCGCCCTTATTACTAAGAACATAAGGGTGAAAAGAGGTCGACCGTAAATGGCCCTAAATAGGATTCTAGTGGTCTTTAAGCTTGTGACGGAGTCATCCTTCTTTCATCATTTAGTGCTGGCAATCTTCCATTGCTGGCCACTTCATTCATCCCATTCTTCTAAATTCGGTTTAGATTTTAACTTTAAATTTCAAAATTAGAACATCTCATATTTTTTTGCATTGTTTCGTCATTCTTTGTCTGGTCTCCAACGACATCACTGGTGACCGCTGAACCGCTGTACTGTTATTATTTATTACCTACTACCTGTTTATCAAGTGAGCAAAGCTACTATAAGCAATTAGTCTCTTTTGTAACAGTTATTTTTATACCTCTGTGTAACGTTATAAAGTGCAAATATACAACCTACGTCTCGCAATATACCTCTCCAACCATCCTGCAGTGTTTTATTACCTACATCAAGATTTGTGTCTGTAGAGGCTCCCTCCGATAGCTAGCCGAGGCTGAGAGGACGGAGGAGGGAGGCACTCCGCGACAAGCTCGACAAAAACACGGCCACCAATTGTCTAACGTGTGCGAGCGCCCCTAGATATCTAGACTTTTGAAACTATGTCTGTTCATTACATACGTAACCTCTCTCAAAGTTCAATAACTTCAACAAAAGGTCGTAAACGAAAGGAACCCGAATCTCATGACGCACTTCCAATTATGACAAGTTTTTCCTCAATAAATAGGTCATTTTACGATGGTATCGTATCATCAGTGGGCCTAGCACGAACAATTTTGACGTATCGTATCGTAAACGTAAGCGAATTTCGAATCTAAAATACAACAGTCATAGACCATTTAGATAAAATTTTATATAATTTGCGCATTTTAATAAATACAGAGATTGAAATAAAGTATTAAATTTATACAAATATTGTGTAGCGAACGTGTATTTTCAATTCAAAATATGCTTACGTTTACGATACGCAACGTCAAAATCGTTCGTGCTAGGCCCTCAGATCGTAAATCTCAATGACATCTCAATCCTCTATAGTTTCGGTGACGGAGGCGCGTCAGGCGTCACTCAGTTGAGTCATATAGGTACTGTTTCGTTATGATGGTTGGAAACACAAACAACATTGACGTTAACATCAGCCCTGTTTATGAACTATCCCACTGCAGGGCACGGGCCTCCTCTCAGAACGAGAGGGAGTAGGCCATTATAGTCCATCACGCTGGTCAAGTGCGGGTTGGCAGACTTCACACACTTTGACGTTGCGTATCGTAAATGTAAGCATTTTTTAAATTGAAATTCAGGGCAATTTTTTTTCAGTACCTACGTTTTTTAGCTGCGTAAAAGTATCACCACAGAAAAGTTAAAGAGAATACTATTTCACTCAGTTTTACAATTTTTAAACATTCGGGCATCTGTTATGGTAACGATTGTAAATATTGAGGGATCAACGTACCCTAGGAGGCATGAAGTCACCGTATGTGAAGGGTGAATGGTTCAAATGACGTTCGAAAAAAGGAATGTTTTTCGCATGATCTATATTCGGATTTACCTGGAGTCACTGCCCCAGTGCATCGCGTAGATCTTGGCGAGGTGTCCGCGCAGCGTGCGTCGCGTGCGCATCTGTATGCGCCCGATGGGCTCGAGGTTCGCCGTTGCTTGCGAAAGCGACGTGTCGCATGCCGCCTTCCTCGCATCCTGTACACACAAAATAAGATTAAAGGATGCTTAGCTCCTCTACAAAGACTGCGCTGTTCTTAGTTTTTTTTTTCGAAGACACGCGATGTTTACTAAGCCACACTGGGCCAGCGTGGTTGACTACGGCCCACTCACAGAGAGGAGGTCAGAGTCCCAGCAGTGGGAACATAATAGGCTGATTATGTTATGTACTAGCAGTGCCCCGCGGTTTCACCCGCCGTTGCCAGGCTCCTAATGGTCGTAGCGTGATGTTAAATAGCCTATACTATTCCTCATGAATCTGGCTATATTTTAACGACTCTTGAGCTTTAATATTTACATAATACTAATCTATTAAAGCTGAAGAGTTTGTTTGTCTGAACGCGCTAATCTCTGGAATTACCAGTCGGATTCGAACAATTCTTTTAGATGATAGCCAGATTCACGAGGAATAGTATAGGCTGTTTAACATCACGCTATGACCCTTAGGCGATTCGCACACTGCCCCGCATCACGCAGCGTAGCGCGGGGGTGCGTGATGTTCCGTTGTTTGCAAGTACCTGAGGCTCTAGACAAGTTGCTTTTCTGTTAGCGTTCACGCCAAACGATAAGCACAAAATGTATGGCAATGACATTACCTGCGGAAAAGTCACGTGACTCACAAATGTCATTTCCATACATTTTATCCGTAGCGTTTGACGCTAACGCTAACAGAAAAGTAACTTGTCTAGGGCCTCTGTACTTGTATAGAAATCACGCATGGTGCAACACACTGAAAACGCATTCACGCGCGGGGTTTTTGTTCCGTCGCCACGCACCCCGCAGCGTAGCGTGGGGCGGTGTGTGATTCGCCTTAGGACCGCAGCATAAAAAAAAACAGAAGGGACGCTAAGCGAAAAGGAAGTAATGGAGCGGGTGTGTAAATAATCCGATTTCTTCTCCGATTAGTATAAATATTATAGATACTCACTCTGATAGCATTCTTGAGGGTCTCCGCCTCCTGGCGCAGGCTGTCCAGTTCATTCATGGTAGGTGCTTTGCCACTGGCTTCTCAAATGTACCGACCGGTCGACAACCGCGCGCCGCGTCCTATGTCACGCAACGCAACGACCTCTGTAACAAAAACAAAAACAATGTTCTTTTAAAAACAGTTGTAGGTACAAAAAAATAAATCCTGACAAAATTATGTCAAAGGAAATCTATAAGCTATAAGTATATTTAATCATACTCTATAAGAAACAATTAGATATTGGTGCTGATTCTGTTGAACATTGCACTAAACTAATTTTAATCACACTATATCTCTTTCTTACAAATATCATTGAAAAAGGACAGAAAATATTAAGAGCTGTCAAATTAGTCTACGCCCTTGTCATTTACGGGAAAATAGTCATGACCTTTTGCGAAACCGACTAAATTCACATTGAAATGAAGCAAGAGGATTAATTTGATAGGATTAAATATCTTCTATCCCTTTCTCATGTTTTTCGTTCGAAAGAGACAATTATTAATGAGACTAAATTAGTTTAGTTTGTAAACAACAGAATCGGCACCATTGTCACTAAAATAATCAATTAAAATGGTTTCAGGGTGTGTCCAGTCCATTTACTTGATATCTAAGGGGATGGGGTGTAAAAAATAAAAAATAAATGGACCAATAATGCTCCTGGCAACATCTGGCTTTTCTGAGTTCAAAACCCGCTCGCCTAACGGTAAGTGGTTACCGTAGCCTACCACCAAGAGCTTTTAAAAACCTATTTATGTGTGACATTCCCGGCAAAAATGCACCCCACCACCCCCAACTCTTAACCGCGATGGCCGTTATTACTACTCATCATCTGCCTAGCCTTTTCCCAAATTATATTGGGGTCGGCTTCCAGTCTAACTAGTTTCGGCTGAATATCAATATTTTACGTGGAGCGACTGCCATCTGACCTCCAGAACCCAATTAATGGGTAATACCGGTATTCGAATGTTAGACCAGCTGTCAGACTTTTAGGGCTTCTGACTACCCGTAACGATTGTCAAAGATATTCCTATGACAACCGGGACCGCCTGCTTGACGTGCTCTCCGAGGCACGGAGGGGTCTCGATGTGTAAAGAACGGTCACCCATCCAAGGACTGACCGCGGCAAGCGTAGCTTAACCTCGCAGATCGATCGATCAGCGCGGCTGTCATTTAGCCACGAGCCCCTCATCATTATCGATCGTTATTACTACTATTTACTAGTAAATAGTAAAACTGATGGACTTATCAATAAGAAGTAACAAACCGAGAATTACGAGCCATCGTTTATCAGTCAGCCAGGAAGTAGGTACCTACGCAGGTGCCTATACAGGGTGGCAGGTTAGACAGTGGAAATATTTTAAGGGGTCATTGTACTCATCATTATGAACAACTTTTACTATGGGACCAACCCTGAAATCGCGAAAACAAAATCAGCTGTTCCATACATTTTGTTGAGTTTTGTGAACATAAATGTATGGAACAGCTGAATTTTTTTTCGCGATTTCAGGGTTAGTCCCATAGTAAAAGTTGTTCATAATGATGGGTACAATGACCCCTTACAATATTTCCACTGTCTAACCTGCCACCCTGTATAATAAGCGGACGGACACAAGCCAAAATAATTGTTACCAAAATAAAAATAAAAACCTAGCAACCTACCTACATAACATTTAATTAGGCCAACAACACAACCATAAATCCTTTTCAGATTCTAAATCAGATTGATCTAAGACCTCGCGCTAAGTCAGGGCTGGCAGGCACCAGGGGTCAAGGATCTCGGAGCTTGTAATGTATGCAATTCCGACAAACAATGCACACAGCAACCAGGCCGCGGAGGTTGAGTACGCATGCGCGGGTTTGACAGAAGCCCGACATCAATACGCATGCGTGCGAGGGATGCACAGAGAAGGGAGGATAACTTCCTGCGCGGGTAATTATCAGGACATATGGAACCGAAATCGATCTGACTACTAGGAAGCATGAGTTCCTGCCGGCCTAGCATGACCACGATAGAAACGGGTTTTGTCTACATAGAAATAGACAAAGTGACAGATTGTAGAAACATTTCTACGTTTTATGAATGAAACGGTAGAAATGTTTCTACAATCTGTCAGTTTGTCTATTTCTATGTAGACAAAACCCGTTTCTATCGTGGTCATGCTAGGCCGGCTGGTAGTTACAGAACAAGTGTGTTCCTGGAATTCACTTCGCAAGCATTAATTGGCAACTACAGTTCGTAATTATGTTATCTAGGTGAATAGGTACAGCAAAATGAAAATTGTGGATAAATGTAATTAATAATGCATCAATGCAGTCTGTTTTTACCCGACTGCGTGACGCAAAGGAGGGTAATGTGTTTATCAGTCTATGTATGTATGTATGTATGTATGTATGTTTGTTTCTATGTGGCGTTCTAGAGACCAAATGCGTAGGCCGATTTTGATAATTCTTACGTCAATCGATTCGTCTTAACCTTGCGAGTGTCACTAAAGACATAACAGTAATCAAAATTTACCACAGCGACAACCAGACGCCATATTGTCAAAATGAAAAAAAAAAAAGTTGATGAACTATGTCAAGTGGGGTGTCGTTGAATAGGTATTTTAAAATCATCTTTAGGTTTCTTTTACCATTTTTCATTTTAAATAATAGTTTAGGATATATAACGATTTAAAGTTGTTTAACAAAACAATCATTCTCGCTAATTCTTACTTATTGATTTAAGTTTTTATTTCAAGTATTAACAATATACAAACAAAAAAACAGTGAAAAATGGCCGATTTTTGGCGTCTTCAAAAAGTTTGTTTTCCTCAAAAGAAAAGAAGATTACGAAAACATACATTAAAAACTAAAAAGTGAAAAATAAAAATAATAAATTAAAAATTTAAAAAACCCGACTGCCAAAAAACAACTAAAAAGTTCAAAACAAGAGCACTTTTCAAGCAGTCTGATGCAGTTGGTGGCATAAAATCTAAGATTTAACACAAATAATTGCCACCAACTGCATCAGACTGCTTGAAAAGTGCTCTTGTTTTGAACTTTTTAGTTGTTTTTTGGCAGTCGGGTTTTTTTAATTTTTAATTTTTATACCATTTAGTTCATCGTTTTTGAGATACGTTTACATGTCATCGTAACGCTTAGCCCAGCTAAAATATGGACATTACAAGCATACAAAAAATTAGAGAATAATTTTACCCAAAAATATCGTCTCCAGTTGACTAAAATATTAGAAAACTTAATTGATAGAAACCATCGAAATTCAAATAAAAAACAAATTAAATTCTTTGTCTGGCAAACCCTTACAACAACCTTGAAATACCAAGTCCAAGAACTTTGTAAATCAAAACCGAAACCATTAAATACTCTTCGACGCAATTTCTAGAGGAAAAACCGTAAAATTCCCTTGTCTGTTTCTAGTTCGTTTCCGAACTCCGGTTTTCCTTGGTCAATATAGGTTATTACTTAGAATCGAGAGTTTCTTGGCACGCGGGCGGGCGGCTAATAAACGTAGGTTACGTTGTACTCTCGTTGTTAAATAACTATTGTTTTTATGAAGCTGGAGTAATGCGAAGTGACGTTGTGCTAAAGTGTCTTTTTGCGAAAGTGACATTGTGCGAAAGTGACTTTTTGCGAAGTGACATTGTGCGAATGTGACTTTTTGCGAAAGTGACATTGTGCGAAAGTGACCTTTTTTGCGATGCCATTGTTCTGCGTCGAGACCGATTTGTGTACATTTAATATAGGTAATATGTCCTACGCTTCAGCATGATAAATCAACTGTATGATTTGTAAGTAATACCAAATCACAATTTTGCAATCTCCAAATAAAGTGAATATGAATTGGAGAAAAGTTTTAAAAGAGGTAGACGCATTCGCGTTATGAAGTGTTATAAGGCGTGCTAAATTTGATCAGAGCTCGAGGTTGCTAACCTAAAAGTCTACATGCCTGCCATGCCTTTCCTTATCTAGCTCGTCTGCCGATAGACCGATAAAATAGGCCTAAAATATCTCTGTCATTCGAAGTTCGTTCAACTTGAACCAATCATTTCCTCAAGGGGAATGGGGAAATTCTTTAGGATGTATCCGGCTTCCGGGAGCAAGCAGAAAGGTGAATGAAATATTTTATGAGGGATTTTAACTCCACCATAAGGAGCTCTGGGAATTTTGGTATCTACATTTTAACTCTGTCCAATGCGTTTTGCTAAAGTCAGTTGTTTAGGACTTCTGCTTATCATAGAGCAACAAAATAGCCAATGAGAACTAGACAGATGCTTTGGCTAATATAAAAGATGGTCCATTAAAATGTGAAGGACTCTCCTCAGTGTTATTATCTCGGCCCATTGTTTCGCTGCGATTGTCCTGCGTTGCGTCAGCGTTGCACAACGAGACGTGCAAACGAGACGTCGGTATCATTACGTGTGTACTTGAGCTTCCATGCAAAATGATATGTTGCGGGTCATATTTGTGCGTTGTTGTGTTTTTCTAGAAATAGTTAAATGTTACGCGGTTTGTCAGAAAATTCAATACCTACATTAATCGGCTATGTTACATTGGCCTGGCATCCAGAGCTAATTACACAAACCTTGGTTGTTCGTCCAAGTAGTAAGTAGTAAACAGACTACAATTTGTTTTTACAGCGCTGAGCGAGACGGACAGACAGACTGAAGTAAACGACGAAATGATAAGGGTTAATTGTTCGACTACGGTACCGTGAAAATAACACAGTATACTAGAACGCAGGCCCCATATCTGCTCTATTTGAATGAATACACCTTAAGCACTCACTAGACTACTTGCACAGTTCCTCGCCGAAGTAGCAGGCCAAAGTTCACCGGAGTACGTCATTACACACTCGTGCAAATTCGCGAGACGCACTTGGGTCCTTTGACTCGGGCGCAAAAACTGACACCGAGTGGAACTTTCGCGAGGCGAGCCTAAGCTAGCCAAAGTAGCACGAAGTGACCCTCTCGGTCAACTTTGGCTAACTTCGCGAGCAGTATAGTCGGCGCCCTTTAGCAATGTTAAAAGTAGTCTACACCTCAATCAACCATGTAATCACAACCAGACAAGCACGGTTGGTTACTTTGTTTGATAACAAAGTCGTATGATGTAAAACAATGTGTTAACATCCTCAGGCGTAATAGGAGGACCAATGTTCTGTAGTCGACAGTTTACCCGACTTTTGATGACGTAGATAAGTCCATGGGGTTACATTGCCCATGCACTGACCAAGACGACCGAGTAATTTATGTCATAAAATTTTTTATACGACGATGCGATGGTAGCAGACAGGCATACGGCCTGCCTATGAAACGCTTGCAAAAGCGAGTATCACATGCGCATTGGAGTCACTGTGCCAACAGCTTAGGGGACAAGCAGGGTGCCAACACAGCGCATCCTCAGGAGCTGTACCTTACCCACCACAGGAACACAACACTATCGAAGAGTAACGTTCTGTAAGGTGGAGGTACATTTCTAGTCGGGCTGCTCCAGAATTGAACGAGATATCCTGCTGAGCTCTACCTCTGTCAAATTAATTACAATTGTGTTACATTTTCCAATGAAATGAAGAGTTAATCATTCGTGTAGGTGTTTTTACATAATCTTTTACAATCAACTAGGCAATTCTTTAGCAGTCCACTGCTGGACGTACATTTCTAGGCGTAGACAATCATTGATTGATTAAATCAAGATCTAATGAGCTATTTTATCTGATGAAGTTAGATGATAAATTACAAATCCTCAAAAGAGTTTTTGGCTTGCTTCATACTTGAGAATCGAGCCGTTTTCGTTACAAAACATTTTTCAGTGTTAAAGTAAAAAATCAACACCACATTTAACTTCGTAATTTAACTGAAACTTTCTCTGTATTTCTACAGTTCATAAATCAAGTAAGAGTTTTGTAACTATTCAAGTAAGTGTCTAAAATTAGTTGCGCGTGTTATTGTTATATCAGTGTTCTCGTTCACTGTGTTTACGTTACTATTATAGGGTTGCCAACGTTTCTTACAATTAAAAGCCTATTTTCTGTGACGAAACTACAGTTGTGACGAAATTACTAAGAACCATTCAAATTAGGCGATATTTGCTGCCGCTGTGGGTAGCGAATACGCGAGTTGTCAAAGTAAACGAAGACATTGTTTTTCATGTTCTAAGCCAAGTTCACCAACAAGATAACAGTCCGATAAATTGAAACGGCCGTTTAACATGACTTTTTATATAAAAAGATATGTTAAACGGCGAATTGCGAATTGGACATTTCACGAACGCTGGACATTCTGCGCCAAAAGGGTTTTTCGCTATCCACAGCAGCAGCGAATAATAACTGAAAAGGATCATCACCTTTCAAATTAATTTATTCACGGAATCTAATTATGATTACGCCAAAATATCTGCACAGTACAACCCTAGCAATTTCATAATCGGATGCGTTCACACTATCACGGTGCGGTAAAATAAAACCGAGGTAAACCCGAACACACACTGTTACAATGAAAAACAATTGGTACAAGCGTTTATATGGTAATTTTGTATCTAAACGGGGAAAAAAATACAAAACGATGGCTTATCATCATCAAACAATAGGTAAATGGTGTAATTGTGATTGCTTTTGGACTGCAGTAAAGTGAGCTCGGATAAATCCGAAACAGGA
The DNA here is from genome assembly GCA_948465475.1 of Thalpophila matura. Classification (NCBI taxonomy): domain Eukaryota; kingdom Metazoa; phylum Arthropoda; class Insecta; order Lepidoptera; family Noctuidae; genus Thalpophila; species Thalpophila matura. The sequence continues at coordinate 10,398,773 of OX419201.1, read as the reverse complement.
ATAGGTATAAAGCGGTATTATCTTTTAGCTTGTGAGGCTTAAATGGAAAATCTCGCTCAAATATAGAGCAGACCGACTGGGGACCTCCACCTTACAGAACACCACAGCCAAATAACGCTACTCTTCGGTAATATTGTGTTCCTGTGGTGAGTAAGGTCGCCTGAGCTCCTGAGGATACGCTGTATTGACAGCGGGGGACCTACTTGTCCCCTAAGTTGCGGGAACAGCAAATTCTATTGTAAGTGGTCTTATCTTTTGTCCTATGGATTTTAAAGAGAAAGACTGTGTTAGTTTAGTCACACAAACTAAGTTCCACAAACGGGTTAATACATCAGTAACTTTGTTATTACATACTGTTAGTTGCCTACCAAGTTTATAATCCGTTTAGCGCATGAAAGGTCTCTCCCACGGCAACCAAAGGGGTGGCAATACACCCTCCACAGTTCCGGGTAATCTATTCTAGGCTAAACCGTATGCATAATTAAAATTGAACCATACACCGTCTACCGTACATCGAACTTTAGGAAGATAATAGGCTAGCTTCGGCTTTATGAGTGACCGATACGACTGGATAGGACGCTCTACAAAGCCGAAGCTAGCTGATTATCTCTTTGTCATACTCTATGTGTAATATTTACTGCCGGGAACTGTAATAGCAAGACAGGTGCAGATTCTGACTGCCTGTAACCCACAATCAACTCATCTATACTAATATAATAAAACTAAAGAGTTATTTTGAACGCAGTAATTTCTGGAACTACCAATCGGATTCGAAAATTTCTTTTTGTATTTTATAGCCCGATTCATGAGGAAGTATAGGCGTGGTATAGGCTATGGGGGTGAAACCGCGAGGAGCAGCTAGTATTACATAAAAACTAGCTGTTCCCCGCGGATTCACCGCCGTCGCTCAGCTTCTAAGGGCCAAGTTCACCGACAAGATAACAGTCCGATTAACATGAATGGCCGTTTAACATGACTGAAACCGTTAACATATACGTGAAATGTCATCTTAAACGGCCGTTTTAATATATCGGACTGTTATTTTGTCGGTGAACTTAGACCTAAGGGTCATAGCATGATGTTAAATAGCCTGTACTATTCCTCATGAATCTGGCTATCATACACAAAAATAACTTTTCGAATCCGACTGATAGTTGAAGAGATTAGCGCGTTCAAACAAACTCTTCAGCTTTATAATATTAGTATAGAAGTATAGATTAGACATCTTAATTAAAAAGATTAATGATGATACCCCATCATGTAACGCATCAAGTCTAGACTTATCACAACAAAAACATTACTGAAAACAAAATACCTAACTGGTCTCGCCAATTCGTCACGATATCGTCAAAGTAAACTGGTTGAAATAAAACCCGACTTGGTCGCACGTTTCCGCTTCGTTTAGAGCCACTAAAGCGTTGCGGTTACGTGCAAACATACGCTGTGAACCGACTGTGACGTCATCAAAATTAACATGCTTATCAACACGATTAGTTGTTATTTATAAGTGGGCTGGTCTAGGTTATAAGAAAACACTTTAGTTTTCAATGAAACGTGTGTAAAAATAAAAATGCACTTGGTTAGAAACGTTTTTAGAAAAGATTACAGTAATCGGTTTTTAGAAACAATACACCATCTTTAGGTAACTCGATTTTTATAGCCGTGCACTTAGAGCTGTCAAAAAAAACTCTCTAGACAGGGCCAATTTCACCAAGCTGTTAGTGCTAAATGCCGTTAAACATTTTGACGTACTGTCTCACTATGCAAAACAGTCAAAATGACAACCGTCATAATTGTTAACGAGACATTTAGCAACTAACAGAGCTTGGTGAAATTGGTCCTTCACCTTCGAATCCGTTTGCTATTTAGAGCATTATAGCCTAAAGAAAATTGTAAAAATACTGTTAAGCGCTAGAAAATGTCGTCATGCTAATATTTTGACATTGACAGTTAGAAACATCGGGTTATACAGCGATAGGAAGAGGCGAAAGTTGGCAGAGTTTAGCCGAAACCTAAAAAATAAATTGTCTATTTCAAATACAATGTTGCTACACCTACATGATTAATCAATTGAACAACGTGCATCTCTTTAGGGGGGAAAAACAGACATAATAATGGAACATCAGGCATCCCCTTTTACACTGATCTACTAATTAGATAATATTTACAGTTGTTACAAAATAAACAATATTTATGAGGACAGCTAATAAAAGATATGCGCCACTACTTGCAATACAAAATGATATGCGCCGCTTTAACTACTTCAATAAAACACGAACGCAAGCATAGTAAACACGAATGCCAATTTAGCAACACTGAAATAACTCAGTGCAATTCATCACTTGCAAGAAGTATTTATTAGGGATGTGGATACATCACTAATTCCATAATACTTCTACCGATACGAATACCGATATGTTGGCCATATTTTAAATTATCCGATATATCGGTAATCGGTATCGGCGATATTTATTTGCCGATATACGATCCGAGAAACTAGGTATTTTCTACGGCAGGTCATATTCAAAGAGACTTGCAAAATCGGCTTTTCCCACATAACTTGAGAACGATTTGTTTCCTAAATAAAAATGTTGTAAATCTTAATTTTACTAGAATATTTTTGGGTTTGTAAGATTGTTAAATATTATACACGTTGAACGCCACGCCACCAGCCAGATATAATAGAAAATCTGTTTCACGGCGTTCAAAAACATAAGGAACTGTTTTAGTCATAGCCAGTCCTTATAACTCAATCCGTATCGGGATCGCCGATACATATTCGTAAATATCGGTATCGTATCGTCCAAAATGCACATCCCTAGTATTTACCCGCAGTCGGAAAATCGAAATACAGGAAAAAGACGTTAGCAGAAGTGAAGAGAGTCGTGAGAGTATTACACACACGCTCCGTTTGTGCGAAACGATACAGGGCAGACACGTGTAAGGACGACTTCATATTAGATGGTCTCTATGGAAGATTATTTTAGATCCGACATAGAAACACATCTAGAAAGCTGAATCGCATGTGAATGCCTTTTTTATGAAACCTCGATTTAGTTGCGCAATTTTATCATCATCATTATAACATATCTGTCCTTCATTTGCCGTCGATTTTTGGACATACGACTTCCTCTATAGCTTCCATATCGATCGTTAATATCCAGAAAGTTGGAATGTGTTTAAATTCTTGCTTCAGATAGAAACCAGGCCCACATTTCTCGTAAATTAATTACATTAACACAACTGGAAAGTAGCATAATTCACTCGTGTAGGAGAATACTTCGCTGATAACATCATGCGTGTGCCTGCCTGCCAGGGTTTCCCAGGATCGATAGGCTGTCTATGGGGTAGGCCTAGGGTTTACTGCCGCCAGTTGTTTATGAGACAGGCGATCGATAGTCTAGGTTAACGACCTATGCGCCCGCTCTATTAGCGCGCTTTTGATGTCGGTCATATTTGAATTAAGTATTATTACATTTGCAGTTACAATTTCAGTTTCCTTACTCTGTAGTTTAGAATTATACAAGCTGTTGCCCGCGACTTCATCTGCGTGCCTATGTCCTTCTCCAGGTTTCGAGCTACCTCTTTTTCAAATTTCATCCAAATCCGTCCAGCCGTTTCAGCGTGAAGGATCGGAGCGCATTTACTTATAATATTAGTGTAAGGTATCATGACATTAATTAACGAATTTCAGTATGACACACCTATCACATTTTTGCGTGCTGTTAGCCTTAGCTATTGTTAGCTGTATGGCGTCTTGGCAACACCTCAGAGCAAGCTTATGTGGCCCATGTGAATACGCCTTAGCGGTCTGAGTCTGAAGTTTATTGCTACCGTCCCAATTATTATATGAGAGCAAATACATAGATTACAGCGAAGATCCGACGTGCCTGCAACAATATTGAGATTTGGTAACAACTGTGAAAATATATTTTTATGTAGGTAATAATGTTTTGTGAGTTAACAGTGAAATTGTTTAGGTGCGTAGGGTTCTGTAAAGAAAGTAAAAGTTTGTTTGATCATGACTGTTTTTATTTTTACACGACTGAATGAGTGTTATTTCCTAGACATTGACCAATAGTCCAATGCCTAATGTACCAAGGTGAATGAGAATTCACAATGAATTTGCATGCAGCAAATGTCGGGATATGGCTGAATACTTGGATTATCTGTGTTCGAAATTTCTATGAGACAACAACACCTAGAACCATTAAGGACCAGTTTATTCACGAAATATCCAAATAAGATGCCGCCGACCATGCAATTTACTCAGGCCAGCATTGGATTGAAAATGCACAAGCTTATGCTGATAATAGGAAAAGCATAAAGATAAGTAAACGACGCACATTTTCCGGAAACTCGTAAACTTATACAGCATGCAAGGAAAACCTCGAGAAAACCTGATGCTAGTCGGAATAACTAAAAATATGTTGTGATGATTCTCATGTATACGTGATTACGTGGAAACTTGGATCGATGCACGCCAATGTAAGGTAAATACGATTTACGAAATATAGTTTATTGTGAGTCTTAGAATGATTGGTGAATTGATGTACTTTATACTAACATCTACAATACACGCAACTGTCCCTGAAATTAGAAGGTATGATGACTGCAAGGTCATTTTCACAATGCCTTTTGATAATTTCAAGGGAAAAATATATTTTTAAGAGTTTCTTTAAAAGAATATTGACAAAAACATCACCAGAACTTCATAAATTTGACAAAACGATTATCTTACAATGATGAGACAATAGCACAACATTAGGTCGACTGGTGACCTCGCCGCGTGATGAGTTCTTACGTAAGGGCTTTGATCAAGATTAAACTAATCATCAGGCAATCCCGAAACAAAAACGTGAGTAGGTAATAGATAGTCCTTTATAACTTTTTTTAATGAAAACATGAGAAAAACAGAATTCATTGAAGAAATAAAAAATACTGAACACTACCCATTCGCTGCGGCAGACGCCTATCGGCGTTTTTTTATTTCATATTCAGGTGCGGAGTACGCCTATCGGCGTTTTTTTTTCTAGGTGCGTTTTAGACGAAAACCACCCCGCACCTGAAATATAAAGTTAATTTTCTCTGCCGCAATGAATGGATTAACTAATTTCGTCTGTTACGTGCTGCAGTAGTGGCGCATGGCGGAATTAACCATATCTTGTGGTACTTATGTTTATAGCGTCCTATGACGAGGTAGCCGGGGGAAATACGGGCAGGATGACGGAATGGAACCGATGACGTCATCGGTTGAAATGTAACTATGGACTATAGCGTTTGAGTTAGAAGTTTCAAGCCTTCTAATTGAGGGTAGTCACGAATAAGTTGGGAGTAGGTGGTTGTGGATATACCTTGTTAAGTGTTGGCGTAAATTAATCAATGTAAGTGTAATTACAGCGCCAAATTGAAGACTAAGCAAGTCACACACAATTTAAATTATTGGTTAGAATCGAATTGACCAGGAAATCATTCTTAAAAACTAAATAAAACACGATTATTCTATGATTTCATCAACAGTGTAACTGTTAGGCCCAAATTAGTAGTTCTATGCGATTCGTACTGTATGTGGGTGCAATTTAGAATTTTAATTATTTTCTTAAATATTACTGATACTAGAATTTCAGGTTTCCGAGATATACTAAATATTTATACTCATACCTATAAGACGTTTGTTTTATCGCTAGTTTTAGTTTTGTGTTGAGCCGATTCGTTTTTCTAGGTGTTTTGCCTTTTATTTGAAGATTTTAGTATGCTTGGTAATCCATAAATCCTGTTTATTATTAGGTACAAGAATCCTAACAATATGGTTATAAATATACCAACTTTGACAAATGCTATAAAATACCAACATTCATATCACCTGCTTTGTAGCTTTAAAGATAAATCATTATCTCAATCACTGAACGATTAAAGTCTACGACAAAATCGATAAAATCAATTTTACAAAACATGACGATTAGCGTCCTGCAAACAAAGATGGCGACAGCTCAATCAGTTAATTAACTGGTAACCAATTAACTTCAGTAGTAATTAAGTAATTTTATAAATAATTGACCGATTCACATCTATCATACACGCACTTACATTAAGTCGCGTTTATTTCCCAGTGGGGTAGGCTGAAATTACAGAATTACGCATTGTACGCAGGGCTTGAAATATCGGTATTTCTAGGAACCGGTACTCAAGTAACCTAATGATAATTACCGGTACAAACTGTTATGATACCGGATTACCAGTATTACAACCGCAAATATATCTTTGTATTTCATAATATTATTATGAAATACTAAGTTATTTTTGCGTTGGCAAGTCTTGAAATACCGGTATCATAACGGTTTGTACCGATATCTATCGGTTATAATACCAGTATTTTCGCAACTGGTGTCAAGCCCTGATGGTACGACCCTTTCATAGGTACTCGCTTGTTTTGTCACGAGCCAGTTACGAGAACTACGCACCTGGCCGTTTTGAAGGACATCACTAATAAGATCAGTGTGTGTGCTTCTGGAAAGTATTTTTTAATACAGTTGCTCAAAAAGTAGCGTATTGCAGGGACGTACAGCGTTCGGGATGTGGGCTTTTACTTACTCGAGTTTTTTCTTTACCTTTTCCGAACTCGTGCGTTCTCTTTCCCAACTGTCAAAATAATGTCTATTAAAAAAAAAACCAACCACAAAGCTTTTACTAAAAAAAATCATAGACGTTTTTATGATTCATGCAAATATTTCTAAAAAGAAGCCACAGCATTTGTTTCAATATCAGATTTAATTCAATGAGTTAGGTTAGGTTTCATTTCATTACATCTAATTAAATTTCAAAACAAAAAAAAAACTCTGCTTATATTCTTTTACGGTAGGCGCCATTTTCCAAAAATGTTCTTTATTAAATTGGTTCAATTTTTCGCAACTGTATTAAAAATTGTTGTTCAGTACACCACGTGCGGAACCGTCATTGCAACTTGTTCCGACTGTCAACCCTCACCTTCGGCTGCACCTCGGCTCGGGTAGACATTTGTCGGAACTCTTTGGAACGACATGCTTTCCGCACTTGTAATGAAATATACTATAGTCTGTCATACTACGCTTAAACAGCCAGTGGTGGACGTAAGATTAACTTATCAAAGAGGGGCAAAAAAGTAGGCAGAACAGAAATTCGTTTGTTCGACAACCACGATTTAATGAATAGTTGACAACAAGCTGAATTTGCCTGAGAGCAAAATATGTCATACTATCTCAACAGTCAACACATACAATTGTATCTTACTATTCAGTAGGTACCAAATTGACACTTTCAAAGTTCTCAATGCCTTTATCATGACGAAACAGTTCGGAGGCCGTCACTCGGCCTTTCCGTCACAATTTGCCAATGCATCAATCAACATCTTCGACACTTAATTAACTCTACCACAATATCCTATATTGCGTACATCTTAATAACTAAACCCACTCGACCGTGCTATAGTAATGTGCGAACAACAGTTTCAAGCTATACGTTTTAAGCAATCAACACACATGTTAGCCGGAAACGCAACTGAAATGGAAGGTGCATGCCACTATTCGTTAAAATAGTGAGGTTATTGACTGGCTTGGAGTGTTGTACGAACACATACACGAATTAATGGCAGGCAGCTTGTGATTTAAGGCTACAACTGACAGATTTAGATGTAACCTATCAAGGGAAACATCTTGAGGCCCCAAGGTTATGTCTACCACCTAAACTGCTATTATAGATCATCTTAACAATACTGCAATAAACGGTTGTAGGCAATCACATAGCAAATTATCATAGGCAATTATCATCCTTGCGCTTTGGAGCTGTACCTTATCGGGACGCCACGGTGACGTCGTCGGCAGCGTAAACTTGACATTTCATATCATCTTGTCTATGGTGCAATGTGTTTGTGTTTACACCTATTTGATGTTATGCTGATATACAACTGTCTATGCTTGACATTGACTATGTATTTTTGCTAGTACGTGAAGCCACTTTCTAAATATTTCCATATTATTATGGCGTAGAAAAATAACATGTTATTTGTATTGCGACTTGGAAATATTGTCGACAGTGTGCTAATTATTTGGACATACTGTACCTCCATGTTAAGACCTTCTTCAACATTGCTATTTGTTTTTGATTAAAACTAACAATCATTTCAATAAAAACACCAATATGAAGTTTTTGATGCTATTTCTATATTCTTTAAATAGTCTGAGTCATTATAATTGTATGTTGAAATAACAAGACATTGTGTCCATGTTAGTTTTGGACACAACATGATCGAATCAAAATCAGCTAGGTAGGTAGGTACAACAAAATTTATTCATTGACAGCTACTAGAAACTTCTCAATAATACAATGATACTACTGTCAATATACAAAGTCAAACAATGCCAGTTGGGACGAAACAGACCCTGGAGATATCAGAGAAAACTGTGACGTGTTGATCACATGACAGACACTTCCAAACTAAACTCGTACTACAAGAGAAAGAGCGATACGTGAACACCAAATCCTAACTACCCTCCATCATTTATATCCAACATTGCAGCATCCAGAACTAAGTCGAAATCTCTATAAATTAGGAAGACACATTACAACAGGATTAAGTTAGAGCTGACCCAGATAAGAAGGATCAGATTATACGATGCCCTCCAGGTTCTAAACGTTATAGATATATTGGTAAGAGCGTGGGCCATGAAGATTGATAGGGGACTTGTATTAGGCGCTTCAATGTCTCCGTTAATCGGAGGGTTAAAAGATAATATAAGCTTGAGAGATGTGTTTACTGTTGACTTGACTATCAAATGTTTTTTTTATATACGACCGATGGAGGCAAACAGACGTATGGCTCGTTTTATGGTAAGCGGTTACCGTAGCCTATGAGACGTTTGCAACACCGAGTATTACTGTCGCTGACTCTTTAAAATGAATATTCACTGTGCTGATAGCTTAGGGTACAAGTTGGTCTCTCGCAGACGCTTTCAACCCAACGCATCCTTAGAAGCTCTGGTGACTTTAGTCACCACAGGAACACAACACTACAGAAGAGTAGCGTTACTTGGCTGTGGTATTCTGTAAGGTGGAGCGTCAAGTAGGCATTTGGAATATTGGAATGATTTGGTGGATTATGTTGACAGATTACTTATAGGTGTATTTCTTACGTAATTTTTATATGAAACTGTAGCTTATTTTTAAAAGCGAGTTTTTATACTAACATCTAACTACACAATCAATCTGACTAGGTACTGATAGACACTCAATCAATACGACCCGCTTCTTACTAGATCAAGCGTATTAATTCCACGGATTGAATTAAAGACATTATTTGATCTGCTTCACAGGAGTTATGACAATTTGATATCTTTTTAACTGCAGACTAAGGGGGGGGCTTGTATTTATGCTTTTGCGGTTGCACAACGACACGCTTTGCTTACGCTCTGCTTGGTAGTATAGATGCAGGCCTACCTTACTGCCTCCCTCAGAGGCGGTAAGGTGGCGGGGTCTTGAGGGGGAGCGCTACAGTCGTGCAGATCCTCAAGGCAAGTCTGGTGGGCTCACCTTCTCGTGGTTGCCGCCCTGTTCTTGGTCTAATTCCTTAAGAAATAGACGTAACTAAAACCACCAGGCGCTTTTTAACCGAACCATGACCCTCCGTGACCGAGTGGGCGTGGGCTCGGCTGCCACTAAACCCAGCTGGCGCTGAGTAGGTAAATTTGGTCACCTGCGCTAGGGCCTGCGCAGTTGAGCGCCGTGAGCGGGGATGAAGGAGTCCTGGAGGGTTGAGCCGAGCGACGCTGGCGGTAATGCGCTCGTGACGCAACACGCCCTCTTTGGTCTGGATTTCAAGCGAAACGGTAGCCCTACCCAATAGCCAGGGGTAGGGAAATGGTCACAGTGTCCCGTCAGAGGGTCACGGCGAGGGGCGGGAGGTCCGCGGAGGTCATCCTCGGATGGCCGAAGCGGTTGGCGAAGGTCATGCTGAAGGTGTAAGGGAGGGATTGATTGGTCGTCAACCTAACCGAGCGCCCGATGTCGCACTGTAAGCCAGCCTCACGCCCCTATATCTCGAAGGTAGTCCTAACGGTCAAGCTAGCTTGTAGCGAGACGTTCCCAGGTGCGGGCTCCGTGGAGGGTGGGAAGCCGGAGAGATGAAGATTAATACACTTGCAAAATGGACAAACAAAAACCCAACATTACCACACACACACCACACACACACACAACAACCACACAAACTCACACACCGAAAACACACTCACACACACACACTGCACACAAACACACCGGAGAGGAGGCGAAAGCCAAGAACTCTCCCAAGAGGGGCGCTTGTAGCACCCCTCAAGCCCCCGGATCCTCTGCTGCTAACGCAGCGAGCTCCAGCGCGGGCACTGGTCCGGCAGTGGCGAACACCGCTGCCTCGACCAAAACCAAGTCCCATGATAAACGGAGGAGGACGGCGCTGCTCGGGACCAGTACCGCTCCTCCCTCTCTTTCAGGTATGGAGCCCGCCACGAAGGTTAACTCCTCTGGCCGGGCTCCCCTCATACATCCTCCCCCGCCTACTGCTCCCCCCCCGGTGGCCGTCACAGGCCATCAGGTGGAGACCAGCACCGCAGGTGACGTGTTCGCACTCACCTGGCAGGTGCAGAGGAGCAAGCACAAGGGCAGGAGGGAGGAAAAGAGGAAGCACCCTGGCGCGGTAACCCCAGCGCTTGCTGCCCCGGCCCCCCCGACGGCTAATCCGAAGAGGAGGAATAGGCCGTCCAAGAGACAGCGACAGACACTGTGGAAGGGTAAGTCTCCACAAGTTAATAAGACTGCCGCCGGCCGGGTAGAACCGACCAGCGACATCGTAAACTTCTCCGCAGGCAAGCGGTCGCAGGACGAGGCCGGCACCAGCCGACCAGGACCCAGCCAACCGGCAGCCAGCGGCGAGTGTGGGCGAGCCACCCAAAACAAACAGCGACCCGTTCGGAAGGATCAGGCCGCGGCCAAGCGAGCTCTCAACGAGACCTCATCACCTCGAGGAGAGCACAAGCGGCCGCGTCTTGATAAATCCAAACGGGACGCAACTAAAAGCTACGCCCAGGCTGCCTGCTCCGACCTGGATGTCGCAGTCACCTGCGACCGGACGGGGCAGATCAACAAAGCCACGTCGAGCCAGGTACTCACGGCTATCCAGAAGAGGATAATTGTCGAGGCCTCTACACCCAACCAGGACTCACCTGCACCTGCCTTCAACGCAAGGCCGGTGTTCAGTAGCGGGGTCCTCAAGCTGTGGTGCGGCAACGACCACACCCTAAACTGGCTCAAGAAGCTGGTCTCCGAACTGCCTCCAGTCGCCGGCTCTGCGCTGGTGGTCAAGAGGCAGTCGGACATCGGGCGCCGGGTCAGGTGCGGAATCTCCATCCCCGACGAGCAGGAGATTTTCACAGAGGCGTCCACCATTGGGCGCACTCTGTGCTACCAAAACCCCTCCGCTGGTGTGAGGGAATGGACGATGCTGGGCGCCTACAAGCAGGTCGCGGCATGGTTTTTGGTGGTCGGAGTCCCTGAGGACCAGATTCCGACCCTGATGAAAGCTGGACGCCGTCTCTCATTTGGAGCAGGGACGGTGTACATAAAATTCCAGGGTCCGAACGGCAAATTTGTCGAAGTCCCTCAGGGATATCCTGCCGCTGAAGCCAGCGCCAGCACACAGGCGACGGAGGCTGCTCCACCGCCAACGAGCACCGCGGAACCATCCGCGGTAGAGCCTGCAGCAGCAGAGACGGCAGTATCTGGGGCCGCCAGCGTGGGCGCCGACCTCTCGGGGGAGGAGCTCGAGGACACCATCCTGTCCTCGGCCTCTGACCCGGAGGGGGATGGCTTCGACGCTGGCGACCTGTTCGCCGGACTGCGCCTGGCAGGTGACGAGGAAGGAGCGTCCAGCGATGGCGTCCCCCTCGGAGACCTGTAAGGTCCTGCAGGCCAACCTCCACCACAGCCAGACCGCGACGGCTCAGCTGCGGAAGTGGCTGGAGGCTCAGCACACGGCCATTGCCTTGATCCAGGAGCCGTGGATCAGGGCCGGCCAAATTCAAGGACTCTCCAACCTCGGTGGTAAGCTCCTATTCAGTACGGATCACGACAAGCCCAGATCGTGCATCTATGTGACACGTAACATCAAAACACAGCCACTAACAGATTTCTGTTGCAGAGATGTCTCTGCAGCCAGGCTACTGATACAGCGGGGGGACACAGTGGCAGCTGTGGTCTTCGCCTCTGCGTACATGCCCGAGGAAGAGGAGCCGCCGCCGCACGACCTCGCCCGCCTCGTGACTTATTGCGAGAGCTCAAGGCTAGAAGTAGTCATAGGCGCTGACACGAACGCTCATCATCCCCTGTGGGGCATGGACACACAAAATGCAAGAGGTAAGGCTCTCGTAGATTATTTATTTACCACAAACCTAACCCTACTGAACACAGGTTCTGAACCAACCTTCGTAAACAGACGCAGCAAAACAATCATAGACCTCACCCTGGCATCGGAGGGAACAACGGCCATTACCACTGGCTGGCAGGTTTCCAATGAGGCCTCCTGCTCGGACCACAGGTGGATCCGGTTTGACATCCAGGTCTGTGTAACGCCAATACTGCCACGACGTAATCCGCGTAACACGGACCGTGCTGCATACACACGCGCTCTCGAAATCAAACTTGCGCAAACAAACTACGGGACGACATACAAGGACACGCCGCAAATCGACGAGCGAGTAAGTCATCTCACTAAATCTATGCTAGACAGCTACCACTCATCCTGCCCGGAGACCTCTCCGCCCACAACACCAGGGAAGCAACCATGGTGGGGAGCGGATCTGGAACGCAAGCGCAGGAAGGTAAGGTCAGCTCTAAACAGAGCCATGAACACCTGTGCTGATAGTGACTGGGACGCGTATTACGCGGCTAAAAAACGCTATAAAAAATGTATCAGACACAGGAGCTCCACTGGATGGCGAAAATACTGTGGCAGCATCGAATCCTGCCAACAAGCTAACAGGGTAAGGAAGATCCTGGCCCAGCAGAAAACGACTGGTCCTGCAGTTCTCCGCAAACCCGACAACACACTTACCACCTCACCAGAAGAGGCGATGCGCATCCTAACTGAAACCCACTTCCCAGGCTGCGCCTTCACGCCGACTATCGACTGGACAGAGGTAACACAAACACCGACAGAAAATGACTGGCGCTACGCACACAAAGTCATAACGCTGGAAAAACTCCAATGGGCGATCCGATGCTTCCATCCTTTCAAGGCGGCCGGTCTAGACGGGATCTTTCCTGCCTTACTGCAGTGGGGCGGGCCCTCGGTCGCCAGCAGACTGGTGCCCATTATGAGAGCTAGTCTGGCATTCAGGTACGTTCCGAAAGGATGGAGGGAAGTGAAAGTCATATTTATTCCTAAGCCAGGTAAGAGTGACTATACAAACGCCAAATCCCACCGGGCAATCAGCCTAACCTCCTTTCTCCTAAAAACTATGGAGAGAATGTGTGAGAGAGAGCTGAGGGACGGCGCCTTGAAAACTATCCCACTCCATAATAACCAACACGCATACAGCTCGGGTAAGTCTACGGAATCCGCCCTCCATCTAGTGGTCGGCCGGATAGAGGAGGCGATCCATCAGAAGGGCACCTGTCTGGGCACTTTCATAGACATCGAGGGAGCCTTCGACAAAACAAACTTTTCCAGCATAAACAGCGCGCTCTCTCGTCACGGAGTAGAACAGGTACTGATAGACTGGATCACTAATATGCTTAGCAAACGAGTGGTTCGACTTGAAGGGGAGAGGCAGATGGCCATGATAGCCAGAGGCTGCCCCCAAGGTGGCGTATTATCCCCGCTACTTTGGAATTTGGTTATAAATGACCTCATCACAAAACTCAACTCGAATCACTTCTACACTATAGGGTATGCCGACGACCTCGCTATCCTCATTTCGGGGAAAGTGACGGGAACAATCTGCGACCTCACTCAACAGGCACTACGCATCGTTGAACGATGGTGCAGAGAGTTCGATCTCTCAGTGAACCCCACGAAAACTGAACTAGTCATGTTTACCCAAAAACGTATACTAGGCCATTATCGCCTACCCAAACTTTTCGACACTGAACTCCATTTAGCCAATGAGGTCAAATATCTGGGAGTTACCCTAGACAGTAAGTTAAACTGGAGTAGCCACTTAGACAATAAAATAAACAGGGCCTGCATTACCTTCTGGCAATGCAAAAGGATGATAGGTAAGAGGTGGGGCTTATCCCCAAAAATAATACTCTGGTTATACTGTGCGGTGATCCGACCTATGATCACGTATGGGGCAGTGGTCTGGTGGCCCCGCACTAAACTAACGACAGCCTCCATTAAACTACAACGCTTGCAAAGACTAGCCTGCATGGCGATCACTGGCTGCATGAGGACTACTCCAACTACTGCCCTGGAGGCCATGTTGGGACTCCCACCACTCCACCTGTTCATACAGCAGGAAGCGACAATGACCGCTGCACGCCTTAAAACACTTCAACTCTGGGGTAAGAGAGATACACAGCACACCACGGTACTAGAGGGACTCTATAACGAGTTCCCCCTGGCGAAAGCAATAAACGATCGGATACCAAAACAATTTGTATTCGATAAGAAATACAAAATCCAGCTCCATGAGGACCACCGCTGCGAGGGACTTAACCCGGCGGAACTACAGATCTTCACAGATGGATCTAAAACAGGTATGGGCACAGGTGCTGGAGTCTTCTCGGAGGACCTCAACATCCACATAGCCGTACCTTTGGGGGCCCACAACACGGTATTTCAAGCAGAATGCATGGGCATCTGCCTGGCCGCATCTGCCATCTTAGCTAGGAAGGTTGTGGACCACTCAATTCGTATACTCTCTGACAGCATGGCTGTACTGTTAGCACTGAACAACCACTCAGTGAACTCTGGGTTAATACACGAGTGTCACCAACGCCTAAATCAGGTGGGTAATCTCAATAATATAACCATCCAATGGATCAAAGGACACAGCGACTCACGTGGCAATGATGCGGCGGATGAACTCGCTAGAAGGGGATCGAGCATGGCAGCGGTAGGGCCAGAACCTATCGTACCACTCCCTTTCGGATACATACGCACACTGGTAAGGAAACGAACTAGCGTACAACACCACAAGCTGTGGCTGGACCATGGCGAGTGTAGGCAGGCCAAGGAAGCACTTCCTGATATCGACGGCCGCTTCACCAAACGCGCGCTGCGGCTGACTAAACCACAGCTGCGCACAGTTACAGCTGCCGTCACCGGACACGGCTCGTTTAATAAACACCTCTTTGTCTTAGGAATCACGGACAGCCCCCTGTGTCGTGCCTGCATGGAGGTAGAAGAGACAGCAGCCCACGTGCTCCTGTACTGCCCGGCGGTTGCAACATACAGGGCAAAGTACTTTGGCAACCCAGGTACTCTCCGCGAGATAGTCAGCAACATTGGGGCGCTGCTGGCCTTTCTCGGGGAATTGGGATGGGTCGAATAGTCTCCCACCCGTTCCCACCCGCACGCAAAATACGCGCTTTGACGCGGAGTTGCGGACACCAGCCCGTTATACAATACAATACAATACAACTGCAGACTAATTGAAATATTGACGTTGTCAGTTTTGACTTTGTCAAGGAAACTCATCCAGAAACTAGAAGATTCTTTCAATTACAGAAATCAGGGCTTGGGAGACCGCCGATGATAAGGGTGGATCACGTTCTCGCGGACAAGAAGCCAAGCATTCGTTCACTATAATAATAGCCTTTTACCCTTAACCGACACTTAAAACTTCGTGTGCTGTCATAGAACCATCGCGTGAGACTTGGCATTAACTATTTCTGACTTTTTCCATTCCTGAAATTGAATAAACACTTAAACACTAAAACAATAAAATATCCGTAGTTTACGAAAATGATAGGTGGAAAAAGTTTAAGCAATTATTCAACGCGTATCAAGACATTATCATTTAACCTACTATTGTTTTGAGAAAAGATTCTTTGGCTCCTGGCAAGCCATACTTTTTACCTCCGTGGTAAATAAACCAAGGTCCTTAATCTAGCCATGGATTTTTTACAACAATATTAGGTGATATTATGAAACAAATCGGTTAAAAAAATATGGCGAAGTTTGAAGTAACTTTGAATAATTGATTCATGCAATTCCAATTGTTGTCGTAATCGGTTTCATTTGGCATTTCCTCTGTCTCACATGTCGATTGCAATCAAATCGATTGCTGATGCAGTTATGTGGCGTTATGGCGTACAATTACTACCGATCGAGTACTACATTGGGATTTGCGTAGTAAAAATGTTTTTTTTCTTTGTTTCACGTCTTAAGACAGCAGTTTGGGCTTGATGGAAAAAACCGATCTTGCGACTGCATTTATTTTTACTTTTATCAAAGCATAATAGCTCAGATCAGATGGTTTATTAGGAACTCCTTAAAATCAAGATTTCATAACTAAGTACGTCAGTTTTTCTGAAAACCGAAATAATAGATTGATTCTGTCGAGAATTATTGAAAGTCTTCGAACCAAGAGAATGAGGACAAAAGAATATCCGTTTATATATATCCGCCATGACAACGAAGAAAGGAAATATAATATTATGCTTACACTGATAAGATTACCTTGACTACGTGTTTTCCACAATAGAATGAGAGTTATATAAAACCTTTTCAATAGCTGAAAAGTAAGATAAAAAAAAGGAACTTGACGAGGACTAAGATGACTTAATAAAGTTCACGAGAGTATTATCATCCGAATACACTAGATCGGTAAAGTTGAGGCACATGTAGGTAGTAAACCTCAACAAAAATATCGAGCCTTGCAAACCTAGAATCTAGAATACTTTGCATTAATAGCACCGTAGTTCAAAAAATTTTATACTATTCTGTTGTTATTAAATATTTATGAGATTTCTAAAACAGCTCACGAGATTCGAAATTACAATTGATGCGAGTGGTACCCGGTAGCTCAGTTGGTTAAAACGACGCCACGGTGCGTCAGAGGACGCGGACTCAAATCCCACCCGTGTCAGTTGTTTTTGAAAACTCTTAATCTATACTCTATACTAATATTATAAAGTGGCAAGATTTTTTTGTTTGTTTGTTTTTACCGAATAGGTTCCGAAACTACTGGACCGATTTTAAAAATTCTTTCACTAATAGAAAGCTACATTATCACTGAGTAACATAGGCTACTTTTTATCCCGAAAAAATGCACAGTTCCTGTGGGACACGCGGACGAAGTCGCGGGCGAAGTGCTAGTATTTAATAACATTATGATAAGCATAACATGGCTTTGACATCAGTGGCGTGCCTAGAGGGCAAGCCCGACGCATTTTTTTCGTTTTAGAGAGTATTCATGTTCATTTTTAGGGTTCCGTACCAAAATGGTAAAAAAGGAACACTTATGGTGCGACTTCGTCTGTCTGTCTGTCACACCTGGTTATTTCAGCAACTACTAATGCTATAAGAATGCTTGTCCAACTTTATTGCAAATGAAAAAAGTCAAAAAATATTTTTATTTTCATTGCCAAAGGGGCCGGAGTGGGGGTCCAAAATTTCAAAGTGAGGTTACTGGGTCAAGTGACATATCATATGAAAGGGCTTGATCTGCACATTTCAAACTATATTTTCATTTGATTTTATTTCTCACAGTTTTCGACATATGATGAAAAATGACAGAAAAAATACCATTCCCCCCCCCCCCCCTTATCTCCGAAGTTTGCGGAGCGAAAAATCTGAAATAATTAGAATTGATAGGAATTAACCCAAATATTGCACCAAAAATAAAACGATGTTCCTAACTAGTACAGTTTTTTCAAAATCATCAAAATTCCTTCACAAACAAACTTAGTTATGCGGTCCGGATTTTTTCGCTTTATACGTCCAAAAATGATACGGAACCCTCGGTGCGCGAGTACGACTTGCACTTGGCCGGTTTTTCATGAATGTAAGTGATCTTTAATGTACGTATTGCTTTAATAGCCCATGAAAAATGAGCATAAATTCCCTAACAAAACAAAAAAATGCGCCGGGCTTGCCCTCTAGGCACGCTACTGTTTGACATGTGTAAAATTCACAATAAATATACATTTACTATTATTATGTTTCCACCAAAACTTGTATTGTTACCGACATGTTTGTAAAACTTCGGGCTATTAGCCTGTTGGGTCTGTCGTGCGTTCAATAGGCCGCCATATCGACCGGATCCCGCCAATTAGGTTAACGGGGGATTTCCCTACATTCAAGTTTGGGTTTTGTTTGAATAAAAAATGCGGTACTGTGTAAAGCGGTTTTATTCATTCGACTCTGTGTAATTCTCAACTAATTTGGGCCTAAATCAAAGCCATGTTATCATTAGTATTTTTCTTTTTTCTCGTGTCGATATGAGCTTATGCCGTAGTTAAAAGATTAGTCTTGTTAACCAGGCACCGTGCGAGGTTGTTAATGCACCTATATCGATTTATTGTGAAAACCATCAAACAGTGGAATGGTGAGTGCTGCCCGATAGTTACAATCTAGGTGTCTTCATGTCACGAGTGGATCGGTTTCTTCTAGGCAAGCGTGCTCCATCATAGTCCGCATCATCGCTTCATCAGGCGAGAGGGCGGTCAAACGCAAGCCTATTACCAAATAAAAAATAATAATTAACGATTGATATGATTTTGAATATTATTGTTCAGTAAATAAATCATCCTTACAGACGCGAATCGTGTTTTGATCAACATAAAACAGCCTGCTGCAGTTTGCAAACTAAAGAAAATTTCAATTTCGCAGTCTGTCAGAGCATCCCCCCTTAAGAGATGACCGGCTTGGTTCCGTTAAACTAATCTGGGCACATAAGCCTATACCCAGTAACCGCCAAGGAAGAAAGGCAGCCAGATAACCTTATTGATTAGATCCGGTCGGAGCCAGTGCCCTGTTGAACGTAACACCGCAGGTGCGAGCTAACGAGCCACTAGTTGATCCGATCCAATCGCGCAATACTGGATCTGCGAGTTCATTCGATGTTGTTGCAGTCTGAAGCTCGGTTCTACGGTATATCCGTCTGTCTGTACATATAGACCGTTTTGTAGGGCAACGTTGATCGAGCGGACTTGACAATTGGGTTAACGAAGGATTTGCTCGCAAACAGATATCACAGAGATTGTTTGTTCGAAAACCTTGCTCCGAATTTTTTCGAGTACGGTACTTGCAGACTCAAACATCACTCTAACTCAAGGCTCAGCATTGCTTGAGACTAGTTTCAACCAATCAAATGACTTGAAACTAGTCTCAATTATAATGTTTGGTTAAGAGGTAGGTTCTGTAATACGAGCCTTAGGCTAGTAGGTATTACACTGTATTACAGAACCTTCTGTAATAATTACAGAACGATAATCAAGCACAGATCGTGCCTTGAGCGTAGATTTTTAAAGCCATTTGATTGGTTGAAACTAGTTTTAACTTTTAAGTAATGCTTGAGTCTTGAGTTAATAGGTTCTGTAATACGACTCTGAGAGTATTTTTTGGACATGACCACAGCACCACTTACGAGTCTCGAAGTCTCAAAAATAAATAATGTGAATAGATTTAACGACAGCGAAGTTGGCTAATAAGCGGTCTTATTTCAAAGAGTCGTGCTAAACATCCGTGACGCATTCTTGACACTTTTTGTTAAATAATTGGGTAAGTTCCACTACATAGCCGCTAGCTCTGCTAAGGTCAGTAATCGTATTCGAGACATGTGTAGTTTTTATCTGTTGACGCAAGTCGATAAAAAAGTGAAGTTTTTATGTCAGATTTTTTTTTTGACCCAAACTACGCGTAAGGCATGCGCCTTACGGGTTTTGCTTTGTTTTCCTGGAGGTCTGTACAAACGGCCACTTTTTAGGGTTCCGTAGTAAAACTAGGAACCCTTATAGTTTCGTCATGTCCGTCTGTCCGTTTGTCACATCCTCGCCAAATCTGCAGTTCATAACCAATTTGTATGAAATTTCGCAGGCAGATGTCTTCTGTGAGCCGCCATAAAGGCCTGTAGTGAAATTACAAAAAATAAAATAATTAGGGGTGTCCCCCATACATGAAACTGGGGGATGAAAAAAATTTATCGGGTATCGTTGGATAGGTCTTTGAAAATAACATAAAGGTTTCTAAATAACTTTTTTTATTTAAGTGCATATTTAGTGAACTAGGAGCTCCGAAAGTCGTTAACAATGTGTCCCGCCCTGTAATTTTCCAACCGCGTTATGAAAAAATCTGAAAAAATTCAAGCTTCTGTCATCTAATACTCTCGATTAAAATTGTTTTGAGTTTTGACAACCGCAAAAATACATAATAATATTATGAAATACAAATTTATATTTGCGGTTGGAAGACTGAAATACTTCTTGCTACGGAACCCTAGACTGAGCGTGGTCCGACACGCTCTTGCCCAGTTTTTTTATTATTTTTATATAGGCTTGCGTTTGACCGCCATATCGTCTGATGTTAAGCGATGATGCGGTCTAGAATAGAGCACGCTTGTCTAGAAGAAACCAATTCACTCCCGACTTGAACACGCCCAAATTGTAACTATTAGGAAACACCCACTTCGGGAAATAGCAGCACATTGCATGATGAAATGAGGTTATGGGAGCGGGAGTGATATCCCCAAAGACCGAAGAAACGGTAACCATTTAAACTATCTCGTGTAGCTTTTACTAATCCGATAGCTTGTTTTAGAGAATTTATAAGGGAACTCAAGGTAAGCAATAGACCACGCACGAAAACGCGATAGCAGGAAGGTTGTAATTGATCACCAGATTAAATGAATCCAATAAATAGCGAAGCGGCCTTCGGGTCAGGAGTTGCCGGTATCACAAGAAGAACCAGTCTTCCCACCGCTCAAACTATAGAATTATTAAATCTAATTCCACCTGCCCCATAGTAGGAACAATGGGACCATTCATGAGTGCCATAAAAACCCATACAATACGATAATGCACCTGTTTTGAATCATTGTTACGCGATCTAGTGTTGTTGAATATTGAGGGGAATTTTGTGGAGCCAATAGGCCTGTCCAGGTACAGGAGAACTAGATTTCTCAGCCTTTTTGGTGAGATGAGAGGTGGAAAGGTAAGAAACAACTATTAGCAGAGGCTGTAATGCCTTCAATTCCACAGCCAAATAACGATACTGAGGGTACGCTGTGTTGACAGCGGGGGATCTGCTTGTCTCTAAGCTGTTGGCACAGCGAATCCTCATTTTAAAAGGTCGGCAACGCGCGTTTAATTGCTTTCTATCAGGCGGGTCGTAAGTTTGTTTGCCACCATCGTTGTAATAAAAAGGAGTTCAAAAGTATAAATAGTAGCATCGTCATTGTGTCCTATGAACTTTAAACCGTGGAGTTTTTTTTAAAGTATGAGTATAAAGTATCATTATCATTGTGTCCTTAGAACTTATGGAGATAAACAACAGCTTGATGGGGTGATTATGGCAACATCAGCTAACAACTTTTTATTATAGCGGTCTATGAGGAGTCTTGTTCAGAATAGAAGTATTTCAATAGCAAGATTAGCAAGTAGATGAAATTATCTAATGTAGAAGTGACGAATGAATCACAGCTTAGCACAGTCACAGACGTAAGGGACTATCCCAGCACGCGTAGCATAAACACTACAGAAATGGATTTTGTCGACGGAACAATAGACAAAATTACAGGTTGTAGAAGATTTCTACCGATTTAAGCATGACGATGTTGAAAATGAAGATAAGAAATGTTTATATTCTTCAGTCGACAAAAATCTACAACGCGGTGCAAGGGTCGCCGCGTGCTCGGGCAGAAGAGATGACGAGTTGGATAGAAAGAACTTTGTCTATTCTTGGTAGAATAAAGATGGAATTGGTCAAGCTACGCGTGCTGGTCTGCGAGACACGAATATTTCCGCAATTTCTGCAACATACAAAATTGAAGTGTAATACAATAAAACCGAAATAAGCTGGTTGTAGCCTTACGTAATATTTTAAGTACCATCGACTAATAAACAAGATTTCGCTCTACATAATACGTTACGCTACACTTTCAGAATTACTGATTTGTTTAGCGATTGTTATTTCTTTCATGCTTGTGTAGGAGGAAAATATGGAGATGTATAAGCTATAGCCATAGACATATTTACCGGCGCTCGAAAAAACTCGGAAAAAGTTTTGCGGGACGATGGAATGAAATGTTTTTTTTATTCCACTATACGGGTCACTGTCTAACATGAAGAACATAATTATATAACTAGAGACCAGATACGGAATATTTCCTTGAAAACGATTTATATGACCGAAAGTAACCTTTCTTTGGAATTCTATCACTTTCACACTCGTTGTTCACACAGTACTTTTGGAAATCTATCACTTTCACACAGTACTTTTGTGTCATTAATAACCCTATTTAGAGATAGAATTCCAACAGGAATATTAAAGGTCAAATGTTTTGAGTTTCAGTCTGTAGGTGTTTGTAGTCTGGTCTCCAGTTTTATCTACATATATTTTCATCCTGTCTAACACTGAATCAAATGACACGGCAGAGGTCGCGGGTTCAAACCCCGCCTGTGTCAGTTGTGTTTGAAAATCTCTTATATATTTTAATAACATCAAAATGACAAGATTATGGCGTAGACTGTTTTCTGAGCACATTTTGTGGAAAAAGAATTAGCAACAACAGTGTTTTGCGACCCGAGGTTAATACCGCGCGACTTTTTAATCACCATCCAAAGGTCTTTGATGAAAATAATAAAATACTTGTTTTTAGGCTGTCGTACCCAAAGGGTAAAAACGAAACCCTATTACTGAGACTTCGCTGTCCGTCCGTCTGTCTGTCTGTGTGTCTCCAGGCTGTATCTCATGAACCGTGATTGCTAGACAGTTGTAATTTTCACAGATAAAAATCAATATTTAAGGGGCCCTCCCGTACAACAAACGTGATTTTTTTGCTCGATATTGATAACGGCAACAGGTAGACGCTTGAAATATTCACAGAATATTTAATTATATATTCACTTTAAAAATAAATAATTAAATTAAAATAAAACAAATATTTAAGGTGGGCATACAACAGACATGATTTTTTTGCCGTTTTTATAGATAGTGGTACGAAACCCGTCGTGCGCGAGTCCGACTCGCACTTAGCCGGTTTTTTTTTTTCTTTTAATTCCGACAGCAAAATAAATATTGCGAATTATAATACGGCGGCGCTAAGTCGGAATCTTGAACTCATGACGTCACATCAAGTCACGTAGCACCGCTACGTAAAGGGCCTCGGGAAGCCGGTATTTGACGGATTATGACAAAGATAGAAATAGGAAAATGCGTAGGCGAGAACGAGATAGAGAGAGCAAGTTAGTGCCCATCTAGCTACGGTGCTACGACGCTGTAGCTGGCTACGGCGCAGAAAGTATTTTTCGTTCCGATTTTGTAACTAGATGGTGTTGTTACTTTCTAAATCGCGATATGGTTTCGATGATTTCGATGATGATGATGATGATTTCGATGATGATAATGATTTTAATGATGATAATGATGATGATGATTTCAATTTCGATGATGATGATGATGATGATTTCAATTTCGATGATGATGATTTTGATGATGATGATTTCGATGATGATGACTTCGATGATGATTTCGATGATGATGATTTCGATGATAATGATTTCTATGATGATGATGAATGAAACGGTCTATAGACATTTTGTTAGGTAAACAAGAATTAGGTTTCGTGGCCAGGTTTAGTAATCATTTTAGGTAAACAAGAATTAGGTTTCGTGGCCAGGTTTAGTAAGCATTTGTAGCTCGGCTTCCCTCTTACAAAAATTCACCCTTCGCCACTGATACCTTGTATCATACCGCTAGTACACATAGGTAGTTCAGCATTAGGATCGACTTTAGTTTTTATTAAGATGTCAAACAAACCATCACTTAGGGACGCTAATGATAATTCCAATACACGCAGCTAAGTTCTGGAAAGCCGACCTTTAATGCCAATTCAAGAAAAACGAAAATTTTATCGGCTAAGGGTAATGTAGCGATATCTGCCGACAACAGCGAAGACTACGAACACAGCTAGACAGCTAACAGTGAATGTCACTACATGACGACTATTGGCTGAATCCTACATCGCGCAAGCAGAGTTTTCACAGCGATTTGCATATATACAGAAACCCAGTGGCCCGCCAGACCATAGCACCCGGTCTGGTAAGAGAATATTCCCTTTTCAATGGAGGGACATTCCACATCGTTCCTCCATTCACCAAAGTATTTAGGAACAGTCACATGAGCTGACAAAATTTAAATTGCCACACTAGTCATAACAGAGATCCTAGACAAGTTACTTTTCTGTTAGCGTTAGCGTCAAACGCTACGGATAAAATGTATGGAAAAATGACATTTGTAAGTCACGTGACTTTTCCGCAAGTAATGTCATTGCCATACATTTTGTGCTTATCGTTTGGCGTGAACGCTAACAGAAAAGCAGCTTGTCTAGATCCTCAGAAGAAATGGAAATATTAACTTCTATCAGAATTCTGTAGAAATTAAGAATTAATTTATCTTAGTCAGTCAGTCTCTGTAACAGTCTTAGAAATCGGTTCACTCGTTTCCGAGATTGACCGGAACACACAACTTCTTGAAACACCTGTTTACTCTCGATTGGCATATAAATAAGCAAATGAGGTTCCAGTATTCTTAAATAACAAACGGCTACTTCCATTTTATTTATACATCACCATATTGGAATTTGAAGTTCAACAGAACTGTAGAGAATGTTTGCCCGTTGTCTGTCGGTCAATTTTCAATACCTTTTTACACGACGCGACGCTGACGTTACGAAAACAAGGTCCGGCATATAGTCAAAACCGTTTACGACGACATCATTTAGAACAACATACCGGTTATAATAACCACAATCATAGGTCCTCACTGACTGTTCCCTCAGAAACACCGCCGGTTGTTACGACTATCGGTTTTTATAACCAAATATGAGTGGTCCCTTCGATGTCGTTATAACAGATTTTGACTGTACATACTTGGTACTTGTGAACTAGTTTACAACGTTGAACTGCCTGTATTTATTGCAACCTCTTTGGACAAGCGACTGCCGAGCAGAGCCGTGCCTAGAGGGCAAACCCGACGCATTTTTTTCGTTTTAGAGAGCATTAAATGTGAATTTTTCATGAATGTAAGTGAATTTTAATATACTTATTGCTTTAATAACGACATTAACTCACTTATATTCATGAAAACTTAAAATAAATAGCCTCTAAAAAAAAATAATGCGTTGGGCTTGCCCTCTACGCCACCGCTTGTCTACTAGTTTCAAACGTTGAACTGCCTGTAAAATTTATTGCAATCTCGTCGGACAAGCGACTGCCGAGCAAATCGATCGATACTTAGGTGGAAAAGTGCGAGTTTTCTGCGAGGAAATTGTTGCTTGTTAGCGACAGGCACGAGGCAGGAGATATTCCCGGGAAATTGCGATTGAAACGTGGCGAGCACGTACTTACTGGGAATTTCATATCCAATACCTACCAATGTGTGAAAGGTTCTAAGTATGTACCCTATGTAGAAGAATGGAAGGAAAAATTTATAGATGACACAATCTATACTAATATTATAAAGTGAGAATTTTGTCAGTTTATGACTTTATGTACCTATAAGTGGAGGGTAATCTCTGGAACTACTGGGGGGTGATTCTCGCGGGGTCGATATTGATATCGCCTTCGATATATATTGCAACAACTGTCAAAATCCCTACCATTTTGACATTTGTTGCAATATATATCGAAGGCGATATCAATATCGAACCCGCGAGAATCACCCCCCTGATCCGATTCTGAAAATTCTTTTACTAGTAAAAGCTACATTGGTGCTGATTCTGTTGAACATCGCACTAAACTAATTTGAATCACACTGTATCTCTTACAATATCATTGAAAAAGGACAGAAAATATTTAGAACTGTCAAATTAGTCTACGCCCTTGTCATTTACGGGAAAATAGTCATAACCTTTAGCGATTACGACTAAATTGACGTGAAAAGTATTCAAGTGGACTAATTTGACAGGATTAAATATGTGCTATCCCTCTCATGTTTTTTATTAGAAAGAGATATAATAAGACTAAATTAGTTTAGTTCGTAAACAACAGAATCGGCACCATTATCCTTCAATGCTAGGCAACTTTTTATCCCGAAAAACAAACCGGACAAGTGCGACGTAGAAATCGCGAGAAATAACAAGTTAAAAAAGGAAATCTGCTAACGGGACATTCAATACGTAAGTGATTGATAATAACGATCATATCTACCTACTTACAGTAATCATTCTGTGCAATTTTCCCATGATAAGATGATGTTGCACTTTTTGTCATGCACAACATACGATCTTACATGAATTTTCTGTACTTTAATTCACTTAGTTTCTGCTACATCATATAAATAGAAAATGCAATATGCACCTAAGTGGGATGAAGGTTGAAAATTCCATTACTTACATTATTACATTTTGCACCGTAATGTTCATGCTTCTAAGTATCAAGATTGGTTTACCTAGTAGGTAGGTACTAGCAAGTTGCCCGCGTGTTCAACATAACTAAATTAGTTTTTTCTGCAAGTTTTTAACCAAACTGTATAAGGTTTACCTTTGTTAAAATATTATATAAAAAAATGGTTATATTGGAGACACTGGTTGAGGCTAAAACATGATTCAACTGGTATTTTCACTCGTTAAAAAAATAATAAAATCAAAAAAAGTAAAAGAGGTCTGGAGACTGGTGTCTCCAGACCTCTTTTACTGATGAGCAATATACCTAGTACCTATTTAAGCATTTGAGGCAAATCGTTCTAGACAATATTTGTGCCAAATAGTTGTCTTTTTGGAAGATTAATGTTCAACATACCTAAGCTGACAAGATAATCAATTGACCACAATAAATTATTATTGTCCAATATTGCTGTAGTTGTTCCAAAAAGAGCTGGCACTTATCACAAAATAGAGAAATAATATAGTCACAATACGAGGACTATAAATCTCACATAATATTGTAATTTTATCTTGTCAGTCTTGTTTATAAAGGTCATCCTGTACATAATGTATACTATAATAAGTACATACCTACATGTTTTTTGTATGTATAGTAGGTACCTTGTATTCTGGTAGATGATAGCAAGGCTACTTAGGCAATATTAATTAATTAAATGTTTGAAGGGTTCCATTCATTACACCTAATTGATAAATAAAAAAATATATTATAAGTAGGCGTAATATTATTATTATGTCTTCCATGTCCATAGTGTCATTTATTTATAACATGAGCTGCTTTCTTAGATCTCAATAACTAATAATCTGGTGGGAGGGGGGAGAAGCCATATTAATTCATGTAACTATACTCCATTTACTATAGCATTAGAAAAATAACGGCGAAATAACGATAGTTATTGTATTATATTGTTGTAATGACTGCGTTTTTGTGTTTAAATTTACTTGCAAATAGTAAATAGATTACATAGCTTTAAATATATCGTGAAATAACGATTCTTAATAGACGCCTACATCCAAATAACGAAACAGTTATAACCGTTTTTTGTCTAATGTAATAAATGGAGTATACATTATATTCAACTAGTTTTGAGACAAAGCATAAACAATGAGTCTCTAACCCGACTGAATTTCAAAATCACGACTGGCACTGTAAATTGTTGATGTTTTGGTTTGTCTTAAATTGTCAGTATAATAATACTGACAATTTAAGACAAACCAAAACATCAACAAATTACGGGCGCAACCCGTGAATTTCAATTCAATAGGGTTAAACTTCTATTGTGCAAAGTCAGTTAAGGCGCTACCCCGATCAAAACCTCGCAATAGTGCGTTTTTCTGCGATATTCAGAGTCTATATACTCATTAATTATGAGATATAAACTACATCTAAAAGCACAGTATTAATGTTTGATATCCTATCATCACATTGTGTGTTTTAATTTATTTTTAAGTGTTATAATTACATTCAAAATCTCCTTTTCAAAAAATGACTAAAATTATTGATTGCATGCATCTCTTGATAAACGGTAATGTTCTAAAATTTGAGGATTACACTAATGGATAGATAATTTAATAATCTAAATACTGAACGTTTTATTTTATTTAAAAAGATCTTTTTAATTAAAATAATTCCAAAATTCTAAGGAATTCTATGATAAAGGGACGTGCGCAGAGGTGCGGGCGTCAGTGCGCTGCATGCTATCGTACGAGAGGGCTGTGTCGCTCTTGTTGTTCACCGTGTTTGATTTGTGTATTTTGAAGACGTATTTTATTATCAAGTAGGTACCAACCGCTACAGTGAAAAGACACTACTGCGAAAAGACGCTTTGTTTTTTTTATTTTTAGTGTAAATACCTAGTGATAAGATTATAATTTTGTGTACATACCTAATTGTCGGGTTAGTTAGTAGTGAAAATGCCAAAATACAAGAAGAATAAACGGCAACGACGTCAACAAGCCATAAAGATGAATGAAATTATGTAAGTACCTACTAATTTGATGCTATAAGCTAAGTTTACCTAGTAGGTAGGTATTATACGATCGCGATAAGGATAGGAACGTCAGTGACCTCGAACTTGTAGTCTTACATAGAAAATTAATTTGCTAATCAATAATGTTTTTTTTTTCACTACCTATATTTATCTGAGTCTTTGATTTACCAAATTTCTTATTTTGATCGCATAGTACCCAGGCGCGGTCGTAGCCAACGATTTTGGGGGGGGTTCATACCGTAGCCGAAGACTTTGGGGGGGGGGTCATACCGATTGATGCCGACGTGCTATAGGTACCTACCGTGAATTACCGTGTTTGGCGCATTTTTATACGATTTTGGGGGGGTCATGACCCCCATGACCCCCCCCCCTGGGACCGCGCCTGATAGTACCTACTTGAACTTCGTAAACTTCTTAATTAGGTACATAATTAGAATTATCTACTTATAGTGTCTTTTTATTTATTTCAGCAAGGAAAGAAAAATACCTAATAGCGCATTTGATGACAGGAATAATTATTCAAGTTTACCAATAACCGAAAATGATAATGGGTAAGTACCTACCTATCTATCTCAGATTTATGTGAATACTAGACTTTTGCCTGCGACTCCGTCCGCGTGGACTACAGTGAAGTGATGACCTCCGTAGTGTAGGGTGGCTAGTACCACCAAGAGGTCAAGCTGTATCTCTGGTTCATCCCACACGAATTAGATGAAACGTGGCTTAGATTTTTAGTTGGACATCAAGCTATCGAACTGCGAAAATGACATCAAAATACGTTTAGTACTTTTTGCGTGATGCGCGCACAGACAGACCAACAGCCAAAAATCCCAAAAAAAAATCATTTTGGGTAGGTATGGTGACGTTCCAGTACCTACTCTATCCCAATTGTTTTTTCTGGAATATCTTCAATGTACAGACACGGTTCTTACAATTTTAATAGTATAGTATAGGTAGATAGATATTCGACTCTTGTAATACAAACAAATTCTAAATTCAATTGAGTCCATAGAGTTATGAAATTGCAGACAAAACTTATGAAATACTTATTTATGATGTGATATTTTTTGTAGTTACCATGTAAATAATTATGGACATTTTCAAATGTACAGCTAAAATTTGTACAGTCTCGAGCAAAAAGATGTGAAATTTTACAACGATCTTCTTCTAAAGTATTTATTAAATTTGTTAAATTATGAGTGCAT
Source organism: Thalpophila matura (assembly GCA_948465475.1). NCBI lineage: Eukaryota > Metazoa > Arthropoda > Insecta > Lepidoptera > Noctuidae > Thalpophila > Thalpophila matura. The sequence continues at coordinate 10,368,965 of OX419201.1, read as the reverse complement.
AAATAGGGTTTAGTAGTTTTATCACAGTGTATTATCGATACAGTTTTTAAAACTCCATACATTGAATGTAAAATGGTCACAGGTACTTTTATTTAATAATGTTTTTGTGTAAGCTCGTCACAGGTAGGTACATTATAGATACCTATACACATCTACTTTCTGTACAGACTGCAACAAAATTGTTCGATAAATAAAATATATTTTTAGTAGAGATCAAAATTATGTTACAAATCAGGGTTGAAAAATCAGTTTTCTTTTTATATTTATCAGATTTATTTTTATGAAAAGAATGACTTTTTTAAGTACTAACCTACGAGAAATCAGATTGCTTGTAGTAGGTACCATTATTATAATCGTATTTCAACAAATGATACGAAAAAATCGATATTCAATCTTGCAAACTTTATACATCTTTTTACTCGTGACTTTACTTATTTTTTTATTATAATTAGGTAATTTAGTTTTGTTTCTATGCAAGATCTAATAATTATAATGAATTCTTTATTGCAGGCTAAATACGAACCTTGGCGATATACCAGTAAACGACTTGAGTCAAGAAACCATAGAGTTACAGGATGCCCGTCTTCATTCAACTGATATTGTTGAAGATGTAGAGGTTTGTTTATTTATTTTTTGGTTACAAATAATAGATTTACAAAACAAAAAAAAAATAGAGTGCATCTGTATTTACGCACACACTTATGTGTGTGTGTGCGTAAATACAGATGCACTCTATTTCTTCAATCTCATGGTCCAGTGGGACGGCAACACGACCGGAGGGAGATGTGACTCACGGCTTTACTTGCTTTCCAAGGCACGGGGGTGTTACACCGCCAACTTCCTGACTTCTTCTATTACTACTAGTCAGGCGCGGTCGCAGCTGACGATTTTGGGGGGGTCATACCGCAGCTGAAGGCTTTAGGGGGGGTCATACCGATTAATGTCGACGTGCTATACCGTGTATTACCGTGTTTGGCGCATTTTTGTACGATTTTTGGGGGGGTCATGTCCCCCGTGACCCCCCATCCTGGGACCGCACCTGCTACTAGTACTAAGTAGGTATTAGTACTAAGTAGATCAGTAGATACTAACGCCTACTCAGTATAATCTAATCACAATGCCTTAGCAGGTATTGTGACTAGGAATAAATAAGTACTAAGTAGGTAGATATAATTACGATTTTAATAATTACCTCCTTATCTACTTCCATTTGTAGGAACCTTTATTTAGTCTCAATCATACATAACGCGATATTACTGATTTATTATACATAGTTTTCTTTTTTTGCAGTTACAAATATCTTGTGAGGCTGAAAAAGGCAATCATGAAAAAATAACAAGAAGAAGAAAAATTGACGTCAGCCACTTTACGTTTATTTTACGATTACGATTAATCGCTTATTGCCAATAATCGTCGATTACGATAATTTGAAACCGTTTCATCAATAAATGATTATGTCTTTTCGTCACATGCTTTTCCGAAAGGTTAGGTATGCAGCTTGTATTACCAGTCCTATATGAGGGAGATACGATACGGTGAAAGCCAGAGAGGGCCATAATTTCCAGACACAATTGATTTTCAATTGTTTCAGTAGATTGCCTTTATAATTATGTATAAATAAATATAGGTAATTGTTTAGAAATAAAGAAAGAATATGAATAAAAACAAACTTGTTTTTTAGGGTTCCGTACCAAAATGGTAAAAAAGGAACCCTTATGGTGCGACTTCATCTGTCTGTCTGTCTGTCTGTCACACCTGCTTATTTCAGCAACTACTTATGCTATCGACTTGAAATTTGGAACAGTTATAAATAATGCTTATTCAACTTTATTGCAAATGAAAAAAATCTAAAAATATTTTTATTATCATTGCAAAAGGGGCCAGAGTGGGGGTCCAAAATTTTAAATTGGGGTTACTAGGTCAAGTGACATATCGTATGAAAGGGCTTGATCTGCACATTTCAAAATATATTTTTATTTTATTTTATGTCTCACAGTTTTCGACATCTGATGAAAAATGTCCAAAAAAATACCATTCCCCCCCCCCTTATCTCCGAAGTTTGCAGGGCGAAAAATCTGAAATAATTAGGGTTGATAGGAATTGACCCAAATATGGCACCAAAAATAAAACGATGTTCCTAACTAGTACATTTTTTTCAAAATCATCAAAATTCCTTCACAAACAAACTTAGTTATGCGGTCCGGAATTTTTCACTTTATACGTTCAAAACCGATACGGAACCCTCGGCGCGCGAGTACGACTCGCACTTGGCCGGTTTTTTTTCGTTTAACCCCATTTATCAGTTGGACGAGGACGATGTCACCATATGTAACAAGAAGGCGTAAGTAATAAGCAATGATCGGAGTAGATAGATTGATTTGGGGTCAATGAACTGGCACGTATATATTAATATGGATGTGCCTCCGGAATTCCGGGATTTTGTAATAACTAAGATTTTTTTAATAATTTCAAATATTGTTATGTGTAGGATGAAGAATGGACGCATAAAAGTAAGATTCACTTTATTACTTAATAAATAAGAAAAAGTTAGTCTTCTCGTGACCACGGTCAATGCAACTTGATCGAAACGTCGAGGTTAGTCAAAATATAGATATTTTGATGTTTGAGCGCGAAAAGTCCCGATATAATTAAAAAAACATGTGTACAATTTGCGAAAGTTTAAAAACTACAAATAAGAAAAAAAAGAATTTTAAACGTTTAACTATCGCATTCTATAAATTTCAAATATTTTCGTTTAAAAATATTTACATTCACAATATTTGATTCAATCCAGTAAGTACCAAAATGAAATCCCGGAAAAAAGGCTTATCCATGTTATGATTTTTATGACTATTCATGATGCAAGTACGTAAAATCAATCGACCTACACCGATCATTGGTAATAAGCATAAAATCCGATTTGAGATTAAACTGGAATTGATAATTTCTTATTTTGAACTTTAAAGTTAGTAGATTTTTTGATTTTAGATTACTTAGTAGATTTTTTAATTGCCTTCTTTAAAATAATGAATGATAATAAAATTGACTTTCCTACTTTTATCACTGTCAGGTTAATCACGTTTAATCGGAAAAGTAAAAGCCGCACAATGTAATTAAGTACTAGCTTCCGCCCGCGGCCTCGCCCGCGTTTTTCGGGATGTATTGTACATATAAACGTTCTTCTTGAATCACTCTATCTATTAAAAAAAACCTCATCAAAATCCGTTGCGTAATTTTAAAGATTTAAGAATACATAGAGACAGACAGGCAACGGGAAGCGACTTTGTTTTATATACTACTAGCTGCCGCCCGCGGCTTCGCCCGCGTTTTGGGGATAAAAAGTAGCCTATGTGTTATTCTGATGTATAAGCTATATTACTGTAAAGTTTCATCAATATCCGTTCAGTAGTTTTTGCGTGAAAGAGTAACAAACATCCATACATCTTAGCATCCTCACAAACTTTCACGTTTATAATATTAGTAGGATGTAGTGATCGAGTATGTACAGTCACTAGCAAAAAGATGTATACAGTTAGCAAGATTGATTGCTAACTGTATACATTGATTGTTGAAATATAATTCATAATGATAATACATGTTCTGAGACTATTTATGCACTCATAATTCAACAAATTAAATAATTACTTTAGATTAGAAGAAGATCGTTGTTGAATTGCACTAAGTGTATACATCTTTTTGCTCTTGACTGTACAGTCACGTCAGTGAATTATAATCATATTTCAACAATTGATATTCTACGAAAAAATCGATATTCAATCTTGCTAACTGTAAGTAGGTACATATTTTTGCACGTGACTGTACCATGAATACTTGAAAAGGTTGAAAGTATTGATGGACGTAAGTATAGTCGCTGGATTCATGACCAAAATTATTTATGCGCACTAAATACACGTTTCTTACTTGTAAATATTTTTTTTATTGAATGCCGTGTCTGTGCATTCTAAGGTCTATGATTTTTACATGTATTCGTAAGTTGTTCGCCAGATGGCGCTAGTAGTGTTTTCGCGAAGTATTGTAGAGGTGAGGTGCGGCAAAGAGGAAGCGAATGCTCAAGGTCATTTGCTCAGGGAAGCGCCTTAAATAAAGTAAAAAGGTTTTGTGAATAGGTACCTACAGCATAGAAAACCCACCTCTTACTAGGCTGACTTTTAAGAAAAGAGATATAATATAGAATTAAGTGAAATTGGCAAGTTGCACTTAGTAGAAGCAAACAGTTATATATTTATATTCTATTTGTCTATTTAATACTAGATTTATGAGGGAATATAGAACATGAAAAGGTCAGAAAGTAGCCACACTTCCTGAATTTGCAAAGCTTATTTAAATCATAAAATTACTTAGGTACATTATTCTAATAAGACATGGTTCAGGTAGAAAACTGTTCATAGCTGTGACAACTTTTGAACTAGAAAATGTGATAATCAATTTGACTTTTATTTGACCTTTTCACAGAGTAAACAATAAACTTCATAATAAACTTCAACAAGTATCTGCTATGAAATAAAATAATTCACACAAATAATCAAAAACTTGGCTGATACAGTAAAAATCAAATAAATTAATCCCCGTATTCACAAACATTACAATGAGGTCTCAAACGCACAGTGCACAGAAAAGTCATATGAATATGAATACTTTAATATACATATGAATATGAACCTTAACGTAATACATTCAATGTTCATATTTGAATGAGTTATTTGTACAATTTGCTAGGAGTCCTTATAGTATTGTATGTGATTACAGGGGTAAGACACAAAAGAACAATTAATATCTTCAAAAACAAGATCAATACGTATAAAAACAAAATTCCTGACTCACTGACTCATCAATGATCAGCCCAACCCTGGACCTAGAAAGCTGAAATTTTGCACAGAGGTGCCCTGTATGTATGTTTTGAAACTCCTTTGGGATACCTACTAAAGTCTATGTGGACTGAGTCGCGAGCAAAAAAGCTAGATCATAGATAGAAAACTACATATCAATCTATAAGCCCAATTGTATCTACTTTAAACACACTACACATCAAACAGTAAAAAATTGCAAAGTAGATACATCAAAAATACTGAATAGTGACACACTTGTGAAACTTACCTGGAAGTGAGTACATTGACCTAGGTAGAATCAATAGGAAAATTACACATTAAAATTATGACGCTAAAAAAGTAGTAAGTATGTACTTAATTTTGATAGCTCAAAACTAAAAACTAAAACATTAGCTAATTTCATTACACAAGAATTAGTAATAGTTATCTCTCGAAAATAGATCTTGCGAAAATAAATAATTGATCACTTATTTTTAAAACAAATTTCTAGACTATGGCACAGTCTATGGTTAGTCACCATATTTGTTTACTATATTGGGCACTTATTTTGGCAGGGACTATACATTATAAAACTTTCACTGTTTTGAAATACTTTCTATTTAATATAGTGTTTGTGGTGTTTAAAAAATTGGTGATTCAGTAATGCAATGACATACCAGCAAAGTTAAATAAAAAAAATGTCAAAGACTTCTTAAATAAAACCTTGTAATTTGTAAGATGTTTATCTGCAAAAGATATGCAACAAAAAATACATATCATATCTTATTATTATGTAAAGTTAGCAAATATAATTTGTGAATAAGAAAAGCTGTGCATGTAGATATGACCTTCACCCATTACACCTAAGTACATAATTAACAAGAAAAATTATATGCACAACATATTATATTTGGTTATGGCTTATCAACGAAATTGTAGTAGTATTTAAGTGCCAGTGGATCCTGCACAACCTAAGCCCACAAAGTGGGCTTAGGTTGTGCGGGGTCCATTGATGTGGGTAAAGACTGTTACTTATTTGAGATGACAAGCAGGTTAAATAAAGTTATGTTTGAATGACTTTAATACTGATAAGGAGTTTAACATCTAAATATTGTTACACATCATTGGGTTCATGCTATTGTACTAGTCCAAGCACATATTTCTAATAGGCATATTGTGCGTTTCACATAAGTTCCCTTTGATGTTATTCTCCCCTGTCTAGGTCTTAACATTATGTTTTTATTAGATTTAAGTGTTAAAGTAATGCCTAGGACACCAAAAGTAGTGAATGTGAGTTGGTGCTGAAAGAAAACTTCCAACACCATTATAAAATTGTAACCTATTGACATTCAGGGAACTCATATGTGAAACACAATGTCCCCATGCCATAAAGACAAAGATCACAAGGAAAACCTTTGATGAGCATGGTTTGAAATGGACACATTGTTATATCCCATGAAACCATTATTATGGTCATTAATCTTTCCTTTAAAGGAAAAGGTATTCCTGTAGTGATATTAATGATACAGATTAACCAAACTGGCTTTCTTTTTTAGCATAAGGACTCACCGTGCCATCCAAAAAGGAACTCTATGAGTAAGAGCAAAAGGACACAACTGTGTAGTATTTCAAAGGAAAACATGGATGTTATTAAAACAATCACTGAGGAAGAATGGGTGAAACAATGAATCAGTTCAGGTATTGACATAATATTCATGTCAGAATAGTTTAATACAAGTATGATTCAAATAATATGTAACTTGTAATTATAGTTCTCTTAAGATCTACAGCAATTTTAAAAAGGACTGACGAAGACATAAACTCACCAATACTATAAATGCGAAAGATTTTATGTGTGCGTGTTTGTTATTCCTTCATGCTGAAGTGGCTTGACAGATTTAGATGAAATTCGACAAAGAGGTAGCCTGGGACTTGGGGAAGCACATAGGCCACTTTTCATCCATGTCCATGTAGACATCACGGCAACAGTTAGTAATAATATTCAAAGTTTGGTAAGCTTCTGGATTGTAAGAAATATTCTGACTGGCAGGTTGACTGGGTGCTGTGGTTTAGGAAGTCTACACAGCACTGAACTTTGATTGGCTGTTCGATTGTTGGAAGTGGGTAATACATGTACCTATTGTTTATAATTTTCCTTGTCATTATGCCTATTGGAAGGATTTGATGATATTTTAATTTATTGAAATGTACATTTCACTGATTTATCTTGATTGACAGTTGTTGATACCATCATACAAGCTGGTAGAGGTTCACATCAGGACATAGCCTCTCCCATAGAGATAGACAGGGTGTAACTATGTTTTTTTTTCTATTAACATGACAGTACCTACATAAGAATACAGGTCACCACACTCAGGGAGGGTGTGGTACCATTGATTATTCACACCAATGTTCACTTAGTTTATTAATTCGGTACACTCCCGACATACTGAAATGAGTAGTATATTATTTTTAAGTATACCTACTATGTGGGGTATGGCAGAAGACTAGTAATGTGCCATTTACGAAAATATTCGAAATGTTAAAAAACGATGTAATTCGGATTACACACGGGACGTGAAGTGAAGACGCGATTAATTTATTGTCATTCAAATGAATATCGGTAAGGAAACCGTCTTATCTATCGATTATCTATCGTAAAAACCAATTTACGACAAAGAATAAACATGGATTACGCTTCAAATACTTAAATAATGGCATATTGGCGGTATTATAAGGTAAAAGGCGGATATTAGCAGCGAATCGATGTCGTTTCATCTAGCAACAGGGCTGTGGCTACACGGCCTCACATACATACCTATAACTATGTACACACCCCCACTTTTCCCAATAAATGTTCAATATCCTTTGATCCGGTGGTCTTAATCGAAGTCCTAGGGCTTCGCATGCAGCGTACGTGACACTATCAACTCAATAACACTCACATATCAGCACTAATGCGCGTCTCACGAGCCGTTTTACACCGGCGAAGCTACGCGCTTACACCCAAAACGAATAACGACGTCAGTCTATGATTTATTACTATTAAACACACAAAATAACCACATTACTAGTGCGCATCGAGAAAACAGGAGTTAAGCAAAGAAAAAATGTACGATTAGGCAAAAATGATAGCAAGATATTACCCTTCTGTCAGCAATGTCCCTTCGATCGTCGCTCCAGCGGTTTTCGGGCGCGTCCTATACCAACATTAAGACTGGATTCTCACTTTTTGGCACATTTTGTATCTTGCACAGCACCACACTGAATATAGAATTATACACAAGTTTTTATCACGGTACAATCCACCATTAGCTTTTCATTCACCCTCGATTCTCGAGTTCAGTCCTTTTCACGGCCATTTGCAAATTGCGTCAAAGTTCCTGGAACGTGATTGGTGTTCACTGCGCTAGTGTAGTTTGGTAAAGTAACGCCATCTGTTGATGAAAATATCAACTAAACATTTAGTTATTCAAAAAAGAACCTTCTGTGCAGAGGAAAAGAACTACTAAAACTTGAATTTACTGTACTTGCTATCTTTGGGTTGGCATGAAATAGGGTGCGGTACGGTTCAAGTGAGAACCCCGTAGCGTGACGTCAAACTGGGCGTGAAAAATAAATGCGGGAGTTTTAAAATTATTAATTAATATTTGAAAAATGATACATTAACAGTCAGTTGCAGAAAAGGTCATTAAATTTTAAAGGAGTCTTTAACTTTAACATTTCTGTTAAGTTGTTCCAGAAAAGAAAGTTAGCTACCTCTTTAACTGGTTATTAATATTTAACTATTCAAACGTCAAAAAGTTACATTAGACACAATTTAGGTTGCCCAAAACGTAGTTAAGGCCAAACAGAATTTAAATATAACTTAACGAATGTCAAAATTTAATAGGTCACCAAGCATCTATTAAACATACAGTTATCTTTGTTTTTGCAATAAATTGTGCTATTATTCTTATAATTATTATAAATGCGAAAGTTTGTGTGTTAGGTTTGTTACTTCTTCACGCTGAAACGGCTGAACGGACTTGGATGAAACTTTTTTATTTATATTTTATTTGAAAATCTCGCCTGATGTTAAGCGATGATGCGGTCTATGATGGAGCACGCTTGCCTAGAAGAAACCGATTCACTCGCGACTTGAACACACCCAGATTGTAACTGTCGAGGAACACCCACTCGGGCAGCGCATTCCACTGTTTGGCGGTTTTCACAATGAAAGAGGAGTCAAAGCGCCTAGATATATAAATATGCCAGAAAGGGGTGAATTAAGAACAGTAGCACAAGATTTTTATGAAATTGCTGGTTTTTTTTTCAAAATACGCCACTAATTAGAGGAGCGCCACTTTTAGATCTCGCACCACCTAAAAATTTTGATAGGACCGGCACTGTGGATGAGGTAGAATCTCCGAATGATATCGACTTGAAAGATGAGGAAGTTCTTCCACTTCTGCATGATGGATCACAACATGATTCTTTCGTAAGAACTGCAATTGTAAATGCAGTATTTTTTTAGTTGCTTCTAAGAAAATACTGCATTAACAATTGCAGTTAACTGCAATTTATCATTATTAATAATAAAATAAATAAAACAGCAGAATGTGTGAATTGACTTATTATTACTTATTAAATATTATATTTTAATAGGGTACATTCATGTGATTCAAATATACATCAAGTATTTTTATTTGTAATCTTTATTACTATAGAATTACTAACACCTATATATTTATTTTTCTAATTTAAAGCGTTATAATATTAAAATTCAATCAATATCAATCAAAACAATCCCAACAATCATTATCAATCAAAACGCAACGCTATTGGTTGTTTGGGCAAGGGTTCAGTCTGCTCCTTTATAATGCTCAAAATTTTGGCATCATCGTTTGTTGTTTGTAGCTGGTAGGATCCTCCTCCTGTTTTATGGACTTGAATCTGAAATAATTATAGGCAACTAAATTGTACCACTTTAATCAAAACACTCACTTCTGTCCAGCCGGCCTAGCATGACCACGATAGAAACGGGTTTTTTCTACATAGAAATAGACAAAGTGACAGATTTTAGAAACATTTCTACCGTTTCATTCATAAAACGTAGAAATGTTTCTACAATCTGTCACTTTGTCTATTTCTATGAAGACAAAACCCGTTTCTATCGTGGTCATGCTAGGCCGGCTGGACAGAAGTGGCACTAGAAAAGAAAGCTTGCCCAAAGTCACACAGATGATAAAAAAAAAAATCTTATACTTTTACATTATAGGTAGAGCTATTATTTTTATTTTATTCAGGAGATGTATCATTAGTGTTGTATTGTATACGTATACATACATCATAAAAGAGTTTGTGAAGGAATACAGGGTTAGACTAAAAGGGTTTGTGGGAGAAAACATCTGCTCTGGCAATCTATATTCAATACCAGTTGTTGTCTCTTGTTCACTCAATTATTTATTATAATTTTTATGCATCTTGCAACGACCCCTAAGTCCAGTGTTGCACTGCAAAAGGGCGTCCTGGCGGCGTTACAATGAGCCTATGCTAGGCACATACCATCTCAGGCATCATACAAAGTAACAAGGTAGGTACGTGGAAAATACTCACTCGGACACAAGGTCAGCTAATAGCGCCTTTTCTTACGACGTGTAATTAGCACCACGTGCTCGTCGCTTTTTTTATTTGATTCCTCCATTATACGGAATTACACTTATTTAATATTTTTTTCTTGTGATATTTTAATAAAATTAAAATGTCAGTTTGATTTGACAATTTTGTAGTGCTGCCAGGTCTTTTTTTCAATTTACCCTAAGCTCCGTTAACTTTTACCCTAGATTTGCAATGACATTGGAAAAAATACACAAATATTAATGTTTTAAAATGAAATAAAGACATTTGCATTGCACGGTTTGATGCTCACCATTCGGCAAACGGCATGCTCATATTGTTTTAAAGAAATTATCAGTTATTGTACCTACTCAGTCTTCTACCTCTTCAAAAACGGCTGAACCTATTCTTAAAGTCCGTGCCACCAATAAAGTCCTACGGACAAAAACTGGTAGGTACTAAGCTTGTAAGTTCCGCTTTTGCCTTTTGTTTGTTGGTTTTCAGCGATATCAGCGCCGTGATAGACTTCTGTGGTGGCGCGGACTCTAATGCGTTTTTATTTATTTTATAGCATGAAATTTTCTTACGTAGTGTTATGACAAAATACCCTAAACAATATAAAAAAATACCCTAAATAATTTCATGCCCTAAAAATTTTCCTACGAGTATTCACCTTAGGTATTTTTCCCTAAATCTAGGGAAAAATACCCTAAGGTGGCATCACTGCAGTTGACAGTTTGACGTTTGAGGTTTGACGATTTGTTTTTTTTTTAATTGCGTAGGTACGCGTTTAGTTCGCCTGCGTTTTGTCATAATAAATTTAAAAGCACAGAAAACAAAACGCAATCATTCATTCTTTGTTCATTCGATGTTTATTTTATGATGACAACATTTTTAATTTCAATTTTAGTTAACGAACCAATATTAAAAGCTAAAATGCTTTTCTGCAACCTCAATTAAAATAATCATATAATTAGCTCTAATAACGCTTTAAGCAAACGGGAGATAACTGAAAGCTTTCTGCAACCGAGCGTAATAGAGCTAAATTATAATTACCGAAACATCTTTGCTTTATAAATATTGTAACTTACACGCACATGGTAGTGGGGCAAAACCAGTATTATAATTATATTAGTGGGCGAAACTAATAAGTCTGATAAAATCGAGATTTCTTCGATCGTCTGTCTAGCTGCCTACGTTCCAAAATAAGCAGAATGTAATACAGTAGTAAATAACGGCTATGATTTATGTAGGTACTTTACTACGGTCATTAATAAAAGAAATAGAGTCAGTTTTTTTAAAACAATGCGGTGTATATTTGTAAACAAATCTTAGAATCAATGAAAAAGATTAAAGTCATTAATAACCTAGAGTATTATTGTTCTGTGTTAATAACAGTCAAAGTCCCCGGCAAATAACTTGATATTTACAGCGTAGTGGGGGAGAGTCTGCGTTCTTTATTCCGTGGTCTGCGCATACGCTTTCAGGCAATAAGTTTTAAAATGCACAAAATCGACTATTGTCAATGTTTTATAACAATATTTCAAATGGAAATAATAGAAGAAGCTCTAGCAATTTTTTATTCAGGAATTATAATAGCTAATCTTGATGCTGTCTTTTCGTGTAGTGTAAACATAACTTAATATTTTTTACTGCTTACAACTCTGCTAAACGTCAACAGTAATTAAAGCTGTGATTGGCTGTGAGCTGTGATTGGCAGACAAGTTGGCGGAACATTTTAATTGTATTTCCTGATTCGCCAACATTTGTGTTTGCGCAGATTACCAATCGCTGGGTGGTCTTTTTTTGTGTTTCTTGTCATTTTTATAATTTATCTGTGGTGAACACCATTGTGTATGTAGTCAGTCAGCTGCATTGTTTGTTATTGTAAAATAATAAATAATAGACGCATTTAAATTGTGTGCGAGTGCCGTGGAACGTGATACATCATTATTATATTGTGTAAAAATATTCACTGAATCCTAGACATAGGATTTTGTTGAAGTGTAACCATATAATTTAGGTGCGTAGCGTATCACAGTAATTCCCGATCATTTTGTTGGTAAGTACCTACATATTAGATTACTTAATATTGGGCACTCGGGCACTCGCTGGATTGTTAAAGTCCGTGGTCTGGTGAATCGGTGGATAAAGGCATTAGGCATTGCTGACAAACAGTGCCTTTCCCTTTCTTTTTACGAAAAGTTTTAAACATCTGATCAACTTTATTGCTATTTTATGTAACGCTTTAAAAGTTTATAGTAATTTAACATGCATAATTATAATAATTATGAGCTCAATGAAACTTGCTTGCATTGTGATGATTTCAAAATTATATTTTGGCAAAAAAATACTGTACGTAGGTAAATGATTTCTACAGTTTGCAAAAAAAAAATTTCATTTGTTTAGTAATTTGACAGCAGATTGCACTCTAACAATATTGCTTTATTGAAGTAGCATTATTACCTACTCCAATTAAATAATTAATATTTTTGTATAACTAGCGACCCGCCCCGGCTTCGCATGTGTGTGCTATAAACGGTGTGCTATAAACCTTCCTTTTGAGTCACTCTATCTATTAAAAAAACCGCATCAAAATCCGTTGCATAGTTTTAAAGATCTAAGTATACATAGGGACAGACAGACAGGAAGCGACTTTGTTTTATGCTATGTAGTGATTCAATATGAATGTTAGTAGCCTGTCAGTCTATCTATCTAATAAAAAGAAACAATTCCTATATGTATGACCTAGGTACAAAAAAATCCAAGATCTGTTTTTTTTATATCTTTACATATTAATAGGTATATCTTGGGCTGGCATCCGTCCGGGTTTCCCCAGATTTGTCCTACTTTGGAAAGGCGTCCGAGGTGACACCGGTGACAAAAAATTGTCCGTGTGAAACCCGGATAATTATGTCTGTTCCATTGGCAGTTTCGTTCGTTTTCTATTGCTTGTGACTGACTCAGTAATGTTTAGCTATCATAATTTTTAATATTTTCAAGGTATCCAGGGAAGAATCCCGATTTTGACGAAAAGTCTGATGTTTTTGATATAATATTTGTCCGATGTCTGCAATTTAGGTGATGGCACATCTGAATACCTACTTGATAAAGAAAAACAAGTATCTAATGTATCTAAATCTCCAGATCTTAAAACACACGCATCAGCTTATTAAGCTGCTAGTGTGCTTAAGTAAATAATAATAATAATGTGAATCCAGACCTAACGATTATGTCACTATCATTCATAATGAAGTAATCTGCTATTGTGATAATAAAAAACATAATTATACCTACCTACCCACTGAGTAGTAGGTGTTTATAATTTAGTTAGATTCCTATAATTTTGTCCTTGTTACTTAGAGCAGAAAATAAATAGATAGATACAGAAGGCCGGTTCCGTACAACAAGCACGGACGCACGCACACACGCACACACACACACACGCACGCACGCACGCACGCACGCACGCACGCACGCACGCACGCACGCACGCACGCACGCATAGACGCTCAATACACATAGACGCGAGATCGCACTCATCGCACGCACATGGCGAAGCGACCTGAAATTATGTACCTATGCGCTTGCACTCGCTGTACGGACACGCGTGCGTCTATGTGTATATGGAGGCAGCCCTCTGTATCTATTGACTTTATGTAGATGTTTAAATTATTTTCTAAGATTACTATAGGTAATAATATCGTCCTTCATACAATTAATGTAATGTTAGTGAGAAAGATGACAAGCGAACAGTCGGTATTAACACTAGATTATATTTTTTATCTCAATTAATTATGAGTGGCTAAAGTCTCTGATAATATTTATTTAAGTAACAATGAGAAACAAATAAATAAGCATAAAAATAAATTGCGTTTTAACCTAGGTCGTAACTTGTCTATCATATGGTGTAATGAGTTTTGTAAGTGTGAAGTGATTTATAGGTCAATCTAAAAGTAGAGAAAAAAAAAAAACTGGTTGTTAGATGATGTAAGCTTTAGACGAGATTAGATTCATACTGCACTGTGACTTTCGTAATCGCAAAGGAATTAGGTAGGTAGGTAGCAGTGGCGAAGGGTAAGTTTTTGTAAGAGGCAAGGCGGAGCTACAAATGCTTACCTGGCCACGAAAAGCTAATTAATAAAAGTAGGCATTAGGCGATACTGCCTGTGCTATTTTTAAAGCGAAGCCGGTAGGAATCGTATTGTAGGGACCCTTCGCCACTGGTAGGTAGGTAGGTATATGGTTTCCAATTTATTACGCTACGAAACAGATCAGTTTGTCCTTTCCGAAGACAATCTAGCTAAGTAACGAGTCAACGACCCATCCATCATTCACTCCCACCCAAACTACTTACATGATGACTTCCCCCTACACCCCACTAGAGTCCAAAATCCATAACGAACTCCTTTTAAAACGAGTCAAAAAGATCAACGCTCCTGTCCTAAAAGCAACTCATAGACAAAATGTGGTACCTAGCACAAAATAAATAGATAAGTACAGAAGGTCGGCTCCGTACAACGAGCGATAACAGGCACACGCACACAGACGCGAGATCGCTGTACCTACACCGCGATCTCAAACTATCTCAAACTAATGCCAGTCGCGAGTGCGCTTGCACTCGCTGTACGAAGACGCGTGTCTATGTGTGCGTGCGTTTTCTCCATGAAACTCGCATTTTGTATCAGCCGACCTAGTATGGTCACGATAGAATCGGTTTTTGTTTACAGAAGAATAGACAAAGTGACAGATTGTAGAAAGATTTCTACCGTTTTATGCATACAATGAAAATAATAAATGTTTCTATTCTTCAGTAGACAAAATTCTGATAAACCAAGCACGGGTCGCCGCTTGCTCGGGTAGAAGAAATAACGATTTGAATAGAAAGAACTTTGTCTGTTTTTTGGTAGAATAGAGTTAGAATTGGTCATGCTAAGCGTGCAGGTGGTAGTCAAGTCAGCTTTAGCAGGAATTTCCAAGAAAAATTGTAAAACAATGTTGTACGTGGATATTTCAAAGGATTCCCCAAAAATGGCACCACATTGCTCTTTCAAAATTATTAATTTCTTTTCTGTTGTAATGTAATTGAATATCCTGTACTTATGCCTTTGTTTCTTTGTGTGGGCGTTTCGGTTACCGTTTTACAAGCTAAATTGGACCTTGTTGAGATGGTTATGCGAATCATTTTCAATTGACTGTTTGTTGTTAGTCATTATGTTAAGTACATTTTAGGCTTGTGTTGTTATTTAAGTACTGAGCAATCGTTGTGGTCGGGTCCAGGATTTATGAGTGACGATTTTATGACACAATTTTTAATTCAAAGAAAAAGGTTTCAATTAGGTAATTAATACAGACCTAATGATTAGGTAGGTAGTGTAGGTACCTACGTCGTTGTTTTATTATAAATATATAAGTAATCTAGGATCTAGTATTGTAATCTTAGATCACAGAAAAGGATAAAAACATGTGGTTACTGATTGTGATAAGAAAAATAATACTTACATGCCTAACTAGCTATAAACGAGCTACCCAATAATTAATATTGCAAGTGGAAAGTAATCACTAATCAGATAACAAATATTTTATAATAGGTAGGTAGGTACCTACCTGCTCATTGTTAACTAGCGGAAATTATATGTATTAATATAACAATGTCATGCAACGTTTCCATGGGAACTTAGGTGTTATTAAAGCCATTGATTGTTAATTAGCTAACAATGATGTAATTTATAAACTACCCACTTTGCAGTAACGAAGGTGAGGGGAAGCCGGTACAATCTTGGGGTAGCCACGGTGGGGCAGGGTGGGGCGCTTGCCCCACCCTGTCTCTAAATGTAAGTTACCTAACCAAACATAAAAAATAAATTATCTAGGTACTAACTACAATAAGTAGGTACTTAATATCCGTAAGAAAGTTCACACTCGAACAGTCGACACAAAAAAATGGGGTAAAACCGCGGGTATAGTTTGCTAGTTAGATAGTTTCTATTTTATTTTGATAGATAGTTTTTATTTTTATAGTTTCTACATAATTATTTTAGACTTTTGCCCCACCCTGAGCCCATGGCTGGCTACGCCCATTGGTACAATAAAATAGTAACAATATTATAATTAATTTTTAGGGTTCCATACATCAAAAGGAAAAACGGAACCGTTATAGGATCACTTTGTTGTCTGTCTGCCCGAGGCAAGACCTTTAACGGGTGGAGGCATCTGCTCATAGATGGCGCCACTAGAAGTATGTAAAGATGGCCTATTGCATAATTCGGAACCCTATGCGCGCGAGTCGTACTCGCACTTGTCCGGTTTTTACTTTTATTTAAGTACCTATGTAAATTACAGTGAATCAACGATAGGTTGAACGTTTTACTTTTGCCATATTCGAAATATGTATATTAGTAAAACGAAATTATTTTTAATTTTGTCACTATTTTATTGTAGGTACCAGCTTCCCCACACCCTTCGCTACTGCCACTTTGTATCGTAACTCGGCTTAGCCCCGCGCTAAGCCGAGTTACGATACATTGATGCCTGGGGGCTGATTCTCGCGGGTTCGATATTGATATCGCCTTCGATATATATTGCAACAACTGTCAAAATCCCTACCATTTTGACATTTGTTGCAATATATATCGAAGGCGATATCAATATCGAACCCGCGAGAATCACCCCCCTGATCTTGAGCAAATTGCTCATATTAAAAACGTACGCGCTGGCGATAAACCGAACACGATCGATGGTATAAATACAGTGTTTTAGTTTAGTGCTAGTGTTGAGTGACGATTAACAGTGTTAGATTGAGGGTGTGCGGAATGTTTAATGCGTGGGATATCTTTTTATTCACAAGGAGCGCTTAATTATGCGCGTAATTGTGTCGAAAAATGTACTAAAGGTGGCATCAGTTGTTCCCGTACTAATTTGCTATGATGGCATATCTCCTTGTTTCTATGATCTGAGGTATGTAGCAATCTGCACTCGTTGATTTACCTAATGTGCACTGTATGTAGGTATTTACTGGCCGATTAACATTGAAAGCCACATTGGTACAGTGTGTTTTTAAATATACCTACGAATCTATTCGCGACCCTGAACAGAAAACCTATTCTTTCACCGCACTGCGGTTAGATATCCATTTTCGGGTTAAGTTAAACTGCCTTGCGAAACACAAATATTTATTGTGGTTCAGGCAAAGATTTATATCGTAGATATGCCCTCACCGTACCTACTTGTATCGCGCGGAAATGTGTCCATATTGAAACGTGTGAGCTCACAAATTAGAGAACGATAGTGTGGGTTCCGTACCTCAAATGGAAAAATGGAACCTTTGTAGGATCACTGTCGTCCGTCTGTCCGTGGCAAGTCCGAGGCATCTGCTCATAGATGGCGCCACTAGAATGGAGTAGCGGCAGCTTGCTCATAGATGGCGCTATTGCATATTTCTAGTGGAATATTTTATTTTATATAATATAATTATCTACATACATAGTTAAGTTTGTACGGATCCCTCAGGGCGCGAGTCATACTCGCACTTGTCCGGGTTTTTGTCTAGTCACTAGCGTTGTTGTCAGCTTCACTACTAGTAGCTTTTTGAGGAAGTCACCAAACCACACTGAGCGTTGTTGTTTTCATAACCTAAGATAACTTTCCTTTATGACCCGTGTCACGAACTCACGACACGTCAAAAGAAAAACCCAATAAAATAATAGCTTATGATATCCTTCCTCCGATTGGCCTGTTTTGTGATTTTGTGTTTCCCTGCTTAGGTACGTTTCGTAGTTTCATAATACCTACATGACTACCTCGTTCGTCTAGTGGTCGCAAGCCTGACTGCTGAACGTGAGGTCTCGGGTTCGATCCCCTGGTCGGGCAAAGTCTTAGTGGGTTTTTTAATTGAGACATGTTAGTTAGTTATACCACCTGTTTTTCGCACTTAGCCTCTTGATTGGGCCATTGTGCGTGTGTGAGGAACGAGACATTCACAGTAGCAGCCTGGATGGAGTGTGGATGCCCGGTGGATGGCAATAGGCTCGCCCTCTATTACATATGATACATGGGACTTATACTACGATACGATGAGACGATATTTATTATGAAATACTAACTGTTCCCCGCAGTTTCGCCCCCGTTGCTCGGCTCCTAAGGTTCGTGATGTTAAATAGCCTATACTTATTCTTCATGAATCAGGCTATCATGCAAAAATATTTTTTGAATGCGACTAGTAATTCCAGAGATTAGCGCGTTCTAACAAACAAACTCTTCAGCTTTATAGGTAATACATATTAGTATATATAGATAAACTTACATTTGCAGTCTGAAAACTGAATTACTGCTTGCTACGGAACCCTATACTGTGGGTGGTCTAACACGCTCTTGCCCGGCTTTTTTTTATGTTTACTTTTAAACTCATTCATAGTTATACAAATTGTAGGAATAATTTTGTAATACATTGATTGGTACAATATTACCATACATAGTGATCGCGTGCCTGCTGAATGTATAAATAATGTAATGTACATTTACAAAGTACTAACAAATAATGGGGGTTTAACGCAATTTGTTCTATTGTCGAACTATTTGAAGGTACAGTGACCATGATTTTATTGATTAACCGTTTTGTTCGGATTTAAATTGTAACTTCTCAGGGTGTTGGGTGTTAAATAATTGTATATTGAATTGTATACAGGATGAATTTTCCAAGTGGGCGTGTATGGCAAAATCCAGAACTATAAGAAATAGCGAAAAATACTCAAAGAAGTCTCGGGGCCGATTTTGATGAAAACTAAAATGATTTCATTAGATTTTAAAAATCAATTTTCCTAGCCAGGAATGGAATCCGTTGATTTTGGAAAAAAATACATTGTGTAGATAATAAATGATGAGTATCTTAATTTTATTTTCTGCTGTATACGTATTGTTTATTTATAATATTTATTATTGAATATGTATAGAACTCCTTGCAACTAACATGAGTACCTAAATAATAAAATAAGTAATAAATAATAAAATAATAGTTTTCCGTTTTGGATGAAACAAGGTTCGAAATTACCTAGAATATATTGTAAATGTCTTTCTCTTTATTGTATTCTCAAATCCTACTAATATTATAAATGTGAAAGTTTGTGAGGATGTATGGATGAATGTTTGTTACTCTTTCACGCAAAAACTACTGAACGGAATTCGATGAAACTTTACAGTAATATAACTTAAACATTAGAATAATACATAGGCTACTTTTTATCCCAAAAACGTGGGCGAAGCCGCGAGCGGAAGCTAGTTCTTAAATATTGTGAAAATGCTGAAGGATCTTCAGTGCTAAACATGTACCCCCTTCGTTATAAAGTCTGTCATAGGCTGTTATAAATTTACATAAAAAAATAGTCGTCATACTCAATAAAAACACAATGCCACTCAGCATAGTAATCCTGATGAACAATCAAGAAAACCTAGACTGCCTAGGCCGGTAGTTTGCTTTATACAAACACTACATTACAACACTAATATTAAACTAGGCAATTAACTAGATCCTTGAGAAAGACATTAACGTATTGCTGTATCGAGCGTGTCCTAAATACTCATGACGCGTGGTGCCTGTATCGATGGCATGCAGATGCAATGCAGTTCTGAGTTCCGGGCATACTAGCGAATGGACTGGACCGGTATTTGTAGCTTTTTGTGACATTATTAGCCTTAAAACCTTGTATTGTATAAAAACCGAAAAAGCTGACGCTGTGGTCACCAACAGATTTTGTATAACTAGGTTTTATTTATTTTCTCATCATCAAATTACAGTCGCCATACACAGTAATAGGTATCTTAAATAGAGACTGGTTGAGATAGATAAAACCTGTGAACTTTAGATACTATGACATGCTAATTAATCAACTTATTCATTTATCGATTAAAAGTATTACAATTTCAACTTCAATGATGCGATACATTTTATAAAGTACAGTTTTTATGTCATAAGGTAGTTTCTTGTCCTAAATACTTCTAGACGTGTGGTACTTGCGTGTTTCGTGTTTGATGAACTGACGGTGTATATCATGGTGTAGACCGCCATGGAATATGATGAGCTGTCGCGCTGTCACGCTATCACATGCCATTAGGTCAATGCATGCCATCGATACATTACTGTTCCTCTTCTCGTGTTGGCACGAGCTATTCTTGTAGGGCTCCTGCCTTGGTGAAAAGAACACCTTTTCAGCAAGGTTCGTAGTGTGGTTGTCTACATAAGATACGCTGACGCTAGACTTGACACCAGAAGCACCGGAAGGTCAATTCTCGTAATTGAGGAGTGTCTGTTCCAAAGGAACTAAATTCATCTTATGCTAACTTTAGAAAGACGATAAATAAAAAATTAAACCATATTTTTTATAGGCAAAATCGTTACATCCATCTTTAATGTGAGGTAATATCTTGTGGACGACGCGTAACATAACCAATTCCATCCTATGTCTATTCTTGGTAGAACAGATTCTACCAAGAATAGACAAAGTTCTTTATATCCAACTCGTTATCTCGTGCTCGGCGTTGCAGACTTGTCGACTGAAGAATAGAAACATTTCTTCTCTTCATTTTTAACAGGGAAGCGTAGAAATCTTTGTACCTGCAATCTGTAATTTTGTCATTACTCTTCCGTCAACAAAACCCGTTTCTAAGGGGGTCATGTTACGACGATCTTGCAAGCGCTAACGTACCAATGTCCTATTAAAATACACTCCTGATCTTTAAACTCAACCTATTACTTAACTCCAGTCCTGCTGTTGTAACTTGTAACTTGCGAGTGCTGAAGGATCATAAAGTTAAGTGCAAGTAATTATGTACAAACAGGTACGCTGTTAGTCAATTGTGTACACGTAGAACTAGTCACGCAATTTATTTAGTTGACTCACAGAGTACACAGGATATGCTCATGGTAAACTGAAGGCACTCCAACGGTAAAATATAAATCGGAGGAAGGTAGTATGGAGTTGGTACTACTGCATTAAAAAAATGCATCCTTAAAGTTTTTGCACTTTTTTTTTTATTTTTTTTTATTCTATGATAGGCTTGCGCTTGACCGCCATCTCTCCTGATGTTAAGCCATGATGCGGTCTACGATGGAGCACGCTTGCCTAAAAGAAACCGATTCACTCGTGACTTGAAGATACCCAGATTGTAACTTTAGGGTTCTTGGTATATCTACCATGAACCGATGGCGTTTTGTTGTGCTTCTGGCCGTCCGATAGAAGAAAGGGCAGGAGGGAATTAGATCATGCAGATCTGAAGCACACTCTCCGAAATGTATCCGGTAAAAAACCGATAGACTAGCAACCTTGCGCCGATGCTCAAGACTTTGGAGCTTGGTCTGAACAAGGGCGTCGTTGTTGATAAGCTTCTTGGCCCGCTTCTCAATGGACTCTGACTCTACTGCACTGGTTTAACCCGTCATAAATTCTAATGTAAATCTACACGAGGCATAATGGGCTTGTACACAAAACTGCGAATCGGCGCGATGCAAATTCGCAACGCAGAAAACTACGATGCGCATTGCTGCGATATGATTTCGTGCGGCAAGTTAGCGGTCTCCCTTTTACGGTTCGGGTAACCATCGATGGTCGTCAACCGTACTGAATTTTTTTTTAACTAGGTTGTGACAAATAAAGGATAACATTGCAAGAATGTGCGATGCGAATCGAGCTTGGATATTTGCGATGTGAGTGATGCGACGTCGGATCGCAGTTTTGTCTACAGGCTCTGATATAAATGTTGTGTAGTGAGTATAGTGATATTGACTACCGGATGCTCTAGGTATATTATAAACTGATTGCCTATCTCTGTATCAAAAATTATACAGGATCTGTTAAAAAACTCAATTACACGGTCTCGGTAGTCCAATGTTATGATGGCTATTAATCTAATACAAATAAATAAACTTGAATGTGTTTTAGAAATAAAATGTCTGCCTTTTTAAACTCATAATGTGCATTTACTATCTTGTTCAAACATCCAAAGTTAATTCGTTTTTGAAGACTACATGTTGGTCAAAACAGTCAGTCAAGAAGCAGCAAAACAAGTACAAATAAAGTAAGTTAAACAAAACAGTCTATCTGTAGCACATGAATAAATAAACCGAGATCTGTAGTTCAAGTACAAGTAGCAGTACGCGTTATGACCCAAAAAACTATAAACCATTAACCGGTTGGTCATTTGGATTGTTGACCAGAACGCGGTAACACCGGCACGGATGGTTTCTGTTGCATTTGCAATTGCTACTGTATTTTGAAGGCCGCTTAAACTGCAGTACTTTCTTTCTTTGTTTCACTATACTATACAAGTTAGGTGTAAAAAGTGGCCATGAGGTCTATCATCATAAGACGTTAATCAATTTAGGACAGTTTCTTTGCCCTTCACGTTTGCAGGACCAGCCCCGGATCTAGGAGGGGGGAAAACGGGGCCCGTGCCCCGGGCGGCAAATTCGAGCTTGGTAGACGAATACACTGAGTAGTGTATTCGTCTACCAAGCGTAGTAATCACAAAGAGCACCGCTAGACCGGTCGTTGTGGGGTTCTTTGGGGGAGGCTTATATCCATCAGCATCAGTGTCAGTGGGCGTGTTATGGCTGAAATGATGATAACTAAAGGTAAAAATATTGTCGGGTGGGGACGGCATTTTTCAGTTTTTGCCCCGCCTTGAAATAATTCAAGATCCGCGGCTGTGCTGGACGCTCGGTAGATGACATGTGATGAAGTGCCAACCGATTTCTATCGGATAAGTCAAGGTTGGTGTACTTACACTAACCTTGATTTATTCGATGGATTTTTTTCCCCCAGCACGCGTAGCATGAGCACTATAGAAACGGGGTTTGTCGATGAAAGAATAGACAAAATGACAGATTGTAGAAAGATTCCTACCGATGTTAAAAATAATTCTTCAGTCGACAAAAGTCTACAACGCCAAGCACGGGTCGCCGCGTGCTCGGGCAGAAGAGATGACGAGTTGGATAGAAAGAACTTTGTCTATTCTTGGTATAATAGAGATGGAATTGGTCATGCATGCTACGCGTGCTGGCTTTACCAAGCACTTATAGCTCCAGGTACTTACCTGGGGCCGTATTATGAAGTGATAAAGCGATAGTGCTTATACGTCTTCTATGACTCAATTTCTCTCTGAAACAATGATAGCTTAATCATAGTGCGATCCTGTTCTCCAATCTAACGAATATGCTGCTCAGATGTAAGGGATTGGCTTCTTTGAACGTTTTATCTTTACAATTGACAGAAAGAAGGCTTGGCGTAAGGCGTGTCTAGCAAAGTATTGAATAGAAACTAAACAACATAGTGCGATCCTGTTCTCCAATCTAACGAATATGCTGCTCAGATGTAAGGGATTGGCTTCTTTGAACGTTTTGTCTTTACAATTGACAGAAAGAAGGCTTGGCGTAAGGCGTGTCTAGCAAAGTATTGAATAGAAACTAAACAAATCACAGTAAAAGTCTCCAAGTGCAGTGGCAATGGACTTAAAGCAGTTTAAAACCGTTTACCGGTTGTTCGTAGTACAAACTTTCGTAATACATATTTGACTTGTGGATAACTGGTCGGTTTCTGTTTTTCTTCAACGCAGGCTTAGGTACGGACCTTGGTACCTGGATTGATTAGTTTCTTTTTGTGCGACTTTTTGTCTAGGTTTTGTGTTGGTTGATGGTTTTTGTAGGCGGAACAGTAGATGCTAGGATTTGTAAAGTTCCATGACAAGTATTGACAAGTAGGTACCGGTGATCGTAAAGATTCATTTTTCACTGTTTGATGATTTTCTTCATTGTACTTACGCTTGTTGCCTCTCAGGTAATTTACTCTTCCTCTAAGTACAGCAGCATTATCATTCTTCCATATTGTGCCCAGTTGCTTCTGACCTATCCTTGACCTGGCAGTATCGTTTACGGTATACAGATTGAGTATAAAAACTTCCTGAGCACCTAAATTACAATGGACGCTTCCTAAGTATCGTGGGATGCCAACTCATTGAAATATAGACACATAGACACTGCATGTGTGAGAAGACTAAATTAACCTCGTTTACTATGTTCCTAGCACGTGGCTATAATCCATTCAGCCATTAACCTATTCTGATAAGGTGATAAGCACGTGTCCTAAGCCGTTAATATTACTTGAAAATGATTTATTTAATTAACGTAGTCTTGACAGATGGATTTTATATTATATTTGTATTTGTTACTAGTTTTAATGGTCTAGCTGTGTGATCCCATGAATTCGGAAAAAACCTCTTTGTAATTTTGCTACGTAACGTTTTGGAAATTAGGCTTGACAGTCGAAGAAGATTAAATAGTAACAAAACGGAACCCAGCCAAGCGTACGAACGCGTGTTTGAAAGCTTGTAATGCAAAATTGGGTCTATAAGAATATTACATGGACTAGTTGCACCAATATAAATGACGATACCAATACGAGTGTCAGGAGTATCAACCAACCAGCCAAATGCGATGTTCATGGAATTGTTGTCTCTGCTGCAACAAGAACTTATGTAATGAGCCGTAACGTCCCCGCCCAAAACAGTCTGTTTGAAATGGAACTTTCCAAAAGATTGCTAATCTATTGGAAAGTTCCATATCAACAGACTATGCTTATGGAATTTCGTGGTATTTGCTTTGTAACGGTCAAATTAGGTTCGCAGATCTAAAAATTCAAGTCACTTGGCCTTTTTACTGTAAATAAAATCCGGTTTTAAGCAAATAAGATTTAACTATAATTAGAATTCTTTAATGAGTAATTGTATATTCATTTAACCTAATTTAAATAATTTGTACATAGCTACATATAGGCTGAATGTACACTGAATCTGTAAAATAAACATACTTAAATACTCTCTGCGAAAAAAATGTAAATAAATAAATTTGAAAAATGGAAACGAAACAGTTATTTTGTATATAAATAAAATTAATGAGGTCTTAAAATAGTTCGAC
The DNA here is from genome assembly GCA_948465475.1 of Thalpophila matura. Lineage (NCBI taxonomy): Eukaryota > Metazoa > Arthropoda > Insecta > Lepidoptera > Noctuidae > Thalpophila > Thalpophila matura. Next base: position 10,343,582 of record OX419201.1, on the reverse strand, counting down.
CTCACGGAAAGATAAGAAAGGTTTTTTAACAGTTACATGCTAACGAAATGCATACAAAGGCTCTATTGAATGAGGATAAAGATGAAGAATTATATGCTAAATAAATCGATGCTTTAAACGTTCCGTCAAAAATAGAAAAACCGGATATTGTGTGCAAATAATGGTAGGACTGTGACGAACGGAAAACTGCAATCGGTGATTAATGACACCAGACATGTGAATCTAAGGTTATTCGTCGACATTTCACTATCCAATTTGCGAATTTGCAACCTGTAATGCAAATATGCAGTGTCTTTGATAAACCATTTGCAACACATTGTCCACAAATTATATTTAGCCACGCACACATGTCAAATGTCACATAAAATTACATACTGCATTGGGTAATTACAATAATTTATAATTCCAAGGCCGTAAGACAGACACCAGTTCAACCGGCTTGGTAGAAACCACTTTCTAGTAGAAATGACGATAAGTTAAACACTTATTAGCGCCTCTCTCTTAAGTTTCACTTGAGTATGATACTTAGGATCGATATGAATGCTAAGTGCACTGTTTATGTCAAGTATCTACTAAGTTTTATTGTTATGAACGTAAAAGGGAGATTTTTAGCCTGTGTTAGACAAGTATTTGGATAATAAAATAATAAACTCTTCCTAGTTCACGAGGACGCAATGCAATGAACTTTAAAAATGAAGGATTCGGACAAAGAATAGTCAAGACACTAAAGTAACCCCTCATGATAACTAATTGTGAGATAAGAGATAGGAACATTCTCTTAAGTGCTGATATCTAATGAGTATAGATTACCATTTCGTTTGCCTCGCGTGTTTCAGACATTACCCTGTATGTAAGAAGTTTTGAAAGCATTGTGTCCAAAAATATGACATTCATTAGCAACAACCACACTTTAATTGGAGATACCAAGGATCACGATTCTTATATTGAAAATTCTACGTCGCTTCTATATTTTAACTTTATGCTGCTCTTTCAATTTAACTCTCAAATCTTAGTTGCTCAATCCTGCACACAAAAATTAGAGACCTTGAATTATTTTTGCATTAAATAATTTAGCTGGTCTCGTACTTGGCTCTACAAAGTCTAGGTTTTTATGTATATTCAAAATACAATAAAAAAATTGTGGAAAATTAACTTCAAAGTAGTTATGACACCAAGAGTCAAATGATGGTGATGATTTCGGTCGAAAATGTGTTCTGAAAAATGTGTTACTCCATTTATTTCTTTCGTATCACCTGCTGGGTGAGCCACTATTCTAAATATAACTTCGGTTTCGATTATAAGAAAACGGGATTTTCTTAAATTGACGTCTGATTTTTGGAATAATAATGTGTTAAGTATTCAATTTTATTTGCATACTGGTCCATATTGATTTGATAGTCCTTGTTTATTCGTTAAACATTATGCAACATATTTCTACGAAAACAACTTTAAATGTTTTTTTTATTAGATTTTGCTTATTTATCACGTGTCTAATTAGTGATATCAACCAGTTTTAAGATAAGGGAACTGGTTGCTTGAAGGCTGGTATGGGTTACTTATGCCATCAGCCATCGTGTAGCTCAATCCTATCTTAGGGAGCTCAACGACCTGACACATAACATTTCCACCAGTGTGATGAGTGCAGCCAAGTAAAACTAAAATAAAACTAAAATATGTATAACCATATCGTTTAATACAATGTCATTACGAGTATGCATACAATGATAACAAAGAGTAACCTTTGCACTTAATTCACTATAATGTTGACACGGAAATAATCATGTCATACTGTCGACTATTAGGATAACTTATTTGTAGTTCAATTAGCATTAAACTTGGTAAATCTAGACTACACAGTTTGAACAAACGGCTTTGAGACCTGTAAATAGCTAAGTTTGTTTTGTTAAACAAAACTATTATTCTATTAGTTCTTGACTGATTTTATTGAATTTGGAAATGATGAGGAAAATCGGTTTGCAAATTTTAAGCATTACCTATTAGAATACTCTTTTCATACAATATTTCTCCAGTTAATGTGCTTCTTCTCTCCCAGGTTTCTTACTGTTTTCATAAAAGTATCTCAAAAGATGTTGACCTACATCGTTTCTTCTCCTTACCTACGAGGCAGTTCAATCTTCGTTTACTTTCTACTTCCTTTACTCTAGTTAACTGGAAAGAATATTTCCCCAAGTACCGCACATATCTGTTTTTATTACATTATCGTAAAACCCGCCTGCATTGCACCATCGCGTCGATACGAAAGGAAGTACACGGACCACTCACTCGGAAACTGGCCGTAATACACTCCTGAATAATTTATATCAGCTTGTGAAATATACTGCCTTACTTCTAAAGTTTGTTAAATTATTATATCCTTTAGATTAGGTGGTTGAGCAACGGTGAATGGTATGCCGTGAGTCCCTCAGGGTACTTTAAAGATTTAATGATTGAGCTTGTATCAGACAAGAAATAAGTGAACGAGTAATGCCAAAGGCAAATTTTTAGATAAGTCTACTCTACCTTCCTGAAATACTGTACAGATTTCGCGCATTAAGGAAGTATAAGCATTTAAAAAAAACTTGTATGTTTATTTTAGTAATACTGTAGTCTAAAAAAAAACTAGAAGTACCTACTCGGCTGGAAAGCAATTGCGGAAATAAAAAGCCTAGAAAATGAGAAAATGCAAAACTGATACAAAGCATAATCCAGGAACAGGAAGACAGGGTGGGAAATCAGGAAGGTAATGAAGACCTTAATAATTTATACAATAAAATCAGAATTTTTAAATCTGCTGGACAATAAATACAAGAGACAAGCAAACACGAACATACCAAGCCTAAAATAAATAGTAGTAAATTACACTACGGTGAAGGGCCATTTCGTAGTCTCGCTTATTTACCGATATGTCGCGATAGACAGACAAACAGTTGCGTTACTCGGATTGTGTTATTGACTATTATATTTAGTCACAGTTGACAGTGTACAAATGGTGTGTTTACTATTTACTAGAAGAAAATAGTGTCAACCTATGCGACAAACTGTACAAGTAACTTCTTGGGTCTTGATTTTGACCCAAAATCCAGACATGATTTTCAAAATGTGTTAGACAAAAAATTTGGTTCCTTAGGTAAGCTGAAAGAATCTTTATACATATTACTGAAGCTCTGTATATGACCAATAACAACCACTGTATCCAGTGACACTGTCAGCTGGTCCATTTTTGTTGCTCATTTTTCAAGAGGCTTCTTTTATAAAAGGGTCTTTTGTTGTCTGATTGAAATTAAGTTCAACTACGCTTTCCTGATTAGCTGAGGCGTTACCTACTCGTATTTTGCTTATTGCATCTGTCTCGTTTAGCATAGCTATTATGAATAGTTTTTTTGTGTTTTCACTTTCTAAATTATTACGTTGCTTACCACTATCCGTTCTTTTACGGTCATTTCCTGGTGCATTTCGAATAGGTGATTACTTTATATAATAAATAATAATGTATTTATTATTTAACAAGATACAGAATTTAATAATTGTAATAAACATACGGTTAATAAACCTGTTAGAACAACCGCAAAGCTTGTTTACCTAGTTTAGTGTTATAGCATGTAAATAAATTATATATTTGTTCAGTGAAATCGCAACGGATGCGGTGGCGAAATTACATAAAAATAATCAGTGTACATACACAGCTATTTAATTTACGAAGGACGTATCATTCGTGGTTTTGTTGAAGTTAACAAAACTATTTCACAGTTTAGAAGGATCAATAAATATAGCTATCACGTTTGTGGTTTAGAATTTACTGTCCCATATTTATAAGTCTGGTGTGCCTATAGTCCTAACTTAAATTCCTAACATCTCATGATGGTTTACTGTAGCCAAAACTTTTGCATTGAAATCTAACAGTTCGATATTTTCCTCGTTTTCAATTTTAACATCATCATCAACATCTCTTTAACCTTAATTCCTTAAAGCATACATATCTTAATTGGTTTGTTTTAAAATATGTTGTCTTACGTATTGGCATTTATTTGGCTTCCAGTAAAACGAGATGTAGCTGGCTTTGAAATCTCGTCAATACTTACCTACCTATTACCATGTTGCAATTCGCAACTATTTGAGGATGGGCTCAGACCAACCTTCGTTCCCATACCCTCAATCGCCTTCCTCGATACATCTCGAAATATTTGCTCAATGTGCCAATACAGCAACGTGGCTTGCCAGTGTGGCAAGTGTGGTGCAACCCGTGCAACCATTGCGTTTAGCCTTCCGGCTAGGATAAAAGTAAATTACGTATGTGCTATAAATCAATTTATTAATATGAAATTATTGCGTTAGAGCTATTTTTGGACTTGACGTTAATTTTGGCAAATTATAAATTATAACTGCGAAACGAAATACGAAAGCTGTAGCAAAATGTTAAGGACGTGGTCTTATTGATATTAATATTCAAGCCTGTGTTTTGAAAGCAATAATGCTGCTCGGTTTTAAAATAGAACGGTAAATAAGAAATGGAAGATGAATCAGACGGTTCCTTGAATCTTTTAGTTCATTCCATTTGTCATAGATGTCTAGGTATATGCCTCTTGCAATCAAAAGCTCTTGATTGGCTTCAATTACAAGTTGATCAATAGTGTAAACAATATCTGGAGCAAAGTTCAAAACTGTCTTGTCATTAAAACGGGAGTTTCGAACTTGCGTACGAAACGAACTCCGGCAAAAGGACGACTTTAGGCACCGTCCTAAAATCTAGGACTGGGTTTTTCTAATCGTCCGATTTTGGCAGGCATGTGACCTAAGTGTTAGATTTAAGAAACCTTCGTAAAGGCATTTCTCATTTTTGACGTCTTTATTTATTTTTTAAGGTACAACCCACACTTGCTATTCTCATTACAAATACCCGTAGTGGACAGAAGCCGGTGCACAACGGGGTCAAGCCGTGCGCAAGCGCAAGTTGCAAAAGCTTGCCGGATAAGCGATTGCATTCACCGCACATAAACGTATGTGTATTAAAATACAATATGGTATCATTAGAATAGTTGTATTTTTGAAAGCCAGACATAACAAAACAAAATTTGCCAGACATAAAAAAACAATTTGCTGTCATTAGAACAGTTTTATTTTTGAAAGGCAGACTGCAAAACCAGTATGAACAAAAAGATATGGTTCTAGATTCTAGACACAGCGATCTCGTTTAGAAAGTCTAATTTGATAGGGTGCTTCAGTGGTACCTGCGCAGGAGCATATGGTAGCATAATCACCAAGTCTTGTGCCAGTCCCACTACGGTGTTAATAAACGTGTTTGATTTCGTCAACCCATGTTGCAACAAGGCGTCCTAGATTCCTTCTTCATTGTCTTGGCCATCGATCCTCCAAGATTTTACCACGGCGTCATCGTATCGTGTCCTTTGGAACGTAGACGATTTTTGGTTACGGTCGAAAGGCCCGCGGTCCTTTCGCTTTGGGCCGTTCAGACTAAATACCCGTATCATCGTATCATCGTAGGTAAAAAAAATAAGCTTTAATATTTAATTTAAATTGAAAGACACATCAAATATTTAGGAAAATAGTTACGGCTGGTTTCACCACCAAGATAAGTTGCGTTAAACTTATTTGAAAGGTTATACAAACTCTGTCGTATTACTGAATGTATCTAGTGGATACAAGTGGTAATCTAGTCAATCTGGAGACTGTCTAGTCTAGACTAACGATTAATACATCTTTCAGAATCAGCTCGTTATCAGCTTGTCAGTATTGACAGGAACTGGTTCCTAATCGCTGGCAGGAGACGACGTGAACTGTCACTACATGGTATAAATATTGCAATTCTACGTAACCTAGATACTGCTACGAGTATATATTTGTTTAATGTTTGCACCTGCAAAATGAATACGTGCTGCTTCTATTTAAAGTAGCTTATTGAAAAGAATTCCTTTCTTTAAAACATTGGTTCCCTAGCATCATGTCTGTTTTGCCTATTTATTTATTATCTTTGTACTTTCCTTTTAAACCATTTTAAACCATATTTCCTTTAAGTAACCTTGATTCTTATGTTCATTGAATGAAACATTATTTTGTAGAACCTTCGGATATCATTAGTATGAGTATTGAGTATGGCCTACAATAGGTAGGTACAAGTCGGGGATTCCTAATTCCATTCCATATTTTTTGCCTTTATTTACTTAGATCTTCTTAGAATCTTCGGTATTTCCTACGAGCAAGCAAAGAGAATCACTATCACTACATAGTGTAAAAAAAGTCGCTTCCCGCTGTTTGTCCCTATGTATGTTTAGATCTTTAAAACTACGCAACGGATTTTGATGCGGTTTATTTTAATAGATAGAGTGATTCAAGAGGAAGGTTTATAACACCCGTGAGAAGCCGGGGCGGGTCGCTAGTATGCCATACGATCTAAAAAATACTAAAAGCACACAAAATCAATGAATCTTTACACAATAAAGATTCATTGATTTTGTGTGCTCCTATTTGAAGTTTAAAGTCATTTGGTTGGACCACGTAATTATGTTTCGTCTGTAGGTTCTGTTCTCTATTTCTTCTTATTTAAAATTAGCTTTTGTCCGCAACACCGTCCGCGTGGATTTCCCTATTCCGTGGGAATTTCACAAAGCCTTATTCGTTGTTTACTTACATCATAAATTAAACTTCTGTGCATAATTTCAGCTTCTTTCTAGGTCTAAGGGTTTGGGCTGGGCGTTGATGAGTCAGTCAGTCAGTGAGTCAGGACTTTTCTTTTTATTGAAGTTCAGCTTATAAATTCTAATGACAACCTATAAATTACATATTTTGGCCTTCTCCATTCAGGAACATAATTTATTACCTTTACCCTGACTTTCTTGCGAACAATAACGTCTTATTGCCATATTCGCCATTTCTTTGTGTACTTCAAAGAACAATAACAACAAAGTTCATCGCCACCAGCTGTATTCAGCGATAAAGGTCATCTGACATGTGCTTTTAGTAATCTTTAAACACATGTATTATTGCAGCAGGTGCTGATTATGGTCAGCTGTTCATCAGGCTGTACTGACCAATGGACGTTGACCCGGGGACGGCTGTGTTCAGCGACCATAAAATTTATTGGTGGTAAAACTGCAGTTACCTAGGTTTATGGATAAGGGCCGTACCTCACAGGGACGCTATGTTGACGCCGCCAGCAGCGTTAACATGGCGCTTAACTACCTCTGGCAACCGAAGGCCGCCAAACAGAGTAGCCACAGAGTATCTCAAGTGATATGTGCTAGGCTAGGGCACGTGTGCGTCATGTGCGCCTTGCGTTGCTAATGCGGCGTCGATAGTGACTATATTTCCAAATTGGCGACGTAGTCAGTCCGTCGCCAAGAGAGTTAGCTGCTATATATTTCAATGTGTTTTGTTACCTAACTCCCTAAGGGCTTCAGATTCAGATTTCCCGGTTTGTTTTGGATTCAAACTACAGAGTTTCAATCCAAAACAAACCGGGAAATCTGAATTTATAAAGTTAAAATTAATTATTAGCTAAAACACATGTTATACGGGTCTTATCCGGCTCGAAGGACCAATTTTTTGGTCGTGCGAGGAGGACAACAAATAAAACATAAAGTAAAATATAGATAGAGATAAAAACTGTATTTTTCACTAAATGTTTGAGCCCGTGTCTTTATCCGATAACGGTTGGATCGCGAACTAGCTTATGAGTATGACACGAGTCAACCGCGTGCTGCAAACGAATAGCTGACGGTGCTTTTGTACGGTTGCACCGTACATAGAATGTCCTCGAAAAAATTACAAACTTCTAATATTTTTCTTTTGTTTCAGGCACACAAGAACAGCAGTATTTATCAATGTAAGTACACATAGTTTGTTATACCACGCAGTTCTGTTACGGGGTACAGACGTAACTTCCGGTACGCTCATAATAATACACCAAACGTTCGCATGACTGACAGGTCGAAACTATTGAATATTTATGGTGTGTGCTACTTTTTTCAAAGAATGCCGACTTTGTGTGATTTGCATGTATGATCTAGGCTTCTGCGCAAGTTTTCGAACCAATAACATCTTGATAATATAAAATTATAGTTTCAAAATCGTTGAATTTTTTGCTAATTTTATAATAATTTTTGGCATATTTTTTTATGCATCCCACGGTCGTCGTAAAATATTTGTGACAGCGGATAATTTAATTAACAAAGTTTTGTAACACAATCAAGATATTTCACATAATCCTACAGTATCTCATAAAATGTTTTAATCCACTTATCTACCCAATTAATTTTCTGCACGGTTATTTTAAATATTTCGCGCCATGTTTGAGCAACGCTAAAACTGACGAAATACTACATTTGCGACCTAGCTATGGTATAATTTAATTTTATTACCCCATAAAGAATCTGAAAAATCATCCGTATCTTAGAGCAATCTCTCATGTCCCACATAAGGTTGTGTCACGCCGGACTGTGTCACTGTGTGTAAGGTAAGCCCGCGACTTGCGCTTGCGCACCACAATAGACGCGCTTTCGTTCCACTCCCCTAGGGGCGGAACGTTCTTTTGATGATATCGATAAAATCTCCACTCAATCGATAGAACGGAATTCAAATAAATAAGATGCTATTTTGTTATACCTACGACAATAAAAAATAAACTTAATTTTTAATTACCAAATTTTTTATATCATTGTATGTAAAATGTTACTTATAATTAAGTTTAATTTGCCATGTTAATTTTTTTTTTATGACACGTGTTTGCTTCACGTGACAAGGCCGTGCCTCTAATCGCCACGTTATGACCTCATGCATTTTTTCAGTTCGGGTTCGAAGCTAGTCCGATAGTTTCGAAATAATAGAAGCTTATGTAAAACCATACTTAATAACGTAAATGCGTCACACAATATAAAAATATAATGAAGATATGGAAAAAATATACAATTAAGTATTCTATATCTACGTTACATCTGCCTTGTCCCACATAACGTAGTGTAATATATACCTAATATACCTATATCGGACTCGGTGGGCAAGAAAGTGAACTGTGTCTGCGTATCACAATAGCCGTCATTCATTCTCCTACTGTGTATTGTAGAGATGGCAAATTGACATTACAGAATACAAAGTTCAATTCATTACTAAACTTCAGTCGCTAGAATAAGATATCTAAATATAGGAAATGGGTTTATTTAGTTTTAATTTACGATTCACGTAGGTACCTGTATGTAATTATACCAAATTATGTGATTTATCGTTAAGATTAGATAAATTCTGTATACATGTGGACTCGTTGAATATATCCGTACCTATAGAATGAGATCGCAAAGAGGATATAGATATATTAAGTATACAGAGATTAAGATAAGAGTTATCAATGGAGTATTATTTGATAATTGTTTTGCGTACTCTTTAACATTATGACAACATGGCTTTGTTAAATGCTGAATACTGTAATCTACAATTTACGTTCGTCCTAAGAACAAATAATAAGCATCGCATATTCTAATTAGTATTTAATTACAAAACAATAATATGTTTCTAATACCACATATGATTGCTAATTAGTGGTAAATGGTAATACGCGTAATTGATATGTGAACCGCTTAGATAATGAATTTGAATATTAATTAATGCGCACGAGTATTATCCTACACATTAAGTGATAAAAATGTGTTATTGACTGTATAAACCATAGGTTCCCAACGGGGGCGGTATCGCCCCCTAGTGGGCGCTGGAGCTTTTCGCGAGGGCGGTAGCGGGTCCGAAGGCAAATGGGGGGCGTTATGACAGTCAAGGGGGCAGTCGCGGCGTACCTTAATTAAATTAAAACCCGACATTAACAAATTGTTAAAACTCCACCAGCCTCAGCCAACTCTTGATATTTATGTTTGTTATTGAATTTTGTTTATTTATTATATTTTTTTACTAATTTTGATTAATCGTCTTGTCTTTGCCTCTGTGCAGTGCCCCAGTGCGGGGTGCTCCAGCTTTGTGTATTGTCTTGCATTTGGTGGTTAAGTTATAACTTTGTTAATAACACTTTTTTGTATTTTTAAATAATTAATCATCACGACCCTCAGCCACGACCACGAGTAGCACGATTAAAGAAAGAGAGAGAGAATAAATTTTTAATTTGTGATTATTAATAGATAATAGACAGACACAAAAATTGGTATAATTATGTATTATGTAAGGGCGTTGGATTTTTTTTTCTTGTAAAGGGGTGGTAGTCTATAAAAGGTTGGGAACCTATGGTATAAACGAACGTCTTTTGTGGCCGTCTCACAGGCAGCTATATGTATAATCACCACGATTAGGATATGTTCATAACCTTAGTGGCGATTAGCCCACAAAATGCAACCTCTTGCTTAATCGTCTTTAACGTTGCAGTAAAGTAGAACTCAAGAAGAAACGAATAGTAGTAATAAATGCGAAAGTTTGTGTGTGTGTGTGTATATCAATGTTTGTTATTTCTTCACGCTGAAACGGCTGGACGGATTTGGATGAAATTGGGCATAGGGGTAGCCAGGGACCTGGAGAAACACATAGGCTACGTTCCATCCATTTTCACGCAGACGAAGTCGCGGGCAACAGCTGGTAAATATCATAAAAATAAAAGTTATCGATATTGTGTAGTCCCGCTGTCCCATCACTAGTAAATCTAGGTGTTATGAAATGTCGTTTGAATGACTTTTGCTTTCTTCTGCTACTGTGTTATAATATTGTTATTCAATACATAACACGTGTGTTAGCTTAACACCCAACACACACGTGTTTGTAAGTAATGTGTTTTGAGTAAGTTATGAAATGTATATTTTCTGAAACGTTAAAAGATATAGGTAATGGCCGCTACACAGGTCTTTAATCCTTTGATAGCTATTGACTAATGTCGCAATCTTTGAAGAAGTTTCCTGGAAACCCAAAGATTGAAAACTACGTAACTTCAAATTAAAACAGGGCACAGCGGGATATCTCACTCAAATCTGGAGCATCTCGACTGGGGAAGTACCTCCACATTACAGAATACCACAGCCAAATAACGCTACTCTTCAGTAGTGTTGTGTTCCTGTGGTGAGTAAGGTTGCCAAAGCTCCTGAGTATGCGTTTGTGACAGCGGCGGATCTGCTGCCCCCTAAGCCGAAATCCTCATTTTAAAGGGTCCGCATGTGATACTCGGTGTTGCAAGCGTCTCATAGGCTACGGTAACCACTTACCATCGAGCGGGCCGTACCATCATCTACTATATAAAAATAAGTCGGGTTTTCCTTCCTGACGATATAAGTCCAGAACGGACGAACCGATTTCCACGGTTTTGCATTCGTTGGAAAGGTCTCGGGCTCCGTGAGGTTTATAGCAAAGAAAATTCAGGAAAATTTAAAGAGAAAAGCGGGAAAATCTTTTTTCACATACAGCGCCATCTCTGATACATAGCATGTACTACGGTGGCGAAACCGAGTTCGCCGGGTTTGCTAGTCGTCTTATAAAAAGAAAACTGTGAAACCTGGGATATGGACATCTTACGATTTGTCCTTTAACAAAGCAGGCAATAAAACTCTTTATGGAAGTAAATCACAGACCCTACTAACCGACTGAGTTTATCCTATTGCGTATTTCATACAGATAAGAGCTGGACATTGTACTCAGATATTGAACCAAGTTGCTGAGATAAATAGAACGATCTAAACGTTAATAACAATAACAAGCGAACACATGTACGAACCGTACAGTTTTGGAATCAAAAAGAGACTGGATGTTATCTTAGTTAGGGAGCTATAAAATAGATAATATAGTAATGAGATCAATAGGATAGATGTCGAATTGAAGATGGTAAATTAATTTCTATGTTAGTACCTACTAGCGGGGAGAAAATTTGTTGGAGACGGGCTTTCCAACACTGCCGTCATAAGTAAAAAACCGGCCAAGTGCGAGTCGTACTCGCGCACCGAGAGTTCCGTATCATTTTTGGACGTATAAAGTGAAAAAAACCGGACCGCATAACTAAGTTTGTTTGTGAAGGAATTTTGATGATTTTAAAAAAAATTGTACTAGTTAGGAACATCGTTTTATTTTTGGTGCCATATTTCGGTTAATTCCTATCAACCCTAATTATTTCAGATTTTTCGCTCCGCAAACTTCGGAGATAAGGAGGGGGGAATGGTATTTTTTCAGACATTTTTCATCATATGTCGAAAACTGTGAGACATAAAATAAAATAAAAATATATTTTGAAATGTGCAGATCAAGCCCTTTTATATGATATATCACTTGACCTAGTAACCCCACTTTGAAATTTTGGACCCCCACTCCGGCCCCTTTTGCAATGAAAATAAAAATATTTTTTGGTTTTTTTCATTTGCAATATAGTTGAACAAGCATTTTTTATAACTGTTCCAAATTTCAAGTCGATAGCATTAGTAGTTGCTGAAATAAACAGGTGTGACAGACAGACAGACAGACGAAGTCGCACCATAAGGGTTCCTTTGTTACCATTTTGGTACGGAACCCTAAAAACCGGCCAAGTGCGAGTCGTACTCGCGCATCGAGGGTTCCGTATCATTTTTGGACGTATAAAGTGAAAAAAACCGGATCGCATAACTAAGTTTGTTTGTGAAGGAATTTTGATGATTGTGAAAAAACTGTACTAGTTAGGAACATCGTTTTATTTTTGGTGCAATATTTGGATCAATTCCTACCAACTCTAATTATTTCAGATTTTTCGCTCCGCAAACTTCGGAGATAAGGAATGGTATTTTTTCAGAAATTTTTCGTCATTATGTCGAAAACTGTGAGACATAAAATTAAATAAAAATATATTTTGAAATATGCAGATTAAGCCCTTTCATATGATATGTCACATGACCTAGTAACCCCACTTTGAAATTTTGGACCCCCACTCCGGCCCCTTTTGCAATGAAAATAAAAATATTTTTGTACTTTTTTCATTTGCAATTAAGTTGAACAAGCATTTTTTATAACTGTTCCAAATTTCAAGTCGATAGCATCAGTAGTTGCTGAAATAAGCAGGTGTGACAGACAGACAGACAGACGAAGTCGCACCATAAGGGTTCCTTGTTTACCATTTTGGTACGGAACGCTAAAAAGGGTGATCTACAGCTTGAAAAAATATGAGCTACGCCCTTTTATGGTGAAATGCACGATCATTCTAAGATTTAAAATTATGTCTAATCAGCAGAAGACCAATTTCTAAATAGATTGAAAACACGAGTAAAAACAGACAAGTTTTGCAAAGGCGCAAGAAATTTTGGTCAATGACAAAGATCCCACGATCCTCAGCACTGAGGTAAAGGAGGATATAAATATTTATGTATTGTGTACCTGAACAGATTCAATCACACTCCGGTTCACCTATAAAGGGAAGCCTGAGTCCTGACTAACCCAAAAAGCCCTAAATGAAGAAATATAACATTAGAAACCTGCCAAAAACGTTCCTAATGCCCTCGACCTCGGAACCTCAGCCACCAAAGTTCCGCACACTAATGGAATCACACAATGAGCAGGTGCGGTCCGTGACTACAGTAATGACGTGTGAGGCGTGGTAATGACGCTGTGGTAATGATGAATGATGTGCATGCTGGTCAAATTTTGTAGTAGGTAGACTGTTTTGGCTGTTGCCGTTTCTAAATCCATTAAAGGATGAGAGAGATACAGCTGTACAAGAAATGTTGGCTCTTAAACACGTCATAGTATCGACGGCCACAAGTTCTGTTACGAAACAGACAACTAATTCGTGCTATATTTTTTATATTTTATTTTTTGTTAAATAAAACTTAGCTCAGTTAGAGATTTGATTTATGTGCGATGAATGAGTGACGGAAGGCAGTAGATTGAATGCAGCCCAACCTTGAAAATACGTAAGTCCTGCAGTGGCTGGTCTATCCGTGATAGACTGTTTTGACAATGATGCTTAGTCACCAACAGCCAACGAATGTGTTTTATTAGATCAATAGAAATAAATCACGACTAAAAACATGCATAGGCAAAAAAAGTCAGAAAGAATTCATAAGATTCAGGCAGTTAATGATGATTGTTTATGCGAGTCATTGCATAATACGTTTAAACTTGATTGATTATTTAATGTTAAGAAGATTACAGCTTCACAGGCGTGGTAATGACATACATAATAATGTGGTAATAAGAATAAAGTCTGGTAATGATGACATGTTTTTCTCAATTAATAATAAATAACATACCTAACAGTAACATAGATCTTTAATTATATTGAACAGCAATCATATTTGTTATGGAAGGTAATTATTTTACGTGCGCATAATGATAAAGGTCAGTGGCGATTGGACTAAAAAAAATATTAGATAGTCCCAAAATCTATAAATAGATTATTATCAGACTAAGGGCCTGTTACATGCCTGTGCCGTGGCCTGTTGTATAAAATTATCTGCCAAGTAATTTAACAGGAACTTACTCAGAGGTGGTAAAACAGGAGCTTGGTCTAAAATGTTGATGATGATGATTCACCCAACAGCCTACAAAATGACTGGTCAAATTGTATTACTAGACTTTTTTAACGTTAGCAAGATCTTCTGAAGTTTTGTTGACCGTTATTTAACAAGAAGGTGTGAATTGTTAGAAGCTTTCTTTTTTATGATCAACGGCAAATAAGTTTACTTTTGTGCATTAGAATGTTTCTGCTCTTGTGGCGCTTTACGTGAATAGGTCATGCTTTGGTCAATAGATTAGCCAGTTAGCACGGTTGTGGTAGTGGGTAGGCTACCTATGTAGTATTATCAGACGGTCTTAAGTATTGTCACTCGTGGTGGCTTGTTGTTGTGAATAATCTATGGAATAATCCTATAGATATTAATGGACTTTAAAATCATTTGAGCTATAAAGCTTGTCACTTCAATAATATAAGTGTAAATTGAAATAATAATAAAACCCGTTAGTTTTAAGTAAACACGCACATAATAGATTGGGGCCTTGACATAGTCATCTTAAAATCACATGTATCTGTTACTTCATTATAAATAATGAACTGAACAACAAGAAACATTCAATAGCTGCTCGGAGTATGGGATTGACCGAAACATGGTCATTAGCTCGCATCATAGTTTGTTTCTTCTTTTTTCCATTTTCACTCACTGCATAGGTATCCTTTATCTGTCCTCATTCTTGCTTTAGAAAGAATAAATAACGTTTATTTGGAGCATTTTGAGACATGCATGAAAAACTTAACAGAACCCTCATTAACACTCAAACATGGACAAGAAAATTAATTGCAATAAAACGGCAAGTGCAGTGAAGAGTATCCTAATCCCACGATTACGTGTACTACCTACCACACGTAATCGTGGGTTTACACGTAATCCCGGGATTAGGATAATTTATGTCATTTAAGACGTGCCTCAAGGTTGCTCCAAATGGATACCTAGTGTACCTGGCGCTGGTATACCTATATTACAATGTATTTGAACATCAAACAAATTGCAGTAGAAATACTAAGCTGGTGCTCTGCTTATTTCTTTAGGGCCTATAGCGCGTCACGTCTATTTATGTTCAGTTCAATCTTAAGATCTCTTCAAAATGCAGTGTTTACGATAAAGTAAATCTCCAAACCGTAACGCGTTGTGGTTCTGCCAAAAATAGGTCAAACGTGACTCTCAGAAGTTTGGTTAAAATCCATTCGACGCAAACACGACCATTTTGACCGTGACCCGTAGGGCTTGAATAATTTTATAGCAGAAACAGTTTTTAGTATTTTTGCAGACTTACGTTTTGGTATTCACTAAGTAGTGTTGAATTCTTCGGATTCCGTATAACAATATAATGTTTCATTTTAACTGGGCTGAGTAAAATAACATAACTAATTTGGATGCGTGTGGTTTTTTTTATATTTAGTTATTATTCAAGGTTAATAGTTTGATGACGAGTTAAAATTGTTAATAATTTATTTGCTGCATTCCAAATAGCCGAACCTATCAAGCAAAGTAACCACCGTGCCTATCTTAGAAAAATCATAGAATATTGTTAAACTCATATTGTCACCAAATTTTGGACTTCTTGTAGTGGCCCATAGTGCGTTTGAATGGATTAGTAGAAACTTATAATAAACATATAAGTTATCTGTATTCAGCGTGCGTAAGGCGTTATCGTCAATTCGACACCCGCCGATTTATCATTACGTATGACGTCAATGAGGTCGGTCATAAATGGCTTAGAATTAACTGCATTGAACACAGATGAGCTGATTATGTGGTTTTGTTTTTTGAGATTCTTACGAAATAGCATAGCCTTGGAGTCATGGTACTGAATTAATAGAATGGCCGTCTGGTTGGTTTCTGGTCGATTTTTTTTGGTCTTTAGTCTTTTCCTGTTTTATCCAATCATCATCTTATCAGCTGAAAGATGTCCACTGCTGGATAAAGGCCTCCCCCTAGCTTCGCCACAACGACCGATCCTGTGCTGCTCTCATCCTGCGGATTCCTGCGACCATCACTAGGTCATTAGTTTACCTGATTCATCCTTCATTCAATGTATCATCTTTATCGAAATAACTTCGCTTATCATCAAACGTATTCGAGTTCATAGTTTTATTTTGGCATTTTTATATCTAACAATTTGGAGAATTCAATTCACCCATAGCTATTTCATTAAGCATTTCAATTTATTGCTACCTAAAAGTTTTTGCTTACTTTTCTTGTTGTTAGAAACTTTTACGCTTCATCAGTCAAAAACTGGTCAACCGTGCGAGTTTTTGTGCTACAAGGTTGATGTCCGGTAGCTGTTTGACGATTGACGTCATCGTTAGTACCTTAATTTCTTGTTGTACTAGCTAGAGTATCTAACAAGTTTTAATTTTTATGAGGTAATTAAGCCACGCTCTACAAACTTCTCTATTAATCGAGAATACTGGACTGCTAACGGTATAAGCCAAATTCTTTCTCATAATTTTGGTTTATTATTGTCAGAAAGGTTCTGATAATATTCATGCTTATGCATTATAGTTTCTCAAATCAAACGATACCATCTCAGTTTGATTTCGTCAACTGAATCAGTAAGATTCAACCGAATATTTTAGCATCAACACGGTTTGAGGTCATAAAACTAGAATCCTCAGGAATATTTTCAAAGCCTTCAATATTCTACACATGTTTATTTATAAAGTTCATTGCCAAATAAATATAAAACATGTTAACATTGTTATTGCCTCCAAAATAATAGCCAGGTAGATTAGTAATTGTCAATTAACGTCTAAAAGCCTTAATTTTATATCGAACCCTGTTTAAATAGAGATATTTTATATGATTATTTTCGTATTATCAGTTAATCGTGCTACGTGAAAACTGATATACAGCTTACGATTTTAATCTGTTACGTCATTAAAAAAAAATTCAAGTCATTCTGTTTTATCAGTGATTCCAGATATTTTACAAGCATAAGCACATGTTAAGGATACAATTATTCCATCGTTTAACTATTCTATATCTTAAATGCAATTAATGTTACTGACTCCACCTAGTCCACCTGTGGATACTCCAGAACTAAGAAGGGAGGAGTGATCACGACCTGCAGGCCTAGTTCACATAACTGGTGGTTCACGACCAGCTGGCTATTGGAGTCACCCATGGGCCATGACGATCAATCAATAATAGGATAACCATATCCCAGGATTACGTACAACAACCTCAATAATAGAACAGGACTGGCTTTAATGCTACTTACCTGGTTGCTTAGAAGATTGATATCTATTAGCTGGAATATACCTGGACTGCAACAGACGGTGCTCTAAAACCATTTTACGTACCTATCCCTTTGTTTTGTTTTTATAGCGGAATCTTACAAATCTAAAACATAGCCTACTGTTAATCAAGTATTCGGACTCGGAGATTTTCAAGTCAATTCTGATTCTGATTCCGAACGCCAGTCGTTCTGCGGCCGCGAACTGCGACGCACGTGCCGATAGCGGGTAATGACTCAAATATAGTTTTCAAAATCGAATCAGTCGAGTGTTGTGGTAGTGGTGTTGTATTCAGTGTTTTTTTTTTCTAATTGGACAAAGTTTTCGGTAAGTGTTAACATTTATTTTTTTGTGTGTAGCAAGATTTTAATAATTGTCGTAGTTCCTAAGAAGACTCGTTTTGTTGATGAGGAAAAAACTACTGTGATTGATAACTTTGATTGAAGACACGATTGTATCTACGTATATTGTGATGACACACCATGCATCTATATTTAGAAGTTCATAGTTGAGATTGATGCAATACATTAATATCGAATACACAAGTATGCTTGATAATACCGAATGGTTTCGGTCCTTCTATATCGGTCAAGACTAAATAAAAAACTTAGTTAATCAGCTATTTACCTTCTCACGGACTGTTATAAATGTAATTATTAACAGATTGAAACAGAGTACTTCAAATGAGTTTTATAAGTGATGAGTTACTGACCTTCTTGTGCAGTTGTGTTCTTGTGTTGCTTTGTTATTGTCTTGTCTCTATGCTATTACTTGAAGCTCTACTTATAAGCGTGTGATTATTTGTATAGTTTCCATCATTCCATGTTATGGATAGGTTTATATGAGATTTTGAACAGTGAAATGTTTTGTTTAGAAAGTCTTTTCCTCTGGTGGGTTCAACCCAATATCGTTAATTGAATTTTTATTTTCGTCGCACCGTTAGCCGTCTTTTTTAAATTCCTTCAATTATTTAGTTGATTTCATTGACATTTTCAAATCTATGATTGAAGAATTTTTAACCTAACATTATACGAGTGGTAAGATTCCATTGACAATTTATATTAACGATTGGATTTAACCTCCAGTCAAATCAGTCAGTTATCAAAAGGTCACGTCATTTCCATACATTACAGTTTCTATTCCTTGTTTGAAGATGGTGGATCTTCGAGTTTAGTGGTCATCACTTTACGTGAGCAGACATTTACGATCTGTCTGATGATAACCAGCTGTTTTACTTGCAATATATTTTTGGATATCCACATTTATCGTATTCTGGTTTGTTTTTACATTTTTCTTTGCGAGTAGGTATCAATGTTTAGTTTTTCTTTAAATTTGTAGCAAGTGCGACTGTTAAGTTTTGGATTCGATTTCCGGGTCGGGCTAAGTGTTATTGAGTGTCCATTATTAGAAAATTCTCAGTAGCAGCCTGGAGTCTGGATTTATGCCCGGTTGGTAGCAATAATCTCGCCCCCTATTCCATGGGACTTAGACATAACTGGCGAAATGTGGGTGTACTATTCATCACTGCCTCTTTTGAGAATACAGGCGTGATATTATGTTTTGTTTTCTTTAACCCTTAGTTTATTTCTGACAGCTAATTAGTAATTAACAATACGTAATAACTTTATCAGTATAATGTTACGTTACGTAGCATTTACAATATTGCAATACTGTTCCGATGATTTGATGTATCGTCATCGTGATGCAATGATATTAACTAACCGGTTTCGATCTAGACTTTAACGACTCGTTAGTAATAAATTATAGGATTAGTTAACTACAGTTGCTTGATAATTAAATTTTTTTGTTAGTCTTTATGATTTTGGTTGTCATAGGAATATCTTTGACAATCGTTACGGGTAGTCAGAAGCCCTAAAGTCTGACAGCTGGTCTAACATTCGAATACTGGTATTACCCATTAATTGGGTTGTGGAGGTCAGATGGCAGTCGCTCCACGTAAAATATTGATATTCAGCCAAAACTAGTTAGACTGGATGCCGACCCCAATATAATTTGGGAAAAAGGCTAGGCAGATGATGAGTCTTTAATTCTTTATGATTTTAAGGTAATCTGGAATTTAAATAAGACGATTAGCCAGTTTTAGAGTATATTTTTGGATGCTATTAAGATAATTTTTTACCCGTTTCTATCTGGTTTTTTGATTCAACAGATCAAAATCAGATTTATAATGGAATTTATTATACAAGTTGTAAGATGTTCAAAGTAAATCAACAAAAACTTTTGTAAAGACCGTGTCTAATATAATTTGAAAAGGATATTTGACGAATGAGTAGTGGGAAAAAATCTGCCTATTGTTTTCAAAGCTCTTTTCTACCGTAAGGTTACTTTTTTCACTGATATCCGGATCTATAGCATATTATCAGTATTTTTTATGATATTGAGTATCAGCTGTGCTTATAAGCTCCGCTTGTGTAATGAGTTTCTTAGTTGATAATACCAAAACCCATTTATTCCACTTTCATTGTGAGAACCGCCAAACAGTGGAATGCGCTGCCCGAGTGGGTGTGCCCCGAAAGTTACAATCTGGGTGTCTTCAAGTCGCGAGTGAATCGGTTTCATCTAGGCAAGCGTGCTCCATCGTAGACCGCATCATCGCTGAACATACGCTAGATGGCGATCAAACTCAAGCTTATTAATATGACAAAAAAAGTTTCTAGAGGAAAGTTGCCTATTTACTTCTTCATGTTATTGTTACTTTTATGTCATAACCATCATAATTGTTTCCTGGAAGAGCAACAACGTTGCAGATAGCTTAAATAGACGGACTCACTTTCACATCTGATTCGGGAATTAAATGTGTGTTGTGTGCAACTTACGGAACATTCTAATTTAATTCTGTTTGCTAAGAAAAGTCTATGAAGATTAAGTTCATAATTTAGCACTTACTAAATTACACTTGGGTAACTTTGCGAAATGCACGGTTCAGACACTTTGGTAATAGGTATTTCACTTTACACTCTAGATTCTAGAATCTAAAACCCCAAGGCTACCTTTTTCTTTTGAAATCAAAGTAGGTACCTATGTAAGTTGCTAAAAAATTTCAAAAAATTATAATTTTTATTTGCGTTAGAATACATAATTATTTGTTAACAGACTAGTTCTATGTAGGATTAAGAATATGTTAAATTAGATAGTATAGTTGATAAGTTTACCATTATCAAATGCTTTAGATAAGTCAACGATTAGTTTTGAGTATTTGCTATTGATTTAGGAAACACATGCTCTTATCATTTTTTTTTTCTTATTCTAAGGTACACAAAAATGTACCCTAATCTTATTACAATCTAGCCTTTTCATTATAGCTAATAAGTAATTTAATTTTAACCTAAACTATTATACTGTCTTTACTAAGAATGTGCCTAATAGCACTTTTCTTATTGTTTCTATTAAGGCGAATACACTTTGTTCATGTGTTTTTAACAGGTAGCACTGCTGCTACATTACACTTATTCACTAACACTAAACACTAACTCGAACGGTTTTGTCCTTTTGAGTTTTCTCACTATATTCGTGTGGTCGAGAAGCTGGATTGCCTCGACGTTTCCATGATGATGAAGTCTTTGTTCATACTTCATGAGCTTCTGCATACTTTTTAATAACTTTATCGACGAACTCTATTTTAAGGTCCCGATGGAGGTCATCATTTCGTACGTACCAAGGGGCATTTACAATTTCCCTCAATACCTTATTTTGGAATCGTTGGATGATTAGTATATTGGTCTGTTTGGTGCAGCCCCACAGCTGTATACCATAAGTCCATACTGGCATTTGGACTTGTTTGTATAATAATATTTTGTTTTGTACTGACAGCGTAGAGTGTCTTCCAAGCAGCCAATACATTCTTGCTCTTATCATGAACAAGAATTTAGTTAATTCTTATCCAAATGCTTTACTGTTTCTTTTGTCTTGTTCAAGTAGGTTTTCCTAAGCACAATGAGAATTAATTGTTGACGAATGCGTTATTTCATATTTTTTGTGGTAAGACGTATTTTTGAAATTCGAGTTTTAAATTCTAATTGTTCAAAACTTTAAATTGTTATAACTATAAGTCAGAAGTAGCCTATTTTTCATTAGATCCTGTTGTTTTTTGCTACAAAATTATTAAAATAAACACCTCTTATATATTTTAATAACAATAAGATAAGCATAACATGGCTTTAGCATGTTTAAAATTCACAGAAATAATTATATATTAACAAATCCAGCAAATTGCAAAGTCAACTCATTACCTGTACTCAAGAGTCAAGTAGAATAATTTGCAACTTATAAATACCACATCATCATTTTCCTTAATCGTGAGAAAAGATTCTCATTATTCATTGGTATCCTGTATCCTGTACTTCAACATTGAAAGATGGATAAAGAATTTAAGTAGGTACCTACCTACTGACATTTCTCTCTCCTTTGTTTCCCTGTAACCTTTGGCACGAACCCGGCAGTAATGATAAAACAACCTGAGGACGATTGACCATAAACTCTTTATAAGGCCAAATGCCAAAATTAAAAATGTTTTCTCTGTGGTCTCAGTTTTTGTATAAAAAAATAGTTAATGGTGGTTTCTCGAACAATTGGCGTATTGTCAAAACTTGAGAACTAAATTTTTTACTGATATTTAATTTGGTTAATTATTTATTTGCATTTTAAAAGATAAAATCTAGATGGCTTTGAAGAGATTGCGTTAATTACATGAGTACCTACATAAATGTTATTTGCCTAGTATTATTTGTATTGTATGCAAAATATTTATTTTGACAGTGTATTCATAATTATTAAAGGAGTCATCTTGTAATTTTTATCGATGTGACGTTGTCGGATTATTTATATTTATACTTAAGTCATTGACCCTGTGTACATTATCGTAACCTTTCCCATAATAAAGCCATAGTTAAATTGTATTGGTCTTCACTCAGACCCAATTTCCCTGAATGTCTAAATATTTATCTTTCATAATACATACAATAATATAAACATCGTATTTTGTACTATAATGTTAATAAATCATTAAAAAAAAAAAGTAGTCACACTCAAATGATATTGACACACTTCGTGAACAGCTCCATGCATATAAGGAAGCATGCATACAATATCATGCATTTATTATGCAGTATCGAAACTGCTATGTGGCGACACAAAACTTTCTATAGCATCACTTACTTATCTCGAAGTTTCGAACTGAACGCACCAGTGAAAGTTGATTTGGTCGACATTTTTTTCGTCTTATGAATTCGACGTGTTGTAAAATAATATTAACGATGATCGCTGCTTTAAAGTTTCTGGTTAAGGTTCCCATCTTCTTGAGTTGTTTTGACTATAACCTTGCTCAATGGCGTGGCCTATCTCCTGAAACAACCCGCATGTTACACAATCCCTTGAAACATTAACTGCTGGCGAAAGATTTCATGATTTAGATTTTGTTGTCTACCTTGCACTTTTTCTAATCTTTATTTACACTCTCCCACTGTTATATGTATTATGCTGAAGATATGCTCCAGTAATTTAAAGATTGATTCAATACAGACTTCTATGACGTTTCTCAAACATTTGGAACTTGTTTTTGATTAACAAAACGACTAGCAAAATACAACTTTAACATTATCTAATCCTACTTAATATTATAAATGCGAAAGTTGCGGCGTGTGTATGTATGTTTGTAACTTCTTCACACTGAATCGGCCAGACGGATGAAGATAAAATTTGACAAAGCGGTAGCCTGGGACCTGGAAAAACACACAGGCTACTTTTAGAATAGAATAGAATAAAGGTTTATTGTTTCCAGCATTACAGCACTTATTATGTACCTAGGTAGACAAAAATACTATAATACTTAACACTAAATACTTTTCATCCATTATCACGCAGACGAAGTCGCGGGCAACAGTTATAGTGCTCATAAATCATAACTCAAAATGACTGGTCATTGAACCGATGATCAGTAGGTTTAGAAGGTAGTTAGAAAGCAAATAACCTAGACTTTCCAATGTTATGTAACTTCCAAATGTAGGTTAAACGTTGTGTAGCCTAGATATTCACACAAATATTATGAATACAACAAAAGTGAATCTCGTCTGTTTGTGTGGTTAGTTTTTACGGCTAAACTAACAAACTGATTTTGATGATTTTTGGCAAGCAGTTAACTTGTTAAATGTAGGAAAAACCACGGGCACGGCTAGTAATATTAATATTACATAGAAATAACAATAAAATTGCCTAATTTGATATAATTAATTGTTTAATTCGAATATTTTGATGTTTTATGCATAGAACCATCGTGCGTATATTTTTAGATTATTACAAATATTATTGAAGGTTGAGACTCAGGTTGATATTATTATTTAATAATACGGTGGGTGGATGTTATAATTATATAATTGACGTAATTTCGAATAGAAATTGGCCCATGAATAAATAAAAGTGGGTTGTAATCGTATTACAGGTAATAGTCTAAAATTATATAATCATTTTCGTTGTAAATTATCCTTATTGTAATACTTTTAAGCGGTTCACGGAAATCACCTGTTATTTTAATAAAAAAACTTATACTTTTATACTGTTTGTTAGGGTAGGTTAGATTAGTCATATTGATTAACTACGAGACAAACCCACGAAAAAAAAACAGCTGTTTCATGCAAACAAAAATACAAAAATATCCATATCACTCGATATTTTATCGAGTGATATGGATATTTTTGTATGGAATAGTTGTTTTCTTATCGTGGTTCCGTAGTTATTGTACTACTATCGAATACTGAAGACCCCCCTTCAATATGTCCCAATTTAAACCTGTCACCCAGTATAATTATTGTCTTATGAAACAATACATAATGTAAATATTGATTGCATAATTTACATAAAAAAATCAATACAAGTTAGGAAATATTAAATCTAGATTTCCTAAAGCTACATTATTTTGTAGGCCAAGAATAGATATTCAGCATTTTTTGAATAAATTGGAAACTAATTTTAATTTGTATTGAGAGCGTAATATTCATTGGCCGTTGGTTGATAGGTACTTCCAATAGTATTATAATCAATATCACTTTTATAAAATTTAAACCGATACCGCTCTTGTATGAAATTATCCTTGCAGCCAGCCTTGCTGTAAAATACTTGTTCAAACAAAATACAAACAATGCGTTTGTGAAGTTAGGGTTTTGTACATAATGACTAAGTAATCATCGGTAATGCCATATTGCTTCAAACCTCCTCAAAAGCTATACATGCTACATAGTGACGTCATCGACCGAGTTTCAAACAGGTAAATAGAACCGAAGCTCCCATAAACAAACGTCCGTTACATAAGTATTTGAAGTTTATTGTTTCTCGAAGTTTCCACTCCTTATGCGTGGAAGTCACGTAGGCAGGTATATCACCCGTTTATCCAATTATGTTTACTTGTGCACTTGCAATCTTTAAACTCGTTAAGTTATTACCAGCACGCATTTCTTTACTGTTAGAGATTTGACCCCGTTTGGAATCTCAGAAATGATTGTTACCCATATGGGAAAATATTGATGTGAAAAAGTATATCTTTGAGGAAAATTATTTTTTATATTCGAAAATTTTGTTAAGCGATGATGCGGTCTACGATGAAGCACGCTTTCCTAGAAGAAACCGATTCACTCGCGATTTGGAGACACCCAAATTGTAACTATCGGAAAACATCAAAACACCCACTTAGGCAGCACTTTCCACTGTTTGGCGGTTCTCACAATGAAAGTGGAATCGACGGGTTTTTGTTATATCAATATCAACCATGAAACGATGTCGCTTTTTCGTGCTTCTGGCCGTTCGATAGAAAGAAGAGGGCAGGGGAGGGAGATAGACAGATTGAATTTAACACTTTTTCATACGCAGGTCCAACTGTTATACAAGAATCTCCTTTATTGTGTGCAGTGCTGTGCTGACTGCCTAGGATGCACCAGACTTTTTTGTAGATACTAAATAGATGGTGACCAGCTGAAATTCGTCTTTATGAAACGGGCCTTTCGCTTGCCACTTCGTCCGCGTGGAGCTGTACATTTTTTCGGGATAAAAAATAGTCTCACGTCAGAATTTTCAGAATCGCATCAGTAGTTTCGAAGATTATCTCATACAAACTTCTTATATGCTGACGTGCAGTCGTGCATCACATCAGGCTGGGTAAATACAAAAACTTTCCCTATTCTCTGTGATTTATAAATAAATATTATCACTATAAAAATTACGAGTATTAGTAGATGTAACTTCAAAAGTTGACAGTAGTATTGTATGTTTTTTTTATGGACTACACTAAAAATACATAATTGACACTTATCAAAAGGCGTTATGTACAAAGTTGAACATACATTTTTTGTTAGATTAGCATAGGTAAATATTATCATAATCATTCATGTCGCGCACTCGCGCCTCGAACGCGTACCTACCTACCGAACATTGGGTGAACCGTGAAATAACAAAAGAATATTTTTAGAATTTCACAAATAACACGATTGCAATAAAAAATATAATTTATTCCGCCGCGTGCGGTATTAACATCTCTATAAATATGTTTTTTTTAGGCAAGAAATTACGCAATGACATTTCAATTTTCTTATTTTTAGTTTATTAATTTATTACACACAGAATTGATGTAAAAACTTTAATTTGTGGTTAATTATGTAAAAAAAAAATAATTAACCTTTCAGTTGTAGAAAATTATATAAAAAAATATACTAGGTAATTATAAATGCGAGCTTTTATAATTTCGTAAATTATTGACTGTTTATTACTTATTTTAAATACTAAATTATAATCGATGGTCCATCGTTTGATCACTTTCTGCCTTTCCAGTGATGTTATTGCAAATGTTTTCGTTAGTCTAGTCACAGATAAATAATACTATACGTACAGATGCCTCATCTCATACAAAGAAATGTGACCGATTTAGCGCGGGCTATCTTCGGGCTATACATTTTTCCGTGCTGAAAGGATTTTTCAAAATTTGAATAAATATTTTTCATTATGTATTTTTTCATGTTCTCAATTTTACAGAAACTTCAATAACAAATCGATACATATAACGCCATCTATTATGAGTTATTTCAACAAATGTTCCTTTGTTCGTGATGAGACCCCGTGGTCTAGTGGAGACATAATTGGCGAAATCTGGATGTAGGAAATACACACCTTTGCTTCACCCTTTGGGGAATAGGTATATGTAGGTGTGGTGTGACGGTTATGAATAAGTTTAACGATTCCACTTGGGGCACACCCCAATCGCGGCCATCAGTGATAAAGAGTTCAGATAACGTCGAACAACGCACGCCCTTGCACAAACAGTAAAAAAAATTACAAAGTCGAAGGCCGCCTTGGTTCCGCATGTTTATTTATTCAGATTTGACGGAAACATTGTATTAACTTAACTCTTCAATTCCCATGCCTTTGTTATTGAAAAAAGAACTCATCTCTTCTACTAAATATTATAAATACATTTGGGACAACAAGAAAACAAAAAAAAAAAAAAAAGAACTAGGTACCCCACGCTTTTTTTGTGGAGGAATTCGACAAATGACGTATAAGTAGTACCTAAACGTCGTATTAGATGCTACCCAGTTATGCCTATAACTGGGTAGCATCTAATACGACGTTTTTATCAAAATAGTAGGATTCAAAAATAAAATTGTGTAGTCGAAAAAAAATTATAAACAGCTGTCACCTACAGGTGACACTGGGAATTCACGGGTTAAACAAATAATATTGGACTAGCCGTGACCACGTCTCCGCCTGCCTGATGGTAGGCATTCAGTTTCAGAGATAAATTATAATACTTTTCGTGTGCTTTTCAGGAGCAAGCTCTGTAGAAATCGGTTCGTTTATTCAGAAGTTATAGCCTCGGAGTTATAGTTATAGCATCGGTATCATTTGATTGACTCCCGCGATCTTTACCAGTACCCCTAACATGAGTTTTTTTGACGTGTAGTATCGTTAACGTAAGCATATTTTGAATTGAAAATACACGTTTGTTACACAATATTTATATAAATTAAGTACTTAATTAATTACTCTGTATTTTTTTAAATGTGCAAATTGTATAAAATTTTATCAAAATGTTCCAGAACTGCTGTATTTTAAATTCAAAATATGCTTACGTTAACGAAACTATACGTCAAAAAAACTCATGATAGGGGTACAGGTCATTAGACCACCTTGTGGGACTGTGTGGCCTAACTACTTACGCTCCCAAGCAGCAAAAAGTGGTTTAGTAGCTATCCTGGAACCACTATTTTATCAGGACTATAACGGGATAGTAAGCACTTAAAACAACGGAAATGGGCCCAAATTATAGTCGTATTTATCATAATAAAACACCCTTAATAGAATTGGTGACTACCACTTACACCAATAGAAACCTTATACTTGGACTACGCAGAACTATCTGCTCCCGCAAAGCCAACTATCAGCGCCTAACAAAACCAAACACGACTCCGTGCTTCTGTTATAAGCTCTTTCAAAAACAGTTGGATGTTGTTGCAGATTTTTATTAAAAATATTTTTTTTTTATAAAATGGTATCTATTTTCTTTAAAAATGTATTAAATGGTATTAATAAGTATTGCTACAAGATATAAACATGCGTTCGCATGGCAAACGTATATTTTCGGTGAAATACATATATTATGTTTTAAATCAAAATTTTTGCTCGCCTCTTGAAATTTGAGTATTTAATAAGTTGCATTTAAAAATAATAATGGTTTCAATAAGACATACAATGAAAAGTCGCCATTTTTTCTGAGCTAGTTTTTTGAAGTACATTACCATACCGCTATAGGAGTACTTGGTTTGAAAATGGTGTGCATCAAGAACCACAGCATCGTCATATTGTTAGGATTGTAATTGGATTAATTATAATCCTAACAATATGCGATGCAAAGTGAACTTATAAACCATTATAAATTCAAGTAACAAGTGCAAATGGTTTCCAGAATACTTTACTTATAATGGGTTTTTATTGCTTCTTGTAGGCAATTATAAGTATAGCTTACAAGAGTACGTATTCTCAAGCGCGTTTACACCTTTGCAATACTTTTATAGAACACCTAGCTTATACTGTGCCATTAATTTGGACCTATAGGCGATAATAAGTTAACGTATAATAACAGATGCACTACAAGTCTAAACAAACTCTGTGTCTGCTATTATAAGCGTGGTAGCAAATACTAGAACCATTAAGAGAGAGTTATTAGTGCAGCAGGCCTATAAAGTGTGCACTTTTGGATAATTTTGTTGCTTGGGCTGCTTCTTCTGCTACGCGATCGCCACTCCAGAACTTTTTGACCCCTAAAACATAGATATGTTATTTGATTTTTTTAATTGTCAATTTGTCATCTATCGTTATAATAAAGTCTAATTAACTTTTTGTAAGTAGGTAACATGCCACCGAGTCGGAACTGTTCTTTCGAAACTTCCAGACTGGCTATAGGAGTTACGAAAACCTTCAAGGTGGCTGCAAGGCCGAACGGCAAGCTCATTTATTTAATTTATTTGATTTGCATATTTATTATGATTTATTAGGCATATTCGCTTTCCGGACTATGTTTTGAAGGAATTTGCGCAAGTTTCTATAATTTATGGGTGTGTTTTTATCTTGGTGTGAGTAAGGATTTGGAGTATACATTCCAAGGAATGTTTAACTCTAAGGATAATATGACAGTAGTTACTTTATTTACATTTCTTTGGCGTCAAATGCCGACTTATATCTAAAGTCATTAATAATAATGATAGACAGATATTAATAAGAAAACCAAAAATAACTACTGTTTTTTAATTACCGAATATCGGGACTTTTCGCATTGACCGTGGTCACGAGAAGACAGTCTTCTCATCATGACCACGGTCAATGCAACTTGATCGAAACGTCGAGGTTAGTCAAAATACTGATATATTGATTATGTTTGTGCGCGAAAAGTCCCGATATGATTAAAAAACAATGTGTACAATTCGCGAAAGTTTAAAAAAAATAACTACATTTTGTAATGACTAACCGCGATAAAGTTTACTGAACTTTGTACCTGAACCACGGTTATCGAACAAAAGTTATGCGTAAATGGTCATACATAAAAAAAGACTTATATAATTTGTGATACTCATGTCAGTCATATAATGGTTTAAGAATAAAAACTGCTTTTGCCACAAATTTGGATAGAGGAGGGCAATGGTAATGGCATCGACTTACGAGTCGTAGGTTCGAAACTTCGAACCCAGGCTATATAATAGGGTAGGCACTTTGTGCGATTTGTTTCAACACCATCTGCCGGCATAGCATGACCACGATAGAAACGGGTTTTGTCTTCAGAAGAACAGACAAAGTGACAGATTGTAGAAAGATTTATATGCATGCAACGTTTTATGCATACAATGAAGAGAAGAAATGTTTAGAAACATTTCTTCTCTTCATTGTATTCTTCAGTAGACAAAATTCTGGTAAACTAAGCACGGGTCGCCGCGTGCTCGGACAAAAGAGTTAACGATTTGATAAAAAGAACTTTGTCTATTCTTTGGTAGAATAGAGATAGAACTGGTCATGCTAAGCGTGCTGACGAAACACATATATGATAATTCTAAGGTGAAGTCCTTTGGTACTTCCAGTTTACATTTATGGCTAAAAAATAAGTTAATTTTATACAAAGTTAAAGTATCATTGAACTCTGCACTTGTGCAAGCAATGACGCTACGTAACGGATCATGATCGTGACTGGTTTCTGCCTGAGTCAATGTTTTAAAGCCATTAAATATCATTGACGAATCGTCAACAGTTTCAAGTTTTTATAAGGTATTGTTTTGTTTGTCAATAACGCCTGTTTCTTTTTTGTTGTGGTTACAAGATATTCTGAAACTAGATTTACTTGAGAGATAACATGGATTTTTATTTTTTGGATTACAATAAAAAATGGGGCTGCAAGGCATAACCATATCTAACCCTCAGATCATAGAAACAAGGAGATATGCCATCATAGCAAATTAGTACCGAAACAACTGATGCCACTTTTAGTACATTTTTCGACACAATTACGCGCATAATTAAGCGCTCCTTGTGAATAAAAAGATCTCCCACGCATTAAACATTCCGCAGACCTCGTCACTCAACACTAGCACTAAACTAAAACACTGTATTTATACCATCGATCGTGTTCGGTTCGTCGCCAGCGCGTATGTTTTTAATATGAGCAATTTGCTCAAAATCAGGCATCAAGCTCTATAGCGCCTTGGCACATCTCCCTTGTTTCTATGATCTGAGCTATAACCTATACATATTCCTCCTAAATCACACTCAAACATTAATGGTTTGACCTTTTGTTAAGTTTTTTATTTTTTTCTATTTTTTACAATTAAACACACGAGTACCGAAATACAGCAATAGCTTGAATTCATAAATTCTGATTTGATTTGATTCAGAATATTGAGAATCAATATTCTGTACACGCAAATTGTATCAACTTTTACAAAAGTAGTACCTACGGTCTACGTCTTCATATAAAATACCAAAAAAGTTGTAACGGAGAAATTATAAAAAAATAAATTGCGTGCCAGTAGGTACCGTGGCACCATTTTTTTGTACGTCTGTTCACTTTCACTCCGACGGTAGTTTGTATACCTACGGTAAATGATAAATTATGGCTACCATTGTAGTACCATTGACTGGGTTAGTTAGAAATTATTTGTTAAAAATGTGTTTTTCGCCTTTTCAGGGAGGAATGTAGGTTAAAATGTTGAAGAGTCAAGTCGCGACTAATGCGTTTGCGTTAAATCGGTTGATGAAATCATAAACAACAATAGCGCAAATGCATTGTAGGGGAGACCGAGGCGCTTTGAAACAGAGGTGATTTGAAACAGGGGGCGGATGCGCTATGAATCTATGATATATAACGCGCCCGCTTTACAAATAAATCTTTGCGTTTCAGAGTGGCGCTGCTTGCTAAAGGTCAGTTATCTGTTCTCTCATGTCAAGTGTTTTGACTGTCTGATGTCATTTCACCATCACAACTTACATTAGATTTGACGGCAGATTTTGGAGGTTAATGTATCACACAGCGTAGGCATCTACAGTCGCAGCACGTTTGTCAGTCAAGTGACGTGAAACTCGCAAATTCAAATCTATGTCGAATCTTGATGGAATTGACAAGTTATTTTATTACGTTACTTTACAACTCAATACACGTTTCAAGAACACTAAAAGTTACAATTTTAATTTAGTCTAAAAAAACCGCGCCATTGACTTTTGCATTAACATACGTAGGTACAATAGTGATCATTAACTCATTAATAATTAATGAGATGTCAAACGCTAGCGACAGATTGACTAGTGTGTCTTTAGTGACATTTGATTTTGTTTGAGCAAAGCCGAGATCTGTGGGCCTATCACGAATAATTTTGACGTATGGTGGTATCGTAAATGTAAGTTTGCTGCACAATATTTATACAGGGTGGCAGGTTAAACAGTGGAAATATTTTAAGGGGTCATTGTACTCATCATTATGAACAACTTTCACTATGGAACCAACCCTGAAATCGCAAAAAAAATTCAGCTGTTCCATACATTTATGTTCACTTAACTCAACAAAATGTATGGAACAGCTGTTTTTTTTTTCGCGATTTCAGGTTTGGTCCCATACAAAACAAAAATTGCATTGAATTTACAGTCATCGCATTTTTTGCGAGGTAGATTTTTAACTGAGGAATACAGTTGCTAATTTCACCTGAAAATGCAAATATGTATTTTTAAATAACTAGAGGAACAACGGGAAACCAACAATTTGGGACGGCTTTTACAAATGATTGCCGGATGACAAGTACAAATTGCAATAAACTCCATATTATGCTATAATACCTACCTACTGCCTACTGTACTTAATTCTAACATGACACGCTTTTTCCTCAGATCATAGATACTAGGACATATGTTATCATTACAAATTAGGAGCCGTCCATTAATCACGTGATGTTTTTTAGCAACTTTTTGACCCCCCCTACCCTCCCTCCTGGTGACATTATCTTAATTTTTTTCAGAATATTATCTTTAATACAACAAAAAAAAATCGGTTTAGAAATCGCACGTTCTAGGAAAAAATAAATACACGTGATATCTCACTACACCCCCCCCCCCCCTTGTGATATTTCGTGATTTTTTCTGAATCCTTTCGAGCCTCACGTGATTAATGGACGGCCCCTTAGCACGGGAACCGCTGTCGCCACTTTTAAAGCAGTGTGCGTCACAACTGCAAACACTCCTTTGTAAATATAGAGATCTCCCACACATTAACAATGCCGCACGCCCTCAATCTCACACTGATATTCGTCACATTAAACTGAAACAGTACGAAAATCATCGATCGCATGATTATATCGATCATGTCAAAGCGCCTTAGCACATCTCCCATGTTTCTATGATCTGGGGGGTGATTCTCGCAGGTTCGATATTGATATCGCCTTCGATATATATTGCAACAACTGTCAAAATCCCTACCATTTTGACATTTGTTGCAATATATATCGAAGGCGATATCAATATCGAACCCTCGAGAATCACCCCCCTGACGCTTATTTATATTCGAAGCTAAATCCATCATGATTTACCAAACTTTGGTAAAGCCAGCCTAAGCAGCAAGGTTACACGCATTTTTGTCGCCCAAAAAAACCATAAAACTTCAATGGCATGTATTAATTATGACGTGTTATGTACCAGTAATGCAGGTTATTATAACCGGTTGATATTTAATAACACGATTTTCGCCTACATTTTATTTATTTAAATTAGCAGGACTGCCTAGCTTATGTGATCAGATTTTTGATCAATTTATTGACGATGTTACGAATCATTATTTTTACGTGTCATTTCGGTAGACGTTTGTTACCTAATTCCTGAACTATCGTGGTAGTTCATCATCTCTAGATCTTAAATTATTGAAGCCATTTCTAATTCCAGTCATGTAACCTAACTGCCGATCACAATTTAGTGTGACGTCTGACACGTAGACTAATGTCAGATGGCGGCTGTGATACGATTGAGATTACGTGATTAGATTTAGTAATTAGGAATACAATAATAATTATATTTCTTAGCTCCATTCTTCAGATATAGGTAATTTACCAGGTAGTGCCTTAATCATACAGGTAGATCATCGCACGCTTTAGATTTTAAATCGATTAAAAATCGATACTAAAATGACACCCGTTCACACTGCTGTCAGACATCACTATTTGACATCTCATTCCTTTTTCGTGCGAGGTAGCGAACGCACGCGTCCTTGCATTCTTAAGAAATTTATTATCTAAGTTGTATAAAATATGCCTAAGCGCAAAAACGACGAAGATCTTATTAAATTATACAGATCAAAAATTAAAAAACTTGAAAATAAAAAACAAAGAAGTGGTCACCGTCGCCGAGTTATTTATTCCGATTCGGAATCAGATTTCGAAACAAACGAAGGTAAGTTTATGCTTTTAATGCTTATTGTGTCCGTACCGATTTCGTCTAAAAACCATCTATAAGTCTGCCGGGAGGTTTAACTGCGGGTTATTCACGAAGGCTAGACATGATGCGATAAATACCTGGAGGTTGACCGTGGGTCATACACGAAGGTTATTATTATAAAAAACTTATGTAGAAAACTGCACCACATATATAGGAACATACCCACAAAAAAAAAAAAAAAAAAAAAAAAAACTATCTAATTATAAACGTTAATCTTTTTAACGTTTTAAACTGGTGTGAAATTTGCAACTACCCTCAATATCATGGTTTATTTACAGAAATCGAAACCGTAAAAAATAACGAATCGGTGGATACCAACTTACCTACCTTATGCGATAGCATAATGCCAATTGATGACCTGGAACCAATTCAGCCCAACGATACTGTCCAGCTGGACGAACCGTCTCCACCCGACCGCGACGGTGCGGACCCACCTACTTGCTTAAGCCTAGAAAAAAGTGAACCTATTTCTGAATTAGATCCTGAAATAAGGTTAGCGTTAGGGGATCCGGGTGAAGACGTTCCAACTTATGGTGAAGATATTCACGCGGATATAGCTCAACGCTGGCTACCGCTCCTTCGTAAGGGGCTAACAAAAGAAGTAAAAGAAAACATTATGAAAGGTCACAATATCCCAAGTAACTGCAGGCTTTTAAAAGCCCCCAGCTTAAATCCTGAGATAGCAGCAGCTGTGCCAGACATAGTCCGTGCCAGAGACAAGAAAATTGAAAATAAACAAGGTCAATTGGGTGTAGGCATTACAGCCATATCTAAAGCTATGTCTTTGGTTCTCTGTGATGGGAAAAAAGTTGAAATTATAAAGTTGCTTTCAGAAGGATGTAGAATCCTAACAGATCTCCATTATCAAGAAACCCAAACACGCACAAAGCTAATTACACCGAGTTTAGACAAATCATTCATAAACATAATTCAAAACGAAGAAAGAGACGATACACTTTTTGGTACACAGATTTCAGAAAAAATCAAAGCCTCCAAAGTAATTGAAAAACAAGGGCTTCAAATAAAACGTAACCCGCCTGTTGTCGCAAAACCATTGCCCCAGCAACAAGTACCAGTCAGACCTCGATTCGCGGAAAACTGGGCAGCCCCTCCTCGATATACCTCGTCAGTGAACAGGGGGGGGCGGGCAGGAACTTACCCGACGAGCAGGCCTGCGACCAGCGCGAACTACCGGCGAATTCAACCTCAAGCGCCACCTCCACCGGCGCCGCCGCGGACCAGACAAGCGACGAGCAGGTCACGTGCCCCAACGCGTCGTTAGTGCAGGTACACGCAGGCAGATTACGATACTATTATAATTGTTGGCTAACTATCACACAAAATAAGTTTGTTTTAGATTGCATACAAAATGGTTATCGTATACCTGTTTTTACTACAGTAATGCAATCATATGTGCCTCCGAACAACTTTTCTCGTAAAGAGAAAGATCAGATGAAACTAGCAATTCAAAACTTAGTTAATTTAGGTGCTATATCTAAGTGTAAATTTGAAGATCCGCAGTATGTTTCGCCAATATTTTTAACTCCTAAGCCTAACGGTACATTCAGATTTATTTTAAATTTAAAAAGCTTTAATAAATTCGTACAAAAAGATCACTTCAAGATGGAAGACTATAGGACGGCCTGTAACTTAATACCTGTCAACGGCTACCTAGCCACGATTGATTTAAAAGAATCTTACTTATTAGTACCTGTCCATCCTGACGACAAAAAATATCTGCGGTTTCAGTTTCAAACTAGTTCTAGGCAGACTTCTACCTATCAATTTAATGCAATGCCCTATGGTCTTTCGACAGCACCTAGAACCTTTACAAAAATAGTCAAGGAAGTCATGAGTCATCTAAGAAGCCGTGGGTTTAGTTCAGTTTCATATTTAGATGATACCCTCTGTATAGGAAAAAATTATGAAGATTGCTTGCGAAATGTTAGGGAAACTGTAAAACTTCTCGAATGTTTAGGATTTGTAATTAATTATGAAAAAAGCGTATTAGAACCTCAACAAAAATGTAAATTTTTAGGCTTTATATTTGACACGGTAAACATGTCAATTTCCTTACCGAGTAACAAACGAAATAATATAAAACAGCTGACTCAACATTTTTCAAAATTACCAAGATGTACTATTCGAGATTTTTCACAGTTGATTGGTGTACTAACAGCAGCTTGCCCAGCCGTAAAATATGGCTGGCTATATACAAAGTCTTTGGAGAGAGAAAAGTTCCTTGCACTCCAAAATAATCCCCATTATGATGCCAAGTTCACGCCTTCTTCTTTAATTTTACCAGATTTACATTGGTGGAAAACAAACATTCTTCAATCTAAAAATTCATTAGTTCCCACACCTCATTCCCTAGAAATCTTTACAGATGCATCAAGGTCCGGTTGGGGTGCGGTATGTGGTAATAGACGTTCAAATGGACATTGGAAAGAAAGTGAACTAAAGTTTCACATAAATTACTTGGAACTGCAGGCAGCATTTTTAGGGCTTAAATGCTTTGCACAATTTAAGTCCAACTGTGCTATTTTGATGCGGATAGATAACACAACGGCTATAAGTTATATCAATAGAATGGGCGGTATACAGTTTCCTCATTTAAACGAACTAGCAAGGTCCATATGGCAATGGTGCGAGGAGCGAGGTATATGGTTGTTTGCTTCTTATATAAATACAAGAGATAATAGGGAAGCTGACGAGGAGTCCAGAAGGGTGAACCCGGACACTGAACTCGAAATTAGCAAAAATGCTTTTCAAACCATTGTTGAACATTTTGGGCAACCTACCATTGACCTCTTTGCATCTCGCACCAATGCCAAATGCGAAACTTACACTTCCTGGAGACCGGATCCTGATGCTATCGCTGTTGATGCTTTTACCCTCTCTTGGAATCATCATTATTTTTATTGTTTTCCACCATTTTCAGTGATTCTTAAATGTTTGCAAAAAATTGTTAGCGAAGAAGCTACGGGAATTTTGGTTTTCCCCTACTGGCCCTCACAAGCATGGTTTCCCTTATTAAATAGTTTATTAAAATCGGATGTCATATTTTTAAAAGACGCTTTACGTTCTTATTACAGAGTGCACCTACCACGAGAGATTACCCTGGGTGCTGCAATTGTCTCAGGCAAGCCTTCACCCGACGTGGGATCCCGCAGGAATCGTTAAATCTTATGATAGCTTCTCTCTCGGCGGGTACAGTAAAACAGTATAACACTACATACAAGTTGTGGTGGAGCTACTGTTTAAATAACAAACATAATTTCTTTAATGTTTCGATATTAGCGTTACTTAAGTTCCTTACCGAACAGTTCCACAAAGGGGCCTCATATGGATCCCTCAATAGTCACCGTTCGGCTCTTTCTTTACTTTTAGGTAACAATATAGGGTCAAACGAACATGTATCACGTTTACTAAAGGGAGCCTACAAAAGCAGGCCAAGCTTACCTAAATATAATTACATATGGGATCCTCAAACAGTACTAAACCATATTTCCGATTGGTATCCTAATAATATTCTGCCCCTAGATAGAATTACTAAAAAATTAGCTATCCTCCTTGCCTTGTGTACAGCACATCGTGTACAAACACTTTCAGTTATAAAAATAAATGATATCGTTACATCCCAAAATCAAATAATTATTAATATTTCTGAATTACTCAAGACATCAGGCCCAGGTCGCGAAAACGTAACGTTAGTGTTGCCTTTCTTTCACGATAAACCAAATATTTGTCCAGCTAAATGTTTACAAGATTATTTGCTTGCGACAAAAAGTATAAGGCAATCATATGATTTGATACATTTATTTATAACACACAAGCGGCCACATAAACGTGCCACTGCTCAATCCATCGGACGTTGGATAAAGGATGTGTTAGCAGCTAGCGGCATCGACGTGGCGACGTTCAGCGCGCACAGCACGCGGCACGCCGCCACCTCGAGCGCGCGCGCAGCCGGCGTCTCCGTCGATACGATCCGGAAGACAGCCGGCTGGACGCAAAATTCACAAGCCTTTGCAAGATTCTATAACCGTCCAGTTATTGGCGAAAACTTTGCGCGATCCCTTCTTACACCTAGTTCTAGCAATTGATGTGTAAAAAATAATAATATAAATTTCATTGATACGAAATGCATAAATATTAAAAACTAAAGTACAATATTGTAAATTATAACAAAATAGGTTACTTATTAATTAAACAAGTTGTGATTAATTTGGTGTTTCATTTAATTAGATAAAACACTTAACAAAAACTTTTCATACAGTATGCAGGTACTCTGAACATCTACCTGGTAAATTACCTATATCTGAAGAATGGAGCTAAGAAATATAATAGATGATCAAACGAACTTCACAAGTGAAATTCGATCACTATTATATGAGTAGCTCCATTCGAAGATATAGGGTCCCACCCACCGCAACCCAAGAAAAGTTTTTGTGCTTTAACTCTAAAAGAATGAGATGTCAAATAGTGATGTCTGACAGCAGTGTGAACGGGTGTCATTTTAGTATCGATTTTTAATCGATTTAAAATCTAAAGCGTGCGATGATCTACCTGTATGATTAAGGCACTACCTGGTAAATTACCTATATCTTCGAATGGAGCTACTCATATAATAGTGATCGAATTTCACTTGTGAAGTTCGTTTGATCATCTATATTATAGTTTATGTTATTTACGGCGAAATTAGATTCTTCATCGGCATTGACTGTATTTTTTTTTATTAAAAATTAATGAAAAGATAAACAGTGAAAAACGAATGAAATATTTTATAAAATGGCCAAGTTATAATACCTAGTGATTGGGGAGAAAACATTTATTCAGTAAGTATCTTCCGGTGCATTAAAGAGGCATTTTTTAAAATTGTACCCCTTAACGGGTAAAAGTTTGCATAGAAGTACGAAGAAATTGATGTTTGGGCTCTTCTTTTCAATTTTATTTATTTGTATAGGTCTGCGTTTAACCGCCATCTTGCCTGATATAAAATGAAGCAACTGTACAAATACCTACAACCTACACCAGTGAAGCCGCGGGGATGGACAGTAGTGGATATTATCTATTATGTAATGTATGTGAATTCATTAAAATATATAACCTGTTCCTAGGTAAGCTAAGTGAGACAAATCGCTTCTAGAATTAAAAGGTCATGGTTCTATAATAGTTCCTGTTTCTGCAGAACTATGACGTAAAATCTGATTAATATTGATTAAATTTGTATAGTAGTAGGGTAGTTCAAAATTGCTAACTTATTTTTTTGCAATTTGCAAAACCGTATACCTACCCAGTAAGTGGCAATAAATACTTATATCGAGCTTCAGAAATATAATCAGCTAGCTTCGACTTTACAGCGTCATCGTCGCGTCATCTCTGTCGCACAAAGCACTAATTGTGAGCGACAAAACGTCGATACGCATGAGTGACGAATAGGACACTACATATAAAGTCGAAGCTAGCCGATTATATATTTCTCAAACTCGATTGTGTATGATTACTGCCGCAAGGACTGGGCCCCAAGTCTGCTAATGCAATTGTAATAATCGTGTCAGAATGGTCTCTTAATGACATCGTTTTGGCCAATGACGAAAAGATAGTCTCACTCTAAGCCAATGACCGCTTAGGATTTGACCGTTATGGCGTCATTATGACACCATTCTTACACAATTGCTATAGCAGAATTAGGGCCCTGGTCTTGCGCTGCCCGCATCCTGCCAAGTAATCGCTTCACTATGTGGCCATACTCCCTTTGCTATTTCCGAAACGTATCAACAACACTCGAGAACTTTTCGGCCCCATTGGCCATTATTTCTTAAAGCAACATTGCATGTATCTAATTTACCCATAGATTGATTTAACTATTTAAAATGATGGTGGTCAAATGGTCAAATACATTGACCACCATTTCTCATTACAATGAAGATGAGACACATTTCAATCATTCCGAGTCTATGCAAATGAAGTAGGTACTCCAACCGTAGCTACCTCAGTAGTAACAGAATGAATGTAAGATTTTTATGTAAACGAAACAACAGCGCGTAGGTATAATGTTTCGCACTATATTGAATACATAAATAATTGTGTCATTGTCTGATTGTCGTCTGACATACTAACGATGCCGTTTTTAACTTTATGTGTCAGACCGACGTGCTTGATTGGACATTAATTGTATTCAGGAGTATAGGTAAGTGATTTTTTTAAAGAACAATGGATACCTTTGTATAGACTCCGTCCCCAGTGCTGTGTCAAGTTGTGGTATGTCATTTTTTAAAAAGGTCATGGTAATAGCTTTATTTTATTTTATGACACCAACAATGACATATTGTTTAGGAAAGAAACTACGTAGGTATATTTTTCTTTTTTCATCAAATAGATGTGGTTTTTATACTTTCTTGTCGGTCGCTTCCTCATGACTGAGCGTGACTACGATAGGCAATTATCTCTCTGAAATAAACGGTACCTATTTAGTTGACTTTGCTCATATTGACGATATAATTATAATATTTATTACCTCTTTCTTTTATTTCGGGG
Organism: Thalpophila matura; assembly: GCA_948465475.1. Classification (NCBI taxonomy): domain Eukaryota; kingdom Metazoa; phylum Arthropoda; class Insecta; order Lepidoptera; family Noctuidae; genus Thalpophila; species Thalpophila matura. Next base: position 10,302,844 of record OX419201.1, on the reverse strand, counting down.
CTTTTGGAACGCGATACTGCCTGATCGTATGTATCGGTCGGTCTCCAGATACCAGAGAAAACGTAAAAAATTGCATACATCTAAAATCCCTTTAACAGTTACAGCTGGCATAATTTGCAAGCTGATATCAAATATAGCAATCAGTCGGCACATGAAATGATGAAACCGCAGTGGTGGCCTTGACTGAGCCGCTGCATAGCAATTACTGACCGCAGTCAGGTTAAAACACTTAAAACTACGCTCATTGAGCTTTCTAATGCATGCATGATATTTCATATGTTAACTTGAAAACAGACTAGTCTAGTAAGAATTAAACGAAAGAAATAATGTTAATGTAAAAAGTGATTTCTTTATCAAAGAGAACAAAGCTTCATAAACACCTGTTGCAAAGTAATAGGTAGGTCGGATTTGACGTTTATCATTTGATCAACTTTGTACGAACGTCTACACAAGAAATCGTTCTACCGTAGTAACTGTTTAGTAGAATTAGTGGTAACAAACCAAATGAATTAACCCTGAAGTTATGATTGTATGTTATTTGACTATGCACGATGGTGTTAGAAAATAGGATGTTGACGCTCACACAAACTTCATTACTTATTGATATTTCGTAAGTAATTTCACAACTGCTTCATTCATTATGGATGTTCAATGGCGTAACGTTTGCTTTTGATTGTTTATACTAAAAACCCTTCGCCGGTGTCCTTAAATAAATAAACGTCAACGACAATATTATTAATTTAAAACAAGTTACGAATAATTTTAAATATAACAGTGTTATAGTTGCTTGAAAAGGTTTTTTCGGTACTTCTAATACTGCAAATACAAATTGTGAAGTTGTTTGTTAATTAATATCTATTCCTGATCAAATACTAACAGCAGGATAATTACATAGCACACTTCCATTGACAATAGCTGTCTTTTGAAAATTCAAATATATACATTGCGTTAATGTAGTTGCCATGCAGAAGGACTTTTCAACCAAAAAAAGCAATGGAGTCGCGTTGTCAAAATGACATAATGTAGGAAAGATAATGGGAAAATTAATCCAATGATTGATCATGTTGAGTTATTGATTGCTATGCAACGTTAGTGGCGATTGATAATATGGGCCTCTTAATTGATACCGAGAACCATACATATATTTTAACTTCGTTTTTATAGTTCAAGTTATATGCTTACATAATTTAACTTATGTAATGCTATCGTCTTGTTCGTTTTTATAGGAATGTAAAAAAGCGGTTATGATAACGAGAAGTTGTTTTAAGTTTTTGTAAGTTATTACTCTCATACTTTAGCAGAAAAAAATGTTACTAGTCAATTAACTGTGCCTATTTATTATCCCAGAGAACTGGGGCAATAAACCAAGATGAAAAATCTGATTGATTTTAGCTCATCACGTGATTAATTTTTCATGTCATCTATACTAATATTATAAAGAGGAAAGATTTTTTTGTTTGTACCGAATAGGCTCCGAAACTATTGGACCGATTTTAAAAATTCTTTCACTAATAGAAAGCTACATTATCACTGAGTAACATAGGCTACTTTTTATCCCGAAAAAATGCACAGTTCATGTGGGACACGCGGACGAAGTTGGCGAAGTGCTAGTTATTTATAAATGTAGGTAGGTACCTAATCTTAACTTACATGATGTGATTAGTTTGGTTAGTTTTAACTCTTCAAAATGGGAGTCTAAATTAATATTTTGAAATAGGCTTTATTAATTGCGTTCCCGTTAAATCGTGAACGCAATAATCACTGAGCTACTTCTGATATTATCTTCAAATATTTTCACAAATTTCCGACATCGTTTTTAAAGGAAATTCAAGCTTTATTACAATTCACACCGTACTTTAATCACGAACAGTGATAATGGTGGAGTTTATCATAGATTGCATCGAGTAATAACAGGTACTTAGTTTGGCTAATAACTGATTATCGTTAGTAACCTGTTTTCCCTTAGTTGCCTCTAGACTTGTGATGAATGGTATTAATGTCGTGACGGCGCTGATATTATCGAAAATTAATTCCTTGAGTCGAGATTACGTTTATGTGATTAATCGTATGAACTTTGTCTTCTCCATATTATTATCATACAAACTTGAAAACTTCAAAACATGCAATAATAACATGTTTTTAAATTTATTTTATTTTGTTTTACTGCTTAGCATGTTAAGATAGAATGTTGCAAGCCAATTTTGGACTCCTTCCACTTGGCCTATGAAGATGAATGTTTGTATACTCGTGCAGTTCTGGTAACAGTGCATTTATTTATGTAAATAATTAAATATTCATTACAGTTTCATCATTTTAAAAATATTCTTTTGTGGTCGATCTATTACAATCTGTTCACCAGAAATGTATATCGATAGCAATAAGCGTCCGACATTTTTTACAATCACTTTTTGTTGAAATTAAGTTTTAACAAAACAATTTTGAGCATCAAAGACATAATTCTACTACTACCTAACAAAAGATCAGCTAAGACTCTAAAATAAAGATTATATTTCATTTATAACAACCCATACAATTCGTCGAACATAGCTATCGAACACAGCTTCCTCCTGAGTCCTAACAAATTAAACTAAGGATGATACTTAGTTTTACTCCTTTATTGTCTCTATATGCATAACATCATTCTATTCATGCAGCGTTTAGCATCTAAAAGGGAGGCCTCATAAACGCTTGTCCTTCGTCACGAAGTGGTACGGGTAAATTCCGATGATTTTTTGTTTTGTTTTCCTTTCCTTTATTATGACTATTATAAGGTTTAAAATGACACTGTCACTTGAAGTTGTGTTTATCTCGTTTAGAAATATATCTGATAATATACTAGATTTATCAAACAATTGGAATTAAAAGGTCAACGGCTGGCGAAATTTTCTTAGTTTTTTCTTATGTCAGTAATAAGTGGTTTATGATTACTTTCTCACAAGAATACTTATTCACTTACATGAGAATATAACTAACATATCAATAATAACGTTCGGCTTATGTATTGTAAAACTAAACAATTTTAACAATAAAAAAATATAAATAAAAAATTTCAGGTAGTCTTAAAAAAAAACGCAATGTTCGTTTGACACTCCGGCTCAGATACAAGTAGACAACTACACAGATACAAAATTTTGCGTGGCTGGAAATGGCTCGAACTTATTGTAGTAAATGAGAATTTTTAATTATGTATTGTTTGAGTAACTTTTTGTAACGGATCATAGATTTAGATTCTTTTAGATCTTTTGGTAATTTGTTATATTATTTGCATCCTTCGTACATAATGCTTTTTTTAGTATTACTAATATTATAAATGCGAAAGTTTGTGCGTGTGTGTGTGTGTGTTTGTGTGTATGTTTGTTACTTCTTCACGCTGAAACGGATGGACGGATTTGGATGAAATTTGGCACACAGATAAATTATAGTCTGGAATAACACATAGGCTACCTTTCATCCCGAAAAACGCGGGCGAGGCCGCGGGCGGAAGCTAATAATCATAATATGTAGCTTAGCTAGCAATAAAGTTTAAATGCTAGTGAGGATAGTAATAGTTAATATAGAATACTAACTGCAGCATGGTTTGAATGAAAACTAATTGATATTTCTTGAGATCTTGAATTGTTTGCTTAATAATGTATTGGCCCGAGATTGTATGTTTAGCAGATTTACGATCAAAATAAAAACACTGCTGATAAATGTTACTGAGAAAAAATAATCCTATAGTATAATTTTATTAATTATTTTCGTGAATTGATTAGTATTCTAATTGACCGTTTCATTATACTGTGTCATTGGTAAGACAAACAGGTTTTTATAAAATTAGAAATGCAAATTACTTTATAATACTACAAAATAACTCCTTTAATCTTCGTGCTAATAGCAGTTATTGCGGTCAGCAGATTGCAGAACAATGGATTTATATTAGTATAATGTCCGTACGAAGATTTCAAAGAATAATTTTAAAAAGGCACGTGATGCATAATTACGTCGATCTAACAAAGGCATCTGACAGTGTGTATCACAAGCTAACGCGTGTCCTCTCGCTTATTTCATTGTTTTTCCTATTTAAATCCTTATTGGTGGCAGAGGTCGGTGCCAAGTATTATTGTCTGCAGAGTATCTGAGTCACGTCAGGGTCAAGGTTCGAGTACCGAGTGTAAACACGTGAGGTGTACCGCAAGGCGCGTGCTTCGGACCTATTATTTATATACAATACAATGCTTAAAAATATCTGACTACACACCGACTAGGCGGAAAATAAAGGCCGACTGATAGGCATTTATTTTCAATACTAAAAAATTACAAAAATTACATAATTATTCAATCAACAGTAACAAGATTTATTTTCGTCGCGGATAAGTTGTCCATCATCTGCGTAGCGCCTCACCAATTAGCCTGCTAGTAGGCTGATCGGCAAAATTAGGCTAGACTATAGTCGGTCCATCACTAACAATGATGTGTTAAATCATTGTGTCGAACATGTTTTGGTAACATTGACGTGCTAGAATAAGCAGAGCTTAACCAATGGAGGGTGTTTAGATAACATATATGTGAGGTTAGTTAAACAGGTTAAATCACTATCAGAGATCGGAATAGGTAGAGTATATTGACCTTAACTTCAAGGAAGTAAGTAGCATAGAGTGGATAATACCTCCCATTTCTTCCCGAGATTTAAGAATCACGAATAATTTATTGAACTTTGAATACATTGGTTACTCACTAAAAGAAATAAACACAAAAACCAGGTAACTTAGTTTTATTTTCCTGTATGTAAAACAAAACATTTTAATTTGACACAATTTCAGTACCAAACCCTAAAAAATGTAATGTGATTCTTAGAAACAATAATTTGTTAGTTAGTTTAGTAATGTATTCAAAGTTGATAAATCGTCGTTGATAACGTCATGATTAAGTATTATTCAAGGATTTTAGAGTGAGGTATTATCCACTCTATGTTACTTCCTCGAAGTTTAGGTAAATATAGGTACTCTACCTATTCCGATCTCTGGTTCATTATACATAGACAGTTACAGCAAAACAACAGAGATTATTTAAATGAAACGGATTCAATGTTATTCTTTCATTAGACACTGCAGAAAAGGTCATTAAGTTTTAAAGGAGACTAACGATAGAAATTGTATGGTTAAAGTCTCCTTTAAAATTTTATTATCTTTTGCAACCGACCGTTAATAAGTTTGTAAATTATACATTTATGATTTAATATTTACTAATATTTTTATTAAAATAATTTATAACTATCAAAGACAATGATTTATCAGTTTTATGACTATTTATTAATTACATTAATAAGGAACCCAGCTCGCTAGACTCTTTTTAACGTTTATTTCGTATACTTCAATAATTGTGTTAGTCATTATTTTTTGTGCGTTCTTTAAGGTCACAGAAAACAAAATGCGAATGCTATGTGATGATGATGACATTAAAAAAATTATAAAGAATTAATGAGGTAGACTCAAAAACGTGCGAATTGTATATCTTTATCGAAGCAAACGTGATTTAATTATGTAAATTAGTTTTTATGTGATGTATAATTTATGTCACAATCAAAATTCTTAACCGGTCAAAAGTAAGTACTTTTGACTGTTTTTTTGCAGTTAAAAGTAGGTACTTTTGACCGACTAAGAGTTTTGACTGTAATATTATAAACAAAAATAAATAGCTGCCTTTTTATCGATTAATAAGAATATACCTAGCTACATTATGTGTTGGATAAGGTTAGTAGGTATGGTATCTTTGTGAGTAACAACCGTCTATAAAGAGATGCTAAAAGATTTTTTTACTTGAATGCTACTGCTAGATTTAAATTTAAAAGTACGTCACACTAATATTTGTGCAACTTTATGCTGTAACGGCTGGAGCGATTTGAATGAAATTTTACAAAGAGGTAGCCTGGGACCTGGAGAAATATATTTATGCTACTTTTCATCAATTTTCACACAGAGTAATATGTTTTTTTTTATGTATGTTCACCGATTTCTCCGTCAATTTTGATTTTTTTTTTTCAAATCCTATAATTAGGGTTCTGTAGCAAAATGGTAAAAAAGGAACCCTTATGGTGCGACTTCGTCCGTCTGTCTGTCACAGCTGGTTATTTCAGAAACTACTAATGCTATTGACTTCAAATTTAGAACAATTATAAAGAATGCCTGCCCAGGTTTATTGCAAGTGAATGAAGTTAAAAAATGTTTTTAGTTTCATTGAAAAAGGGGGCTGAAGTGGTAGTTCGAAATTTAAAAGTGAGGTCATTAGTTCAAGTGGCATATCATATGAAAGGGCTTGATCTACACATTTCAAAATATATTTTCATTTTCTTTTATGTCTTTCAGTTTTCGACATATGATGAAAAATGTCTGAAAAAATACCATTCCCCTCATCTCCGAAGTTTGCAGAGCCAAAATTCTGAAATAATTAGAGTTGATAGGAATACGGTAGTGTCCTACTATTAAAAAAGTACAAATACATTATTTTATTTCAAAGAAGGAATAGGCACAACAAAAAAGTAAAAGCAAAAATAATAATTTATCACAAAATGGAAAACATAGACGCTTTTAAAATTTTTGGAGGGAGTATCGCTCCGTCTTTGTCGCGCGAAGTGGACGTTGGTGGTGTTACGTCACTAGTAGGTAGTGCCGTCCGTGTCTAGCAAATCATTTTAAAACGCCTATAACTTTGCCAATTTTGTAGATGTTTCATTGGTTTTTTTTGGTGTTAATTGTCTTTTTTCAAATAGTTTACAGATTCACAATAAAAAAAAAGTAGTTAACATCCCTATTGACCCAAATATTGCACCAAAAATAAAACGATGTTCCTAACTAGAACAGTTTTTTCAAAATCATCAAAATTCCTTCACAAACATACTTAGTTATGCGGTCCGGTTTTTTTAAACTTTTAAACGTCCAAGGATGGTGCGGAACCCTCGGTGCGCAAGTACGACTCGCACTTGGCCGGTTTTTTTTATTAATAATGTACTTATTTCACAAAAAAACATACTTTTACCAATAGTTTATGATAAAACTATTTTTTATTCGTAATACATTGAGTTTATCGTGGTATTGCATTTATTGTTCGTGATAAAAAATCAGTTTCGAAACTTTAATACCTATTGTGATGATTGCCACATCTAGATCCAGGCAGATCTACATTTGTAACTTACAACTTTATAACTTTAACTTACGGCTTAGACAAAAACGGGTAATTGCCCACGCAACGGCTACAGTAAGAGTGAATGCAGATTATCCAGCATTCTTAGCACTGAACATAGTATTTTGTATATTTATTATTTTATTAATGTTCTCGTCTCGAAGTCTACCTTCCCTTTCGTTGCCTCAGTCTCTTTCCGTCTTTTTGTTAGCAGCATAAAAGAAATATTCTTGTTTTCATACAGTAGACCAAGGTTATCACTGGTTCACATGGTAACACCAATTAATTGTTTTTATCTATGTGTAACGCGTTTTCTTACATGATTTCTACCAGTCAACTCCTAACGCAGGAACTTGGTTTCAATAACATAATAAACAAACGTAAATATTTTGACAAAGTAAGGACCTAAATCCAGAAAATAATGAATAATTTATTACGCATAAACGCAGGGTTTTTCTGACCAGTCTGCATCCATCTTTAGACAGCAGAATGTGCCTTTAACACTCGTCGGTAACCTAAACGCTACGTAATCGATTACTGAGGTGGACGTTGCCCAACCGACCATCAACGACCTCTTATGTCATTTAGCCGCAGTTGTGGCGTTGCCCTGTGAAGTAACGGCTTCTTCACGTCATATTGTAGCAGGGTTGGGTTCGGTTAGAATTGAAAGAAAAACAAAGTAAAAAGAAACTTTAAACTTCAAAAAAGGAGATTCTCAATTGGTATTATTTAGTAGCAATTTAGTAGAGGAAGCTTGCGCGGTGGACCTATATCAATTCATTTTCATAGCAAAAAGTGTCTAAGTACATTTAGTGGTAATGAATTCACGCTTTAAGCTATTGCTGTAATTTGGAACAATTTTGGAAGTCAAGGCTGAATCAAATCAAAGGCATCTACATCTCTTTAACACCTAACATTATTGTGATATTTTTGAAGGCGGTTTTAACTTTTTCAATTTTTTTTCTTTGTTCGGAAATCCTCTGTAACAACCCAGTCTCAATTGGTTCCACGGTCCACCCTTTTACTCTCGACTTAAACAATATTGGATTTGGATACCTTAGTGCACAAGTGATCCAAGTGACAGGAATGTTCTACAAAACCTTAAATAATGGTAGGTACCAAAAAAGCAAAAATACTCGTCGATTTTGACCAAAATGTTACTTGGATCACTAGGTACTTTTGAAATATGGGTGTACTATCAATAAATACACCTCTATGCCCCCCTTAGGGGAATACAGGCGTAATTATGGTACCTATGTAGTATTCTTTAGTGGTAGGGTTCCTTTCTGAGGATTTCGAATCGTGGAGGTAGGCTACAAAAACGATTGATGTTTTGTCTCCAAATTGCGCGGTCTTGTCTGCGTCATAACCTCCTAGAAGGTCATACTTATCTATTATCTAACAATATTTGACCTCACCTTGTTTTGTTTTTGTAAGGTTGCCTTTATTATTCTCTAAAAAGTGATCTCATGTGGCCGTGTCCTTATCAAAATCTTATAATCTCAGTGAACGGAATTCCGTTCACTGTATAATCTAGATATTTCTTAGTAACTAGTCTACTTAGTAAGAGGACAGACTAAATAAATAAATAAAACTAGTCTGATACGGTTATCATGATCATAATAAATAACGTTGTTTTGTAGTGTGTAGATAATAGGTACCTACTATATTAAGGGCGGGTTGCTTCAAACCATCTGTATTCGTAAGTCAGTACGTAATCGTTAAGTCAGTATGAAATTGTCGTACAAGCCGCCATATTTGACGGTTACAGATACGTAACTGTAAGTTGAAACAACATGGCCTAAGTCATTAAATATATTTTATAGTGCAGTCATTTGAATTAAACATCAGTTTTTTTTATGTTTTAGCTTACTTACAATAAAATAATGAAATTTGTTTTGAATTTTATTGGTCTTGTTCAAAGGACAATGCCGGGCAGTGCATGGTGCCCTGTACCATACTCACAAGTTTTTGTGTCACGACACTCACGACCAAACCTAGTGTATTTAGAGAATTAAATGGAACTGTTTATTTTTTCGGAATAAAAAGTAATCTAAAGCACTCAAGGCAAATGTAGGTACTTTTTAGAATCGAATCAGTAGTTTCGGAGATTGCCTTCCTCATAAACACACTCACAAAATTGGCACTCTCACTTTATAATATTCGTGTAGATTGTATGCAATTTTGTCTCTGCTTCTGCAGTCATTTGGCTGTAATAACCAGGGTGCGTAGTATATGCGCTGATTTACGCCAGTAAATTTTTCTTCAATTGCATAGATGCGCGTTGCTGCTTGGTGTACCATTGTACCATAAACTAGCTATTCACTTTCTTGCATTGTATTGCAGTTAGTATACTATCTACTTAATAATATTATTAACGCTGACTGACGGACAACGCACAATCTAAACTAGCGGACATGGAAAGAAAAATAAAACTTTGCACAGGAGTTCCATACTGTAGGAAATAAGATTATGGGCAGAAAAGACAAGGCTTTTTTTTTTGCTTGCGTTTGACCGCCATCTTATCTGCACTCGATGTGCACTTGTTTTGCCAAAAAATCATAAAAATCATTACAAATCATTGACTGCTATGGCCCTTGGGCATCCAGTTGGAAATTTTGAAGTAGATATGCTGTGCATTAAACCTCCTTTTTAGGGTTCCGTACCAAAATGGTAAAAAAGGAACCCTTATGGTGCGACTTCGTCTGTCTGTCTGTCTGTCTGTCTGTCACACCTGCTTATTTCAGCAACTACTTATGCTATCGACTTGAAATTTGGAACAGTTATAAAGAATGCTTGTTCAACTTTATTGCAAATGAAAAAAGTCCAAAAATATTTTTATTTTCATTGCAAAAGGGGCCGGAGTGGGGGTCCGAAATTTTAAAGTGGGGTTACTAGGTCAAGTGACATATCATATGAAAGGGCTTGATCTGCACATTTCAAAATATATTTTTTTTTTATTTTATGTCTCACAGTTTTCGACATATGATGAAAAATGTCTTAAAAAATACCATTCCCCCCCTTATCTCCGAAGTTTACGGGGCGAAAAATCTGAAATAATTACAGTTGATAGGAATTGACTCAAATATGGCACCAAAAATAAAACGATGTTCCTAACTAGTATAGTTTTTTCAAAATCATCAAAATTCCTTCACAAACAAAATTAGTTATGCGGTCCGGATTTTTTCACTTTATACGTCAAAAATTCGGAACCCTCGGTGCGTGAGTACGACTCGCACTTGGCCGGTTTTTTTTATTATAGTCTGTAAAAAATTACGAATATAAAAAAAACTTTAGGTAAGTATACAATTTTTTTATTGAATTGCAAAAGTTTAATGAACTGTTTTTATGATTCATTATGATTAAGATGTGTTTCGGTTATAAATAAAAGATGAGACATTACAAAATCATAATCATTTTGGAAACAATAGGCATTGTTTTTGTAAAACATTATAATAATTATTTTATACGATAACAAGTTATTGTTATGAGTTATGACACATGTTTTTCTATACAATGTAATTAATACTTATTGGTATGGTGTTAATGCAGAAAACTTGGAACCGGGATTACAAACACTATAATTATGGCAATTATTATTTATCTTAATTTTCTGTTAATTAAAATAATTTTTAATAAAATTATAAGTACCTACTTAAATATACAAATATAATTATTAATATCTATATTATATGTTTTATTTTATATATTAATTTAATATTATAATGTACCTAATTTCTAATTATAAAAAAATATAATTTATATTAATTCATTCGGCTTTAATTATTATCAGAAAATTAAGATAAACTGCCAAATTATGTGTTATTTATAAATCATCTGCCGTCTATTATGTTTTGACGGTGCATCCGGTGAACTGATTTTGATGAAATTTGGCATAGAGATAGCTGAGAAAAGACTTTATTTATCTGAGTAGGTACATAAAGTAATGGCCCTAGGGTCAGCATGAGAGTGAAAACGTTGACAACACTAGTTAAAATTGATTGATGTCAAATAAACAATATTCTTAGTTATTTTTAATGATACTGACTTTGCAACAACAGGGATAGTTGCAGCTTCCATGATTGATGGCATGTAAGAATGATGGAAAATTAACGGTCGATAATAGTTTGTTATTAAGAGAAAAAAAAGAAATAATAGGTAAATAATTTATAAAAGAAAATGATTTTATATAAAAAATATGTAGGTACCTACGTAGATATGTAAATTTCATTAAGCCGGTTAAAAATAAATAAGTTTTTACAAATACTAAATGGGTGTAAATACATTATAAGCTGACACAGACGATTATTATGTCCCTAAGATAAACGTGGAAATATGAATTAATTGTCACATAGGTTAACAGGTGTCACATAAGAAACAATTAGAACAGTGCGATGGAAACTTTTACTCGTCGTCGGGTCAAATGTTATTGTGTGATGATAATTACTGCGCGTCACTTGTTATCTCAGATCATAGAAACATATCTATAGAGCATTTCACATAAGAAGTCCCTTGGACGCTATGTTGGCTGCCCTGAACGTCAATATGTTATTACAACGTTTTAGACGGTGTTGAAAGGAATTTCCACATGATTAAAATGCATTTTCTCTTTGTTACAGGACAATGGACGAAGAAAAGTCACAATAATGACCTGAATTAAAACAATCATTTTACACTGTGATTTAACTTTTAAGTCAAAGATCTCCATAAGATAAGCATAAATGACCATAGTTATATAGGAAACAAGTAGTTTTGTGAAAATGCCTGCGATTTTGACAAAGATACGAGAGCAGGCGTCGAGGGTACAACCCTCGATAGCTTTGGGGGTGGGAGTGGGGGTGGCGCTGGCGGCCTGCGCGGTGTACGGGACGAGGGACAAGAAACAGACGCCGCCGTGCAACAATAATAATAATTATAAGGTTGGTTTTTGTCATTATAATCATGTTTAAAGGGGATGCTCCAAGCTAGCCCGCAAGATTAAAATTATCTTACAATTTGCAGTTCAGCATCTGGTTGTGTTGATTAAAATATGATTCGCGACATTAACTGATATGTTTTTACAGAATAATAATCATCATCCTTAAAGTTGCGAATCGTATTTTGACCAACATACGACGCAAAACAGAGCTGCAGTTTGCAAAAAATTAATTACGTGAGTCACATTCAACCGGATGTAACCCACGTACCTAATTCAAATTTTCTTTCCATGCCCATCAGTCTTATGTACAATATACGATGAAAATGAGAATAAAGGTTACATTCACACGCAATAAAACTGATATGATTATGGTACCTATAGTATAGTCTCCAAATATCTAACTTCAAAACCTAGATTATAAATAGGTAAAGATGTCTCTAACATATTTGTCTCGACTTACGATTAAAAAAATATCGTATTTTTTTTGCTCAGGTGGCCAAAAACGGCAAGCTACACACAGTCGACAATGGCACGGCAAACGGCGACACATGCGGCGGACGTTGCGGGGCGGAGCAGTGCGCGCTCTGCAGAGGAGACGCCGACACTGACAACAAACAGAATATTGTAAGTAAAGCAAAGAAAGAAAGAAAAAAAAAATTGGACACAGCACAAAAAGACAGACATTATAATAAGGTACAGGAAAATAGAACATAAAACAATACAAAGAAATAAAAAAAACGTATTAGGTCCACTAATTTCCGATTCCACAAAGGTTTGTGTACACAGCTTAATGTCAGAAGTACTTGAAATATTCTATTACTAACTGACATAATCACCAACCAACTAGCCTATTGCTCAAATACCAGCACGCGTAACGGGAGCACTATAGAAACGGGTTCTATCGACAGAAAAATAAAGAAATGACAGATTGTAAAAAGCCAAAATATAACAAATCTAGCCATCTAAACTAAAATAAAAAGAGTGCAAAAAGTCATAAGAAAATAAAATTCACGATTGAAAGCACCTTCTGCATAAATTCCTTTGCTTATGCCACTAATTAGACATTTAAATTCATCATGCATAGAAAATATGATAGCTATTACATGAGATTGTGTAGTTTCTTATCGGAAATGATTAATTAAACATATTTCCAATTCTCGTTTATTGCAATGTTTCATTAGTTTACGATAATGTATTCATTCATCATCAATTTGGAACTCGTATAAGCTTTTTACCAGATCCTGATGATCTTACTAATTATTAAGACATGAGTACATGATAGAAAGTGAAATATTTTTCTTAGAAGGGAAAAACGGTTTTCATTCATTTCATATAAAGAAAATTAATAGGCAAAAATGTACAGTTTTTCTAATGTTGCATCCTTTAAAGTTTCAAACAATAATTTATTTAGATGACAGAGATGAGGGGCTCGTGGCTAAATGACAGCCGCGCTGATCGATCGATCTGCGAGGTTAAGCTGCGCTTGCCGCGGTCAGTCCTTGGATGGGTGACCGTTCTTAACACATCGAGACCCCTCCGTGCCTCGGAGAGCACGTTAAACAGTCGGTCCCGGTTGTCATAGGAATATCTTTGACAGTCGTTACGGGTAGTCAGGAGCCCAAAAGCCTGACAACTGGTCTAACATTCGAATACCGGTATTTCCCAATAATTGGGTTGTGGAGGTCAGATGGCAGTCGCTCCATGTAAAATATCGATATTCAGCCGCAACCAGTTAGACTGGAAGCCGACCCCAATCATGTTTGGGAAAAGGCTAGGCGGATGAGATGACATCATTATCGGTTTGTTAATATTTCGCTGTCGTTGTATCTAGCATATTGCAGCCCGCTTAGCATGGCCAATTCTATTTCTATTCTTCTAAAGCAGTGGTTCTTAAACTTTTTTAAGCCACGGACCACTTTCAGAGTTTCAAAACTTCCACGGACCCATGTCAAAGAAAAATTTAGGAATGAAAAGCAGCATATTATAAAAATCACTTTTATTGATTAGTTTACAGTAATTTTTATTAATACGAGCGAGCGATCAAACATACGATGCGTGAATCACTGCATAATTATGTTATGAGTGAACTGAGTGACTGCGGACCCCTGGCACTCATATCACGGACCCCCAAGGGGTCCATGGACCCCAGTTTAAGAAACCCTGTTCTAAAGAATAGATCTTTCTATCCAAATCATTGTCTTCTGCCCGAGCACGCGGCGGCCCGTGCATTAGAATTCTGTCTATTGAAGAATATAAACATTTCTTCTCTTCACGGTATGCATAAAACGGTAGAAATCTTTCTACAATCTGTCACCTTCTCTATTCTTCTGTAGACAAAACCCGTTTCTATCGTGGTCATTAGAATTACCACGATAGAAACGGGTTTTGTCTGGCCGGCTGAAATGAATTTTCTAACACCAAACTCCTTACAGGAGGATGCAGACGAAACCCAATCAGTGGAGGAACACATACCAGGTCTTAACCTGGAGTTCGTCCGGCAGCTGATATCATTAGCCAAGATAATGGTCCCGGGAGTGAGGAGTCACGAGGTCGCGCTGCTGTCTGCGCATACCCTGTGCCTGTTCACAAGGACCTTCTTGTCCATATACGTGGCGTCGTTGGAAGGATCCATTGGTTAGTGGAATTTCAAGACAGACATTGTCGGAACTCAAAATATATGCGAAACATAAAAAATAAACTTCAAAAATATGTGTACTGCGCTCCGCCGCCTCCTCCTCCGCAGTATCGATTTTAGGCTCTGACAGCGCCTTAAAATGACTGAATCACTTGTTACACGTTTTGTTTTGGATAACTTCAAGAGTATATTCATGATCGGCAGGTTATTTTACATGCTTGGCAGCAGCCAGCAGCCAGCAGCCTTGGTTATGTAGCTTTATTTACCATCTATGTTATTACCTTTGCCTTCCAGTCAAACACATAGTCCAAAAAGACATGCGTCGCTTCGCCGCCCTCCTGCTCCAGTGGTTCGGCATCGCCGTACCAGCCACCTTCATCAACTCCATGATCAGATACTTGGAGAGCCGCCTCGCCCTCGCCTTCAGGACGCGGCTGGTCAACCACGCGTACGAACTGTACTTCAAGAACCAGACCTACTATAGGGTTGCCAATTTAGACGCTAGAATTGAAAATGCGGATCATAGGTAAGATTTTGTTTTGTTTTTGCAAGCTTTTATTTAACTTGCCCTGTTAGTGGGGGCACAGATAATATAATACTATACGTACAGATGCCTCATCTCATACAAAGAAAAGTGACCGATTTAGCGCGGGCTATCTTCGGGCTATACATTTTTCCGTGCTTAAAGCATTTTTCAAAATTTGAACAAATATTTTTCATGATGAATTTTTTCATGTTCTCAATTTTACACAAACTTCAATAACAAATCGATACATATAACGCCATCTATTATGAGTTATTTCAACAATTGTTACTTTGTTCCTGATGAGACCCCGTGGTGGGGGGGACAAATCTTGCAACAGAATTTTAGACCAGTTCCCCCCAGACGATTGCACTGAAAGGAACATAATATGTAACCTCGGTGGCAATGCAATAATTATGTTACCATGGAGGTGGTCTCATGAAGCCGGGAGATGGCCATGGCAACTCCTCACCTTCTCAACATAACTCCGTCGTGTTTGGGCTCATTGGATTTGTCTTGACAAAGACCTAGATGATGTCCAGGGTCTCATGATGGAGCTGTGAAGTGGTCATAATAAAAGCTTGTTTAAAAAAAATGATTTTCAACATAAAACCATGCCACGCCATGTGGTATCCCTCCAGTTGTCAAATTACTGCAAACAAAATGGTCGGAGTATAGTTACGGCACCAATAACATACTGTCGTTGTCTATTCCAGATTAACAGAGGACGTGTCAGTGTTCACGCAGTCCGTGGCGCATCTATACAGCTCGCTGACGAAGCCGTGCTTCGATCTGCTGCTGATAGTGCTCACACTCGCCGCCTCCGCCAACAAAATGAAGGGGAATATATTTATTGGTAAGCATTCTTTTTCTTCTCGTATCGGCACGAACGTAAGAATAGGTCATGCCGTGGTAAAAATATTAGTTAGTCAGTAACGCCTCCCCCACATTGACGTCCATACGAACGTTCACGCACGCGGTCGCGATAGTTCACACGCTCGAGGAACGCGCACGCTTAGGGCGGGTTGCTTCAAACCATCTGTATTCGTAAGTCAGTACGTAATCGTTAAGTCAGTATGAAATTGTCGTACAAGCCGCCATATTTGACGGTTACAGATATGTAACTGTAAGTTGAAACAATATGGCCTTAGTGTGGGGGAGGCGTAAGGCGGTAGCATAGGGCTGCTATAAATGCTGAAACGCGGACCGGGATATTTGGAACAGAATAAAAATAATATACACAGGTTAAGAACTTTTACGTTTAATTTTTGGTAGGTAGACATTTATTAAATACCTAGATCATCAATAGATCATCATTGATGATCTAGGTATTGAAAAAACAACATTCTAATTTTCTTATCTATGGCTTGTCCATTCATATTTTTTGAAGTCTGACTCTTTAAGGAACCCTTTTCGTTTTTTCGTCCACTGCGATGAGGTCAACGAAAACACACGTTCCAAATGAACATAGTGGCCTAGGATAGCAATGAGAATTTCGCACATTTTGAGAGATTTGTGTTCTTCACTTACACCATAATCGCATTACTCCAGGTCCGAGCATAGCAACAGTGGTGATCTGCATGACGGGCCAGCTGCTGCGAATGCTGAGTCCCAAGTTCGGTGCCCTGGCGGGCGAAGAGGCGCGCATGAAGGCTAACCTGAGGCACGTGCACGCGAGACTCATCGCTCATGCCGAGGAGGTCGCGTTCTATGGAGGACATAAGGTAACTTTTACTAACTTGGTACTTTTACAGCATAGCATTTAAAATTCCCACTACTAGAATACAGGACCAGGAAGGAAACCGGTATGTACTAGAACCAAAAACTCGCAGACATGTGACGTCCACCAACCCGCACTGGGCCCGCGTGGTGGACTATGGCCCACTCCCTCTCACAGAGACGCCTGTGTCCCACTAGTGGGGACATTATAGGCATTAGGCTGATTATGTTTTGTAAAGATTAAAAAAGAAAAAAAAAATATTATTTGGCACAAAAATAATCCGACAAACTTGTGTCTAGAACAACTTTTACTATGGGATCAAACCTGAAAACGCGAAAAAAAAATCTGCTGTTCCATACATTTTGTTGAGTTTTGTGAACATAAATGTATGGAACAGCTGTTTTTTGTTTCGCGATTTCAGGGTTGGTCCCATAGTAAAAGTTGTTCATAATGACGAGTACAATGACCCCTTTTCATATTTCGACTAACTAAACTTCTCCGTATAAAGCGAGAAAAATAAATAATGCACCCACCCAAAATAATTTAAATCATTCGCCTAATTGCGTTGTCACACTGACACATTGATAGTGTTGTAACGTCCACCGTGCACTCGCAGGTGGAGCTGGGCCAGCTGCAGTCGGCCTACCGGCAGCTGGTGGCGCAGATGACGTCGGTGTTCAACAAGAAGCTGTGGTACGTGATGCTGGAGCAGTTCTGCATGAAGTACGTGTGGTCCGGCACCGGCATGGTGATGCTGGCGCTGCCCATACTCACCGCCAAGCACTCGCAGCGAGACGGTTGGTATTCAGCTTATTTTTCCCGCGGTTTCACCCCCGCTGCTCGGCTCCTAAGGGTCGTAGCGTGATGGTAAATAGCCTATACTATTCCTCATGAATCTGGCTGTCATATAAAAAAAGAATTTTTGAATCCGATTGGTAGTTCCAGAGATTAGCGCGAATTGCTGCGATGCGATTTCGTGCGGCAAGCGGTCTCCATTCCACGGTTCGGTTGACCATTGCTTCGACTATAGTCAACAGTATTCAATGTACTTTTTTAACTAGGTAGTTACATGGATCGTAAAAAGATTTGCGCACTTCTGTCATTGATAAAATATAGAAAAAACAAAAAAAACGTAACATCGCAAGAATGCGCGATGCGAATCCATTCGCAGATTCTTGCGATGCGTCGTGCGAGCTCGTAGATTTTTGCGATGCGACGTCACAACGCAGTTTTGTATGCAAGCCCTAAGATCAATACCATATTTTGCTGTTTTTCACAAAAACGCCCAAATTATTTTTGTCTACTTTGGCAGCAAAGATATTGTGTGTTGATAACACCTGATAAAGTGATAGGAGTGCAGGGGGGTGATTCTCGCGGGTTCGATATTGATATCGCCTTCGAAATATATTGCAACAAATGTCAAAATGGTAGGGATTTTGACAGTTGTTGCAATATACAGGGTGGCAGGTTAGACAGTGGAAATATTTTAAGGGGTCACTGTACTCATCATTATGAACAATTTTTACTATGGGACCAACACTGAAATCGCAAAAAAAATTCAGCTGTTTCATACATTTTGTTGAGTTGAGTGAACATAAATGTATGGAACAGCTGATTTTTTTTTCGCGATTTCAGGTTTGGTGCCATAGTAAAAGTTGTTCATAATGATGAGTACAATGACCCCTTAAAATATTTCCACTGTTTAACCTGCCACCCTGTATAAAGTGATAGAAGTGCAGCAATTTAAAAGCAACTGATGGGGTTCGAACAGCCTCCACCCCTACTTTAAACTTTATTTATTTAAACAAATGTTGTTTGTGTCGTGTTTCAGGCAGCAGTATAAGTGATCGTGCGGAGTACATGACGACGTCGAGAAATCTGCTCAACTCTGCCGCCGACGCGATAGAGAGGCTTATGTCCAGTTATAAGGTAATAATTATTTATCATCTTATATTATGTACTAGACTTTTGCCCGCGACTCCGTCCGTGTGAGGTCAAGCTGTATCTCTGGTTTTTCTTAACGGAATTAGATGAAACTTGGCTTAGATTTTAAGTTGGACCCCAAGCTATCGAACTGTGAAAACCACATCAAAATCCGTTCAGTACTTTTTGCGTGATGCGCGCACAAACACAAAAATTAAAAAAGAAATCTTGTTGGTTATGGTTACGTCCCAGCACCCTATCCCAATTGTTTTTTCTGGAATATCTTCAATGTACAGACACGGCTTTTTTAAAATAGAATAGACTAATTGTGCCCTGCAATCTCACCCCCGTTGCTCGGCTCCTAAGGGTCGTAGCGTGATGTTAAATAGCCTATACTATTCCTAATGAATCTGGCTATCATAATACAAGAAGAATTTTTCGAATCCGACTAGTAGATCCAGAGATTAGTTGCGTTCAAACAAAGAAACAAAAAACTCTTCATCTTTATTAGATTAGTATAGATGTATGATTAAATATAGTAAAAGCACAGATCCTACGTACAAATGCCTCATCTCATACAAAGAACGTGAATTTTACAGAAACTTCAATAATAAATCGATACATATAATGCTATCTATTCAGATTTAGGGGCAACGCAGACGACAGACTTTTTGTGCGATCGAGTTTGCAGCGTTCGAACAATCTGTGCACTCAGTTTCGCAGATTGTTCGAGCGCTGCAAAGCCCTGCAGACTCGATCGCACATAAAGTTTGTCGTCTGCGTTGCCCCTTATTTGAACAAATGATCCTTTGTTCCTGACGAGATCCCGTGGTAAAAGTAACGTTGATTTAATTCGCAGGAGATAGTAACGCTAGCTGGCTACGCGACGCGGGTGTCCGACATGCTGGTGGTGTTCGGCGAGGTGGCGCGCGGGCGGTGCGTGCGCGGCGTGCACGTGGGCGCGCCGCACGCCGCCTTCCAGGTCACCTTCAGGGACAACCGACCCGTGCCCGAAGGTACGTGTGCTATACATATAGCATATCGTCGCATTTCTTTCTCAACCTCGTAACTGTCAAATCGTAGTTTTGCAGGAATTAACAAAATTCTTAAAATAATAAAATAAAATTCATAAAATTCTTGTAAATCATTCATTGTTTATGTAAAGAAACACATTTAATATATTCATCCAATCCTTATTTGAATTATTTAATAATTATTTTATTGACATATAAAGCAATTTTGACATAAAATACAGTTTTTTTTCGTTCCTGTAAAACTTAAGATTTTACAGATACGAGGTTGAGAAAGAAATGCGACGATATTTATCAGTGGCGTGCCTAGAGGGCAAGCCCGAGGGTATTTATGTTCATTTTTCATGAGTTTTAAGTGTTAAGCACTTACATTCATAAAAAAAATACATAAATAACCTCGGGCTTGCCCTCTAGGCACGCCACTGATATTTATACATATATACAGCATGTAACAAAAACCCTGTTGTTCCCCAAAAGGGGTCATTATACTCATCGTTATGAACAACTTTTACTATTGGATCAACGCTGAAATCGCGACAAAAAATATGCTGCTCGCCTGCTCCATACATTTTGTTGAGTTATGTGAACATAATATATGTATGGAACAGCTGATTTTTTTTTTAATTTCATGACCTCGACGTTCCTTGAGCATTACTTGTAGATTATATTTTTTTAACCCTTTGGTGGACACTCAATAGACACAATTATAGAAGTTTTTTCTTATTACTACTGTAACCATTTACTGTGCAGGAAAGTATTAAACAAAAAAATCTTTTTTTTATATTTGCAGGCAAAATAATCTACACAAACGACCTGGGCATCCGACTGCGCGGTGTGCCCATAGTGACGCCGGCGTGTGACGTAGTTGCAGGTGGAGTGACGTTGGACATCGCTCCTGGCACACATCTACTCATCGTCGGTCCCAATGGCTGTGGGAAGTCCAGGTATGCTGGATATAGGACCTAGGATAAAGAAATATCGAAAATAATATTAGCTAAACATCATAAGAGGCGTATTCCAAGAGATCTGAAATTTCAACTGGACCAAATTCTGCCCGTGTCAGTTGTTTTTAACCGACTTCAAAAAAGGAGGTTCTGTATTCGTCCCGTATGTATGTTTAAATCTAGAAAAATATTTAATGACGAATATCAGCAGTTCTATATACAGGGTGGCAGGTTAGACAGTGGAAATATTTTAAGGGGTCATTGTACTCATGATTATGAACAACTTTTACTATGGGCCGATTTTTTTTACGCGATTTCAAGGTTGGTCCCATAGTAAAAGTTGTTCATAATTATGAGTACAACGACCCCTTAAAATATTTGCACTCTAACCTGCCACCCTGCATTTTCATCAGTTAAATAGGTAGGCCTGTTTGTGTTTTTTTTTTTCGATATTTCATGGTTGGTCTCATAGTGAAAGTTGCTTATATTTATTAGTACTAAATTTAACTAAAGTTTAACTAAATGACTACTAAATTAGTAAAGTATGCCCCGTGGAGAGGCGAAACACGTTTCGAGTATGGATTTGCGAGACCCTATCAAAATCCATACACGACACGTGCCAAATGGCGGGGAATTTCGGGAAAGTTTCGGGGCTGGCTGGCGGGGAAATCCGGGAAATTTTGCGTCTAGTCCCATGTTCAGTAAATAATGCTTTACTATCCCGATATTCCCGAATACTCACTAGTTTTTTTTTGTATTTTTTTTATGAAATCTAAAAGAATAGCTTAATTCTAAGATTAGTAATTCGGAACGGCCATAATAGTCTTTCAGGATCGGAGAAAATACGCATATTTTATTACTACGTTTTTATTAACTCGCTTTCGTGTCTGTCTGTCTGTCTGTTCGGCACAAATTTTGCAATTCATTTTTTCAAGCACTTCCTGTCCGGATTAAGCTGAAATTTGGTATACCTGTGTAATTTGTATGACAATGCAATAATATGGACTAAAAAGTAAAAAAATAATAATTGTAAAAAAAAAAACAAAAAAATTATAATCCAGGTTTTTAAAACGCACTAAAAAGTATTAAATAATTTCTGATGAAAAGAAAAGTGTGGAGCGCATGCAATATAATAGTAAGATGCGCCCCACGTATTTCATTTCATAATTCTTTTGTAATTTTTTTATGAAATCTAAAAGAATAGCTTAATTTTTAAGATCGATAATTGGGAACGGCCATGACAGTTTTTCAGGATTGGAGGAAGTACGCATTCTTTTTTCGATAATATACGAATAACAATTTTTGTATTGTCCGTCAGTTTGTTCCGCATAATCTCTGGTCTGTGGCCGGTGTTCGGCGGCTCGCTGCACGTGCCGCGGCCGTGCGCCTGCGCACACTGCGCCGACGACGGCAACCTCGCCAACACCGGCTTCTGCGAGTCCCGCCCCATCATGTTCTACATACCGCAGAGGTCAGTAACAACTACTTATTCATACTCCCGTACAAATAAACACGGAATAAGGTTCATATTGAATGCGTTTTATACCAACCCTCTTACTACTAAAAACTTTTTTAACAAAAAATAACCGACTTCAAAAATCCACTACAAAGAAAATAATAATTTTGGTTTGGGAAGTCGGTGGCTTTGGTTTTTGTTTGCTTTTTTTTGCCACCGACTTCCGAAACCAAAATTATTATTTTCTTTGTAGTGGATTTTTGAAGTCGGTTACTTTTTGTTAAAAAAGTTTTTATTTTTCCCTTTTTAGTTCTTTATCCCGTGTTAGATTACTTTCACGAATTCGTTCAACAGTAAATCTTCTACGGAGTGTGCACATTTATGCCTATAACTTTGTACATAGGAATGATTACATAATGTATTATATACTAAAACCTTCCTGAAAGTATGTAGATTACGTTAGTGAAAACCCCATCCAAATCGAATCAGTAGTTTTTGAGAAAATCGCGCACATGCAAACATACATATATATATATATACATACTTAGATACATACTTACATACATACTTACATACATACTTACATACATACATACGGGACGAATACAGAACCTCCTTTTTTGAAGTCGGTTAAAAATACATGGCTTATATTTTTATCACGTCAAGTTTTTTTAATAAACCCACATTAAGTTATTAGGCTATCTTGATAGTCGCGTCCATGTTATCATTCGCTATTATTGTACTAAGTTATTTTTTAAACGTTTTAATTATTTTAAAATGTCCTCAAGACAGTGTAAATTAAGCCCAAATAACTTTTGTTATTTTGCGGTCAAATTACCTTGTCAAATAAGAAGAGACCAATCTCTGAAACTGTAAAATGAGCCTATTTCCAATACTTCCAAATCTCGGTAACAAATCTTGATAAAAACTAGGTTCCTGGAGTAGTATGTGAAAGTTGTGGGAGTATATTATTGAAATGGGCTGCGGGAAAAAAAAGTTCCGCAATTTGGCGTCCCAATGATAAGGAGAGAACCAACAAATCAGGCTACTGACTATGTACTTCTAGTGTCAAGGTTTTTGGGATAAAAATATGTTAGCTGATTACATCTGGCCTATCTAAGAGAAACTGACACTAATCAGTATAAAAAAAAGAGTTATCTGTGTAATTTTTATTTTTTTTTAAATACACATGAATTCCTCTGTGTTCACATGTATGAAAATGCTAAGAACAACAACAGTAAATATTTAAAAAACTTGACGTTAATTTTTTTTCCATTTCAGAATCTTACTTAGGGTTCATTATTCTACCGATCCACATTAGTTTCATCTATGGGTAAAAAACCTTGTTAAGGCCCCGGTATACGCCAACGGCCTTGAGTGATTTGGGCGGTATAGCTTGAGTGTTCTGCGCTGAGCTCAAGCAACGCGACATACATCCACCGAGCAATACGACTCGCCTATCAAGGAGCGCGCTGTGCAGAATTAGACGTATTATTACTTTTTAGTATCTAAAATATAAAATAAAAAAAAGTAACAGGCAATATTATAGGTAGTAACATAGTCTTTTCACACAAAACAAATCATGAAAATATCTTAAGCGATTTGAAAGTACCTAATTACGTTTTTATGTTTTGGGTAGACACGAATTCATGAATTTATTTCATTAAGTATTACTACAAAAGTTAATTATTCACAGGTACGATTGATGTATGTTCTAGTTTAACATAAAAAAAATGCACAACTAACCTGCATTATTTGACGGCGAAATAAGAGATTTAAAACTGGCCGTTACCATTTACCTTCGCCTTAACTAGTGTAATTATTGTGTAAAAGCAAAAAATATAACGTAAACTGAAATCAAAATGGAGTGGCCCTTCCCGGTCAGTCTATTCAATAGACTGACCGGGAAGGGCCACTCCATACATACGCTTGTTGTTTCTTGTGAAAAGAGAAAAATAACGCCTGAACCATCGGTTGGCATTCAGTAACTTTCGCTCACTCGTGGCGGGCAGGTGTTGTAAATCTGTCAGTATGAAGAAAATCTGTCAGCTTCAACTGGCATCTATACCCTATCCGTTTTACCAAAAAATAAAATGTAAACAAACCATAAAAAGGGTTGTTTGGATGTCGCATTTACAATGATAAAGTTAATATTGACATTACTATAGCAAAATTTAGTTATTTATTTCAAATACCACCATAAACTCTTTACATTTATAAAAAAACATAAAATCTTAGATTTTACAATTATTATTGATACCAATATTAAAACGTATAAAATTTTTATTAATACAAAAATAATACGAATAACTAACTTACCTTATAAAGAAACTAAAATGGCAAGGTTTCCTAATCTGTATTACATTTTATACGCTGGTAATTTAAAGTGTACTTTATAACTGACTATTTTACATTGGAACGAGTGTTTCTTAATTCGGTCGGATTATGACCGCCATGTTTTGTTTACAGCTGTGATTGAACTCGTTGATGCCACCGTGTTATTATTCGATATTTCGTTGTGTTTTCGTTATTATTCATTAAGTTATTGATTTTGTTGAGTTTGTCTTCTTTGTTACTCTTTTTTTTATTGTTTTTGTTTTGTAAAATGAGTGAACCTGGGCAATATTTGCACTTTTTCATCACCGAAAAAAAAGCGGTCCAAGAGGACAGTGATAGGTTCAGTGGTTAAGAAGACCGATATCAACGTCTATAAGCATGTAGAAGAGACGTGGCTTATGGATTCCTATGCTTACAAGTACGACATAGCCGATAAAACTGCGGAGATCATGGGGATATCTCAAAGCTATTTGAGAACCATTGGTTTGTTTGTTTACATTTTATTTTTAGGTAAAACGGATAGGGTATAGTGTATTAGATTAGATAGATTAATGCGTGCGTTAATTGTTGCGTGCAGTGCGTGCGTTGCGCCCAGGTCGGACCAATGGATGAAGCGAGGACTAATGTTAAAAAAATCAAATTCAAATGTCTGGAAAACGGTGCATCCTAGGCAAAAAATAACCAAAATTTTACTACCCTTTATTAATTTTTTGTTATTTTTTTTAACTCCACAATACAACTTTAGAGAGAAACAGAAATTAAAGCTACACTACAACTAAATTATTTGTGTGTATTCTTTCCATTCTCAGGCCGTACATGTCACAGGGTTCGCTAATAGACCAGGTGACGTACCCATCTCGGGCCGCGCAGGGTGACATAGCAGCCGAGCGCAGAGCGGCCCACATCCTGGCGCTGGTGCGGCTGGACCAGTGCGCCGCGCGGCACGGCGGCCTGTGGGCCGTGCGCGACTGGCGGGCCACCCTGTCCGGCGGAGAGAAGCAGAGGATGGCCATGGCCAGGATGTTCTACCACAGGTAACTAACTAACTGTGCGGCTGTGGGCCGTGCGCGACTGGCGGGCCACCCTGTCCGGCGGAGAGAAGCAGAGGATGGCCATGGCCAGGATGTTCTACCACAGGTAACTAACTAACTGTGCGGCTGTGGGCCGTGCGCGACTGGCGGGCCACCCTGTCCGGCGGAGAGAAGCAGAGGATGGCCATGGCCAGGATGTTCTACCACAGGTAACTAACTAACTGTGCGGCTGTGGGCCGTGCGCGACTGGCGGGCCACCCTGTCCGGCGGAGAGAAGCAGAGGATGGCCATGGCCAGGATGTTCTACCACAGGTAACTAACTAACTGTGCGGCTGTGGGCCGTGCGCGACTGGCGGGCCACCCTGTCCGGCGGAGAGAAGCAGAGGATGGCCATGGCCAGGATGTTCTACCACAGGTAACTAACTAACTGTGCGGCTGTGGGCCGTGCGCGACTGGCGGGCCACCCTGTCCGGCGGAGAGAAGCAGAGGATGGCCATGGCCAGGATGTTCTACCACAGGTAACTAACTAACTGTGCGGCTGTGGGCCGTGCGCGACTGGCGGGCCACCCTGTCCGGCGGAGAGAAGCAGAGGATGGCCATGGCCAGGATGTTCTACCACAGGTAACTAACTAACTGTGCGGCTGTGGGCCGTGCGCGACTGGCGGGCCACCCTGTCCGGCGGAGAGAAGCAGAGGATGGCCATGGCCAGGATGTTCTACCACAGGTAACTAACTAACTGTGCGGCTGTGGGCCGTGCGCGACTGGCGGGCCACCCTGTCCGGCGGAGAGAAGCAGAGGATGGCCATGGCCAGGATGTTCTACCACAGGTAACTAACTAACTGTGCGGCTGTGGGCCGTGCGCGACTGGCGGGCCACCCTGTCCGGCGGAGAGAAGCAGAGGATGGCCATGGCCAGGATGTTCTACCACAGGTAACTAACTAACTGTGCGGCTGTGGGCCGTGCGCGACTGGCGGGCCACCCTGTCCGGCGGAGAGAAGCAGAGGATGGCCATGGCCAGGATGTTCTACCACAGGTAACTAACTAACTGTGCGGCTGTGGGCCGTGCGCGACTGGCGGGCCACCCTGTCCGGCGGAGAGAAGCAGAGGATGGCCATGGCCAGGATGTTCTACCACAGGTAACTAACTAACTGTGCGGCTGTGGGCCGTGCGCGACTGGCGGGCCACCCTGTCCGGCGGAGAGAAGCAGAGGATGGCCATGGCCAGGATGTTCTACCACAGGTAACTAACTAACTGTGCGGCTGTGGGCCGTGCGCGACTGGCGGGCCACCCTGTCCGGCGGAGAGAAGCAGAGGATGGCCATGGCCAGGATGTTCTACCACAGGTAACTAACTAACTGTGCGGCTCAACATCTAAACTTGTTTATACCACTACGTTACGATTTTGTTTGCAGATTTTGCAGTTCCTTAAAAAATCTCCAAACAAAGTCGTATTTCTAGTCGGGTTCCGTAACTCAAAAGGAAAAACGGAACCCTTAGGCTGTGTCCTCTGTTAGCGGCCGACTGAGTTAGCGGCGTATCGGTTTAGTACGCCCTTCCATATTCTGCCGTGTTAATCCAAGACACTGTATCTCAGAAATACCTGTTACGAGATAAGGGATTTTAAATCTTTAAAAATGAGCGCTATTAAGGCAAAACACACGTTTTGAAATGGAGTGTCCACAGTTTGCCCATTGGGGACACAGCCTTATAGGATCACTTTGTTGTCTGTCCGTCACCGGACCATAAGTGGAGCCATCTGTTCAGCCAGGAGTTCAGAATACGGTACTGAACTCGCGGTTTCATTTTTCGTTAGGGTGTCTACGGGAGAGGAACTTCACCCAGTATACAGGTGTCCCACGGCTATGCCACATGGAGGGAAAGTACTTTAAATATTTGAGATACGAAGTTTCGCTTCATCAAAACTTCACTTTATTTTTAAAATCGGAATCGGAATCGAACCGACCAAATGTAAAAAAATGAACATCCTGTATTTTTATGATGCCGATTGAAAAGGTTAATTATAAGTATTAATTCCTTCTAAGTAACATGGTATCCTAAATTATAGGAAGATCGTAATATTTTAGCTTTTTTTTCAAATTCGCCTTCTGTCTAGGTCATAGCAAAGATGCATTAAAATAGTATTTAATGCATTTATCCTGAATTTATATGGAAAACAGTGTAAAAAAGTACTTATTACAAAATAATCAAAGTTATCTATGAAAATTGACACGAAAAGTAATTCTAATTCATTCTTTTCCTGAACTTAAATGTAAAATTTCACCATGTTATTTTAATTTAAGATACTATGTTTCTTAGACGTAATTAATGCTTATGATTAACCCTTTCAATCGGCATCATAAAAATACAGGATGTTAATTTTTTCATATTTGGTCAGTTCGATTCCCAGATGAAGCGAGCAACTTTTAAAAAATCTTTGAATGCAGTATTACTCTTCCTGTCTCAAATATTTAAACTACTTTCCCTCCATGCCGTGGGATAACCTGTAAAGCCCATGTTCAGTATACTCCTGTTATCTTGATTCCACTTTTTACCACTATTTGTCCACTTGCAGGCCGGTATATGCGCTACTGGACGAGTGCACGAGCGCGGTGTCCATGGAGACGGAGGTGGTGATGTATGAAGAGGCCGTCAAGGAGGGCATCACACTGCTGTCCATCACGCATCGACCCAGCGTGTGGTGAGTACACTGTATGTAAGAATGGTGTCATAATGACATAACTGTCAAAACCTAAGCGGTCATGAGTAAGACCATCTCTTTGGTCATTGGTCGAAACAATGTCATTAAGAGACCATTCTGACACGATTATGACAATTGCAATAGCAGACTTGGGACCCTGATCTCACTGTAGGGCAAATATGCTGATCTCGTAATTGATAACGCAGTATTCGCAATTTTTAGGATATTCTGTATTTTTGAAAATGACTTGTCGGACACTAAAAATTATACTTAAGTCAAATGATATGCAACAATGCAACATTTGTGTGAAAATTGTCTGATAGAGTGCGCGCAAGATAAGACTGCGCGTGGCCAAAATCGGAACTAATCGGGGTCCGGGTAACGGGTGGGTATATACTTGGAGCTTTTCTTAGCAAGCAGCGCCATCAGTCGCGCGCAGACTTACCTTGCGCGCACTCTAAACGCCTTTTTCTCGAAACCGCTATTTTGCAAGTTCTGCATTATCTGACAAGGGCAGAGGATACTGATAAGGGATCAAAAATAGTGGCCATTAGGCATTCTGAATGCCTAATGGCCAATTATATTATCATCGTCACATGTCAATGCCATTGTCTCAATCTAGGCTGATCCAGGAAGAACTTTCAATTGAAACCGTTATCCTTTCAGGAAATACCACACTCACGTGTTAGAGTTCGACGGCGCCGGTAACTGGTCGTACCGGCCGCTGGACCGCGACGCGCCCGCTATCTCGTCCGCGCTGCCCGCACTACCCGCAACGCCCGCACCACCCGCAACGCCCGCAACACCCGCACCAGCGATGCCCGACACGCTGCCCGCACCCGAAAACTGACACGCGGCGCCGGCGCAGGCTCACTAAGGGTTAGGTCACGAGCTTGTGAAAAGAAGCAGGCTTCTGGTGTGGTATATCTACAGAAACAAATGTACAACAGGCGGCAATAAATACAGACGGATACGACACTCTCAACAGTGTTCCGCAAAGTTTTTGTGTTCAAGGTACACCTAGGAAATCGGAAAATTTTGGAGGTACACCATAAATGAAAAATCATTTTTTACATACAAAAGCGACGAAACAAAAGCGCGCGGTGAGTTTAACTTTAAGAGATAACCTTATTTTTCTGAGGCTCACCAACTAATGACCACGGTACACCACTGTGCCGTGGCACACCTTTTGTGGAACACTGCTCTACAACACCGAAGCTAGCCTATCTTTTTCTGAAATTCGATGTTTAGTATTTATTACTGTAGTTTTTTTGGATACTATATCCTTTTGTGAAATTCATAAGTGATTACTACGCAGTCTTCCAAGATATCCTGAGCACATGTCTGTCAGTACCGACAAATAACAAAGCTAGTTTAGAATCAATTTTCACATATTTTCTTCATGCAAGTACCACTAAGTCCTATGAGAAGCCGACTTGACCTCAGTCCTGTGACGCGTGCATTTCATTTTGAACTTTATGTCAACGGCATAAGTCACAACACGCGTTATACAAATTTCTACTATAGTTTCTATGTCTCGATTCGTTACACTACTGGTTCGTTTTTATTCGTTAGCTACATGACCACAGTAGAAAACCTATTTCCTAATGTGATTTATTTGAACAGATTGATTAAAGTCCAGTTAAACTTGATGTAGGAGTTATGTAAATAACCCGTATTCAAAAACATTGCTATGAGTACGCACAGTGTACAGAAAACTCGTACAAATATGACACAAATCCAGACACCGGGCTGCTACTGAGTTAATTTCCTAATAGACAAACCTTGCACAACCTGGTAGTCGAAACTAGGACCCCACGGTCAGCAGTTGCGCTTGCGACTACTAGACGAACGATACAATTATCATTTTGGTTTAAAGAAAAGAAAATGGTAGCTATTAATATTTTGCTCAAAAATCTCCACACATGCAAGTGAAAGAATTTGTTTCATTGAAACATTATCTGGACGTTTCTTTCGTAAATTAGATCCTCCAACAAATATAAAAAGGCATTAAAAATGTTTCTGAAATATGTCTGGACTCTGGAACAAGTTGTGAAACATGTGTCGCGACTTCGATACCCCTAGGGGTAAATAAAAACATAATTCCACATCAAGTTTCTCTGGATTATACGTGATATTGGCATTGGTAGCTATTTATACTATATTCAAATGACTTTGAGACAAAACATAAACAAAGGTCTAATCCGACCAAATTCAAAATCACGCCTCGCACTGTAAATTGTTGATGATCGTGTTTTAGCTTAATTTATCAGTATAATAATGGCTGCTTAGTTATTATTATACTGACAAGTTAAGATGAACCAAAACATCAACAAATTACGGTGCATTTTGAATTGTGTAACATTAGACTTCGATTGTTTACGTTTTCTCTTAAAGCCAGTTGAATAGACTATAGTTACTAAGTCTTCCCGACCAAACACAGACCACAATATTTAAAAAATAAGTCTCGATTACCAGAAGTTTTAGCCTAAGTTTACATAACTACTTTTGTAGATGTCCGTGGTATCGGATTTAGAAGGCCCTTCTAGTAGTCAGTGGTGCCGATTGTTGTTTACGAATTAAACTAATTTAGTCTTATTATGTATCTTTCTAATGAAAAACATGAAAGAGGGATAGCAGATATTTAACCCTGTCAAATTAGCCCACTTGAATAGTTTTAATGTCAATTTAGTCGTAATCGCAAAAGGTCACGACTATTTTCCCGTAAATGACAAGGGCGTAGACTAATTTGACAGCTCTAAATATTTTCTGTCCTTTTCCAATGATATTTGTAAGAAAGAGATATAGTGTGATTAAAATTAGTTTAGTGCGATGTTCAACAGAATCAGCACCAATGTCACTGTTTTCAGAGTGATACTAACTAGCAATTAAATTAAAAAAATCTTAACAGAGATCGACAAAGTGTGCCGCTATACTTATTGTTATGTCACTGTTAAAATTATTTTCAAGGCGGCTTTATCGTTTTTAAAGGTGCGGTTAAACGGGCTAGTTTACTGACAATTTCTTGCTGCAATTGTATAACCGTGATCTGAGATTTATATCGTGCAACTCAGTAGAACAATTGCCGCAATCTTGCAGCATAGCCCGGCGATATTGCAATGAAATTAAATGATTGTACATGTTCTACTGAGTTGCACGACATAGATCTCAACTCACGGCTATACAATTGCACCAAGAAATTGTCAAAAAACTAGCCTGTTTAACAGCAATTTAAGATTACCTAATGGTATGAATAATTAATTGAAGAAAGATGGAGATTATTAGAATACCTTCCTAAAGCCCTTCATAAAAGGTTTCTAATATAAACTAAAGGTTTTATTTATGGCAACGGATATGGCTGTATCAGGTTTTTGAAGCCGAATTTAAGTATTTTTAAATCAATTTTTAATTTGATTGACATTGAAGCAAAATGGTTTTAATTTGTGAGGAATACAAGATACCATGGGATTGATAAATAATAATTAATAAATGAGATTATAAATACATCCTGAATAATATTTAATACTTAATGATCAATTATAATTGACCCACTTGTGCAATAATTATGTCAAATCATTTCGTAATTACAAATATTGCGCATTTAATACTAAAGCTTGCATCAGAATAATATAATTAATTAATCTTGAACCTAAACATTCGTTAATTAAGAAAACTAACGAAACAATAACGTTCACTTACAAATCAAAACGCATTTTCTCTATGTCCATCAACATTTTAAACAATTAAACACCAGTTACTGTAATTAGTGTTATTTAGTGAATTATTATTATTTCTTATGTTTTTTTATAATTTTTATTAGTGTGAGATTATCAATCATGGCTGTTAGATATTGTTTTTATTTTGGAAAATTTTGTATTATAAGTATAACATATCGAAATTATGAGGACATTATTTTTTGTGTATTTATTTTTGGTATACGTTGTTGTGTGTATATTGTAAATATGATAGTATTACGTACAGTTACAGAGGTTATTAAGGGAGATAGATGAGAAATAAAGTGGGTTTTATATGATTTGTGAGTTTTATTTAACTTTTCCTTCAAAGCCTATACTATAGTATACAGGGTGGCAGGTTAGACAGTGGAAATATTCAAAGGGGTCATTGTACTCATCATTATGAACAACTTTTACTATGAGACCAAACCCGAAATCGCGAAAAAAAAATCAGCTGTTCCATACATTTTGATCGTGTTGTAGTGCATTTTTGTAGGGAACAGCTGTATTTTTTTCATATTTCAGTGTCGGTCCCATAATAAAAGTTGATCATATAATCATGAGTACTTTCACCTCCTAAAATATCCGCACTGGTTTTAATTTTACCCTGTATAATGGATATTTAGACCAATAACTTAAAATAATGTGTAGTCATTAGCTGTTATTTATGAGTTGGTTAATAAATCGCTGTCACGACGTATCGTTTACGTATCACAGTCGTGTAAAAGCTGCGTACCTACCTAATAGTTTCAAAAACCGAAAACCATGAAAAAAACTGCTAAATTGGACAAGATCATGAAATGTACGCATTGGCGTACAATGTCGTTGCTCTGGCCACGCGTTCTGTGTCATATGCCCTCCGACGTACGCAGTCAGTACTGTCATACCGGGACATTGCTCTGACCGCTGACGTACCGTGTCGTTGCCTTGACCACGCGTACCGTGCCGTTGCTGTGACCTCCGACGTACGCAGTAAGTACTCAAAGCACTGTCATACCGGGCCATGCTTGGTCCACTGGCGTACCGTGTCGTTGCGTAGACCACGCGTACTGTGCCATTGCTATGACCACGAGAACCATGCGCCATTGCTCGGACCACTGAGCTAAAGTCATTCATTTACAGAACAGAATTTTATATTTTAGATTTGTTACCTTTAAAGGAATATGGAGTAGGGTCTCAATTGAACATTTTTTTCAGGCGTATGTATGTAGGCATAATATCAGTGAAGTATCTAGTAAAAACATAAGTATATAGCGCGCCACCAACGGAAAGGAAACAGAAACAGCTGACAACAGGCACAAAGACTGGTGCTTGACTCAAGATGGATTCCGGATATAGATACAAATTAAATAATATTAAGATTTAAGATAGGTACCTACTACCTACCTAACCCACCCTTTAAAAAGCTTATTACGGTAGTGGACTACTATTAAAAAAATACAAATAAATTATTTTATTTCAAAGAAGGAATAGAAATAACAAAAAAGTAAAAAAAATAATAATTTATCACAAAATGGAAAACATAGACGCTTTTAATGTTTTTGGAGGGAGTATCGCTCCGTCTTTGTCGCGCGAAGCGGACATAGGTGGTGTTACGTCACTTATCATGCATGCCGTCTGTGTCTAGCAAATCATTTTAAAAGGCTTATAACTTTGCCAATTTTGTAGATGTTTCATCGGTTTTTTTGGTGAATTATCTTTTTTCAAATAGTTTACAGATTCACAATAAAAAAAATATATTCAACATCCCTAATGTGTTAATTTACAAATGCACAAGCGGCCTCATGCGGCCGCCAAACAATAGATTTTTAGTTTTTCAAATAGCTTTTTAATTGTGTCTCATTTTACCTACCCTCATTTCTGAGAAAATACTAACATGAAATAATTGAATTATTGATAGGCACCGTAACCGGTTAAACAGGCTCAAAGGACCAAAATGTTAAATACGATATTTTAAAGTACCTACCTAAGTATTGTTATTTTACAGAAAATATACAGTAGGTACCATAATTTGACTCACCAATTTATAACCGCGCTGCAAGAAATCGGGTCCCAGCCAGGATGGATACGATGTGAAACAGTGCACTTCACAACAGTTATTATCAGAGTCCGATACTTATTATTGCTTGAAACGGTCTTACTTATTTTTAATGAATTTCTAGATTTCTGTGTTCGCACATTCGACTCTTAAAAAAAGGCGCGACATCTTCACACTTGGTGGCAGCACTTTCGCTGGGCTTAGTACAAACGAATTTTTTGCAGTAGGGTAATAATAAGGCACAGGAAACAAGCCCCATAATCCTAATATTTCCATTATTTTGTTTATTAATTTTTTATTATTGTTTGTTTTAATTTTTTTTATTTATTTTACTTTAATTTAACTTGAATTATAACAATCTAAGCCCAATTATAATTAAAAACAGTTCCAGACAAGTACATTTTGAACCGTTGGCGGTCGTTGCCGTTCTGTTTAGCAATTGCCAATAGATATTGTTGTAATTTTTGGGATACCTATTCGATTTTGAGTTATTTTTGCGGTTACAAAACTAAATTACACCTTGTTACAGAACTCTACAGTGTGCGTGGTGTGACTCGCACTTGGCCGGTTTTTTTTAAATTAGGTAGACGTACATAGTTCCAAGATTTTGTGGGTCATGCGGACAAAATCGTTGGCAAATGTTAGCAATTAAGAAAAGGCTACGTACCTATATTATGCCGAGTTCAACAACCTTACTACTAAAAGATAAGTAACAAACAATGACCTAATTATTTTATCACATATTTCTTTCTTCACCAACTTTGCAAAGGAGATTCGTCACAGAGTTACTAACCTTTCCGCTAATGTTTACATCACTATTTATTTAGAACAACAACTATTACTTTATCTGTGGGGTTCACTGTGATGACAATCAGAGGTGAACTAACCATTGAACTTAGAAATATTTTGTTTTTACCTTATGAAAGAGGTGATAACTACGTATTATTTTTATTTTTAAAATATAGGGTGTATAGTTGGATAAATATTTTTTTTATTTTATTTATTAGGGACAAAAAAATAAAAATCTTATAAGTTATGTTGTTAAACATATAACCCACACCATTGTCTACGGATTATTGAAAGATATAAGAAACGAAAACAGAATAATTTAGATGTCTAATATTGGTGCTGATTCTGTTGAACGTCGCACTAAACTAATTTTAATTACACTACATCTCTTTCTTACAAATAACATTGAAAAAGGACCGAAAATAATTAGAACTGTCAAATTAGTCTACGCCCTTGTCATTTACGGGAAAATAGTCGTGACCTTTTGCGATATCGACTAAATTGATAACAAAACTATTCAAGTGGACTAATTTGACAGGTTTAAATATCTTCTATCCTTTTCTCATGTTTTTTATTAGAAAGAGACGTAATGAGACTAAATTAGTTTAGTTGGTAAACAACAGAATCGGCACCATTATTAGAATTCTGAGTTTTGAAGTTTTTTGTTAAAATTTTGAAGATAATACATTTATTGCCAGAGTTTTAATAAAATATTATACATAATGCTTAATACATACCGAAAATAACTCAGTGGTTAGAGCGACGCGCCACGGTGCAGCCCCAGGTGCAGCAGAGGTCGCAGGTTCGAATACCGCCCGTGTCAGTTGTTTTTAAATCTCTTAAATATTTAATACCGAAATAGTTTTACTTACCTATCAAAAATATATGTTCCGTTAATAGTTTTTCACTTCACTTTCATGAATTGTAAACATGATTTTTGAAAGAATCGGGAGTTTTCGCGCACAAACAAAATCAAAATATTAGTAGGTAGGTACCTATTACTTTAGTAGTTATACTGAACGTTTCGATGAAGTCACATTGACCGCCATGCACAAGAAGACTGGCAAACTGCTGGCAGTATGTGGCTATCGTCGACTTGGGGAGTTTCTTGAACTACCTACCCTTTCGTTTAGTTTTTTTTTAATTAGTCCTGATGGAACAGGCTAAGGTCTGAGACCATGCTGCCTAGTCATCAGGCCTCTTTTAGTTTTGCTGATTTGCATAGCATTGCTGATGAATATGATGATATGATCCAATTTTTACAATTTACGCATAGTCTAAATTCTCATACTTACCAATTTTTTTTTTAAGAGGTAATGTTAAGGTATTGGCTAAAAACGTGCACAAAAAAAACTAATTTGGCTGCTTTCAGACTCTTGCTAGGTACATTTCCGTCACAAAAAAAAAAACTTTTAAATCGAGAGAAGCCGCGGGCATACCTTGTATCGGTTGTCAACGATCCGCATTGTTAGGTAAACAACCTTTTGTTAAAAACTGGTATTTGAAATGAGAGCAAATTCGGGTTATGAGTCAGAGCGATAATCTTTCGCTTGGCACTATAAGAGATTATGAGACAATTTCACAGAGCGTTGTACTCTCAGATGATTTGTAAATACCTAGGTTGTGTTGCTAAGCCGGGCCACAAACCGCAGACATACCTACACTTGTATTAGGTAGGTACGATAATTTTGGCGCCACATTTGACACGCGACACATTTGACGCCCCCACATAAGTATCTGCGCACAAGCACGCACACAAGGACACATTTGTAGCGGGTGGAGTTTGATAGGAATATTCCTATAAAAAGTAGAAATGTTTTGCAAAAAAAATCCATGTGAATGTGAACTTTTTTGTCTTTGACAGACAGATTTTAGAACTGTTCTTATTTTAAAACAAATCAGCTTGTGGAGGCTCCTTCAAGTGAAGGCCCCTTTTTTGTCAAGGCCAAGGGGCCACAGCACCTGTTGCCCTGCCCCAAACCCGGCCCTGGGAACAGTCGATTTTTTTTCTTATTTACCGTACCTACCTAGTTACAATGAACGGGTGCAAAAACCGGACTTCGAATTTCCAAATGACTACCACTAGCTCGAAATGGGGGTGTAGGTAAATGTGTAATGATGATAAACTCGTTAATTACTTTTGAGAAATGAAGTTGTTTGCTCAGTTCTTGTTTGTAACGGAAGATAACCTTGATTAGTTTTACTTATTTCTCACGGTCGGTTGCAGAAAGATAATGAAATTTTAATGGAGGCATTACCCATACAATTTCTATAGTTAAAGTCTCCTTTAAAACTTAATTACCTTTTCTGCAACTCAGCGTCAGTGAAATATTATCATAGAAAAGTCTAGTTATTGTCCATTCCCTAACTATTTACAGACTTTATAAAATTAGGTATAGAGTCCTGAAGACCGATAGGCTGGACATTGGACAGGACATTTTTCTATTTTTAATGTACCTAAGTATTTATGTTTCAATATAATTTTTTTATGTATTTTTCTCATTTTCTTACTGTCCATACACTTTCCTTCACTTCAATCTTCGCTAAGGCAGCGCGGCGGTGTTATTGTGCCTTATTATTATTCTTATTATGCCTGTCCTAAACCGTATTATGTACTTAATCTAGTCCAAGATAAACAATAAAGATTATTATTACTATTACTATTGTTTGCAACTGTGTGCTACTAAGCCCTAAGAGCACCGACAAGATAACAATTTGAATTTGAACATTGAAAACGGCCGTTTAACATGACTTTTTGTACAGAAAAAGATAATAGCCAGTGATAAACAGCCGTATTTAACGGACTGTTATCTTCTCGATGAACTTGGCCCTAAGTAGTACAATTTGATTGATTAATTTATTGATTTATTCATAAATGAATTTGTAATCTAAAGATTTGGTATTAGTACAATTTGATTGATTAATAGATTCATAAATGAATTTGAATTTGTAATGTAACGATTTGGTACTAAATGTAATAACTTAATACAATTTGATTGATTAATTGATTGATTCATAAATGAATTTGAATTTACAATCTATGTGTGAGCAAAATGCAAATTATGTAGGCAAATGAGAAACACTGTAATTTCGAGTACTGTGTTACATACTTAAGTATTTTACTGGATAAATTCCTCATAGTTTACCTACCACAAGCAGTGATAGCCTAGTGGTTTAACCATGTGCCTCCCACGGCGAATGGTTCGAGTTCGATCCTGGGGCACGCACCGCTGACTTTTCGAAGTCATGTGCGTATTAGAAATTAATTATCACTTGCTTTAACGGTGAAGGAAAACATCGTGAGGAAACCGGCACGTCCTAGAACCAAAAATTCGAAGACATGTGACGTCCACCAACCCGCACTGGGCCCGCGTGGTGGACTACGGCCCACTCCCTCTCACAGAGGAGGCCTGTGTCCCAGCAGTGGGAACATTATAGGCCGATTATGCTATGCTATGCTTATGCTACCTACCACTGCTGAAGCATGCCACAACACGTGCTGGTACCTAAGCACAGCTGCTCAGATAGTATTTTTATTTTACCTTGCGTACTATCGCGTAGGTCCCGAGCACAGATTTAGATTAGGCTAGATACCGCATGTTCACTAAATAGTATGAAAACGAGC
This sequence comes from Thalpophila matura, assembly GCA_948465475.1. NCBI lineage: Eukaryota > Metazoa > Arthropoda > Insecta > Lepidoptera > Noctuidae > Thalpophila > Thalpophila matura. Next base: position 10,264,285 of record OX419201.1, on the reverse strand, counting down.
GTCCATTTTTTTCTACCTACTTATATTATGCTGTCGCGCAAGTCATTGGGCAACCCTGTAAGAGTTTTTACAGTTATTATTAGTACAATTTGGCATTTTTAAGTCTTCAATGACACTATTTGTCAAGTTTCACCGGCGCGTTTGAAAGTAAACTCAAGTAGAGAAGTAAACTCATCGCACAAACTTTTCGGGCACGATGCCGCTGGGACGGAGGGTTTGCGGTATCTAGTCGAGGAAATCTGTGTTCCCGAGCCCCGAGCCCCGACCACTCGCCGGCCGCGTGGTGATCTGACCGCTGACTCCGGAGATAAACAAGGTCGTTAACATTTTTAATGAGAGACCCCATTTTTTATTTATTTACAAAGATGTTCGATAAATAACGTATAATTGGATGGTGGTGCCTGTTATTGATTTCAACGTGTTCTTATCTTATTAAATTGGGGGTTTTTTTGAGTGTCTTTTTGATCCGATGATTTTTAGCTTATTTTGACCCGACTGTGGAGCCAAAAGGAGGATAATGTTTTTATTGGAATGTATGGAAGAGCTTAGGCAGCTGCTTCGTTTTGCATATCCCGAAAAGAAGAGCAAAACCGCAGATTTAGTGAAATTACATTATTTTACCAATTTTTCAAACCTATTAGGAGAACAGTTTTCATGTTTATAGATAGATAAATAGTTTCCTTACCTATAGGTAAGTACACTGTGTCCGGCTAACCACTGTACAAACTTTAAGGGAGTGTAGTAGTAGGTACCTGCTCATGAAAATGAACAACTTTTCATGTGGAACCAAATGGCGAAAAAAATTTCAGCTGCTCCATACATTTTGTCAATTTATGTGAACACAAATGTATTGATTTTCGCGATTTCTTGATTTGGTCCCCTATGAAAAGTTGTTCATTTTCATGAGTACTACACTGCTTTAAAGTTTGGACAGTCGTTAGCCGGACACAGTGTATTTATGTGTCTTTCTATCCAGAAAAAAAAGCAGTGATAGCCTAGTGGTTTAACCATGTGCCTCCCACGGCGAATGGTTCGAGTTCGATCCCGAGGCACGCACCGCTGACATTTCGAAGTCATGTGCGTATTAAAAATTAATTATCACTTGCTTTAACGGTGAAGGAAGCATCGTGAGGAAACCTGCATGCCTGAGAGTTCTCCATAAAGTTCTTGAAGGTGTGTGAAGTCTGCCAACCCGCACTTGGCCAGCGTGGTGGACTATGGCCTACTCCCTCTCATTCTAAAAGGAGGCCCGTGCCCAGCAGTGGGACAGCTTCTATACAGGGCTGATATTATTATATATCTATCCAGAAGAATAAAAAAAAACAAAAGGGCGTTCCGCGATGGTCCGCGTTGACTTTTTTACTTTTAAAGATTCATTATTATTTTTTCGTTTTCATCCAATCTGTAGAATTAGAAATGATTAAGTAGGTACCTACCTAACCTTTATTATTATATACCATTAATTTATATTTCCTGAAAACCATTATTGACATAGTCCTGTATGTAAATGCGTAAACCTTATGTCATTTTAATCATCATCTGCCTAGCCTTTTTCCAAATTATATTGGGGTCGGCATCCAGTCTAACTAGTTTTGGCTGAATATCAATATTTTACGTGGAGCGACTGCCATCTGACCTCCACAACCCAATTAATGGGTAATACCGGTATTCGAATGTTAGAACCAGCTGTCAGACTTTAGGGCTTCTGACTACCCGTAACGATTGTCAAAGATATTCCTATGACAACCGGGACCGACTGCTCTCCGAGGCACGGAGGGGTCTCGATGTGTAAAGAACGGTCACCCATCCAAGGACTGACCGCGGCAAGCGCAGCTTAACCTCGCAGATCGATCGATCAGCGCGGTCGTCATTTAGCCACGAGCCCCTCAAACCTTATGTCATTTTAATAATAATTGTAATTACAACACTACAATTAGGTACGTACTTATTTTAAGAAAATGTTGTACAAGCTTATAATTAGTTTTGCTAGTTAATATGTTAAGATGCTATTAATGTAACTTAATTTTAAACGACTTCCTCGTGGCGAGATAAAACTTTGTTTATTTAGAGATTACGAGAGTTGCAATTCACTGGAATGTGCAAATTACGTCATCTTTTCACGGTGAAAGTAAATGTTGTAATTTAATTAAGATCATGTAACACGTGGACAAACAATGACATTGTTTTTCAAATGATAGCCTACTTTGACAATGTTTTTTTACTGATTTCATGCCTTTCTCACGTTCTTATAACACCTGTTGAGCTTAGCCAAGTTCAAATATTTGGTGCTGGTGAAATGAGTGACGGTATTCAGTATTCGATGATTCGATACTAGTTCGATTAACTGCGAACCAACCTTGAAATTACGAAACAAAAAAACTCGTGTTTCATACAAAAATATTCATATCACTCGATAAAATGTATGGAGCAACTGATTCATTTACCTACACTAGGTTTGCCTGCCTGCTTATATGAAAGAAAGAAGCCAATCTCTTTTTTTGCAATTCCAGGCCACAATGCTCATGTGGAACGGTTGTTTTCATTGATCTCATAGAAATCTAAAAGGACAGTTCTTCTATGATCTGAGGTTGATCTCTAGCTTTTTCGTTGAACCTAGGCCGCCGACATTGAAAATCAGCGTTGCGGTGTGGCATGTTGAGAAAATAATCTCAATGTGGCCATACCACGACATTATGCTGAGTACTTTTGCATGCATTATTTATTTTTTATTTTCCTTTTTTTTCAATTTTATGTGATTAAATGTATGTACCTACCACATAGTGTTTTTTTTATTCTATTTAATGTTTTTGTATGTTTTAATCTACATTTCGTTTTTTTTTTAATTTTTTTTTTGTTTTTTGTTATGTACATATCTATAATGTAGTCATCGCATGCAATAAATCATTTTTCTTTCTTTTCTTTCATCTCATCGTAGTGGACGAAAAAGAACCAAAACCAAAACTTAAAAAAAAAAACGCATGGGTAAAGAAAAGTTGCACTGAGAACGTAGAGTAAGCCTAAGAAAATTAGAATGTCGTTTTTCTATAGCTCATCGTCGATTTTCCGCATTTTATTTAGTTTTCATCTACAAAAATTTAATTTTAAAGTCCTAACCTAGAGTCTGATTCCACAATTTTTTCTGTCTATTCCAAATGTCCCGGTCGGCGTTTCAGCATTTATGGCAGCCCTATACCTCCCTCTCACAGAGGTGGCCTGTGTCCCAGCAGTGGGAACATTATAAGGCCTTAGGCCGATTATGCTATGCTTATGCTTATGCTATACCTACACGGAGGGCACGGCGCGGCGGCATAGCCTGACATCAAAGGCGATCCCCAACTGTATAGATTGTGAAACTGCGCTATCGCAGTCCAAGTGAGTCTGGCCTGTATCTCGCACACGCCCACCTTATCGGCTGATACTTGGCCCGCGGGTATCACACCCTAATTAAATCATTATATCGGCCGCCACTTACCTACTAATTGTGCGTTTCAGATTTAATAACTTAATACGCATAATATGGAACAAACATAAGTAGATTAATTATTGGTCTCCGCTGCGCTCCGACTAGATACCGCCGACGTACCTACTAGCCACTGGTCTAGTAGGTACGTCGGCCGGTTCCTAACCTTTTTAATCTTGTTACCCCTAAATTACCTTAGAAAAACTCATTTACCCCCGGCCCCCGCACCTTTAAATTGTTATCAGATGAAAGTCTTTATTGATCACAATTAATTGCAAAAAAAGTTCATGAATTAATGATACCTATTCATGTGTGAAGTTTTATATTGTCATTCACTACTAGAGTACCTACCTACTACTTAGACATAAAATAGATTTTCCCATTAATCGGGTAAAAGCTTAAAAGTCGACATTTGTTTTTAGGTAGTGCGGAATCTAGATCATAGATTTAAGATCTAGATAATCTAATAAGGGCTCAAATAATTCAGCGTTGTGGCTTGTGCGGGGACTACGTTACTTCGAAAAGTGATACGCCGAATAACACAACGCTAAATCAAATATCAATGGAGGATCATTCGAAGATGCTCCGTAAAGACACCGTTTCTGTCACATTTAGATTACGTTTATGAATCCTAAATTTCCGCGACTGCAGCGCACGCGCACGTCCCGTGATTTGCACGAATTGGCGTTTGGTGTGAAGCGTGCGCGACAAACATGTTTTACGAGAGGGTTTTTTCGCACACTTCTCAATCAAATTATTGCTGACAAAAATTATGTTATAGTTGTTGTAATGAAAAATAACGTGTTAGACCGTGTGCCAATACGTTTTCCTCTTCTGCATGGCAAGATGGCAACTAGAAGTAAACACATATCTTTCATCAAAGTCTCGCACTGTTTGTCACATAGATTGTCTTCCCGAAAGAGCGGAAAACTTATTTGTAGCTAGATTTTTCTCAGAATATAGCAATGTTGCTCCAACTACTATGGTCAATCAGAACAAAGTTACTATTTTCAATTTTTACCAGTATAGGCGGCAACATGGCTCCCTGGAAACAGATCTCTCCTGATCGGAACAGTTTGTACGCCATTGGTCATACAATTTGCACCCTGTCACCCTTACCACAAAAAGATAGACGCGTTAAACGCGAATGCTACCAAAAATAATACACACTTGTTTTAGACAAGTTAGTGTTAAAACAAGTGAGTATTATTTTTGGTAGCATTCGCGTTTAACGCGTGTCTATCTTTTTTGTGGTACGGCCCTGTATGTTTGTATTTTTAACCGACTTCAAAAAAGGAGGTTCTGTATTTGTCCCGTATGTATGTATGTATGTATGTATGTATGTATGTATGTATGTAATTATGTATGTATGTATGTATGTTTGTATGTGCACGATTTTCTCAAAAACTACTGATTCGATTTGGATGGGATTTTCACTAACGTAATCTACATACTTTCAGCACGGGGTCTCATCAGCAACAAAGTAACATTTGTTGAAATAACTCATAATAGATGGCGTTATATGTATCGATTTGTTATTGAAGTTTGTGTAAAATTGAGAACATGAAAAAATACATCATAAAAAATATTTGTTCAAATTTTGAAAAATGCTTTAAGCACGGAAAAATGCATAGCCCGAAGATAGCCCGCGCTAAATCGGTCACATTTCTTTGTATGAGATGAGGCATCTGTACGTATCTGTGCTTTCAGGAAGGTTTTAGTATATTATAATACATTATGTAATCATTCCAATGTACAAAGTTAAGGCATAAATGTACACACTCCGTAGAAGATTTACTGTTGAACGAATTCGTGAAAGTTATCTAACACGGGAAAAATAAAAAGCTTTTTTAACAAAAAATAACCGACTCCAAAAATCCACTACAAAGAAAATAATAATTTTGGTTTCGGAAGTCGGTGGCATAAAAAAAGCAAACAAAAACCAAAGCCACCGACTTCCGAAACCAAAATTATTATTTTCTTTGTAGTGGATTTTTGAAGTCGGTTATTTTTTGTTAAAAAAGTTTTTTTTTAAATGTATATTATGCATTAGAATTGCTTCTTATGAAAGAAGCAGTTCTAATGCATAATATGCATTTAAAGTCTAGACTTAGTCTTATTCACCCTATGAAGGGTGAATAAGACAAGTCGACATATCAACCTATTCACGCCTGGTACGGATTTGACTGTGGTGAAATCGGACATAAGGCTATTAAAATGTTAATGATCATAATTATTAAGCAACGTTTCCTTTATATTTTGCCAATCCGGAATGAATGATTGGAGATGTACTTATAATTACCTAGTAGGTACCACGTGGGCGGCACGCTACAGTATTGTTTTTTGTTTATAATATTAATTATTTGACAACGGGTTATCGCATGTTATGTAGTGATCCGAACGAGGGAGACCCGATAAACCGATAAAACCAAGGCCTTTAACTAGGTATGCGCTCTTTTTGTTAACCATTCTAAAAGGTTCTGGAATTTCATGGCAACAAATCCCGGTTTTGTCCCTTTTCTATTATTTTCAGAGAAAATCTATACTAATATTATAAAGAGGAAAGATTTTTTTGTTGTACCGAATAGGCTCCGAAACTACTGGACCGATTTTAAAAATTCTTTCACTAATAGAAAGCTACATTATCACTGAGTAAAGCTACTTTTTATCCCGAAAAAATGCATAATTCCTGTGGGACACGCGGACGAAGTCGCGGGCGAAGTGCTAGTTGTAAATATAGGTACCTACGGATGCCTTTGTAAACCCTTCACCCCCATCTGAATGTGTGGAAGCGAATGCAAAATTAAAAAAATATATACAGCGTGTAATTGACAGGTTGGCAAAAACGAAAAGTATGAATTCAGACTGGTATTGTTAATATTTTGATAGTGAAATATTTTCCCGGAAATGATGTAGGTACTACGGAGGCCAGTAAACTTTTACAGCTAACAGCTGATTCCGCGCGGGTTGTATGAATTTTCTTTTACGATTACATTGCCGAATTTAAGTTTTTTGCTTTTTTTCACTAAAATTGTGTTTTTAGGGCTGGATTTTGTTGTAACAAATGAATAGAACACAAATCTAGTTGAAAAACGGTCGGAAAATTTGACAATTTTCCTGAAGAAAATTCCAACGTTTTTCAGTCATAATCATGGTCATGAAGCTACAGTTTCAGTTTTTGCCAACCTGTCAATTACACGGTGTATATTACCTATTATAATTATAATTATTGATTTATAGTAGGTGGATATGAATAGGTAGGTTGTCCTAACAAAACAGATTTTTCAAATTGCAAAAATAACAGAAGAGACAATGAAATGGAAAATAGGCCAAAAGACCCTACTCAAGTGACGAAGACCTAGTCAGCCCACTGACGACCTACTGCCTGACTGTCTGTTCACTACAGCAGTGGTTCTTAGAAGAACCATTTGACAAAACTGTCTTGCCAGAGACCACCAACTGTTCGGAGGTAATACCTACACAGTAAATATAAACTTATGATTGCATACATATATTTGCTATATATATAGTTTTGTTGGACATTATATTATTTTATAAACCTTAATATGTACCTTTATAATAAATAAATAATAATAAATAAATAATACTCTTTACTAACTTCTAAATCCTAGATTCAGTGCTACTCAATGCCAACCGTATGTTGGCAGTGGCATCCAATCGATTTCCCGTTGCTTGTTTATTATAGAAGCGCTGAAATCCCAATGATTGATTTAGGATGGCTTCGCGGACCACTTCGGGTGCTTCCAGGGACCACCAGTGGTCCGCGGACCACCGGTTAAGAACCACTGCACTACACCATGATTTGAATTAGTAGGGCACCGTTAGAGATCTAACAAACTTATTCCAGATATCAAGTCATATGACTGTCGAGGGCAGAATACTGCCGTGACCCTTCACGACCCCACACACGCATCGATAGTAGATTAACTAAAGTAAATCATGTTTGATAACTGAATTCCGGTCAAATATAGATCCCTGTTCTAAAAACAGTAAAGGAAAACATCAGGAGGAAACCGGCAAGTGCTAGAATAAAAAATTCGAAGACAAGACTAAATAAGTGCCATTGACCACCAGGGTGGTAAACGCCACTAAATAAGTGCCATTGACTACCGGGGTGGTAAACGCCACTAGTTAGTGCCAGCCACCACCCCGGTGGCAAGCTCGAAGGGAATAAACCCGTCCAACCCACACTGGGCCCGCGTGCTGGATGACCCATTTCCTTTTACTTAGATAACTTAGTCCCAGCAGTGCGGACATTATATGTAAGCTGATTGTATGTATGTGTAGGGCACGCCCAGGTCTCTAAAGGTCCAGCAATGGACGTCTTTCGGATAATATAATGATGGTATTCCACTTTTTCTTCTTGTTTCGTAAGATCCCTTCGGATTTATTATACACTAGCTTCCGCCCGCGGCTTCACCCGCGTTTTTGGGATAAAAAGTAGCCTATGTGTTATTCTGGTGTATAAGCTATATAACAGTAAAGATTCATCAAAATCCGTTCAGCAGTTTTTGCGTGAAAGAGTAACAAACATCCATACATCCATCCTCACAAACATTCACATTTATAATATTAGTAGGAAGGAAGTAGGATAGGATTAGTAGGATTATATAGTAGGATTTCCCAGTTCCCTGAATTAATTACTTCAAATTAAGCTCCTGAGGATGCGCTGTGTGGACAGCGAGGGACCTGCTTATCCCCTAAGCTGTCGGCACAGCGAATCCTCAAACGCGCATGTGATACTCGGTGGTGATATTTTTTTTTTTTTTTTTTTTTTTCTCGGTGGTGTAATCGTTTCATCGGCTACGGTAACCGCTTAGGTACCATCAGGCGGGCCGTACGCCTGTTTGCTACCATCGTCGTTTAAAAAAACCGGCCAAGTGCTAGTCGTACTCGCGCACCGAGGGCTCCGTATCATTTTTGGACGTATAAAGTGAAAAAAACCGGACGCATAACTAAGTTTGTTTGTGAAGGAGTTTTGATGATTTTGAAAAAACTGTACCAGTTAGGAACATCGTTTTATTTTTGGTGCAATATTTGGGTCAATTCCTATCAACTCTAATTATTTCAGATTTTTGGCTCCGCAAACTTCGGAGATAAGGGGGGTAATGGTATTTTTCAGACATTTTTTATCATATGTCGAAAACTGTGAGACATAAAATAAAATAAAAATATGTTTTGAAATGTGCAGATCAAGCCCTTTCATATGATATGTTATTTGATCTAGTAACCCCACTTTTTTCAAATTTCGGACCCCCACTCCGGCCCCTTTTGCAATGAAAATAAAAATATCTTTTTACTTTTTTCATTTGCGATAAAGTTGGGCAAGCATTTTTTATAACTGTTCCAAATATCAAGTCGATAGCATTAGTAGTTGCTGAAATAAGCAGGTGTGACAGACAGACAGACAGACAAAGTCGCACCATAAGGGTTCCATTTTACCATTTTGGTACGGAACCCTAAAAACATGATTCTAACCAGTTATTCAATCACTGCAGAATTTAGTTGAACAGCTAATACAGGCGCAGGATTTGGTAATATGCATAATTTGGTAATATACATAATTTAACGGGAAATTACCGTAAGTTTCTAACTGGTTTTTACTTATAAGTTTTTTTTATAATAAAACGGTATCGTTTACCCAATTTTCCAAGAATATTATAGACTATGACATGTATTAATTATACATAGGTATTTAATTGTTGAGAAAGCTCGTCTGGTGGTCCCATATAATTTTTATTACTCAACTTTGGTTGAGTAGTAGGTATTTTAACCACCTTCAAGAAACCGTATTTAGTTCACTTTGCCTGTATTGAAGATGTAATTATGTAATTTTATTATTCACAGCAAAAAGTATCACCCTTACCACAAAAAAGATAGAATGCTATACCAAAAATAATACACTTGTTTTAGACAAGTTAGTGCTAAAACAAGTGCGTATTATTTTTGGTAGCTTTCGCGTTTAACGCGCGTCTATCTTTTTTGTGGTAATACGGCCCTATATGTTTCAAAAAGTGGTATGCAGGTTTGGTTGGTGGTAATGAATTCACGCTGTTGCTGTATCGCGTGTTTGTCACTTAAAATATAAAAATAGAAAAACTTAAAGACAAACTTATACACTACTTATACACTTAAATTATTATGATCTTTTTGGAGGCGGTTTTAACTTTTAAAATGTATAAAGTTTACAATTAAATTAGAGGGACCTTTACCCCTATCAAGTCAAGGCAACAAGTCATGTGTCAAGTGAATGTGCCGCCCGTAACCTCTGCTGATAGGTGACAGGTTCAACCAATTAGCGATAAGCCAGCGTTAGGCTGAATAGTTCCAATTATCTCAATTCCGGGACGCCTCTATCTGAGAGGCCTAACACGTTGTATTGTAACCGATGGGGACAAGTAATTTGGGGGTCAGTTGTATCATCTTACGGTAACGTGTCTGCTATCGTTAAATGTGACAATTTTATACTAAATTTAGAGGCTGACAAGACCCAATCTGCGCCCGTGAAACCTAACAATGTATCCATACGTGTTAACTTTTACGGACAGAGATTGCGTCACAATAGAGTGAACGGAAAACAGTCAAAAACTGTTCAATTTAAGAAAATGTTTGTAATTATTGATTGTGATTTTGAAAAAGATCATCACAATCATCATCGTCCTCCTGCTCTCATACCAATTTATTTGGGGCGCATTTGGCGCAGCATTTCTTTTTTTTCCATACATCTTTATCAGCCTATCATCTCGCTAGTCACTCCCTTTCTGGCCATATTATCTTTCACACAGTCCATTCGTCGCTTCCCTGGTCTTCATCTATTCTTATAGCCTTCCAAATTCATACTCAGAACTCTTCTCACGACATTTTTCTTCATTCCTCCGCATTACATGATACCACGACACTTCTTATTTCACTACTTGACATACTGCAATAAGTTTTGGCGTGGTTTTGGCCAAGTTTTACGACCGGCCGCCTGACGCCAACCCTCCTTAGGAATGCTTTTGTTGGTGGTAACCATCACCTACTTTTGCTATCTCTGAAGTATCATTCCAAAGGTTAACCATCCACCAGGTTCAGATATTAACATACTATAACTAACTGGGCAAGATCATCACAAAGTAACACGGAAAATCATTATCAGTACAAGAAATACCTACACCATGCGCGGGCCGCATGGCATGACACATGATTTTAAAAACTTGTGGATGACTTACATTTTTAAATACCTAATAAAAAATTAAGATGATAACAGTTATCTCTCTCAGTGAATTAAACTGGTGTAAAATTATAATAACTGCCTCGTAAGGTGATTGGAACATAATGTTGGGGTATAATGCCCCCAACGGATCGTGTCAACCGGTTTATTTGCTTGAATATCATTAATTTCAATATTTGTTTATCAATGTAAACACAGTGACATCAAAAACTTAATTTAATATGGAAATTGCTCAAGTCATTGTGTGTTAGGTGCATTTTTAGGGTTCCGTAATAAAATGGTAAAAAAAGGAAGCCTTATGGCGCGACTTCGTCTGTCTGTCCGTCACAGCTGCTTATTTCAGCAACTCCTAATTAAATTAAATTAAATACTCATTTATTTCGGAAGATAAATTCCATATAAAATTTTGTTAGTAACATTGTAACTTAAAACTATGTAACGATATTATACAATTTATTAAAACAAATTATTGAAACAAACGGCTTAACTAATGAAACCACAATGACCATTAAATTTACACTTGGTGGATATTTGATTTCTCGTTTTGAGGAAAAATATTTACCTAGATTACAATTTTAAGTCATAAACAATTGCTTTAAACATTTTTTTTACGACCACCGACGCGACACGACTTGGCTAATAGGCGTACGGCCCGCCTGATGGTAAGCGGTCTAAGAGACGCGTGCAACATCGAGTAGAGTGTCACATGCGCGTTGCCGACCCTATAAAATGAGGATTCGCTGTGCCGACAGCTTCGGGAACAAGCAGGTCCCCGCTGACAACACAGCGCATCCTCAGGAGCTCTGGCGACCTTACTCACCACAGGAACACAACACTACCGAGGAGTAGCGTTATTTGGCTGTGGTGTTGTAAGGTGAAGGTACTTCCCCAGTTGGGGTGCTCCAGATTTGATCGAGATATCCAACTGTGCCCTACTTCTCTCTAATTAGATAGTACAACCTACTGCTTACAAATAAAAAATATTTTCGTTATTCAAGACATCATGGTAAGAACAAAAACAATACTATTTCAGGTTTTATTATTATAGAAATAGAATCAAATGAAATGCGTTTAGCGAAAAAATAACAAAGACGGGTAAAACCTTTATGATAATTTTATTATAAAAATAAACAGAAAACAGATTGTTTTATTTTTAACAAATGCATGAACTTTCGTGAATCAAGTTCATTTATATTTGATTCACATTTATCTAGTTGAATGAACTGAAAAAATATGTACATTGCTGTGTTATTTACTTATAAAACATACATTAAATATGTACACTTAAATAATTGTACTATCTACCTAACAAATGCATATTTCTCCTACCTATACCTATTTAATTTACCTAAAAAAAAAGACATACTAAGGGCGGGTTGCTTCAAACCATCTGTATTCATAAGTCAGTACGTAATCATTAAGGGCGGGTTGCTTCAAACCATCTGTATTCGTAAGTCAGTACGTAATCGTTAAGTCAGTATGAAATTGTCGTACAAGCCGCCATATTTGACGGTTACAGATACGTAACTGTAAGTTGAAACAACATGGCCTTAGTTTGGCCTGTAATCGGGTTTGGCCGGTAACATGCCTATATTGCGTGGTGCAGATCATCCCGGCCATTCTGGGTAGGTACCTCAAAAGCTTCTGAATACGCGATCCAGGGATCGCACGCAAAAATCTATGCTCAGCAGTCGAATTTACGACTTTAGACAATTAGACTTATCAATATCCTGTGCATCATGGGGGTGTGAACAGACTTCAATCCCGGACGCGGCATTAACTCCGGAGTCCGGAACTGTTACCCGATAAGCATGTCTACTATTAGAATCGATAGAGTTGTCCATAGACAACGGTTTAGGTCGCGTACCATATAGTGAGATACTGCTTGACCTCCTTAACCGGGTGGGGAGTGTCATAAGAGGAAGCGAGGAGATATTACTTCAGGATGGGCAGTGTAAATCACTACATTATCGTATAACCAAATCCCCCCGCCGCGTCTCACTGTTTGTCTGCACGCAATTACTCAAAAACTACTGAACGGATTTTCATACAGTTCTCATCAATGGACGGAGTGATTCATTAGGAAAGTTTAAGTGTAGGTATAATTCATTATGGTTTAGTGTAAATTAGCTGAAATATGACAATGATTGTTGAAGATGTCAGAAAATATCATGTCGACTGGGAGCTTTACCGCCGCGTAAGCCAATAGAGTTATTTATACAGGGTGTAATTTTAGTCAGTCGAAATACGGAAAGGGGCCATTCAACTCATCGTTATAAAAAACTTGTACTATGGGACCTTAGATCGCGAAAAAAAAATCTGCTGTTCCATACATTTATGTTCACATAACAAAATGGAGCAGCAGATTTTTGTTTGCGAATATTTTTCTTATAGGATTTACTGTGAAATCGCGATTAAAAAAAACAGCTGTTCCATACATTTTGTCGATTTATGTGAACACAAATGCGATTTTTTTTGTTGGACCCTGGATAAGTAAGACAAATGCCGCAGCGAAATGTGTTTTAAAAGAGGTAGGTATATATAGTTTATTACGATAATTCTGTTTTTTTTTTTTTCACATTAGGTATAACAATTTATAATGATTAAATTCGTAGTTCAAAAAATTTTACACCATTTCATCGAATTTTAAATAATTTTAAATATTTAAATTACTCCGAGTTTGGTTTCCAACTCAGATTGGTTTTACCCAAAAATGTGGTTGAAACATTTTGAGGTCATTCACACTCCGAATATTATAGAATTAAATCGCTACCGCCCGTAACAGATACCAAACTTCATCTGCAACGAGCCCAGACTTTGTCCCTTGGACATTATTAGAGAGGGACAGACACACAAACATCACAACATAATAACGAAAGCTTCACACAATCGTAAGCTAAATGAAAACATAATAAATGCCAATGAAATGATTTACGATACCTAAGGGTATCACGCAGGTCCATTGTCCACAGCTCGACCTCCGGGGTGGCGATACGAGGAACAATGCTCAGATAAATAAAAAAAAAATCTCCACGGAACACCCCTACAGCGCAAACCTGCGCATACGCATCATATATTAATCCGTGTATTTTTTCACGCGTGTCAGTTGCGCGCCGCCCGTCGCCGTCATCGCACGCATGCGGCTCGATCTGCTCTACTATTTCAATTGTCTGCGTCGTAGGAATTTACCGCAATGGGTAAATTAACTAGTGTGATCGTGTTTGTTCTAGTCAGTAATTTTTTAAGTTTAGAGGGGGAGATTTTGGGTAGTTGTGCTAACTGCGCCAATGGGGACTTGAGTGTGACTGAATTGACTCAGGCGCGGATAGAGTTCGTGAAGCAGCAGATCCTGAAGAAGTTGAGGCTGTCGAAGAAGCCGGCGGTGGCCCTGCCGGTGAACAGCCTGCCGATGCCGGTGGCGGAGGGCCAGACCCTGAGCGAGGGGACCAGCAAGCCGCCGGAGTTCGACGACTATTATGGCAGAACTGAACAGAAGATCATATTCCCTGTTGAAGGTAAGCTTCACCTTTTATTAGATACTAGCTGACCGGGTAAAATTTAGTCATTTTAAGGTTTTCAGCGCGGAACCCCCTTTTTCTAAAATAAAGCATCATAAGTTACGCCTAATGACATCGGATATCTGTCAGTGAAAGTTCCGTCAAAATTAGTCTAGCCTAATCTAGTTACAGAGATTAGCCGGAACAAACAAACAGACAACATTTTTCTGTCATTTTGACACTACAGACAGACACTTCAATTTTATTTATTTGTATCGATACCAGGGTACCGATCATGAATTTTTTTGACGTATAGTATCGTTAACGTAAGCATATTTTGAATTTAAAATACAGGAGTCCTAGAACATTTTGATAAAATTTTATACAAATTGCACATTTAAAAAAATACAGAGAAATTCATTAAATATTTAATGTATATAAATATTGTGTAACAAACGTGTATTTTCAATTCAAATTATGCTTACGTTAACGATACTACACGTCAAAAAAACTCATGATCGGGGTACTGCCATGAGTTTTTTTGACATCTCTTCTTCTTTTGTTAGGAATTTGTCGGTTCCCAATTTCGCTTTCGCCTAATTTGGTTTTCGGTAATACAACTGTGAAAATGTTATGGGATTATTACCTATACAATATTTTTGGCTAAACGTCCTAAACTAGCATAAAATAATTGCATATTTCTGCATTAGCGAAAAAAAAGTTTACATCGACCCGGGGCGTCTAACTGTAATTTTTTTTCATTCAAGTGTTGGCAAAGATTTTATTTTCTCGTCTTTCTAGTGTCATTTATCTTAAAAAGTATTTTAATTAAGCGTTATTAATTAATTATATTATTAATCGCTCACGCCTGTAAATCTCCTTATACTATTTAAGAAATTAAGTCACATGATAATCACAATATGATGATGAAATAATCGCAAATATTTACCTATCAGGTTAAATGTTAGGGCTGGAATCGAACTTTGTACCGAGCGTTACACGGTGTGGCTGCGTGCAATGCTAAGGTCGCCTGTAATAGTTTTTTTTGCAAACTTTGCTTAAAATATAATTGTGGATTATGATTTAAGTATGTAGTTTTGACTGTCAGAAAAAGTAGATAATTTTTTATTTATGTTTAGGTAGCTAACAAAAAATGCACGTGGTGCGTATCTGCGAATTCCGTTCTGAATTTTATCTGACCCGTTGTCGGTCTTGACCTCTTGATAAGTAGGTATGTAAAATAGTAGGTACCTACTATACGCAAAAAAAAAAGATCTTTTATTAATGCATAGTACCTAAGCAAATTATATAGGTAGGTATTGATTTCTTTGTGTGCAGGTTTTAGTATGTATTTCGCAGATGCACAAGCGGTCTCCTGTGGTCGCAAGCAACAGAATTTTAATTGTACCTATCTAGTAAAATGCAAAACCATTATTTTGTTAACTGCAGATTTCAAGTAAAAAATCTCTATTAATCTCTTCCTCCTAAATTTAAAACGGTTAAACTGTGGATATAAAACACCTATTACTTACATATACCTGAGTATTTTTGCGTGCCTCGGAGAGCACCTTAAACAGTCGGTCCCGGTTGTCTTACGAAAATAAAGCTCCTCGAATCGAATAATTCTACTTATTTTATAATTAAGTACTCGTAGGTAATAAGTAGTGAATTCAATAGGTATTTACCCTGTTTTTGAACAAAAAAAAAAGCAGTGATAGCTTAGTGGATTAACCATGTGCCTCCCACGGCGAATGGTTCGAGTTCGATCCCGGGGCACGCACCGCTGACCTTTCGAAGTCATGTGCGTATTAGAAATTAATTATCACTTGCTTTAACGGTGAAGGAAAACATCGTGAGGAAACCGGCATGTCCTAGAACCAAAAATTCGAAGACATGTGACGTCCACCAACCCGCACTAGGCCCGCGTGGTGGACTACGGCCCACTCCCTCTCACAGAGGAGGCCTGTGTCCCAGCAGTGGGAACATTGTAGGCCGATTATGCTTATGCTTATGCTATGCTGTTTTTAAACACATTTTGACAGTTTTCCATTCGCTCTATTTTAGAGCGAATGAAACCTGTGTGATACTGTTAGATAGGCAAGAATTCCGTGAATTCCTAAAATTGCCAGCCTGGCAAGACCCAATTTTATGGGTGGTATATGGCAATGCCAGCCTCCTAAAGCGTAGTTTAAATTACTAATCTTCCAAATATACCTGTATCTAAGTTCAATGGCTTAATTTGTGCGTTGTCTATCAGTTAGTCACGGAACTATTCATATTATACAATTCTAAAAATACATTTGAGTTATAAATAGAACAATTGTGTTCGTACGGTAATTAGTTAATCGGTAATGACGCACTCAGCTGATTTTATATCAGTTGAAACGTCATCGGCTGCTACGTTGAACGACGTCATCCAAGCATGCTTCATTCATGATAAAGTGTTCCCTAAACATTGTATACATACGTACATACATAACATCACGCCTGTATTTACGGGTTTAGGCAGAAGTGTGTGGTGGTAAAATTTCGCCAGTCTTTTGACCAAATGCTCTTTTGTGTTTTTAGACCTCTATTTATGTGAATATTGCTAATTTAACACACGTGCCGGTAAAATGGCTGCCATTTCATTATGGTTGGAGATTGATTGATCTCACGGTATACCGTTAACGTCTTTATCACACCTCCGCCGCGAAAATAGCAGTGAAACCGCAGCACAGTCCGCCTGACTTGTCCGTAGTGAAACAGAAGCGAAAACTGCCTGTTCTAACGTATAGATTTGATTAATTCTATCTCTTTCCCGCGTGATTTTGCGCATCTGCTCGGAAGGCGGTCACACCTCCGCGTTTATTAATTTAATTCGTTTAGCGGTTTCGCATAATTATTTTCGCGGCGGAGGTGTGATATAGGTGATGAGGCTCCAGCACCGTTGACAGGACACATTGTATACATGGTGGCAGGTTAAACAGTGGAAATATTTAAAGGGGTCATTGTACTTATCATTATGAACAACTTTTACTATGGGAGCAACCCTGAAATCGCGAAAGAAAAAACTGCTGTTCCAAACATTTTGTTGAGATAAGTGAACATAAATTATATGGAACAGCTGATTTTTTTTTCGCGATTTCAGGGTTGGTCCCATAGTAAAAGTTGTTCATAATGATGAGTACAATGACCCCTTAAAATATTTCCACTGTCTAACCTGCTACCCTGTATAATCTCTCATATATTTAATAACAATGTATACTCTATTACATAATATGGAATAGAGATTGAGTAATGTAAAAACAACTAACACGGGTGCGACACGGATAGGACGCGAACCCCCGACCTCTGCCGTACCGGGTACCGTTTTAAATCTCTTATATTTTTAATAACATTATGATAAGGTTTGGTGTGACACGTGTAAATATTACATGTAGTTAAAAAAATTGTAGGTGTCGTGAACACGGAAAACCAAACATTGTACACCAATTATCTTCGGCGATAATACTCGATCCTGACCCATTTATCGTTTATATTACAAATATTTACAACTTCATAGTAAATAAGGTAAGTGTTGTTATTTTGTGATAATTATTATTGAAAGCTGAAACGCAGTTATTTTTTGCTTTACGATTTAACTAGAATGAAATAATACGATTAAGATTGTAATTAACGTTTTGAATGTATTGTTTAAAATATATTATATTATGTTTTTTGGTTTTTGTTACACGGGACTTAAGAGTCCCGGACCTTTCGAAGGCGTGCGTGGGGCCGAAGCCAACACGTAGAGGCCCTTTACAATTTGAATATAAAATGTAATGGTGGCATAGCTGGTGATCACCCCTGCATGCACCACAGAAATACACCCAAGGACAATCACCAGCTTATGCAGGACTATTGCAATACATGTCGAAAAAAGAAACTACTTGGGCTATTGTGATGGGATGATAATGGACTAAGATAAGGGAACTATGTGAACCTATGGCGCCTGCCGGAACAATGTATGTGCACATGTAAAAATAGCAGACGGAGACTTGCCAACTCTCTCACTGGGCCCCCTGAAAAAAGTCGCTCGAGTCGCAACAAAGGGGGCAACAGAAACGTGAGTGGCTGAAGGGTGGAGAGGCTTCGCTGGACTTTAAACTCAGATCACTTGCTCCCTGAGGGTCCGGCATCACTATTATGTTAATAGTTATAGTTTTAAATACCTACCTAATTACAATTAAATGAATCCCGCCTGCATAGTCGTGGTTCCATGGACCTATACATTTAGGTATTACTATTATTGTTAATAACTAATAACCCCATCGTAGTTCGTTACAAAAATGTATGTTTAAAAAGTATTTTTTTACGGACGGTGCGAAATCTTTGAACCTAGTTAAAACTTAAAACATTTACCCCTTACTTATAGACGCCTCTTAACTTTAACCACTGATTAAATATACAACTATCCTTGTCATTTGTATGACAATGAATAGAGATGACAATTGACATAGACTGTTAAATTTAATCATCGTAGGGGGGTTAGTTCTAATGACTAGGAAATGAAGATATAGGTAGGTAATAATTTCATCATTTTTAATATAACCTGACGGGATATCTTGCAATTGTTCCATACATTTTGTCGATTGATATTTTTTGTATGAAACAGTTGACTGTTTTTTCATAATTTCAAGGTTAGTTCGTACTTTAATCGAACTAGCGTCAAAATACCCTCCTTCCATATACCCCTCTTTGTACCTAACAGACTCTATCTCAAGTAGGTAACAAGAATTTTTCTCAATTAACTCGTTCTTGTAACTAATACCTACCTATCTTTAAGTGAACAGTTAAGCGCAGGCCACACCGCCAGCTAGCGGGCGGGCGGGCTAGGCGGGCGAGGCATTTCACACGCTGACCATAAGTTCGCGGTGTGAACCGAAGTATGAAGAGAGGTGAAACGATGCCTCGCCCGGCTCGCTAGCTCACTCGCTAGCTGGCGGTGTGGCCTGCGCTTTAGACTCAAGAGGTCATGTTTATCTGCGCGGGCGCACACACACGCCGCGTGATCATCGCGACACCGTTTAAGAATAGGTGCTTATTAAGATAAACGGATATTTTAAGATCATATTGTTGCTACTTAGTAGTAATTTATACAATACTTATTTAATTTTATTTAAATAGTGTTTAATAGACTACACGTAGCTATAGTTTTTAGCCACTAATACTAATATTAATAAGCTGAGAGTTTGTTTGACTGCGATCCTTGGAACTAAATGGAGATTAGAAATTCATATTTCAATCAAAATCAAAATATGCACTGATTTTCCTAAAACATGGAGAAGGTTAAAAATGTACGCTAAAATATACGAAAAAAAACCGGGCTAGACGGTAGACTGAGCGTGGTCTGACACGCTCTACGTGTCAGACCACGCTCAGTCTAGGGTTCCGTAGCAAGAAGCATTTCAGTCTACCGACCGCAAATATAAGCTATTTTTGCGGTTGTCGAACTCAAAACTGAAAAAAGTGAATATTTCAAAAAGTTATTGACGTATTTTGTTCAAACCAATTTTA
This sequence comes from Thalpophila matura, assembly GCA_948465475.1. NCBI lineage: Eukaryota > Metazoa > Arthropoda > Insecta > Lepidoptera > Noctuidae > Thalpophila > Thalpophila matura. The sequence continues at coordinate 10,244,556 of OX419201.1, read as the reverse complement.
ATCGAGAGTATTTATTAGATGCCATAAGCTTGATTTTTTCCAGATTTTTCGATAGGGCGGTTCGAAAATTACAGGGGGGGGGGACACACATTGTTAACGACTTTCGGAGCACCTAGTTCACTCAATATGCACTTAATTAAAAAAAGTTATTTAGAAACCTCTATGTTATTTTCAAAGACCTATCCAACGATACCCCACATGACGGGGTGCAGGAAAATATTTTTTTTCATCCTTCAGTTTCATGTATGGGAGCCCCCCCTAATTATTTTATTTTTCATAATTTTACTACAGGCCTTTATGGCGGCTTATAAAAGACATCTATTTACGAAGTTTCATATAAATTGGTTATGAACTGTAGATTTGACGAGGGTGTGACAGACAGACAGACGGACAGACAGACGGACATGACGAAACTAAAAGGGTTCCTAGTTTTACTACGGAACCCTAAAAAACAAACAGCATTGAATTTGTATCTGTATTTGCACGTGCTACGGTTGCTACGAGAATGCCTACAGTCGGACTACGAGTGCTACGAAGTGCTGTCTACAAAAGTGAAGACCGTACGAGTGCTACGAAGTGCTGTCTACAAAAGTGAAGACCTATTTATTCGAACGGTTTGTCCGTATCGGATTGTTATCTACTGACTCGGTTAACTTTTGTGATAACATTCAAATTAGTTTAATTAGTGACAGTTCAGGGTTCAAACTGAGTTTTTTTATTACCTCCCCCGTTCCACTTCGATATAATTAATTAAGATTCAGTTCCGTGTCACAATTTGTTTTAATTAATGGAAAAAAACAAGTTTTGTACGTTATTTTTACTGTTCAAAGTAAATATTTACAACATACAAAGGCAAAAAAAATATGTTAAAACTTATAAAAAACAAGTATTAAAATTTTCAGGAAAAATCAATAATATACGCGATTTAATCCGTTTAAACTATAAAACGCTTGTAACACCGAGAACCACATGCGCGTGCCGACCTTTTAAAATGAGGATTCGCTGTGCTGACAGGTTAGGGGACAAGCAAGTCCCCCGCTGTCAACACAGCGCATCTTCAGGAGCTCTGGCGACCTTACTCACCACAGGAACACAACACTACCGAACAGTAGCGTTATTTGGCTGTGGTGTTCTGTAAGGTGGAGGTACTTTACCAGTCGGGCTGCTTCAGATTTGAGCGAATGCAACTGCGAGGTTGGGGCAATGGCTGAGCGATTAGCCGCGGCGCTGTCGCGGGTCGTTTCCCGGTGGAACAATAATAATTAATACTCTTTGAGTGTTTGTGTATGTGTGAGATTTGTGTTTGTGAAAGCGCAAACAGTACTGGAGAAATTCCAAGGAGGCGTAGCCAGGTACAGACGGCTACACATCAAGCTATACATTCCCAGTTTACACTGACCCCTCACTGTAAGGAAATCCTATACAATGCGAGATCAGCTTATACTGGAAAAGTATAGCTTGATCTGTAGCCGTGCGTACATTCGAAGGGGTGGGGGTGGGGGGGCTAATAAAGAAAGTAAATATTTTACAAAGAAAAAAAACTTTCAACTACGAGCATCCTCTCTAAGGGGATCATCTCGTACACCCCTCTATGTATGTTTTCCTTGTCTGCCCCCCCCCCCCCCTGAAATAAATCCTGGCTACACTCTTGCAGGATAAAAACGTTTAAAAAAATAGCTGCTATTGTAATCAGTAATAAGATCTACAAAACGTTTGTGAGATGTTAGGTTCGTAAGTTATAAGATACAAAGTTATATTCATCACTTTGTCTTTATTCTGTTGGTATTCTTATCTTATCGTGAAAGTCGTTTCAGCACACGAGTAACTTAAGTAGGTAACTATGACTAATAGTTGAAGATATTATTACATTTAATTTATTATTCGCCCAAGTTGTACGATTTATTTTATGCAATCTAATAGAAAAAAATTGTAAATTAAAAATTTAAAAAACCCGACTGTCAAAAAAACAACTAAAAAGTTCGAAACAAGAGCACTTTTCAAGCAGTCTGATGCAGTTGGTGGCAATCATTTGTGTTAAATCTTAGATTTTATGCCACCAACTGCATCAGACTGCTTGAAAAGTGTTCTTGTTTTGAACTTTTTAGATGTTTTTTTTGGCAGTCGGGTTTTTATTTTTTTTTATTTTTCACTTTTTAGTTTTTAATGTATTTATATATATATGTTTTCGTAATCGTCTCTTCGAGCCCTTCATTTTGATACCCCACTCGATAGGTTTTGAGGAAAACAAACTTTTTGAAGACGTCGGCCATTTTATTTTTTTATAATTTTGATAATTATCCAGTGTCACTCTCACAATTAAGAAAAATCTAACGATACCTCTCAAGCTAAAATCCATCAAGCCGTTTAGGCTACAGATCGTGCCAAAGAAATATACATACATACATACAAACATACATATTACATACACTCGAAAAACATAACACTCCTTCTGGCGCAGTCGGGTAAAAAAACCACATATAACATTTAAATATTACGGAGTCAGGTTTTTCGATTTTTTCTAATATTTTCGTTTATGTTGTTTTGTAACCAATCAGCAAAATAAAAGTCATTTCTTTTTAATAACATTTAAGTGTTTGTGATTTCGAAATAACTGCCTTTTCTTAAGTTCACATTAACTTATGGTTATTTACAGGTTATCATTAAAAATTGTTTACTGTAGATAAAGATAATACATAAATACCTATATCGGTGAAGTGTGATTTTAAAAGCCTTGGTCAACAATTACGATGTATATTTTATAATCAACATAGGAACGTTTATCTATGTGGTTCAATGTTTACCGCTGCGTATTTTTGAACTGTTTATTTATTTGTAATTAATACGGTTGCGGGCCAATTAAACTAATTAATAAGTAGTGCCATTATTACAATAAGTAATATACATATATGATTATTACACGCATGATTGCTGTAACTGTATTTTTATGATAATTAAAAAGTTATTTTGTAATCCATGCATACCTAACCTAGGTATGCATGGATTACAAAATAACTTTTTGGTTAACACTGTTACTTAAATATAACACTAGCTGTTCCCTGCGGTTTCACTCCCGTTGCTCGGCTCCTAAGGGTCGTAGCGTGATGTTAAATAGCCTATACTATTCCTCAGGAATTTGGCTATACATACATACACAAAAATAATTAATCGAATCCGGCTGATAGTTCCACAGATAAGCGCGTTTAAACAAACAAAAAATAACAAAAACCTCCTCAGCTTTACTAATTTGAAACTATATTTTTTATATAAGTAGGTATTATTATACCAAATTAGTACGGGCACCGCTGTCGCCACTTTTAAAGTAGTGTGAGTTACAACTACAAACACTTCTCTGTAAATATAAAGATCTCCCACACATTAAAAATGTCTCACACAATTTAAAGTAGGTAGGTACTAATACTAAGGTACTGCCAGAATAATAAATGATTTATGTAGTATTGAATTGTCCTTGATAATAAATTATTTAATTACTTATAACAAGAAATAGACTTCATAATATTAAGATAGGTACCAATATTGTTTACCTCGCACAGAACAAAATAACCGAACGATAAACAAGTACATAACTATAAGAAAATACAATATAATCTTAACTAAGTAAGTATAGGTTACTAACATCGAGAACAATATTGATCTAGGTACTAAATATCGTATTTTTTTATTTTTCAGGCGAAAATTATGTGTATTGCAATTTGCAATGTATCAAAGTTTAAAGATCATTGGTTTATTGGGTTATTGTTGCTTGAATTTACCAACAAACATTACTTAAGTGCCTATAACAAAAAAAAAAAAAATACCGTTTCTATTACAGAACCGGTCGTCATACAGAACCAGTCGTATTACAGAACCTTATTCAAGACTCAAGCATTACTTGAGACTAAAACTAGTCTCAAGTAATGCTTGAGTCTTGATATAGGTTCTATAAAATATGACCCTTAGATTACCTCCGATCGCCAAGCAGCACCTATATGTGCGAGACAGTTGTCTACGCATCGGTAACCCCCTGGCTAGGAATTGCATAATAAGGATAAAAAAATCAGTGTAGGTAATTCAATTAAAAAACCGCATCAAATTTTCACAGCTGGACGCTAGATTAGTGCTACAATAACAGGTAAAAAAGCATTCTATAAGGAGCTAAAGAACCTTAATACATATACCGCTAACCGCTACCGCATCTAAACTATGGAAGCGAAAAAAACTTTTTTAACAAAAAATAACCGACTTCAAAAATCCACTACAAAGAAAATAATAATTTTGTTTTCGGAAGTCGGTGGCTTTGGCTTTTGTTTGCTTTTTTTTGCCATCGACTTCCGAAACCAAAATTATTATTTTCTTTGTAGTGGATTTTTGAAGTCGGTTATTTTTTGTTAAAAAAGTTTTTTATTTTTCCCTTTTTAGTTCTTTATCCCGTGTTAGATTACTTTCACGAATTCGTTCAACAGTAAATCTTCTACGGAGTGTGTACATTTATGCATATAACTTTGTACATAAGAATGATTACATAATGTATTATATACTAAAACCTTCCTGAAAGTATGTAGATTACGTTAGTGTAAACCCCATCCAAATCGAATCAGTAGTTTTTGAGAAAATCGCGCACATACAAACATACATACATACATACGGAACAAATACAGAACCTCCTTTTTTGAAGTCGGTTAAAAATGAGGCGATCCTCATGCCGATTCTGATAGGAAAAATCATTAATAAAATCTCTCCTGAACCTTCACTAAATAAACAGAAAAGCAAGGGATCAAACACTTGTTTATTACTTTATTTATAAGTACAAACAGGTACTTGCTATTGACCTTTCTACTCTACATCTTTAAAGACTATTTTCCGTATAGATTACATTAATTGTAAATACTTCAATAGAGTAGTCATGCTTATCTCTATCTTGTTACCGGATGCGAGTAGTATCAATAGATACATCGCAGTGGACTTTAGAATTCTTGAAGAAAGTGATGATAAATATCTGAATCATCGCTATTTTCATCGTGATTTTGTCGCATTATGATGAGGAATTAGCATAAGCATAGCATAATCGGCCTATAATGTTCCCACTGCTGGGACACAGGCCTCCTCTGTGAGAGGGAGTGGGCCGTAGTCCACCACGCGGGCCCAGTGCGGGTTGGTGGACGTCACATGTCTTCGAATTTTTGGTTCTAGGACATGCCGGTTTCCTCACGATGTTTTCCTTCACCGTTAGAGCAAGTGATAATTAATTTCTAATACGCACATGACTCCGAAAAGTCAGCGGTGCGTGCCTCGGGATCGAACTTGAACCATTCGCCGTGGAAGGCACATGGTTAAACCACTAGGCTATCACTGCTTACTGATGAGGAATTAATTGTTGATAAATTTCAGAAATTATTGGCTTGACTTTTCCTTTACAATGTTGGCTGCTGTCCTATTGTGATGTTTTTATTTTGATTCTTCCATCATAACTCCACAGCCTTATGATACTGGTAATTATAGATAATTAGGTTGATACTAAACTACAGCTTTTACAGCATCCATAACATTGACATGTCAAAAGGGAGCAACAGATAATCATGCTTTCTAAGGCGAGAAATCTCATTGCATTAAAAATAAATACAAAGGTACGTATTGGAGAAGGCTATTTAGCAAACAATACTAATTTGATTAACTACGGGACCAGCCTTGAAATTACGAAAAGAGAATCAGCTGTGTCCTACATTTTCTCGAGTGATATGGGTATTTTTGTATATTGAACGATTGATAAGGTCCCGTAGTATTCGAACCAGTATCGAATACTGTAAACATCCCTCGTTTACCCTTACACCCTGTATAAAATAAGGGTGTAAGGGTAAACTATCTTAAATCTGAGGGTAATTAGAAATGTTTACACCTATACGGCATGGTCACCCAAAGTTCGATACTCCTACAAGCTTCGAAATCTATTTCAGCTCTGTCACATAAATCATAACATCTATACTTATACTTAATATTATAAAGAGGAAAGATTTTTTTGTTTGTTTGTATCGAATAGGCTCCGAAACTACTGGACCGATTTTAAAAATTCTTTCACTAATAGAAAGCTACATCATCACTGAGTAACATAAGCTACTTTTTATCCCGAAAAAATGCACAGTTCCTGTGGGACACGCGGACGAAGTCGCGGGCGAAGTGCTAGTTACTTATAAACAAAATCCGACCAAAGCCAATTATTCAATCAACCATAAAAATGTGCCCAATTATCTTAATTATACTTTATGTTGATTCCAATATGAATCAATAAAATATATCGGTTTACCAACAACACTCTTGTTTTATTAAAAAAACCGGCCAAGTTCGAGTCGTACTCGCGCACTCGTACTCGGTTCCGTATCAGTTTTGGACCGTATAAAGTGAAAAAAACCGGACCGCATAACTAAGTTTGTTTGTCAAGGAATTTTGATGATTTTGAAAAAACTGTACTAGTTAGGAACATCGTTTTATTTTTGGTGCCATACTTGGGTCAATTCCTATCAACTCTAATTATTTCAGATTTTTCGCCCCGCAAACTTCGGAGATAAAGGGGGAGGAATGGTATTTTTTTGGACATTTTTCATCATACGTCGAAAACTGTGAGACATAAAATAAAATAAAAATATATTTTGAAATTTCCAGATCAAGCCCTCTCATATGATATGTCACTTGACCTGGTAACCCCACTTTAAAATTTCGGACCCCCACTCCGGCCCCTTTTGCAATGAAAATAAAAATATTTTTGGACTTTTTTCATTTGAAATAAAGTTGAACAAGCATTCTTTATAACTGTTCCAAATTTCAAGTCGATCGCACTAGTAGTTGCTGAAATAAGCAGGTGTGACAGACAGACGGACAGACAGACGAAGTCGCACCATAAGGGTTCCTTTTTTACCATTTTGGTACGGAACCCTAAAAAAGAGTGTAGTGGGTAAAACGTTGTTATACCTACACATGTTCGCTTGTTATCACTTGGAATGCCCCAAGGGTCACTCCTTGGTCCAATTAACATAGGTCGTGTAGTCCGTGTGTATTTTATGTGCCTATCGTATGATAAATTATGTTTGTATTTACACAAGATTTTGTTCCACAGGTAATTTAGTTTTAGGTTTACTAAGAATTTTGATTGTAATGGGATATTTTATACCTCAGACGAAGATAAAAATGTAATGTTTGTTTATACCTAACGGTTAATTAAATATATTCTGTACATTTAAAATCCAGATTAAAAGATTTGTTAGGTATTCGTTAGGAATACCTACTGTGTCTTCTCCAAATGAAAAATTGGAATTGCACAACCAAAATCTGTTCGAGTGGTAACGGCTGGACTCACTAGTCATTAGTCGTGGATTCGAATCCAAGCAAGCATGTTCTTTGTGCAACTTAAACTCTTACATAAAACCAACCGACACTGAGTCCGCGTGGTGGACTACGGCCGACTCCCTCTTACAGAGAGGAGGGCTGAATCCCAGCACTGAGAACGTTATAGGCTGGTTGTAATTTTAAACCTAAAATCTGACTCAGTCTCAGTATACGGTTATTTCAAATAGATTTTATAACTGCAATGCAGTAATTACGAGAAATATCAAAATAAATCAATGTAACTTTAATCTTTAAATTGATTTATGATTCATCGAAACGGGACCTAATTGGTTTTAATGAATTTAATTGAACATTCAGATATCGTCGAGGTAATTATTTTCTAATCTACTCCACGTGTAATTGCACAATTAGTAGTTATTGTAGAACGCCTAATACATACCTAATATAAATAACGTCAGATGGATTAATTAGGTAATTGATTTTCTACTAATTGTTTATCATGTTTATGTAAACTTAGGTAGATGCCTTAGGCTACACAAATAGCAGTGAAACAGTTTCAGAAGTTGATGTCTTTAATTTGATTAGATTCAGCACACATTTCTAAAACTATTTCACACTCATTAGTGTGTTCTTTTTGAAGGCAGTTTTAACTTTATTTATTATTTTGACCACATTATGATTACTTTATTTACCTTCATTACCATTATTACCCTCTTAAGGCGCAGATATACGACTTTTAAAGATTTTAAACTGAAGATCACGTCTAAACGAGTAGTGTTAATGATTAGAAAAAAAAAATGCTAAATTAGAGCATTTTATTAATAATTTGATTAGAGTATATTTTAGATTACGTTTATCTATGCAGTGTAATTAATTTGTGAAGTTAGGTCTAACGCGTTCAAAGAGTGAAGATCGCGCGAAAACTATTGAGCGTATTTTTACGAAACTTTCACCATTTTAAAGATAATTTAACTATCTAACTTTTAGTTAGAGTTATTTTTTTTAAATCAAATATTCGTTCATTCAAGACGTATGTCGCGTTGCGTGAGCTCAGCGCAGAACACTCAAGCTATACCGCCCAAATCACTCAAGGCCGCTGGCACTTACTAGCGCCTTAAGTTTTACCGTTAGTGATTTTTTGTTTAGAATGTACGTAATTAACCTAGTCCTCTCTTCGTTTCAGGAGAATGTCTAACATCAGGCAGGTACCCGTTTAAATGCCTCCAGTTCGAGCTGCCACCAGACGTGGAGCCGGAAGAAGTGAACGTGGTCGAGTTGTGGTTCTATAAGGTATGTTAGGATGATGTTGAGCAATTAGACAATTTGTTGGTTGACAATTCTTATATTTACTGTAGGTATTCAGCTTCCCTCGAGACAAAACATAAAAAAATGAAGGTCTACACCGACCGAATTCAAAATCACACGGTGCATAATTTGTTGCAACAAAAAAAGAATAATCGAAATCGGTCCCACGTGGACCGAATTAATTGGCTGAACATACATTAAAAAGAGATTCCGACGTACCTATTGAGAAACTTCTCCTTTTTTTGAAGTCAATAAAAAAGACAAGATTCTTGACATGGTAGGTAAAAAAAGTGTCCAAAAAAACAATAGTAATTTTTTTATGTCTAACCAAAGTTATATTTATTCCAGGAACGAGACCCATTAGATGAGTACAATCAGACGTTCGTGATCTCGGAGGCGGCCCACTGGGACAGCCAGCAGCAGTTCAAGAAGACTAAGCCTATCGCCATCAAGGAGACGGACATAGGCGAGGGCTGGGTGCGGGTGGAGCTCGCCTGGGCGGTGCGCGTGTGGCTGGAGGGCATGGAGAGGCTGCACACGTTGCACGTAGCGTGTAGGACGTGCCAGGTAAATTGAATCACACTAATATCTTACTACTATCCAGTATACTACTATACTTAAATGCGAAAGTTTGGATGGATCTTTGTTACTCAATAACGCCAGAACGGCTGAACGAATCTGGATGAAATTTGGCACAGAGAGAGATATAGTCTGAGAGATATGGTCTATATCTTTGTGGATAGACCAAGCTAAACTCAATGTCTAAAAAAACTATAAAGAACAAACTAAACTTACCAAAAAATTTCTTCCCCCAGCTACGCCGCGCGCCTCTCTCCTTCCACGAGAAACACCGACCATTCCTGGTCCTGTACACCAAGTACGCGGGCAAGCGGCGCCGGGGCAGAGCCCTAGAGTGCGGAGCCACCACCAGCGAGTGCTGCCGGGAGCCGCTGTACGTCAGCTTCAAGGAACTGGGCTGGGACGATTGGATCATCAGGCCTGCCGGCTATCATGCCTACTTCTGCAAGGGATCCTGCGCGCCCATATCTGCGCTGACGAACACTGATAGCTATCATCATAATTTTATAAGGGTGAGTTGATTTTTTTATAGTTTATTATTGTAAAGGGTGTGTGTGGAGCAGCTCCTTTGTTAACGAGTTTATAGTTTTACATAAAGATTATTTTGGCAAATAGGTAAGTAGGTATCTAGATATAAAAAAAAATCGTTTGAGCTTAGGATAGGCATACAAAATATTTATGAAAAACTAAATATAAGTACCTATTATACCTAAGTAACAAAGGAAATAGTACTAATTCTAAGGTTTACCCTCAGATCATAGAAAAAAGGAGATATGCCATCATAGCAAATTAGTACCGGAACCACTGTCGCCACTTTTAGAACAGTTTGACATAATTACAAGCGCTCCTTGCGAATAGGTATAAAGATCTCCCACAGATTAAAAAATCCGCACACGCTCAATCTAACACTGTTATTCGTCACTCAACACTAGCACTGAACTAAAACACAGAATTTATATCATCGATCGCGTTCGGTCCGTTGCCAGCGTGTACGTTTGAATTTTATGGTCAATGTAACGAAACTAAAGCGTAGCGTCTTGGCACATCTTCCTCGTTTCTATGATCTGAGGGTAAGTATGTGATTTTAATTGAAAACTTCTTTGAACAACTACCTACACTTACCTAATTATATCTATTAATTCAAAATCCACGGTTGCGGGTAGAACAAAGGGAATTGCTTATTTTGTTAGGGCGCTCTGGCTAAATGTGTTTTTTTTTACCATTTTAATTCTTTACCAATACTTTTCTGCAACGAGGGTTGCAAAAATATTGCTCTAAAAAAACTGAGCAACTCTAATAACTGAGCAACTTGTTCACGTTTAACACCAACTTTGAGTAATTACCTAAAGGCGCGATTCCATTAGGCAAGTCTTGCATGCAAGTACGACGTCACATTTGCGATTTGTATAGTGGAAACCACAGCTTGCTAACAAGTTGCAACTGAAATGTTCAATTAAAATCACTTGCGCACAAGTGTGACGTCATACTTGCATGCAAGACAAAAGTACCTTTTCCTCTACTCATAACTAATTTATCCTTTACAGAAATACTTCTACACAGTATCAGAGAGGAAGGCAGAGTTCAAGCCTTGCTGCGCTCCGACCACGTTCAGTTCCCTACAGCTGCTGTACATGGACTCAACGAACACTGTGACACAGAAGACACTGCCAAACATGGTGGTGGAATCGTGTGGGTGTATGTGAGAGTGGGGACACTAGCAGGCCATGCTAGCTTGTGAAATGGACTAAGTACAGTTAATGTTACGAGATCAGGAAGGAAGGATCGAGAAGGAAGCATAGGGTTACATGTGAATGTATCCAGACTAAACCATACTTATCTGTGCTTCGCGGTTTCACCCCCGTTGCTCGGCTCCTAAGGGTCGTAGCGTGATGTTAAATAGTCTATGCTATTCCTCATGAATCTGGCTATCATATACAAATTTTTTTCGAATCTGACTGGTAGTTCTAGAGATTAGCGCGTCCAAACAAACTCTTCAGCTATATTATAATTAGTATAGATCAGATTATAATGTTCCCACTGCTGGGACTTAGGTTTCTCTATGAGAGGGTGTGGGCTGTAGTCCGCCACGTGGGCCCAGTGCGGGTTGGTGGACGTCACATGTCGTCGAATTTTTGGTTCTAGGACATGCAAGTTGCAGTGATAGCCTAGTGGTCTAACCATGTGCCTCCCACGGCGAATGGTTCGAGTTCGATCCCGAGGCACGCACCGCTGACTTTTCGAAGTCATGTGCGTATTAGAAATTAATTATCACTTGCTTTAACGGTGAAGGAAAACATCGTGAGGAAACCGGCATGTCCTAGAACCAAAAATTCGAAGACCAGCACTGGGCCCGCGTGGTGGATTACGGCCCACTCCCTCTCACAGAGAGGAGGCCTGTGTCCCAGCAGTGGGAACATTATAGGCCGATTATGCTATGCTATGCTTATGCTACATGCAAGTTCCCTCACGATGTTTTTTTCACCCTTTTGAAAGAAGTGGTGAAAAAAAAATTTGTATAAAGTAAATTGCGTGCTGGTCTAAGTTCGAACTGGGGCCACCATTGCTCTAATTCGTTATGGCTGATTACGAGATTACATAGCGGGGAAGATCTCTATATGAATAGATATTTGTATAGAAAAGGATATGTTAAGCGGCCGTTTTCAATTTAACAGACTGTTATCTTGTCGGTGAACTTGGCCCCTTATATTTTAGCTCCAAAATTCGGGCTGTGTTGCTAAAATACAAACTAGATCAAGTGTTTATACATTATGACAGTAATTATTTGTATGTCTGTGTGTGTGTAGAATAAGATCCATTTTTGTGTTGTGTTCTTTTTAAGCAAAATGTGATATCGTGTAAATGTTGTTCGCGATTGAAGGAGCTAGTGAAAGGAGGAAAATTAGTATTAAAAAGATGTGGTCTACATTTAGGCAGATAGCTTCATAGATAAACTAAATTCATTTTTCAATAATAAATCTTATTTTGTTTGAATGAATAGAGTCGAGAACTAGTTACAAGTGATTGGCAAACTGAAACTATCAAAGTTTATATTATTTTCTGGCATTTTTAATTATGTTTGAAAGAAAGAGATATACCCAAAATTAGCACTATTACCTCCTTTTTAACCGAGTTTAAAAAAAGGAGGAGGTCCTCAATTCGACTGTAGGTATTTTTTTGCACATCTATTGTGCTATCTCCCTAAATAAGCGAAGCCATCTTTTATCCTAACAATACAATCATTTCGTAATGTTTATTTGCGTTTTTTATGGTTTTTTTTTCAATGAAAATGTTCAGATCTTCTTACACTGCCTCCTACAGTTACGAGTTTCGTAAATAATATTGTGATTTTAAGATTAATTTAACAATAACCAGTGCATTTATTTTATTTATAATTGTAATGTTGACACGCCATGTTGTCTTGTGTATTTGAATTTTAATATACTTGCTATAACTTGCGACAAGGTCCGTTTTTTTCAATATTATATACCTACAGTCAGCAACAAAGGTTTTAACACAACTTTTTTTTAATCTACTATAATCTACATATACTAATATTATAAAGAGGAAAGATTATTTTGTTTCTTTGTTTGTACCGAATAGGCTCCGACTACTGGACCGATTTTAAAAATTCTTTCACTAATAGAAAGCTACATTATCACTGAGTAACATAGGCTACTTTTTATCCCGAAAAAATGCAGTTCCTGTGGGACACGCGGACGAAGTCGCGAGCGAAGTGCTTATTAAAATAAAATAAACTCGATTATTAGTACCTACATGAAATGCTGAAAAGCAGTCTATCGAGAAATTTCAGCGTATTGTCAATTTTTATGTTATGTAAAAGTGTTCAATAATTTACGTCGCTGACTGTACCTAGATAATCTTTTTTTAGGAAAAATTACCAAGTTAAATGCGTTTTTTTAATTTCTTATGGCATTTATAAAGATGGGCCTGTCAAATAGTTTTGTATTTTGATTTTATGAAGTATATTAAAGTTCGTATTATAAAATGAAATATTTACGTTAATTTTGTAATGTAAATTGTTAAGTATGATAAATTATCAAACTTTCTTGTAATGTAGTAATTAGATTTTGGTTAAGTTTAGGGTATGTTTCTTTAAATTCCAGTTAAAGATTTGTTCCTATAGTTTAGGTTAGTAAATTCATTATTAGTCCAAAAAAAATAATTTTGACTAAAATAATACTAAAAAAAATTCAAGAAAACATTGGAAGATAACCCAGAGTTCATTAAAAATAAAAATAAGCATTTCTTTTGCATTTTTATACAAAATAAGTATTTTTGGTCTAAAACTTTGGCTGAAATAATAATTTATGTATGTCCCAATTTATATTATATTCAACCCTAAACATACCGATTTTTGTTTTATAAAGGCACTATGTCATTTTGTGGAAGGAGTTATAAAAATGTACTTAAATATTGTCGTGTCCCAGTTTTTAATTGATTTTGTCACAACGGTGTCTAAGTATTATAGAGTAAGGTCGAAATTTGTGAAGAAATATTGAGATATTAAAAAAATTAAATAAGTTTTATTTTTACGTTTCGTTTTTTTTTTCGTCGATACTATTATATTCACTGATCGCAAATTTGCGTAGCACCATAGAATAGTACAGAAGTATGACTCCGCAAAGACAGTTAAATAAATAGCGACTCTATGAACAACGCAATAAAGACATGACTTTTTTATAGAAAAAGATAAGTTAAACGGCCGTTTACAATAGGGTTCTTGCCAACATTGAAAATATGCTACAGATTGTGGTCATCCTATCAGTTCATAGCGTAAATAAACTTATTTCACTTGATTTTCAACAAAAATATGTATATTTTTTACAAATTACACGAAAATAAAATGCAATATTTTTTGTTATTGTAGCTGTGACAAGAACGGCCTGTTGCACTCTGGTGACGTCACACGCTAGTAAGCCAGTGTTGCCAACTTATTTTTAGGGTAAAGAATTCTTCAGGGTAAATTTGAGGGTAAAATTTTAGGGAGCGCCTCCGCAGCCGGCGCCGACTAGGCTCCCAAAAATAATGCCGTTAGGAACCGGAGTAGCCTTGGAGTAGCAGTGATACCAGACGAAAATAATTGCAAACTACCGTAGCAGCAGATTAATGTTGCCGTGTTTTAAGTTGAATTAAATACCTTAGATTGACTTTTAAATTAGTGTCAATGTAAAACAAAATACAACTTTTTTGGACTTACAAGGGGGAGGGAGGTGGTCGACGGAGCCCCGGTACGCGGAGCGCCTATTTCTATCTGCAAGGCTAAAAGTAAACTAACACGAATGGGTTGACGGGGGCTTCGTTCGCTCGCTCACTGAAGCCCCCGTTAACCCCTTCGAACCTAACCTGTCCGTGTCGGGGTGTCCAAGTTCCCGAGCTCGCTTCGCTCGCTCTTGGACCCTAATTAGGTATGTTACTCAAATGAAACATGAAATGTTTCTTTAATTATGCCAAATTGCCAACTCCTTTTCCCGCTTTTTTTTCCAAAGTCAGCGCCCGCTGCCAATTTAGCAACCGGTGCCGGCTGAAAATTCAGGACACGGCGGCGGTCGCGGAGTCACTTCCAAAATTTTAAGGTTAGATTTCGTATTCTTGTTATGATTACTAAAGTTTATGGGCTTTTTGGTAAGCAATACATGTAGGTACCTAAGTATTTGAATTGAATTTGAGTTAAACAAATTCAGCATATTTTTATTGTGAAACATGACCATTGATTAAGAAAGAACTTGTTTTATTGTATATCTAAAACCAAAACCTTAGCCAGGTATTTTTGTATAAATAGTTATGATTTTAGAGTAAAATTAATCAGGCATTAGGGTAAAATGAAAATCTAGCTTGGCAACACTGGAGTAAGCATAAGCTAGGGGTGCAAGAAGTGCCAAAATGTATCGAAATATATCGTATCGATAAAAAAAAAATATCAATATCGGTTTCGATTTATCGAAAAAAAAATATCGATATATCGATATATCGGTGAAATTTTCAAAAAATATTAGTACTTTACGAAATTCTATTGTGTTTGCTTTTACAAGTTTATTTCAATAAATCTGTCAGTATTATTACTATTCATAAAAGTATGTAGTGTGCGTTTCACTAAGTATTCCTTTCGGCGCTGAATTTCATTAAGTTGCAACGTTTCTAACCGTAGATCATAGAAACAACATAGAAACAAGGGAGATGTGCCAAGGCGCTATTGAGTTTGATAGGTAGGTACTTACTTAAGTTTGGTCATTTTAAGCGTAGTACAAAATTACACGCTGGCGACGAACCGAACACGATCGATGATATAAATACAGTGTTTTAGTTTAGTCTTTAGTGCTAGTGTTGAGTGACGATTAACAGTGTTAGATTGAGGGTGTGCGGAATTTTTAATGTGTGGGAGATCTTTTTATTAACAAGTAGCGCTTGTAATTGTGTTGAAAAATGTACTAAAAGTGGCGACAGTTGTTCCCGTACTAATTTGCTATGATGCCATATCTCCTTGTTTCTATGATCTGAATTTTTAACGATGTTAGAAGACAGTGTTCTTTCAGCACCTATTTTCATTCTCAACTTTTATGCGCCTGCCAGACTATGCTCCTTGCGCTGCTCATCGCTATGCTCCTCGCGCTGCCGTGCTTTGCCGCGATGTTGCCCTCTCTGCCGGACGAGACGAGAGAGAGAGAGAGAGAGAGAGAGAGGACGAGGAGACGTGTGGCATGACGTGTGGCATGACGAGTAATGTTGCCACACTATGTCTCTGCCTCCTTTCCTCGCTACTTCCCATGCCATTCGTCGAGTGTGTGGCAGGCGCATTAGTGTCCCTGACATTACTTTATCACTTAAATCTAAAAACTGTGACATTTTAATCAATGGTGACTATGGGCTTGCTACTGAAAATATATCGTTTTTGATACGTTTTCGATACTTGATATTTTTTTTTCGATATATCGAAACCGATATTGATATTTTTTTAAAATATCGATACGATATATATCGATACTTTTTGGCACTTCCTGCATTCCTAGACAAAGCTCGTTTACTATTACTAGCGTGTTACGTCACTTCCGTCAGAAACAGCGTTTTTGGAGCGGTTTTGGAAATTTATACTTTATCACTGATTTTTATTGATAAATACAGTAGATCTCCTTGAAATATCAATGTAGTGTGCTTATAATATAATGAAGATTAATATAAACCATTTCCCAAAATGAGGCAAATACCGTATTTAACGGACCGTTATCTTGTCGGTGAACTTGGCCCTTACAAAGCTCTTTGACATCTACAAGGTGGCAGGTTAAACAGTGGAAATATTTTAAGGGGTCATTGTACTCATCATTATGAACAACTTTTACTATGGGACCAACCCTGAAATCGCGAAAAAGAAATCAGCTGTTCCATACCTTTTGTTGAGTTTTGTGAACATAAATGTATGGAACAGCTGATTTTTTTTTCGCGATTTCAGCGTTGGTCCCATAGTAAAAGTTGTTCATAATTATGAGTACAATGACCCCTTGAAATATTTCCACTGTTTAACCTGCCACCCCGTATATTCATTGACATAGAAATGGCCTATCTATCATATACTATCCTTATAGTTGTATATATCTCAACCAGTGGTTAAAAGTGAAAAGTTTTTATAAATAAAGGGGTTAAAATAAAACAATACATTTAACGACACGAACACTTTTAATAGTTACAGTAGCAACAGATCACAATAGAAATGCATCATCAAACTAAGCCCGGGAGCGGGCGGGTCTATAACTTAATGCTTAACCTAACATACGTGCAAGCCATCTTCCACTTTGTAAAATACTTTTTATAACTTATTCGGTTCGGGTAGAGTATTTTAGTTGTAGATTTAATAATAATTTGTATAGTAAAATATTCGATTTTGATAACAAAATTTTCGATTTTGATTGCAAAATTGTCGATTTTGGTAATTAAATTGTCAATTTTGATAATAAAATTGACGATTTTGATAGTAAAATTATTGATTGATAGTAAGATTGTTAATTAATAGTGGATTAGTCAATTTGAAGAGTAAAATAAAATAGCAGTAAAAGTAGACAGCTAAAATCTACTTTAGAGATAAATTGTTTGGTTATAATTATTGTCAATACTAATTTAAGAATTAAGATAAACATTAATCACTTTTATTTGAATTTATGTCATAAATAATTTAGATGATTTTTGTTATTTTAGTAATGACAAAATAAAAATATGCTTGGGGTAATAGTGAATTCGCTACAATACTATAAAATTTTATATTATCACTTATAAATTGCTTTTCATGCCATTTTTTTTTTATAAATAACCAAATTACTTCACCCGAACGGAAACAAAAACCATAAATTAAATAAAGAGGGTGACCAGACAACACTCTCGATTTCTTGTATATTAAATAATTATAAAAATCACAGAATTTGAGGATACAAGCATGTCCAAATGTTATGGAGGCTACAACTAGCTTGCAACTGCTAGTGATTGCTTTTGTATGATAATGCACTTACAGTAGTACTAGTGCTGTCTTTCTATTAGTTATACTCTTAGACATAAAACAAACGCTATTTACAGTTTATCCTCGCGGTGATATCACGCAGCGTGTCGGTACAGAATAGACATTAGACAGGCAGATTTTTAAAGCAATATTTCATAGTTGCACTGGTATTTCGAAGAATCAGATCAAACAATTGAATGTGTAAATAGGATCTAGCTTTAAATATAGTCAAAAAAAGGTTAGTAGAATTATTATTATTACTTAACTTGTTTGAATAAATAATACTTATTTATTTTTTTAAATTGTTAGGTACGTGGATAAAATATAAATTAATTATTTCTCAATGTCATTGAAAGCAATCAGTAGCAATTGCAAGTTCTACATAATGTCTCTTTTCGCAAATGTGTATTTTTTTTTATTAATTCTTTAGGACGGACGTACAAGATATGTTTGTTTATTTGTTACAACCATTTATTATTTTTATTTAAAAAAAGAAACATTTTTCTTTTGGGGTACGAAATGGGGCGTTCACTATGAAACATGATTTAGAAAAGTATACAAATATAACGTATAATAATATCGATAAATTATTATGTTGCAGAATCGATTAGAATTGCGCATATATGTATATAGCTGCTTAATGCACATAGTTGTAATAGTAAATGTATCATATAATAATAGTGAATGCCCTTTAAATTGATCACTGTATCATTTAGCCAATCATTTTATGGCACTTTATGCTATTTCAATTCTTAAATGGCACGAATATACTGGGTTTGTATTTGATGAATAATAAGCATCTAATTCTTGATAATTATCTAGAATAGCCTCTTACTAGGATTTTCCCACCAGGGATGCAATATTCTATGGTCCATAGCCAAGTATAGACCTCCACCTATAATTTGGCTACATGTTTCATCAGACAATACCTAGCCCGCCTTGCCTAGCCTTTAGAATGCCTAGCCAGCTTTGCCTGGCCTTTAGAATGCCTAGCCAGCCTTGCCTGGCCTTTAGAATGCCTAGCCAGCCTTGCCTGGCCTTTAGAATGCCTAGCCAGCATTGCCTGGCCTTTAGAATGCCTAGCCAGCCTTGCCTGGCCTTTAGAATGCCTAGCTCGCCTTGACTATCCTTTAGAATGCCCAGCCCGCCTTGCCTAGCCTTTTGGATGCTTAGCCCGCCTCGCCTAGACTTTAGATTGCCTAGCCCACCTTACCTGAACTTTAGAATACCTAGCCCGCTTTACCTAGACTTCAAAATGCCCAGTCAGTTTTGTCTAGACTTTAGAATGTCTAGCCTGCCTTACCTAGGCTTTAGAGTACCTAGGCATAAACCCATCATGACTCCTCTTATCACTAGCTATATTGCGATCACCAATCCGCTTATAAGCACTCTCACAGGGAGGCCTATGCCCAACACATAATAATAATAATTATACAGGTGATTATGATTTCTTACATTATTCTAAACTGATGTCAGATCATCAAATAAAAACCCAGTTTACAAAATGATTTTCTGGACACAAATGTATAAGATTCCTTGTGGGTAAAGATATTATTACTATAATTATTATAACTTAATAGCTAAGAAACAACACTTTTGGAATGAATGGACAATCACAAGCCTTGGGATAGTTTAATTTGGTCTAAAGTACAGACGTTGCGCATAAAAAATCCACAAAAATATCTATAAGAATAAAGTTAAAATTTGTGGTTTGTCTATCTTTTTTTCCACGTTTAGAAAATCAATAAAAATAAAAAAATAGTTTACAATATGTAAAAGATAGTTATTTTTAATACACAGTATTTCCAAAATAATAGAGAAGATTAATAAAATGATGGAAATGCAACGGCCTGTACATAATATATAGTCGAAAATCTAAAGCACTAAGTTCAAGCAATGTACTTAGAGTATTATTGCTCTGTTTGAAACGCGTGTCACCGAGCAATATGCGTGCAAGCAATTTTACCGATCAACGTAACTTTACTTACAAAAATAACGTTAATTGGCAGTAATCCCGTTTAAATATCATTCAAATAAATTACACACTACATATATTAAATATTGCTCGTTTAATACAAATTGCTCGAACGCACGCATTTTCGCGTGACACGCAAGAAAAAATATCATATCGCTTTCAAAACCGTACACTACTAATCTCTTTTCGGAAGCACCATATACATCAAAAATATCTATCAAAAATACACCTACTTACAATGAAAAAAATAAAATTACGTAATTGCGACGATTTCTGATTTTTTTTACGTAATAATGTAAAATAATCGTTTCGATATGTCTTCGCATGACAAGTCTTAAATTATGCATAGTGAGAATTTTTCTCTATTTTATTCTTTTAATATTGGGAAATTTCCCTGCCAATGGGAAGAACTTCATGGGAAAATTCCCATTGGAAATTTCTAATCTTTGGACGAGCAAATTTTTTGATCACATTAATTTCGACTTTCAGTCCATCACAGATGTTTTCAAGCCACAGAATATTATTTGTGTTTTAAACATCACGTTATTCAGGAACTTAATACACAAACTAACCTAAAAAACCCTAATAAATGTTCGTGGAACCTCAATACCATCAAAACATTAGGGCTACTAAAAACTACAATACTTACCAAAATAGTTCTTCAAGAACTTTTAAATGGGAATTTTCCCATTTCAAGTTCTTACATATATGAATATTTCCCAATCACGGGGGTCGGTTTATCTAAACCGTTTAGCCTTACTGGTGGCTTTTTTTGTATTATCTGTCTTTGTAGCTACATTGTGCTGAAAACTTAGATTAAAAGTTCTAGTCAAAGTTTCATTAAACTGAGGTGTTTTTAGTTTTTATATAACTTGTACAGTTAACCCATAGTTATAAAGATCTTTACTTTTAACACATAATGACAATATTGATTACATAATCTTTTAAATATTACAACAAGTTAATCAATCAGAACTCAACCCCTTATTCATAAAATACACAGAACTTTCCATCTCTTTCCTTTTTATTTGATAGAACGAGACAGCAGTCAAATAATTTTTAGTAACTGAATAAGGAGTAAAGGTTTTAACTGCTGAAAATGTTGAGTGAATCAAGTTGCCTATCAGACTCAATTTTAATCGTTCACCATAGTTTTTTTTTTCTATAATTTGTCTATGGCTAAGTTCAGTATTTTTTTTGGCATGGAAAATTAGGCACAATTTTATGCCTATTTTTCTGAAACTACCTCCAGTCACAAAAAACCTCATTTCACGTGAGTTTCAGTGGGTGCCTAGAGGGCAAGCCCAACGCATTTTTTTTGGTAAGTATTAGAAGGTATTTTTAATATGTTGATTATTCATGAATTTATGTGAGTTAATGTCGTTGTTAAAGCAATATGAACATCAAAAATCACTTAGATTGATGAAAAACCGGACAAGTGCGAGTACGACTCGTGCCCTAAAGGTTCCGAAATATGCAATAGCGCCATCTATGCAGCTATTACATCATATTAGATATATCTTGATCATAGATGGCGCTACAGCATACTCCTAGTGGCGCCATCTATGAGCAGATGACTTCACTTATGGTCCGGTGACAGACGGACAACAAAGTGATCCTATAACCCTTCGGCTGTCACTAATGAGACACAATTGATTTTTCTATTGTTCCACACCAGGGAGTCTACTCTCTAAGCACGAAATCCGTAGTTTCGACCTTAGTTACGGGCGTTTCTTACTCCGTATCACCTACGGACTTAAGATTAGTTCGGGGCTCGAACTAAGAATGAATGATAGCACGATTTGACAGTTGTCCCTACTCCCGATGTGTTTTTATCCATCCGAAAAATTTAATTTGACACTTGTTTTGACTGAATCTTATGTCTGTTGTACTTTCGGACGGGCCCGTATCTTCGTCGACGGACTTACAGAGTAGACCCCTTGAATCAGGTGTTTCGACAGATGTAGTTCATCGGTCGAAACATAAGGGTTCCGTTTTTCCATTTGAGGTACGGAACCCTAAAAACGAACATAAATACTGTCTAAAACGAAAACTGCGTCGGTCTTGCCCTGGGCACGCCACTGGTGAGTTTGTTTACCAGTTTCTGTCCTATGACGGTGTTCAGTGGTCTCCTGGTGTGGTCAGTTTGGCAGTCTCGCTGTCGGAGGGCGGCGCCGGCTGGCTGGAGGGCAGCTTCAGCAGGGCGGGCAGCGGCGTGCCGGGCGGCTCCGGCCGGTTGGCGAGGGTCAGGGCGCCGGAGTTCACGTCTTCTATGGCTTTGCGGAGCTGGGGGGGAATTTAAAGTTAGGAAAGGAGTTGGGCACAACGTCACCTGCGCATCAACTGATTTTTCGGTATCTTTGGCGGAATGAAGAAGACAGGGGCGCCGAGGCTGCACCCGATTGGTTCGTCAGTCGATGCTGGTCGTCTAATTGGACCATTCTTTATTACGTATTGTCAACTATCTATTGTCTGTTGGGCCGAAAATGTACATGCGCATCTGTGCTCATAATTCACGCCGCGACCTATACTAATTTTTGTTTTTTTTCTGATATCACTGTTTTTATTACAATAATTCCTGCGTGTCGTATAGGTGTAACGACGTTTAAATTATTAAGCGAACGGAGTTTAATCTGTAGAGGGTAAAACAGTCACTGATTATCACATATCGTAATAAACTTACCTCTTTGAGTGACACGACTCCGATGAGTCGTCCGATGGCAGTCACGTACGCTCTGCTCACGCCCAGCGTCGAGAACAGCGAGTGGACCTGCAGGCAACATACTTGGCGTATTATGTGGGCACTTTTATAGTCGAAATAAAAGAAAACCGGACAAGTGCGAGTACGACTCGGTAGGTTTCCGAAATATGCAATAGCGCCATCTATGCCGCTATTACATCATAGTAGATATACCATATCTTGATCATAAATGGCGCTACTGCATACTTCTAGTGGCGCCATCTATGAGCAGATGACTCCACTCATGGTCATGACAGACGGACAACAAAGTAATCCTATAAGGGTTTCGTTTTCCCTTTTGAGGTACCTACCTACGGAATCTTAAAACAAACCGGACAAGTGCGAGTATGCCTCGCGCCGTAAGGGTTCCGAAATATGATCATAGATGGCGCTACTGCATACTTCCAATGGCGCCATCTATAAGCAGATGGCTCCACTTATGGTCCGGTGACTGACGGCGGACAACAAAGTGATCCTATAAGGGTGCCGTTTTTCCTTTTGAGGTACGGAACCCTAAAAAGGTGTGCGGTTGGAGGTCTCCCGTCAGGAACGAAGTTCCAATAATGTAGAGTCAACCAATTCGAATCATGACCCGCCGTAAGCTGAACTTTTTACAAACATTCTAATACAATGAAGTCTAATTTCGCTTAAAACTTGCTATCAATTTTATTACAGTGACAGTTAGTTTATCCTATGCCATCTCCTTTCGTGTTTGTTGGACACATTTGGCACTTTGACATGTGAAATGATTTTCTACTTGATGTTTTATTGTTTGGTAGGTATTTTCTGTTTAATTTGATTAATTATTTACTCTTCTTCAAAAGAGTTAGTGTAGATTTTTGAAAAATACTTCAGCGGAATGAGAGTAAATTCTAAATTCAAAACATAAAATAATTCCTGCTTTGTCAAAAACATAAATTATGAATGTTACTGCATTCATAATAAAGTCCAGTTCAGCTTACCTTGAGTAGCGAGGTCCTCTCCACGAGCTGGAAGGGCGCGGGGTCGATGTGGCAGATGTACAGGTTCTCGTCCTCGTACTCGGGGTCGTCGGGGTGCTGCGCGGACAGAAACTATTGTAGCAATGGTAGTATCTTCCACAAAAAGGTCTTCAGAAATCATTTACAGGACTTAGAATCACCATCCAAAAACGAAACCTACATAGATAAAAATCAATCATGACTGATTTGATATAATTTTGATGATGAGTATACCGAGTGAATTTTGCAACTGGGCATGGATGGCTAGATCCGCAACTGTAAGAAATAGCGAAAAACGCTAAAAGGAGTCTCGGTACCGATTTTCATAAATACTAAAACTGCATCATTAGATTTTTGAAAAATATTTTCCTTGTCGGGAATCAAACTCGTTGATTTTGAAAAAGAACATACCGCCTACACGATGAAATGCACGCTACTGATATCTACATAAATAATTTGTTTGTATAGAACTTGTCCGATTTTTTTTTTGAGTATAAACCTCATCTTACCATATCCCGTTTCCTGGCGATCTGCAGCATCCTGTCGAAGTCGATCTCCTTGGCCATCTCCATCTGTTCCCACGCCTTCTGGTCTTCGGGGGACATGTCACACACACGCTCGCGAGGCTGTAGGGAACATTGCGGTTTATTAGACTGTTCTTTATTGTAAGGAAACAAGGAGACGTTGAAGACGACGAATTCGGTAATGGAATTTGAGTGGACAAATCGGTTCAAAATCGGCGAAAATATCGCATAACAAGATAAATAAAAGGAAGTGATTCCGCGACCGCCGTCGTGACCTGAATTTGCAGCCGCCGCCGGTTGCTAAATTGGCAGCCGGTGCTGACATTGGAAAAAAGCGGGAAATGGGGTTGACAATTTGGCATAATTAAAAAAACATTTCATGTTTAATTTGAGTAACATACCTAACTAGGGTCCAAGAGCGTGCGAAGCGAGCTCGGGAACTTGGACACCCCCGACACGGACAATTTAGGTTCGAAGGGGTTGACGGGGGCTTCAGTGAGCAAGTGTCAGGTTACTTTTAACCTTGCAGACAGAAATAGGAGCCCCGCGTAGCGAGGCTCCGTCGACTACCTCCCTCCCCTTTGTAAGTCCAAAAAAGTTGTATTCTGTTTTACATTGACACTGTAATTTAAAAGTCAGTCTAAGGTAGATATTTCAACTTAAAACACGGCAACATTAATCTGCTGCTACGGTAGTTTGCAATTATTTTCGTCTGGTATCACTGCTACTCCAAGGCTACACCGGTTTCCAACGGCGTTATTTTTGGGAGCCGCCGCCGACTGCGGAGGCACTCCCTAAATAAAAACAGTAATACAGTCGAATTGAGAACCTCAAATTTTTTAAGTCGTTTAAGACTCGGGGTTCATCAACTCGCTAGCCAAGTCTGCTGTGGAAATGGCGTTGATCTACTGTAGAAAAGACGTTGGTCTACTGCGGAAAGCGTATTGGTCTATTGTGAAAAAGACGTTGCTCTACTGTGGAAAAGACGTTGGTCTACTGTAGAAAAAACGTTGGTCTACTGTGGAAAAGACCTTGGTCTGCTGTGGAAAGGCCATTGGTCTACCATAGGAAAGACGTTAGTCTACTGTGGAAAAGACGTTGATCTACTGGACGAGGTATACTGACCAGCTGCACTTTCTTGTTGATGGAGGGGCTCCTGGGCAGCGAGGAAGGACTCAGCTGGTCTGGCAGGCCTCCCTCTACGTCTTGGAGGAGGGATGAGCGCTTGAAGATGGCTTCGAAGGCGGCTCGGATCCTGTGGGTAGAACGTGGGTACTGTACTGTGTGTCCAATAAAAGTTGAAGAAACGGCCAATTTATAAGGTCATGAACCTTCACAATCTAAGTGCGTTGTATTTGTGTCTACAGCAGTGGTTCCCAAAGTTCCTGAGAAAAAGAGATTTCCCCATAGAAAACGTATACATATTGGTGACTGAAATACGCTTCAACCTTTTTTGTATAGTCATATTTTTATTTATGATTTTTGTGTTAATTTCTCTACGGATCTACAAAAAAAAAGTAGCTATATCAAGATTTTTTCTCCGCTACATTGGTCTTTTTTAGGGTTCCGTACCTCAAAAGGAAAAACGGAACCCTTATAGGATCACTTTGTTGTCCGTTTGTCACCGGACCATAAGTGGAGCCATCTGCTCATAGATGGCGCCACTAGAAGTATCCAGTAGCGCCATCTATGATCAAGTTATGATAATATATCTACTATGATGTAATAGCGGCATAGATGGCGCTATTGCATATTTCGGAACCCTTAGGGCACGAGTCGTACTCGCACTTGGACGGTTTTTTTCTTTGCATCCACGTATTTATCCGATATCATTGCTGTTAGCATTCACCCTCGCTCAAAATATTTTTTTAAAGGCTGAAATGACGAAGTAAAGTCTTACCTGGTCTCAGCGCCAGTGACGGTGGTGTAGACGGACGGCTGTGGTGACGTGGGTGTGTGGGGAGCTGTTCCACCTGACAGGCCCCGCGTGAGGGTGAACGAGTTCGTCTTCTTGAGGATCGACTTCGGACGGAACAGCTGGCCTGGGGCTAAGATAAAAATTATATTTTCTTTAGCGATTTTTAAAGCCTGGTCAAGCAACTTAGTAAATCTGCTGTCAAATCTCATGTCAGCTGTTATTATTGGTTTACAGAAAGAACATTGGCCAATCATATCACTTGATTTGACAACAGACGGGTAGTTCTCTCAAAATAATTCCGATGTAGTCTCAGTGTCATCGAATGTCATTTTTCTAACAAACATCGACAAAAGTGAATAATCATATATTTAATAAGGCACATTATAATTATATTGTGCTTAAATATACGACAAAACTGTTTAGCAGAATACCATTATTTAAAGTCAATTCAAAATCTATTCTATTCTATTTTTGTTTATGGCAAGCAATGCCGGTGTCGACAATTCTGCCAATGTCAGATGTGAAATGGAAATTCGTGTGTAAAAAGATCAAGGTTTAAGAATAAATGTAAAATAAGAAGAGATGATAAAAGAGAATTGTAAACGGCGTGAATCTTGTCGACGAATATTAGAAACACTGAAACAAACACAAAAATTATTGTTAGTTAAAATATGTACATATATTACATAGTTTATACAAACAAATACCGTATACCACACAAATTAATAAGTCGCATTACAATCTGATGTCATTGCTACGTATAAAGGTCATCAAAGCCCCGAGGAGCTTTGGAGAAGGGTGTGTTAATAGGGAAGGAAAGTTAATTGGGACAGGGATCTTAAGTTTTGGAAGGTAAGTATATAAATCGAGGGATGGGTTATTATTGGGGCAATTGAAGAATATGTGCTCCAAAGTACCTTCGTCCATCCCACACTCGCAGAGTGATGAATCCCGGACCCGAATTTTATGTAAGAAAACTGGGGAACAACAATGGCCTATACGAAGTCTGCACAAAATAGAAATAATTTTCTTAGAGACTTTCTTATAGGGGTAAAACCAAGGCTTTGCAGTAACACAAGGTTGTACCGCGAAATAAAAAGCTCCTTTCTTTTTACTTGTGTTGTTCCACTGTACCTGCCATGAAGATAGTAAATTCCTTTTTGGAAGGCTTAGCAGATCGTAACCTTGACAACTGTAGTGTTTAAGGTCAACGGACTGGGAGGATACAGCGTCTTTTGCAAGCGCATCCACAATCTCATTTCCTCTGATGCCACTGTGACTTGGAATCCATACCAAATGTACGGTTTTATGATTCTTGGCACAAGAGAAAAGAGATTTTTTAATTTGTAGCAGGATTGGACTGTGGGTTTTGCTCTTAAATGGAGATTGTTGCAAGGCTTGTAGACAACTTAAAGAGTCCGTGAAAATTACACTAAAATCTATGTTATGGGATTCAATAAAAAGGCATGCTTCTAGTAACGCTATACACTCGCCCGTAAACACGGAAGATTGTACAGGACATTTAAATTTAAAAATAATTTTAGAATTCTGGTAGTATACTGCCGCACCAGTGCAACTAGAATGATTATTCAATTTGGAAGCATCCGTAAAAAATCTCTGAAAACCGTGCCATCGCTCGTCGACCACCGCATTGAAGATAGAGTCTGCCGACGAAGAACTTTTAGATATGCCAATATTGTAGAGGATATCTGGTTTATAACATATAATGTCGTAAGTGAAATTATAGATAGGAAGTTTTGGGAGCTGTAAAATGGGTGAGTCAAAATTTTGAAAATGGCGGAAGGCTTTGATAAATAGAGGTACTTCTTTATTATTCCAATAGTTTGATCTTCTGCATAGCACCTCTAAATCATTGGCTTTTTGTAAAAGTGGATGGGTGGATTTTGTAGCAACTCTAGCCCAAAATCTAGAAGCTAGATATTGGCGTCTTAGAGCCAAAGGTGGTTCTGCACACTCCACCTGCAATGCGTTAATCGGCGAGGACTTCATACAACCCGAAATGATCCGAAGACACTTGGATTGAATCCTATCCAGCCCTGCTAAAGCGCCCTTGTTACAGGGAATCAAAAGGAATGATCCATAGTCCAGTACGCTTCGAATTAAGGCATTGTACACCAGTTTCATTGTGTAGGGGTGAGCACCCCACCAGACACCAGCAAGAACTTTTAAAATAGGGACAATTCTTTCACATCTGTTTACTAAATAATTTAAGTGGTGTAAGCCGGTCAATTTGGAGTCCAAAAATACGCCTAAAAATTTTACTTTTGAAACTACTGGTATACAATGTCCTTGGATGCTCACGGGAATTTGTGGTATTCGTCTCTTCCGAGAAAAGACGACTACTGAACTTTTAGGAGCGGACAGGCTCAGACCATGATCCAGTAACCATTGGTTTAGAGAATCCAGGGATACGCAGAGGGATGACGCGGCGTCAATAATAGAGTTATTGGTAACATACAGAGCCAGGTCATCGGCATACTGCAAAATGCGACAGTCGTTGTTAAGGCATGTACCAATATCTGCTGTGTAGATGTTGTATAGCAAAGGGCTTAGGACGAAGCCTTGAGGCAAGCCCTTCCATGCCAGCCTGCGATCAAATTCTTCCCCTGGCACTCTCAAGACCAAGGACCGAGACATCAATAGGGAACATATGCATTGAACTATCCTCACCGGAAGTCTCAGCTGATGCAATTTTTGCCTGAGAATGGGAAGAAGAACATTGTCATATGCGGACGCAATGTCGAGAAAAGTGGCAACGAGAGAATTATTCTCAGAGAAAGCTAATCGCACATCTGAAATCAAAACTCCAACGCTGTCCATGGTACTGAGCCCCTTCCTAAAACCAAATTGAGAGCTCGGCAATAGGTCTCTGGATTCTACAATCCACTCTAGCCGGTTCTTTATCAAATGTTCCAGTAGCTTTCCGAGAACCGATGATAAAGCGATAGGTCTGAATCCGTTCGGGTCATCTGCATGCTTCCCTGGTTTTAAGAGTGGAATAATAATTTGTGTCCTCCACTGATCGGGGATCCAACAATTAATAAAACAATAATTTAATAAATCTAAAAAATAATTTCTTGCCCTGGGACCGGCATGTGATATAAATGAGTAGACGATGCCATCAATACCTGGGGCAGAGTCGTGGACATAGTTTAAAATCGAATTTAATTCTTGAATTGAGAATGGAGCATCAAAGGGGTCTTCTGAAGGAGGAACAGGTGGTAGGTGACACTCCGCTTCTGTTGGCACATATGGAGGGGCTATTTTATCAAAAAACAGCTCTGCCGTCGCTCGGGATATAGGGGAGGAGATTGAAGGGGAACAACCGCATCTGTACCGATTGATCTTGTTCCATACTACTGATATGGGAGTGGAAGCAGACAAGGAACCACAGAAGTTAACCCACCCTGCGCGTTTCTTTTTCCGCAGCAGTCTTTTGGACTTAGCTAGAGCTTGTTTGTAGCCCATTAGATTAAAATTGCTCATCTCTGCATTATATTTTTTTTCCGCATCATTCCTTTCCTTTATTGCCATTGTACATTCCTGATCCCACCATGGTGGGGGAGGAATCTTATTGCGGGCAGAATTTTTAATGGGGAAACAAGAGTCTGCACTTGACATTATGGCAGAGACAAAAGACTCATAACAGCTTGACACATGGAGAGGACTAGTGTCAAAATCATGATGAATTAAATTTGGAAGAGAGTCGATTTTGTCCTCCAATAATGAAGAATACTCCGTCCAATCAGGATTGGACAAATTATACCTCAAAAGTGGAGGACTCATTCTTTCTAAGTAGGTTTTTTCAGCCAAAGATATTATAATTGGATAATGGTCACTTCCATGTGTCAAACTGGTACATTCCCAGTGACATGACGCCGCAATATCAAGTGAGCAGAAAGTGAGGTCTACACAACTCTTGTGTTGACCAGGAAGGGATCTACGAGTTGGGCAACCGTTGTTCAAAATGCAGAGATTGAGGTCATCTAAAATCTCTACCAAACCTTCCCCAAAGGAGTCACAACGTTCAGAACCCCATCTAAAGTGATGGCAGTTGAAGTCCCCCATAACAAGTACAGGGCCATCTATGTTTTCCAAAATATTTCTCAAAACTGGTAAAAAATTTTGATGAGGGTGAGCAATATAAACGGATAAAAGGGTAATGCCCTCTACCTTACCTGCCACTATACTCATGTCTCCACCAAGAGACGGTAAAGACACTGCCACAAGTGGAACTCGATTGTTCACGCAGAGAGCCGACCCACCATAGCCATCAGATCGATCGCATCTGAGTATATTAAAATGTGGAATACGAAAACTGAGGCTTGGAACTAACCAAGTCTCAGCGATAGAAAAAGCTATAGGTTTATGTTTGTTCAGAAGGAATGTGAGCTCGTGCTTCTTATGCCACACGCTCCTAACATTCCATTGAAGAAACACCAACCGAGCCATTGTAAAGGTGTGAAAGTGAGTTTATAAGTGAATTGGCAACGTTGGACGGTAATTGGGATATATTATTATTCCATTTATTCATTTATAACACATATTGTTTATATTTTTAAATATTTCATTATATAAAAATAAATAAAAAACAAAACATTTAAAAATACAAAAAATAGGGATCCACCGATATGGGGAGCAGGGTCCAAGCTACCGGTGGTTAGGGCTCCAGAGATAGGAACCTCCGCACAATGCGCGCCGTATCGAGGAGAACTGCCTTCTGAATCAGACCCTTGATCCAGCCGCCTAACGAGAGCCTCATGAGATGTTGGTCGAGGCTCTTGGCAATAAGGCCATTGGCCGATACGACAATCGGCACAATAATAGCCGAGTCAACATCCCACATGTCAACAACCTCGTGCGCCAAGTCGAGATATTTGATTTGTTTCTCTTTCTCAGCTTTTACGAGGTTATCGTCATGCGGGATGGTAACATCGACCATCACCGTGCGGCGCGCTACTCGATCTATTATCACTATATCAGGCTTATTAGCAATAATAGTCCTGTCAGTGATAATAGATCGATCCCAGTACAACGTGACATGGTCATTTTCGAGAACTGGGTCGGGCACATACCTGTAGTAAGGTACCTCTGAATCCACGAGGCGGTATTTCAAAGCAAGTTGCTGGTGGATAATCCTGGCCACTTGGTTATGCCTGTGCAAGTACTCGCCGTTAGCCAGACGAGAACAACCGGAAACAATATGTCTGATGGACTCACCCGGACGGTGGCATGCCCGACATATGTCAACCGTCCCGTCCTTCACAATATATCTCCGGTAGTTGTTCGTCATGATAACTTCGTCCATAATTGCACAGACAAAACCTTCGGTTTCCCCAAAGAGGTCACCGAAGCGTAGCCAAGACACGGACGCTAAGAAGTCTGTATCGGGTCCATGAAGGGCCCGATAAAAGCGCCCGTGTAGCTCCTTACTCTGCCATACCTCCCTGCGATCATTAGTACTGAGCACTACAGGTTTGCGCCAGTTCTCTTTAGCCAAGGACAGCGGTGTGAGCCCCTTGTCCACTGCGACCACATCCCGGTGCATACCCACCTCGGCTTTGAGAAAATATTTTCTGAGACTGCACACCTCACGGTTGTGGAGGGTCTTAGCGTTTAAAAAGCCTCGGCCCCCGCACTTCCGCGGGATGTACAGCCTCATGACCGAGGATCTTGGGTGATGCATCCGGTTTGCGGTCAGCAGTGTCCGGACTCTCCTATCCAGGGCATCTAGTTCTGTCTGAGTCCATTTGAGTATGCCAAAAGAGTACATCAAGACCGGCATGACCCAACCGTTGAATGCGCGCACCCTATTTCCGCCTGACAAAAGACTGTTAAGTACTTTCTTCAGGCGGCCAAAGAAGCGCTCCCCCAACGATTGCTTCATGTCAGCCCCATTGATGCCCAACGCTTCTGACATACCCAAATACTTGTAGGTTTCGGTTGAGGAGAGGGATCTAAGTTGTATGGAATTCGAAAGTTGGGTTCCCACGGATTCCATAATCTCTCCTCTCTTTACATGCATGACTGCACACTTGTCCACACAAAACTCCATCCTGATGGCGTTACTGAAGGTTTCAGTTATCTTCAGTAACTCCATCAGTCGCAAGTTGTTGGTGGCAAAGAGTTTCAGATCATCCATGTAAAGGAGGTGGGATATTACTTGACCACCTCTTTTCAACCGGTAGCCCAGCCCCGAACCCTCCAGCAGCGTGCTAAGAGGGTTCAAGGCTAAACAAAACCAAAGTGGGCTCAGACTATCGCCCTGGAATATTCCTCGCTTAATCCTTATGGGTTCATCGGTCCCCCGAATCTGCCGACATCCTGGATAACGAAGAACCGTACTCCACTGCCCCATACATGACATCAGGAAGGCGCGTAGAGTTGCATCAATTTTATACAACTCCAGCACCCTCATGAGCCATGCATGTGGCACCGAGTCATAGGCCTTCTTATAATCTATCCAACATGTCGACAGATCTTTTCGGGATCGACGAACCTGTTGGCTAATGGCCATATCAATGAGGAGCAGCTCCTTAGTACCGCGGGATCCGTTCCTACATCCATTCTGAGAGGCAGACATAATGGAATTGATATCTATATGGGTGGTAATTTTTGCTCTCAAAATGGATGTAAGAAGTTTATAGACCGTCGGCAAACATGTTATCGGCCTATAATTCTTGGGTTCCGCGGGACTACCTGATTTGTGGAGCAGGTGGGTAACCCCTGTTGTCAGGAACTGTGGTAGCGACCCAGACTCCAAGGCTGACTGAAATTGCGATGCCAGGCGAATGTGTGAACTACGCAACCATTTTAACCAAAAATTGTGCAGTCCGTCCGGTCCCGGTGATTTCCAGTTTGGAATCGGGCGGACCGCACAGGCTACGTCTAGTGGAGTAATGACTATCGCTTCCATTTCTGGTATAGGTTCACACACACGCTCTACATCACGCATCCAGCCAGCCTCAGCGTGACAGACGGGCACCGACCAGATGCCGCGCCAGAATGCATTTGTGGCATCGTCATCAGGGCGATGCCCATCAACATCACCTTGTTCAGGTCGTTCCCAAGTTCTATATACCCACCTCTGATCGCTCTGGAACATGCGATTCTGGACATATCGCTCTACCCGTCGCTTATACCGACGAATACGGTTCGCCCATGCACAAACCTTCTGCTTCAGGAAGTCGATGCGCTCTGTGACCCGGGACATATATTCCCGAGGGCTGATTCCAGTCCCCGAGAAAGCCCGCCTCACAAAGCGCATCACTCTAGGCCGGTTATTGCCCTCCCTGAAGCAGGATAGCTTGCCGATGAGTACCCTGGCCTCATCGATACGACGCTCAATCCTGCACTGCCAGGCTGGTGCGGCTGATTTTGGTCGTGTAGCTCTGTCACAGTCAGGGAATTTGACATTAGCTACACGACATGCCGCAATTGCCGCGCAATACAAGATTGAATGTGTATCGAGGAGATCTTCGCTGCTTTCAAAGTAATTATCAAGCAGCGAATCCAGGGCACACACCAATGCCCTGTTTTTTTTGTGCATGGGCAAGCGTGGTAAACGTGGCCTAAGCTCGACAGGAGCGGTTCGAAATTCCCGAATCGCATCCTCCAGTGCGCTCCCCAGTCGTTCGTTGCACTGGTTGCTTACCGTCGCAACCCTATCATCCCCCTCCACATCCACGCGATTGGACCGCGGTGGAATTACGTCCGTAACTGACGGTTGTACCGCGGTCTGTGACGGGGTGGGGACGACACGGTTGCTCAGCGCCTCTAAGCGCAGCCTATCAAGTGCGGCGTCGTCCAATATTATTATTATTATTAGAAGAGGTCATTAAAGTTGTAAGAAGTTTGATTAGTAATTGAATAATTGAAGATAGGTTATCAGAGGATTCTAAGTGTTGATTATTGAGAGCACTACCATTGGGCTGGGTAGATTGAGGAGTGTTAGTTAATAGCCGGTGAGCTGCTATATCATAAGAGGGGGAAAGGGGGGCATGGGTTTTAGGCTTTAGTGTGACAGTTTTGCGATATGACTGAGACTGGGATTTAGTGATGTCAGCATAGCTGCGAGAAGAATTAGGAACTGTTTTACTCGCTTCTGAGTATGACATGGTTTTCTCAGCCATAACCATCTTAATAGTCCTTTGTCTGCCATACTCCGGGCATGCCTTGCTATTAGCAAAGTGATTCCCAGAGCATAACACACAAAAGGCTTCACTCTCAGCAATGCTACAACCATCACCGGGGTGATCATTGCCACATTTGCTACAGCGAGGTTTAGATCTGCATAGGGATTCTACATGACCAAAACGACAACACTTGCGGCATTGTATGGTGGGGTATATATATTGTTCCACAAGAAGGGCCGTGTAGCAGCAGAAAATCCGTTTAGGTAGAACTTGGCCATCGAATGTGATTACACATGTTTCAGTAGGTTTCCACTCGGTTATACCATCTCTAGCAAATCGTCTATTCAACCTCCGAATTTTGAGGATAGGTCCACATCCTGTAGGCACAGTTAAATAGGCCTTGGCCTCCTCTTCGGTGAAATCAGTAGGGACACCGTTTACGACACCCATGCGGGTAATATTAAAGGATGGGATTACTGCCTCATATAAATGTTTCCCTAAAAGGCTGTTAGACAAGAACGAGTTAGCATCCTGAGGGGATGAAAACTCAACGGATATACGGTTTCTACCGACTCTTTTGACTCCATCGCGAACAATGTTGGAAATGTTGTTTTTCAAAAGGAAGAGGCCAAAAGATACTGGGTGGAGGGTAGTGCCAGCATTAGCATGGGTTTCTTGGCGGGAGACGTGGACGATAAAGGGGGATTTGTCTAAGACAGAGTATTTAACGCGGCCGACATGGCTCCTAGGTTGTTTAGGAGGGCGATTAGGTGTATCATTCTCAATAACGGGACGTTTGCGTGAGATGGACTGGGATACATTTTGGGATTCATTAAAACTGCAAACGACATCAGCGAATTGACTTAAGGGATTGGGACTCGGGTCTAACTGGGGAAGGCTAGTAATAGGAGTAGAGGAAATATCAGGAGGGTCAGGGTCGGGAGGTTTGTTTTTATCCATGTTTAATATGGATAAGGGGGATAAATAAAAGTTAATAGGTACGAACCTGATAACAGGAGGTTAGTACTAGTCAACAGCACAAAAACAAACACAATAACAAGACACTACACTTGCAATTACACTTAAAAATCAGCCAAAAAAGACAAAAATTCTAGACACACGTGTTAACCAAATACACTCTGTGGCGAGAATAAAATTCAAAATCTAATTTCAGTTTAGTCAACTGTCAGTGTCAGTCATTCAAAAACGGGGGGTAAGTCGGACAGGTTTTAGCAAAAAAACTATCACTAAAAGTGAAAGTCCCGTGGAGTTAGGTATACGTTTATGCTGTAATCAAGATGCCAGACGATATCAAAATGTTGTCTGGCTGTAAGTAAGGGGTATACCTCAGATCGTAGAAACAAGGAGATGTGCCAAGGCGCTATCGAGCTTGATGCCTGATCTTGAGCAAATTGCTCATATTAAAAACGTACGCGCTGGCGACGATCCGAACGCGATCGATGGTATAAATATAGTGTTTTAGTTTAGTGCTAGTGTTGAGTTACGATGAACAGTGTTAGATTGAGGGTGTGCGGAATGTTCAATGCGTGGGAGATCTTTTTATTCACAAGGAGCGCTTAATTATGCGCGTAATTGTGTCGAAAAATGTACTACAAATGGCATCAGTTGTTCCCGTAGGTACTAATTTGCTATGATGGCATATCTCCTTGTTTCTATGATCTGAGGGGTATACTAACCAGGTATAAGTCCACCCTGATCTTTGGTGGTGAGCGAGGTTCCTCTCGTCATGCCAGTGCCCGGCACTTGCAGCATATCTGGAGCCGGAGTCACCTAGAGAATGCATATTTTTATGAAAATTAATGTTCTGTATGTTTAGGGTTTGTCAAAGTATTTAGACATACATATCTGAACACCTGGCAGAAACGAAAGAATATCGATACCCAGCAGTGTGTGATTCTAGGCTAAGATGAAGTTTATAAAAACAAGATAATTATGACATAGTTTTGAAGTTTATAAACACTGGCAAATATCAAGACAGCAAACATTTGATTTTTCTATAAGCAAATAATAATATTGGGTCTCGGCCTCGCGGTGCAGTCGTGTCTACACTAGAGGCCACTCATCTCAAACTTCGAAGGCCTCCTAACTTTCTTTCGTGCCTCCTCGTGTCTACACTAGAGGCCACTCACCTCAAACCTCGAAGGCCTCCTGACTCTCTTCCTTGCCTCCTCGTCCCTCCTGCGGAGCTCGGCCTCGCGGTGCCACAGCGCGGCGACCTGCAGGCGGCGTCGTGTCTACACTAGAGGCCACTCACCTCAAACCTCGAAGGCCTCCTGACTCTCTTCCTTGCCTCCTCGTCCCTCCTGCGGAGCTCGGCCTCGCGGTGCCACAGCGCGGCGACCTGCAGGCGGCGTCGTGTCTACACTAGAGGCCACTCACCTCAAACCTCGAAGGCCTCCTGACTCTCTTCCTTGCCTCCTCGTCCCTCCTGCGGAGCTCGGCCTCGCGGTGCCACAGCGCGGCGACCTGCAGGCGGCGTCGTGTCTACACTAGAGGCCACTCACCTCAAACCTCGAAGGCCTCCTGACTCTCTTCCTTGCCTCCTCGTCCCTCCTGCGGAGCTCGGCCTCGCGGTGCCACAGCGCGGCGACCTGCAGGCGGCGTCGTGTCTACACTAGAGGCCACTCACCTCAAACCTCGAAGGCCTCCTGACTCTCTTCCTTGCCTCCTCGTCCCTCCTGCGGAGCTCGGCCTCGCGGTGCCACAGCGCGGCGACCTGCAGGCGGCGTCGTGTCTACACTAGAGGCCACTCACCTCAAACCTCGAAGGCCTCCTGACTCTCTTCCTTGCCTCCTCGTCCCTCCTGCGGAGCTCGGCCTCGCGGTGCCACAGCGCGGCGACCTGCAGGCGGCGTCGTGTCTACACTAGAGGCCACTCACCTCAAACCTCGAAGGCCTCCTGACTCTCTTCCTTGCCTCCTCGTCCCTCCTGCGGAGCTCGGCCTCGCGGTGCCACAGCGCGGCGACCTGCAGGCGGCGTCGTGTCTACACTAGAGGCCACTCACCTCAAACCTCGAAGGCCTCCTGACTCTCTTCCTTGCCTCCTCGTCCCTCCTGCGGAGCTCGGCCTCGCGGTGCCACAGCGCGGCGACCTGCAGGCGGCGTCGTGTCTACACTAGAGGCCACTCACCTCAAACCTCGAAGGCCTCCTGACTCTCTTCCTTGCCTCCTCGTCCCTCCTGCGGAGCTCGGCCTCGCGGTGCCACAGCGCGGCGACCTGCAGGCGGCGTCGTGTCTACACTAGAGGCCACTCACCTCAAACCTCGAAGGCCTCCTGACTCTCTTCCTTGCCTCCTCGTCCCTCCTGCGGAGCTCGGCCTCGCGGTGCCACAGCGCGGCGACCTGCAGGCGGCGTCGTGTCTACACTAGAGGCCACTCACCTCAAACCTCGAAGGCCTCCTGACTCTCTTCCTTGCCTCCTCGTCCCTCCTGCGGAGCTCGGCCTCGCGGTGCCACAGCGCGGCGACCTGCAGGCGGCGTCGTGTCTACACTAGAGGCCACTCACCTCAAACCTCGAAGGCCTCCTGACTCTCTTCCTTGCCTCCTCGTCCCTCCTGCGGAGCTCGGCCTCGCGGTGCCACAGCGCGGCGACCTGCAGGCGGCGTCGTGTCTACACTAGAGGCCACTCACCTCAAACCTCGAAGGCCTCCTGACTCTCTTCCTTGCCTCCTCGTCCCTCCTGCGGAGCTCGGCCTCGCGGTGCCACAGCGCGGCGACCTGCAGGCGGCGGTCGCGCCCCACTTGCTTCTCGATCACCTTCACCAGCTCCCAGCGGTGGATGGAGCCTAGGAGGACCATGGATGCTGGGCTGTCCACTAGGGGGAAGCTTTTGATTGTCTGGGGAAGAAATTACACGTATGCAGGTTAGATTTTTTAAGGGCAGGTACCATAACGGTTGTAGCTACTGAAAACGTTCTGAGGAGACTGTCCTTAACGTTTTGAGATATTTTGCCCTGCATTCACAGATTTTTGATAAAAAATTACAGTCCGCAAGAAAATGGGCAAGTTACTCAAAACTTTTTTGTATTAACAAATTCTATTGGATCAACTGAGGTAGAGTACGAAACGTTGGAAATCGCAAAAAACTAAAGCCAAATCATTGGCTTAGTGGCAAAATGTTACCTCATGGGATAAAATGTCGTCATGATAGTAAGACCCACTATGCTAGCGCCGGCTCTAGCCCATGTAACACCCGGATACAATCAATACTCGTAGTATGTGGCACAAGCTCTTAGGAGGCG
Source organism: Thalpophila matura (assembly GCA_948465475.1). Taxonomy (NCBI): domain Eukaryota; kingdom Metazoa; phylum Arthropoda; class Insecta; order Lepidoptera; family Noctuidae; genus Thalpophila; species Thalpophila matura. Next base: position 10,206,289 of record OX419201.1, on the reverse strand, counting down.
TCGCTCGCCACGCATTTGTTCTATCGCCTCCCCCACATTGGGCGTGCGCGTTCCTCCAGCGTGTGAACGACGTGGGTCTTACTATCATGACGACATTTTATCCCATGAGGTAACGTTTTGCCACTAAGCCAATGATTTGGCTTTATTTTTTCATGTTATTCGTCAACAAGCATGCGGCCTCATAATGGTAAGTAAGTGCTCACCGCTGCCTGCATCTGCACTATAGAGTACTGCCTTAAATACTGAAACGTCGACCGGGACATTCGGAAAAAAAATTGTGTAAAATCAGAATCTTATAAACCTAGGTTAGAAACTTTTACGTTTCATTTTTAGTAAAAATCAACGATGATTTATCGAAAAAACGACACCCTAATTTTCTTAGGTTTATTCTACGCCTGAGGACGTAGAATAAACCTAAGTCAGAGGACGTCTCGTCTACGTTTGAGGACGTGGAATAAACCTAAGAAAATTAGGATGTCGTTTTTGGAACGGAGTTCCTTCACGCAGCTTACTGTACGAGTGAACTGGGAGAAATTTTAAGCGATGACGCGATGACGTTTTCTGCCATTTCGCTTTTATACCTATTCAAGAAAATAGCACGAGCGGTGTCAGTCTATAACTATTTACTCAAGAACTACTGAACGGATTTTCATATGGTTTTCACCAATAGAAGGACACATTTCCGAGGAAGGTTTTGGTATATAATTTACATGTGCTGTATACAGGGTAAAATTAAAACCAGTGCGGATATTTTAGGAGGTGAAGGTACTCATGAATATGATCAACTTTTATTATGGGACCGACACTGAAATGTGAAAAAAAAAATCAGCTTTTCCATACATTTTGATCGTGTTGTAGTGCATTTTTGTAGGCAACAGCTGTTTTTTTTTTCATATTTCAGTGTCGGTCCCATAATAAAAGTTGATCATATTCATGAGTACCTTCACCTCCTAAAATATCCGCACTGGTTTTAATTTTACCCTGTATAAGTAAGTTCACCGACAAGATAACAGTCCGATAAATTGAAAACGGTCGTTTAACATATTTTTTCAACCGACTTCAAAAAAAGTGTTCTCAATTCATCGGACTCTTTTTTCTATAGAAAGTCATATTAAACGGCCATTTTCATTATAACGGTATTTTATTTTGTCAGTGAACTTGGCCCTAAATCCCCATAACTCCATATCGAATTACATTCGGAGTTTAAGAAAAAGTGTAAGGAACTTCGTTCCTGACGGGGGTTCCCCGACCACACGTTTTTTTCAATAGATCATCGTTGCCGTGCAACTCTTTTTAAGTCTTACTTGTTTAAGTAACCCCCTTTCGCTCTTTTCGTTTTCCCATCCACTGCGATGAGGTCAGCAACGAAACCACCCGTTCCATGAGCATACGTATATGCGACTATGTATGTCTAGACCGGGACAACTGACGCACTGACCGGGACACCGGGACACAACGCTTCAAACCGGGACATGTCCCGATGTACCGGGACGTATGGCAAACCTATACTAGAGGCATCACAGACGCGTTGTTCACCCCAGAGACAAAGTTGAAAAGTCCCACGTGCCTGTAATTACACCGGCACCCTTCAAACGGGGTTACAAGCAATATTGCCCAGCAAGAATTGCTTGCGGCAATTAAACCCACTACTCTCCTACCTTTCCGTGCAGTCAATCAAACTTCAATATACTTATTTAAAGCTACACTTCTATATTACCCTTAGAAAACCAGTATTACCCAGTAGTTGGGTTGTGCACTCAGATCATAGAAACAAGGGAGATGTGCCAAGGCGCTATTGGGCTTGACGCTTTCATACGGTCACATTGACCGTATATAAAAAGTACACGCTGGCGACGAACCGAACACGATCGATGATATAAATACAGTGTTTTAGTTTAGTGCTAGTGTTGAGTGACGATTAACAGTGTTAGATTGAGGGTATGCGGAATTTTTAATGTGTGGGTGATCTTTTTATTCACAAGGAGCGCTTGTAATTGTGTCGAAAAATGTTCTAAAAGTGGCGACAGTTGTTCCGGCGACAGTTGTTCCCGTACTAATTTGCTATCATGGCATATCTCCTTGTTTCTATGATCTGAGGTTGTGCAGGTCAGATGGCAGTCCATGTAAAATATGGATATTCAGCCTTTGGTAAGAGCTTCCCAAGTTGGAGGTGGCTTCCAACCTCAACTTGGGAAAAATCTAGGGCTAGGCGGATGATGATGACACTTCCTAGTTACCTTATTCTCCTTGAGCAGGTCCTTCAGCTGCTGGAAGGTCATCCGGTTCCAGATGTACTTGACGTCGCGCACCATGAAGTCCTCCACGCAGATGTCGTACATGCCTGCAAACAATATTTAATTATATCTGCGGCACGCTATGATGGCTTTTTTGACGTTTAAGACCACTCATAAAGTTTCGTATTAATTGACAACTACTTTGGAAAGAACAATTGCTGTACTTTATTGAAAATTGTGACGCGTCACTATTGACAATAAAGCACAGCAATACGGTAGTGGCCTACTATTAAAAAAGTACAAATAAATTATTTTATTTCAAAGAAGGAATAGGCACAACAAAAAAGTAAAAGCAAAAATAATAATTTATCACAAAATGGAAAACATAGACGCTTTTAAAGTTTTTGGAGGGAGTATCGCTCCGTCTTTGTCGCGCGAAGCGGACGTAGGTGGTGTGACGTCACTAGTAGGTAGTGCCGTCCGTGTCTAGCAAATCATTTTAAAACGCTTATAACTTTGCCAATTTTGTAGATGTTTCATCGGTTTTTTTGTTGTTAATTGTCTTTTTTCAAATAGTTTACAGATTCACAATAAAAAAATAGTAGTTAACATCCCTATTGTTGTTTCAGAAGTAGTTGTCAATTTTTACGAAACTTTATGAGCGGACAAACTTCAAACCGGCCATCATAGTTTGCCGCTGGTTTTGCAGGAATTTTGGAAAGTTCCTTAGAGCCGTTTGCGGTAGAAGTTGAGTGGTACACATCTAACATCGTGATGTAAGGAAAAGTGTGATGCCCTCTCCATGCGACTTTCTCTCTCTCTATCTCTTCCTACTAATATTACAAACGCGAAAATTTGTGAACACAGATGTATCGATGGATGAATGTTTTTTACTCTTTTACGCAAAAACTACGGAACGGATTTTTATGAAACTCAAGAGTAATATAGCTTGTACATCAGAATAACACATAGGCTACCTTTTATCCCGAAAAACGCGAGCGAAGCCGCGGGCGAAAGCTAGTATTATAAACACGAAAGTTTATGAGGATGGATGGATGGATGTTTGTTACTCCTTTCACGCAAAAACTACTGAACGGATTTTGATGAAATTCTACAATAATATAGCTTATACATCCGAATTACACATAGGCTACCTTTTATCCCGAAAAACGCGGGCGAGGCCGCGGGCGGAAGCTAGTTACTATGATCTGAGGTTGGAAACCATTAAATAAATAAAGCTGTATTCTTTGTGCACTTTTATTTGAAGCATGTGTTCATAAGACGAGGTGGCCGAGAGGTTAAGGCGTTGGACTGCTAATCCAATGTGCTCTGCACGCGTGGGTTCGAATCCCATCCTCGTCGATACGGTTTTTGTAGTTGTAAATATGTAGAATTTAATATGAAATTGATAAGTATAAATACATAATATTAGTTAATGAAAGAAAAAATATCTAAAATGGAGGGAGGACGGAAGAATCTAGAAAAGGCTTTTTTTTCGTCACGTTTTCCAAATTTAGCGATTTTTTTTTTGGAATTTAGCGTATTGTTTCTAACAAAATGGGGCCAAAAACAAAATTTGACCTGTTTGGCTAAACAAAAACACTTAACATGTTATTCGACTGGACTGGATAACATCCCCGCGTCCGGCTGCGGGGGGAAGGGGGAAGACATAAGGGACCCCCCCCGCCCCCCCCCCTGCCTGTACCTGGCTACGCCCATGGGTACTATGCCGCTCTTATTTTCATCTGTTTTTAGGGTTCCGTACCTCAAAAGGAAAAATGGAACCCTTATAGGATCACTTTGTTGTCCGTCACCGGACCATAAGTGGAGCCATCTGCCCATAGATGGCGCCACTAGGAGTATGCTGCAGCGCCATCTATGATATATTATTATTATCTACTATGATGTAATAGCGGCATAGATGGCGCTATAGCATATTTTGGAACCCTTAGGGCGCGAGTCGTACTCGCATTTGTCCGGTTTTTAGGGTTCCGTACCAAAATGGTAAAAAAGGAACCCTTATGGTGCGACTTCGTCTGTCTGTCTGTCTGTCACACCTGCTTATTTCAGCAACTACTTATGCTATCGACTTGAAATTTGGAACAGTTATAAAGAATACTTGTTCAACTTTATTGCAAATGAAAAAAGTCCAAAAATATTTTTATTTTCATTGCAAAAGGGGCCCGAGTGGGGGTCCGAAATTTTAAAGTGGGGTTACTAGGTCAAGTGACATATCATATGAAAGGGCTTGATCTGCACATTTCTAAATATATTTTTATTTTATTTTATGTCTCACAGTTTTCGACATATGATGAAAAATGTCCAAAAAAATACCATTCCCCCCCCCCCTTGTCGCCGATGTTTGCGGGGCGAAAAATCTGAAATAATTAGAGTTGATAGGAATAAAACGATGTTCCTAACTAGTACAGTTTTTTTCAAAATCATCAAAATTCCTTCACAAACAAACTTAGTTATGCGGTCCGGATTTTTTCACTTTATACGTCCAAAACTGATACGGAACCCTCGGTGCGCGAGTACGACTCGCACTTGGCCGGTTTTTTTTTTATACGACGATAGTAGCAAACAGGCGTACGGCCTGCCAGGTGGAAAACGGTTAGGTACTGTAGCCTATAAAACTCAAACCACTTAAAATGAGGATTCGCTGTGCACATCTTAGGAGACAGGTACTCCACTGTCAACACAGCGCATCCTCAGGAGCTCTGGCGAGCTTACTCGACACAGGAACACAACACTACCGAAGAGTAGCGTTATTTGTGGTATTCTGTAACGTTGAGGTACTTCCTCAGTCAGATTGCTACACATTTGAGCGAGATACACCTGTTTTTAAAGAGTCAATACTTACGGCTGGCAGAAGACAGAAGGTCTGGTAGGTACGGCAGCTTCTTGATTAGTATGATGCTGTCGAAACAGGAAGGCTGCAGTAAGGAGGCTGTGGCGTTGGCTGCTAGCACGGCCGCCATTATTGGTAGCAAATGTGTCACCTGGGAGAGAAAATAGAAAGAAAGAAAGAAAAAATATTTATTAGACTCGCAGAGAAAATTACAGACATAAAAAAGATGAGAAAAAAAAACAGTATAAAAAGTAGTGCGAGACCAAAAGGCCACTAAGTATCTTAGCATAGTGCTGCGACATAAAAATGCCACAGCGCTGATATTCTGATAGGGCCTAATAATCAAATAAAGCCCAAATAAAATAGCTAGTCAAGTTGCTAGAAGAATATGAATTTGACAGAAGGAAATTAATTAAATTTTTGGTTGATAGTGAAACTACAAAAGGTGAAAAAGCTGACAACAGGTAGAAATTTCTATACAGGGTTATTGAAAAAACATGAATAACCTAACAGGACATCATAAACAACAACTTTTGTTGTATGGTTCTAAAAAATTTTTTTTTTATAACCACGTTTTTAAAACTAAAAAGTATAAAATAATCTCTAATAATAAAATGAAGAATGTGGGGCACAACTTAATATTATCTACTGCGTACGCCCCAAGATTTTCAATTTATTAGAAATTATTTTATACTTTTTAGTACGTTTTAAAAAAGTGGTTTAATTTTTTTTTCTAATATTTTATTATTTACAAATAGGCTTGCGTTTGACCGCCATCTCGCCTGCTGTTAAGCGATGATGCGGTCTACGATGGAGCACGCTTGTCTAGAAGAAACCGATTCACTCGCGACTTGAAGACACCCAGACTGTAACTGTCGGGGAACACCCACTCGGGCAGCGCATTCCACTATGCTATAACGTAACGATATAATAATGTTATTACCTGACCCGTCATCTCGCTGACGATGACGATGGTGGACACGGTGTGCGTGACGGCGCCGGTGAAGGCCGCCGCACCCACCACCGCGTACCCTCCTGTTAAACATGGCATAATATTACATTAGCACCATTTAAAAATCTATACTATACAGTTAAAACCGTTTACAACCACATCATTTAGAAAAACATACCGGTTATAATAACCAAAATCATAGGTCCTCACTGACTGTTCCCTCAGAAACACCGCCGGTTGTTACGACTATCGGTTTTTATAACCAAATATGAGTGGTCCCTTCGATGTCGTTATAACAGATTTTGACTGTATTATTATAAAGCTGAAGAGTTTGTTTGTTTCAACGCGCTAATCTCTGGAACTACCATGAGATACTATGGGACCAATCCTGAAATCGCGAAAAACAAACCAGCTGTTCCATACATTTTGTTGAGTTTTGTGAACATAAATGTATGGAACAGCTAATTTTATTTCGCGATTTCAGGGTTGGTCCCATAGTAAAAGTTTTTCATAATGATGGGTACAATGACCCCTTAAAATATTTCCACTGTCTAACCTGCCACCCTGTATACTATATTATTATAAAGCTGAAGAGTTTGTTTGTTTCAACGCGCTAATCTCTGGAACTACCATGGAAAAATAATCAGCTATTCCATACATTTTGTTGAGTTATGTGAAAATGAATGTATGGAACAGCTGTTTTTTTTTGCGATTTCAGGGTTGGTTCCATAGTAAAAGTTTTTCATAACGATGAGTACAATGACCCCTTTTCGTATTGCGACTGTCTAATGTTACACCCTGTATAATTTATCTGTCAAACTATCGAATTCTGGAGTTTGATACCTTGATAATCTTTACCTCACAAGTCACATAGGCAAACCCTAGACCAGTGGTTCCTAACCTTTTCAATCTTGCCACCCCTATGACCTATTAGAGAAACTTATTTTACCCCTCATGTTCCCCTCTCCCCTGCCTTTAAAATGTTAACACACGAAAAATTATTTAGTGATCACAATAAATTGCACAAAAAGTTCATGAATTAATGATCAGTGTGAAAGTTGGTACTATCTATTACCAGTCTTATTAGCCCTGCAGAATAGCTGTTTCACCCCTGAGGGGGTGATTACCCCCAGGTTAGGAACTCAGATGATAAAACGCTACTAACCGGGCAATATCTTCTGTATATGTCCTCCGTAGGCGACGCCGAGCGGGCAGAAGTAGTGCATGACCTCCCCAGTGAACCTGCCCAGCGACGCGCCCATCTTGAAGGCGGGCACGAAGATGCCCGCGGGCACGGGCAGCGTGCACGACACCAGGCTTAGGAAGAACTGCCCAAATCACATAAACTATTTGTGTTAGGTTTTGAAGGATGATGAACAGAGATCGGAATAGGTAGAATACTATGCGATCACGATGAAAATAGGAACGTCAATGACCTCGAACTGTCAACTATCACTTGACAAGTAAGTTTTACGAAGAAATAGTTTCAATAGTTCAATAGTTTCAAGAATCAATAGTTTTTTTTTTTCACTTCATTTAACTGAGTCTTTGGTTTACCAAATCTATTGAAATAGATTTTTTAATACAAAACAGCCCAATTTTCAATACAAAACATCACAACAAGATCAGTCCTATTCTAATTTTGATCGCATATCTAGTACATTTTGAAGAGTGATGGAAGGTGACCGTCATCAAGTTATAATAATTATAATGGTTCCGTTTTTCCTTTTGCAGTATGGAACCCTAAAAACGGAACCCTTATCGGATGACTTTGTTGTCCGTCCGTCTGAGGCAACACCCTTAACGGGTGGAAGCATCTGCTCATAGATGGCGCCACTAGAAGAAGTATGTATCGGCTGCATCTTGATGTCGCTAATGCATATTTCTAGTAAAATACACACATCAAAAGTGTCTAGGGATCAAGCATTTTTATGCGGATTTCTTGAGATTGAGATGTGGCTTTGTAATAAATTTATGATTTTATATATTTATATGGATCCTTTTTGGTGCATTTCATAATTTGAATCAGGAACTCTCAATCAAATTCGAGTAAAAGATGAAAATAAGCTGTCAATATTTTCCCTATAAAAACATACAACGCATTGAAGACATTATTAGTGCTACTGTTTCCCTACTACTGATTAAAACCAACGTTATTATGGAGCGGCGACGTCATTTAAGCAGGGAAGAAATGCTCAGAGCCGTGGGAATGATAGAAGCTGGTTCCCGGCAACGTACTGTAGCTTTAGCTCTGAATACAAGTCAGAGTGTTATCAGTCGACTTTGGACACGTTACCGAAGCACTGGTACCGTGGCTGAGCGCCATGGAGGACGGTATCGCTGCACCACACGGAGACAAGACCGATACATTCAAATCTTAACTCGAAGAGCTCCAACAATAACCGCCATGATGTTAGCCGTGAGGCTTCATCACTCTTCAGGGAACTTAATTAGCGACCAAACAGTCAGAAACCGCTTGCATGAAGTGAACCTTCATTCCCGAAGACCGCTACGGGTACCACCTATAGCAATGCACAATCGTAGGATTCGATATCAATGGGCTCTTGAACACAGAAATTGGGCAGAAGAACAATGGCGTTTCGTGTGCTTTTCTGATGAGTCTCGTTTTGGTATGAGACCGGATACAAGACGTATACGACACTGGAGAACCCCTGGACGCCAACAGCGATTAAAATCCTGCCAGGAAGTCCATCCTTATAGTGGTGGAACCATCATGGTATGGGCGGGTATTTGGATCGGCGGAAGAACTGAGTTGATTTGGATCAGAGGCAACCTCAACGCTCAAATTTATGCTGAGACGATTGTATCAGACGTCATCGTTCCTCTACAAGTGCAAATCGGTCCCTTATTTCAGTTAATGCATGATAATGCACGACCGCACACCGCAAGAGTTGTAAGACAGACTCTCGCCGCAGCTAACATCAATGTCCTGCCCTGGCCTGCTCAGTCGCCAGACTTGAACCCGATTGAGCATGCATGGGATATGCTACAGAGAAGAGCTCTGCCGAATATGGAGGGTATCCAGTCGCAAGAAGACCTTTTTTTGTTGTTGCAACGAACATGGGCGGCCATTCCACAGCGTGATTTGGATGAACTCATTTTGAGTATGCCAAACCGATGTTCTTGTGTTGTTAGTGTTCGCGGTAGAAACACGGATTATTAATTGTTTAAGTTACCCAATAAAATTTTAAAGAAAACTGTTATTTCAGTCTTTTTTTCGAACTTTAATGTTAGTGGTTCAAATGTCAAAAATCCCTTTATTAGGAAAATGGCAAATTTCTTTATTAATGCAAAGGTGACTTGGTTTATCGTTACTGTGACAAACGAAAACACTTTATTTGATGAATCCTTAAAGAAAATTTTAATTAATATCAATCAGGAGAAAAGTTATTGCAAAAATATATGTTGATCCCTAGATACTTTTGATGTGTGTATCTTATTCTATGTACATGTACATAAATATTATTAAGTTCTTACGGAACCCTCAGAGCGCGAGTCCTACGCAAACTATTGCATAAAATAAAATATTCCACTAGAAATGTGCAGTAGCGCTATCTATGACTTAGACGTCGCTATTACATAGGTACTTCTTCTTGTGACGCCATCGATGACCAGATCGCCGTTAAGGGTCTTGCCTCGGACAGACGGACGACAAAGTGATCCTATAAGGGTTCTGTTTCTCCTTTTAAGGTACAGAACCCTAAAAATTTACATGAACACTCTCTAAAACGAAAAAATAGCTGATTAAAAGGTACACTTACGATTGAGAAGAAGTATATGATGAGGCATCCGAAGTGGTCCACTTCTGGAGTGTGCCAGTGGGACACTACCGACGCCTGCTCAGCTGTTAGCTCGTCAGTCCACGTGAAGTTTGAGAATAATGAGAGGACCTGGAAGAGAAGATAGACATCATAATAAAACAATTTTAAACGGATTAAATCGCGTATACAGGGTAAAATTAAAACCAGTGCGGATATTTTAGGAGGTGAAAGTACTCATAAATATGATTAACTTTTATTATGGGACCGACACTGAAAGATGAAAAAAAAATCAGCTGTTCCATACATTTTGATCGTGTTGTAGTGCATTTTTGTAGGGAACAGCTGATATTTTTTTTCATATTTCAGTGTCGGTGCCATAATAAAAGTTAATCATATTTATGAGTACTTTCACCTCCTAAAATATCCGCACTGGTTTTAATTTTACCCTGTACCTTACCGAACACGACGTCAGTGGTCCTGCGACCACGAACGCTGCAAAGTGTTCGAAACGTCAGGAAAAATCTGTAAAAATCTGTAATATACGCGATTTAATCCGTTTAAACTTGTTTTATTATTATGTGTAGGTAATAATCGCGAAAACCTAAGACATTATTAAGATAGACATCGACGACCCAATAAGGTTTTACACGAACCGTGGATTTAACCCAAGGACTCATTTAAATAAAATAAATATCAGTCCTGTTTATAAACTGTCCCACTGCTGGGCACGGGTCTCCTCTCAGAACGAGGGGGTAGGCCTCAGATCATTGAAACAAGGAGATATGCCATCATAGCAAATTAGTACGGGAACAACTGATGCCACTTTTAGTACATTTTTCGACACAATTACGCGCATAATTAAGCGCTCCTTGTGAATAAAAAGATCTCCCACGCATTAAACATTCCGCACACCCACAATCTAACACTGTTAATCGTCACTCAACACTAGCACTAAACTAAAACACTGTATTTATACCATCGATCGTGTTCGGTTCGTCGCCAGCGCGTACGTTTTTAATATGAGCAATTTGCTCAAGATCAGGCATCAAGCTCGATAGCGCCTTGGCACATCTCCTTGTTTCTATGATCTAAGGGGTAGGCCATAGTCCACCACGCTGGCCAAGTGCGGGTTGGCAGACTTCACACACCTTCAAGAACCTTATGGAGAACTCTCAGGCATGCAGGTTTCCTTACGATGTTTTCCTTACTTGTATAGATTCCTAAGGCCCGAGTTCACCAAGATAACAGTTCGTTATATTGAACACAGCCATTTAACGTGACTTTTTATTTAGGACTAAGTTCACCGACAAGATAACAGTCCGATAAATTGAAAACGGCCGTTTAACATATCTTTTTCTATACAAAAACTCAAAAAGTTATGTTAAACGGCCGTTTTTAATTTAACGGACTGTTATCATGTCGGTGAACTTAGGCCTTAGAAAAAGACATGTTAAACGGCCCTTTTCAATTTATCGGACTGTTATCTTATCGGTGAACTTGGCTCTTAGTCTAAAACTAATAATTACCTGTTCCTGGTTTCCAAGATCAGCTGCCATATACTTTCCGATACCCGGCGGGAACAGAATGGACATCACCGCCAACGTTATGAAGCCAGGGTATATGAAGCGGCTGGAAAATATAAGATAATTTTAACAACACCCTGTATTAGTATGTCTCGCTGCTAGTCTCATATAGTAGTGCAGTAGTCAGTGGTATCAGTCCCGACTTCAAGAGTCGTGGGTTGGAACCCGACTTCAAGAATCATGGGTTGGAACCCGACTTCAAGAATCGTGGGTTGGAACCCGACTTCAAGATTCGTGGGTTGCTTGCATTATTATGTTATACAGGGTGGCAGGTTAAACAGTGGAAATATTTTAAGGGGTCATTGTACTCATCATTATGAATAACTTTTACTATGGGACCAAACCTGAAATCTCGAAAAAAAAATTAGCTGTTCCATACATTTTGCTGAGTTATGTGAACCTAAATGTATGGAACAGCTGATTTTTTTGTCGCGATTTCAGGGTTGTTCCCATAGTAAAAAATGTTTATAATGATGAGTACAATGACCCCTTAAAATATTTCCACTGTCTAACCTGCCACCCTGTATATATTATTATTGTTATAATAGATATATCATATCTTGATCATAGATGGCGCTATTGCATATTTCTAGTGGCGCCATCTATGAGAAGACTAGCTTCCGCCCGCGGCTTCGCCCGCGTTTTTGGGATAAAAAAAGCCTATGTGTTATTCTGATGTATAAGCTATATTACTGTAAAGTTTCATCAAAATCCGTTCAGTAGTTTTTGCGTGAAAGAGTAACAAACATCCATACATACATACATCCAAATCCATCCTCACAAACTTTCACATTTATAATATTAGTAGGAAGGATAGTTGGATGGCTCCACTCATGGTCATGACAGACGGACAACAAAGTTATCCTATAAGGGTTCCGTTTTTTTTTAAGGTACGGAACACTAAAAAAAAACCGGCCAAGTGCACCGAGGGTTCCGTATCATTTTTGGACGTATAAAGTGAAAAAATCCGGACCGCATAACAAGTTTGTTTGTGAAGGAATTTTGATGATTTTGAAAAAACTGTACTAGTTAGGAACATCGTTTTATTTTTGGTGCCATATTTGGGTCAATTCCTATCAACTCTAATTATTTCCGATTTTTCGCCTCGCAAACTTCGGAGATAAGGGGGGGGTGGTATTTTTCTGGACATTTTTCATCATATGTCGAAAACTGTGAAACATAAAATAAAATAAAAATATATTTTGAAATGTGCAGATTAAGCCCTTTCATATGATATGTCACTTGACCTAGTAACCCCACTTTGAAATTTCGGATCCCCACTCCGGCCCCTTTTGCAATGAAAATAAAAATATTTTTGGACTTTTTTTCATTTGCAATAAAGTTGAACAAGCATTCTTTATAACTGTTCCAAATTTCAAGTCGATAGCATAAGTAGTTGCTGAAATAAGCAGGTGCGACAGACTGACAGACAGACAGACAGACAGACAAACAGACAGACAGACGAAGTCGCACCATAAGGGTTCCTTTTTTACCATTTTGGTACGGAACCCTAAAAAGACCGCTGCTATAAAAACGGTTATACTCACTTCTTCTGCAAAAAGTTGCTGAGCGTCTTTGTGTTTCTGATGAAAAGTACGTATTGTCTATGAAGGAACACCCATAACGCTGCCAGGAGACCGGATACTATGCTGGAATTAGGAAATAAAGCGGTTTTAATACATTTGCCATTTTTAATAAAAAAACAAACACTTGATTTGCGATAACATTTTTGGGTTACAGACTAAAACCTCATTAGTGATTATGAATCATAAATAACACGTATTTATGATTCATAATCACTAATGAGGTTTTAGTGTATAGTAATTATAATTAAATAATCATTATGTTAGTGTACAAAAGTTTATGTTGGTTTTAACCCTACACACACACCTACATTATAAGGTCATATTATTACGTTTTTAAAAACAAAAGAAAAATATTCATTTTTTTATTATAAAAACTAAAACCTCATTGTTGAATACTCTTTGGTCATAAATGACACGGGTCTGTAACCAATCAATGGCGCGCTTTGTGGGATGTAAATGGCTGAAATACTTATTAATACGACTTTTTTACATAGAATTTCCTACAACGACGGTTTTTTTTAAGAATTAATTATATTTTTAGGTAAAAATACTTTTAAATAAACAGCTTGTCCATGTTTTAGCTAAGTTTGAGCAATTCTTTCAGCTCAATCGGTTGGATAACTGGTCTAAAATTCTGTTGCATTTGCCCCCCACTAACAGTGCAAGTTAAATAAAAGCTTTTAAAAAGACTAAGCATATTAAAACCGGCTACAACTAACCCTAGCAGCACGAAGACGGCAAACTCCTGGGGGTCGAAGGGGAAATCTTGGGGTAAGTTGGTGGGGAAGAGGGGCTTCACCGTGGGCATGGCACCCGACCATACCGATAGGAGACGGAACATCTGAAAACAAACAGAAAAAAAGTTTGTTAGGACCTTTCATTGTCATGCGTGTTTGCGCCCGCGTGCAGGCCAGCCACGCATGCGTGCTGCCCGCAACCTATCGTATCATACATGTTATTATTGTCATGCGCGCCACACGCTCGCGGCACACGCACAATACTGTGGCGGCGTGGCGAAAATAATCTGCTCAGCGTGCGGCCCGCAACACGCATGCGTGCCTGGCCTGCATGCGGGCGCAAACACGCATGACAATAAAAAGGCCCTTACTCCTTCAAGCAAAAACTACTGCACGCTTAGCATGACCAATTCTCTCAATTCTACCAAAGAATAGCCAAAGTTCTTTATCCAGGCCAATTTGCCCTACCGTGGTAAAAAAAGTTTCACTTCAAAAACATATATAAATGTATATTTTTTGTGAATTTGAAACATGTCAAAGCCATGTTATGCTTCTATTAAGTTACTAAATATATAAGTGATTCTCAAAAATCATATGACCCGAGCGGGATTTGAACCCGCGACCTCTGCCGTACCGTGGCTAGTGCTCTGAACCAACTGAGCTACCGGGTCCCGCCCGACTCATCTGAAATTTGAGACCCCTTTGTAATACGCTTCTTAGGAGCGTTTGGCGACATCTATCGGAAAACTTAAGACCCGGTAGCTCAGTTGGTTCAGAGCACTAGCCACGGTACGGCAGAGGTCGCGGGTTCAAATTCCGCTCGGGTCATATGATTATTGAGAATCACTTATATATTTAATAATTCAAAAACATAATAATAGCAGTCTTTGATAAATAGGTCATTGCGATACTCCGTTAGTTCCGTACATCCAATTCAATGCGCAGAATTTCTTCATCGATTAACGTTAATGAACGCGCAGTTTTGATATTTAATGAACTGGATGGTTCTAGTTTATACAAATGTATATTATGTTGATTACTTTTGGATATACACACGTGCACGAAGAGCATACACTTTATGCATATACTAGCTTTTGCCAGCGACATCGCCCGCGTGGAGGTCGGAAATAAAAATTTGAAAGTTCGAAGTTGATCAAGCCAAACAAACATGTTTTCCCATACAAACTTTGCCCCAGTTTTCACCCTCTTCAGGGTGGAATTTTCAAAAATCCTTTTTTAACTGATTTCTACATCATATAAGCAATACGTCCTCCAAATTTCACGTTTCTACGACCAGCGGTCTAGCATTTTATATACCTACTAATATAAATTATGTTGCGATTCGCCTTACTTTCAGCTATTGTGTAGTTAGGTGGAGCTTTCGCAGAGGCCTTGCGGAGTCCCAGGGCTCCCGGAGCACACTTTGTATATGGCTGATCTAGATCAGCCAGAATAGTCATAGGGAAAATATCTCAGATCATAGAAACAAGGGAGATGTGCCAAGACGCTATTGAGTTTGACACTTTGATATGGTCACATTTGACCGTATATAAAACGTACACGCTAGCGACGGACCGAACGCGATCGATGATATAAATACACTGTTTTAGTTTAGTGCTAGTGTTGAGTGACGATTAACAGTGTTAGATTGAGGGTGTGCGGAATTTTTAATGTGTGGGAGATCTTTATATTCACAAGGAGCGCTTGTAATTGTGTCGAAAACTGTTCTAAAAGTGGGAGCAGTTGTTCCCGTACTAATTTGCTATGATGGTATATCTCCTTGTTTCTATGATCTAAGGAAAATATAGTAACTTACAATAGCACTGCAGCAGGCAGCAAAGAAACCACGCCAGTAGTTACGTACTGCGAAGTACGTTGTCGTTACCTCGATGGAGAATAGAACACCTGCAATGAAACGAATTAATTAATAAATATCACTGGCAATTTTTTTAAGAGGTAAGCCGAGCAAAAAATGCTTTATCCTTGACAAGTATGACGTATGCAGTCCAGTAACTATAGCTGTAGCTGGCTTCCTGGCTTCAAAGTCTTGCAGTATAAGGGGCAACGCAGACCAAGTCTTTTAGTGCGATGGAGTCTGCAGGACCCGAACAATCAGAGGCCCAAGACAAGTTACTTTTCTGTTAGCGTTAACGTCAAACGCTACGGATAAAATGTATGGAAGTGACATTTCTGAGTCACGTGACTTTTCCGCAGGTAAATGATAAATGATATTTATTTTGTAAATAGGTTAAAAATAACACTTTTACACGTCAAAACATTTTTTTAAGCTAGATGAGTTCGGTGTTTCCTATATGACTACCTTTGAGAAGAAACACCGAAACAAACTCAAAGGTTGATGTCTCTTTTAAAGTCCAGACAATTAAGATAAATTGTGTAAGAACCATGCAGGTTAGTCTGAAATGCCCTTTAGAGGAAAGAGCCATACAGATTTGAGTGGACCTGACCTGACTGTGCACGCATGTGCCGGGTATCGTGGTAGCTCGCCCTAGACTGAGGGAGCTCAACGACCCGACGAACATTACCATCAGAAAGGACATTTGGGTAGTGGTAATGTGTGTGGTAATTTGGGTAGTGGTGGGTAATGTCATTGCCATACATTTTGTGCTAATCGTTTGGCGTGAACGCTAAC
This sequence comes from Thalpophila matura, assembly GCA_948465475.1. Taxonomy (NCBI): domain Eukaryota; kingdom Metazoa; phylum Arthropoda; class Insecta; order Lepidoptera; family Noctuidae; genus Thalpophila; species Thalpophila matura. Next base: position 10,189,914 of record OX419201.1, on the reverse strand, counting down.
AGAAAAGCCACTTGTCTAGGGCCTCTGTGCAGTAAATTGTTCGGGCGCTGCAGATTCGACCGCACAAAATGTCTGTCGTCTGCGTTGCCCCTAACCATTCCACTAATTTTCTATTTCTTGTATGAACTTATACCTATTATCTGGCAATAGTAAACACTATCGACTGAACCATTTTTCAATGGGAAGCCAGGAATCGAATTGTAGATATGGAGCCTTCGCCACTGGTAAGTAGGGATAAATATGACGATGGTTCCAAACAGGCGTACGGCTCGCCTGGTGGTAAGCGGTCACCGTAGCAAACGCTTGCACCACCAAGTACCAACTGCTGTTGTCAACACAGCGCATCCTCAGGAGCTCTGGCGACCTTACTCACCACAGGAACACAACACTACCGAAGAGTAGCGTTATTTGACTGTGGTATTTTGTAAGGTACTTCCCTAGTCGGGCTGCTCCAGATTTGAGCCAGATATCCTATTGTGCCCTACCTATTTTGAAGAGGTCGCTATAATGTTATTAATTATATAAGACATTCCCAAAAACAACTGACACAGGCAGGAATCGAACCTGCGACCTCTGCCTAAACCGGGGCAGCGCTCTTAACCACTGAGCTACAGTGTCAGCTGCAGCTGACAAGTTGTCGACAAGCTGCGGCATCAACAGTGTCGTGTCTGAATCAGTTGTAATTGGAAACCTCTTTTTACGCCTCTTAGGGCCAAGTTCACCGATAAGATAAATTGAAAACGGCCGTTTAGCACATCTTTTTCTGTACAAAAAGTCATGTTAAACGGCCGTTTAGCACATCTTTTTCTGTACAAAAAGTCATGTTAAACGGCCGTTTAGCACATCTTTTTCTGTACAAAAAGTCATGTTAAACGGCCGTTTTCAATTTATCGGACTGTTATCTTGTCGGTGAACTGAGCCCTTAGGAGCGTTGGTGACGTCTATCGGAGACTAATAATACAGACTCCAACTCAATGTTTCTACCTTTGCAGGCAGAAGGACATCGATATGATATCACCAACTATACTTATAAATGTATATTTTTGCGAATTCACATTCCCAAAAACAACATAACATTATATAAGCATAACGTCATGGCTTTAACATGTTTAAAATTCGCAAAAATATACATTTATAAGGTCGCTATAATGCCCGTGTTTATTTGAAGGAGGACATTTCATCAAACTTTTCTCGATAGGAAATCGAACCCGGTGCCTCCCAGCTTGGTCGCTATCAGAAATCAATAAAGCAGCTCCAATTGAATTGTCATAAATTAATGAAAATTCAATAACCAATTGAGACCATTTGATCGGGTGTACAAAAATAGGTCACTCGATCCACGCTTTCAAGAGTATCGAATTTATCAGATGAGAAAATACGAAAAAAAATCTGACAAGTGCGAACTACGACTCGCGCCTTAAGGTATCCGAAATATGCAATAGCGCCATCTATGCTGCTATTACATAATATTGTAGATAGGTATATCATTTCTTGATCATAGATGGCGCTACTGCATACTTCTAGTGGAGCTCAACTTATGGTCCGGTGACAGACGACAACAAAGTGATCCTATAAGGGTTCCGTTTTTCCTTTTGAGGTATGGAACCCTAAAAAAGAACCGGACAAGTACGAGTAAGGCTCGGCACTATGCAATTCATAATAAACTGTTCCCATCATTCCAAGCTCCTGGCTTCAGGATCCTCTATATCCAGGTCTCACCTCAGGCGCTGTCGCAACCGAAGACTTTGGGGGGGGGGGGGGTCATACCGCAGCCGAAGACTTTGGGTGCTATACCGTAAATTACCGCCGTGTTTGGGGCATGGAGGGGGGAGGGGTGTCCCCTACGAACTCCTCGGACCACCATTGACTCACCTCCTACGGGGGCCGCGAAGCACGAGGCCACGCCCACAGCGCAGGCCGCCGCCAGCATCTCGCTGGTCCGCGACTCGTTGGAGTATATCCCTTGGAAGGTCGTCACCAGCTTGGATAGCAGTGTCGCTACCATTGAAGCTATGTGCACTGATGGGCCCTGGAGAGGAAGTAAAAAAATCTTCATTTTTGTTCAGTTTTTAGAGTATGATATAACCCGCGCGAAAAAAGAAGCGAATCTAAAATGGCGGCACTAATCATTCCCTCTCACTTAAATTAAATGCAGATGTCTCAGATTACAATTTAAAGGGGTAATTAGGCAGGCGTTGCACAGTTTCCCTGACCGAATCAAACCCAGAACCATATCGACGGTCCATACGTATGTACAACCCCCGAACTACATTTACAGGAGAGCGCATCAAAGATTCAAGCGCGCGTAGATCTATACATAATGTTCTACAAGAGCAATTTTGTGAGCGGTTTTAATGTTCAATTGGCCAACTTACAAAACACAAATCACGTATCTACCACTTAGGGGAATGTGTACGTAGGGACAGTCGATATTAGCTTAGAAGTCGTGCAGTGCAGGACTCATAAAATACTGACCTCTTTACCGAGCGGTAGTCCAGATCCCAGCGTGGCGGTGAGACCGACGATCTTGGAAATCATCGCCCTGTACGTCAGGTACTCCTTCAAATGGACCCCTCGGAGGATCGTCTTCATTTCAGGTATACCTGAACCTGTTGTAGAGGAATTTGGTGTGAAATGCGTGAATAGACTCATGATATACTGCTCTTAGACCCTGATATTATGTCTGAAGGTTATAATAACAGAGTCTATAGGAAAATATATTTTGATTTTTTCTTGGCTTGACTTTGACCGCCATCTTGCTTGATGGTAAGCGATGATGCGGTCTACGATGGAGCACGCTTGCCTAAAAGAAACCGATTCACTCGCGACTTGAAGACATCCAGATTGTAACTATCGGCAGCGCATTTAACTGATTTTTAGGACACCATTCCCCCACTCAAAGACACTGCTCTTGCTTTTGAAAGAGGGGAATGATATGGAATCACTGGACCAATGAAACCATGGAAGCCAGGAACCACCAAGGAAGATAGGGAAAGACAGCAGTCAACAAGAAGTTTCATAGTGGAACCTATATCTCACCTATGCTCTGTGCAGCGACGATGTGCACGAATCCAGCCGCAAACAGTATCAGGCAGACGGGCAGCGACACCCACGCCACGTACTGGCTGAACGTCGACGTCGCCAGGTCGTTGTACATCCACATGCGCGCTGGAATGGACAGCTAACGTTAATATTGCTAACCGGCTAAAAGATGCGGCACGGTATGTCAAAATGTGGTAAGATTCGAACATCATATACAGCATGTAACGAAACCCTGTTCGATCCCAAAGGGCGCCATTATGCTCATCATTATGAATAATTTTTCCTATGGGACCAACCCTAAAACAGCGAATAATAGTTGCGGTTCAATACATTTGTGTTCACATAAATCAATAAGATGTATGGAACAGTAGTTTTTTTTTTTCGGGGTTGTGTCATACAAAATGTTCATAATGATGAGTATAATGGCCTCCTTTAGGATCGCACAGGGTTTTTGTTACATGTTGTATTTCGAACAGAATCAGAATCATGCTGCTGTATTGTTGCACGAGTATACGTTTCATACAAATTGTGACGTCCGGAGTCGATAGGTACAGCATTTTGTCGTGTCGTGAAGTGACTCCCGGAAAATGTCGCTAGCAGCAAATCTTTAAAACATCTTTGATGAATCCGAGAAATAATTATAAAGAATAATGTTGTAACAGGTTTTCTATTGGAAAGCAGTAGATATCGTAATTATTCTTAAATAATAAATAATTCGAGAACGATGCCAGTACTTACAACTTTCATCCTTTTACTTTAAGCGTGAAAATATAAAATATAGTTAGTTCCACATTTTGCTCCAAATAGTTATTAAAATTAGGATGTTGTTGCAAAAATAACATACCTACCTACCTACTTTATTTTCTAATAGATTACAGAAATATTTCCTAACCGTTCAATTAGAGAAGTAGGATGCTCTGTTTGCTCCTTATTACTGCGCTCGCGCACCATTCGACCACTTCCAAGTTTACATGCTAAGGCACAGTTGTAACCTAAGCCTGCAATACATGTTGGCCGAGCGTTGTCGAGTGATGGCCAATAACAACATGTAGACGGCATATTTGCCTTGTCTTGCTATCGCTCGGTGTCACTTGCCTAGTTGGTTGAGTAAAGACAAGCGCCAACGTGTGTAGACCTCATTTGACGTAGCTTGCCACAACTTGCAGTCGCTCGCGATCACTTGCCTCACTTCGGAGCGGTGTCGGTTTTTCTGCACAAATCAAAGGCGATCGCGCGCGCTCGGACAATAGTGTTCACATGTTGTCCGCGCGCTATTATGAGCTTGACGTCAAACTTGCCGAACGTCTAGACAGTTGCGCTGTGTCAATTTGTCTAGGCTCGCGTTGGTCTAAGCTCGGCCAACATGTATTGCAGGCTTTACGGTTACGTGCCTGCTAATCAAATATGGCGGCCTGAATAACAAATGAATACTAACTTTATAACTATTAATTAAGTGACCGATTACGTATTATAACTTACGAATACATACAGGTTTAAAACAACCCACCCCAAATCAGAAGCTGTAAGAAGATACTAGCTGTTCCCCTCGATTTCAGCCCCGTTGCTCGGCTCCTATGGGTCGTAAAGTGATGTTAAACAGCCTATACTATTCCTCACGAATCTGACTATCATATACAAAAATATTGTTTTGAATCTAACTGGTAGTTCTAGAGATAAGCGCGTTCAAACAAACACTTCAGCTTTATAATAGGTATTAGTACAGATTTCCTTACCATTCTGACAAACGGCGATCCCCCTATCCATGGCGAAGTTGACGATCGCCATGATGATGCCGAGCAGCGCCAGGAACACCCAGTCCTCGCCCAGACGAGCAAACGTGTGCCTCCACACATAGCCTGCGCCAAACTTCACGCACGTGAATATTTATTATCAACAGCATTGTTATACGTAACACCACTTGATCCCGATTTTCGGGAAAAAGACGTCATTAAATCAAATTCAATAAATGTTAATAAAACATTTATATACCTACTTAAGAGATTTTCAAAACAACTGACACAGGCAGAGTTTGAACCCGCGACCTCTGCCTAAACAGGGGCAGCGCTCCAACCAACTGAGCTACAGTGTCATGTCTGAATGAGTTGAAATTGGAAACTTCTTTTTACTCCTCTTATGAGAGTTGGTGACATCTATCGGAGACTACAGAGTCTAATAGACGGAATTTCAATAAGTATAATAACTTACTGTCAAAGTATACATTGAATTCAAGTCGTCGTATTCTGGGAGAGTCACATTTCTTAATAAAATATATTGATTGTTGCATATCGAATGGTTTTAGATCGGTATGATGCATTGGGATAAATTAATGTAGTAAACTGAGAACTGAGCACGCTGAGTGTACAATAAAGTTTTGTAAAGGAAGCTGCGTTACCAGCCGGTTACACGTGCGATGACGCTGGAAAGTGCCAGTCATTATGTTTGTCCTTATTAAGGGTGATTGAAAGGGCCTACACGAGCGACGATACTTTTAGGTTCAGCGCAGCCTGGGCAGTGACCCACGCTGCCAAGTGCCAACTGGTCAACCTTAGTAGTTTCTATTCCAATAGCATTACAATCTTCTTGTCTACTCACCTAATACTTTAAAGAACTTCCCCCTAGGTCTGTGTTTGCCGCTTGCTTCTAGTTCTTTTTGTCGGAGCTTATCGTCTTTTCTTCTCTTTTTCCGAAGTCTTCTGAGTCGCCTTGCTTCTTCTCTCGCCGCTTCGCTTAGGTCGCGTTGATAGCGACCATACATCTGGAAAAAAGAAGAATATTGGTTTAGTACTTTTCACAAACTATTTATCAGATACTTTGGAAAGTATTTTTTACATTTCTAAGAGCTGCTTAGTTCGCAAATACACGAGCGGCCTCCTGCGACCGCGAACAGTAGAATTTTGACTGTATCTCATTTAACTGCATTAAAAAAACACCTTACACACTTTATTTTGATACTTGTACAATCCCTGCCTATTCGAATTTACAACTAAAGATAACGCTTAGTAATTTAGTCTAATAAAAATTACGATTAAAAATCTATTATTAAAACTACTTCCGCTTTCAAGGTTGTTAATTTCTGATATGAAAAATACCTCTTGTCATTCTCCAAGTGCGTTCTTTGCCAATTCCGTCAAAGTCAGTTCCGTGGTTTGGGCTAAATATATAGATAGATAAATAGCAGACTTCAGTATCCGGTATTTGGGATCCTGATGAAGCTTCTAATCAAGCAGCTGTTAAATCTCAAGTAACCTATTTTTATTGGTTGCTTAAATTAAAACAACCAATCACATGAGCCAATAGAGAGAAACTGGGGATTACTTTCGCAATTAGAAAACTTAACATATAGAAAAAAATACATAAATAGGTACCCTCTAAAACCAAAAAAATGCATCGTGCTTGCCCTCTAGGCACGCCACTGGTCACTCCACGTTCCTTATATGTTGAAATTCATGAAACCGTTTAGACTACAGAGCGTTCCAAAGAAATAGACAAACATACATAATAATAAATAATTTCAGGCTTTGTTTATTAACTGTCCCACTGCTGAGCACGAGCCTCCTCTCAGAACGAGAGGGGGTAGCCCATAGTCCACCACGCTGGCCGAGCGCGGGCTGGCAAACTTCACACACCTTCAAGAACTTGATGGAGAACTCTCAGGCATGCAGGTTTCTTCACAATGTTTTCCTAGCAAGTGATATTACTACGCACATAACTTCGAAGAGTCAGCGGTGCGTGCCTCAGGATCGAACTCGAACCATTCGCCGTGGGAGGCACATGGTTAAACCACTAGGTTATCACTGCTGTAAACATACATACTGTCGAAAAAAATTTAAACTACTTCTGTGGCAGTCGTGTAAATTAATATGTTAACCTACACCTACCACAACCCTGTTACCCCTTTCGATAATTTGGTCCGTTTCTATTGAATCCATCTTGAATCGAGTCCAAATGGACAAAAAATAACTTTTTAACTGATTACATTTTTTAACCAACTGCCATCGACCAACAAAGTGAAAATACTGAAAGTCTAATTAATGTAATACTGCCTTGAATCCAGGCTCTGTTTGCAGTAGCTATCAGATAATCTCTTGCGTAGTCAAGATAATACATCGGAAAATACTAATATTTGTGACTTTTGACCAATATTGGGAGAATTAATCTTGGTCTGACCTCGAAGGTTTAAAGAACGAGGTGATTTGAATTTGAAGGATATTGAACTTTTAATATAATTAAGTGGCAACAAAAAAGAGCAATGTGACTCCCACGGCGAATGGTTCGAGTTCGATCCCGGGGCACGCACCGCTAACTTTTTGAAGTCATGTAAGTGTTAGAAGGAAAACGCGAGGAAACATGCACGCCTGAGAGTTCTCTTTAAAGTTTTTGAAGGTGTGTGAAGTCTGCCAACCCGCACTTGGCCAGAGTGGTGGACTATGGCCTATCCCCTCTCATTCTGAGAGGAGGCTATTGGAATTCTAAGAAAATTGACAAGTACAAAAATGGTACCAAGTACCCAACTAGTTGTAATATTAATCCGCAGATAAGCCAAAAATCAAAACAAATCTTATCGCAATAAACCCGGTAGTTACCACTAATCTTATTTATCCAAGTATAAATCACGTGTTTTCTATGTCGTACTAACATTTTGATCGAATTACAAGGCGACATGACAATAACATGTGTAAATGATAACTTATGTCCAGAATTTTTCTTTGGTTACTCAGACACATCAAGGTGCTAAGTGGGTTGGTGTTGGTCAGCATTTGTAGCAAATATATAGTTCTAGTTGACATCCTTTGACCGTAGATGTAGACCAGGGATTCTCAACCTCTGAAGAAGTGAAGAAATCGTGAGGAACTGCCAGACAAGCCGCGTACCAAGCAGAATTTCATTTTGAAAAAAATCTATTGATACAAGACATAAAGAAGTTTCAGATAGTTTTAAGAGCTCCAAAATCATTTTCAAGTGGCCTTAGCTGAATATCACATGGTTCATCCAAAACTTAGCGACCGGCCGCGTCTAAGCGCTAAGTGGGTTATTTAGCGCGTAGCACTGGCATTGGTCATAGTGCCTCTGAAATAGGGCCATGGATTATGTAGTATTGAAAACATTTTGGACATACACGCAATGTTTGTCATCAGCCTTGTAATCCACAAAAGGCTCTGTACCTACTATATTTAAAGAAAGTACCTAATCTATACTAATAGGTACTATAAAGCTGAAGAGTTTGTTTGTTTGAACGCCCTAATCTCTGGAACTACCAGTCGGATTCGAAAAAAATGTGTATGATAGCCAGATTCATAAGGAATAGTATAGGCTATTTAACATCACGCTACGACCCTTAGGAGCCGAGCAACGGGGTTAAAACCGCGGAGAACAGCTAGAATCCCATATTTTTTTGGCAAATCGAAAAGTAGCTGCTTTATCTTAAGCCGTAGGTAAGGGATGCATTACCAACTTTACAGATAAATTTGGTATGTCTTACTTCCACCTATTTCATACGGGTGCATGAAATAGGTGGAAGTAAGACATACCCAATTGAGCTGAGCTCCCCGTTTGATGGGTATCAAACGGGGAGCTCAGCAATGCTGCTAGGCAGCCGAAATACTAACCCTCAGTTTTTGAAAGCCTGGTCAAGCAACTGATTGGTCAAATCTCATGTTAGCTGTTGTTATTGGTTCACCGAAATAACATTGGCCAATCATATCATTTGACATGAGATTTTTAAGTCTTTAAGATACTGGGGGTATTATGGTATCACTTCCCCACCATCATATCATTTTCAATTTTGGTCACTTTATTATCATGCCATTTTGGGAAATGGGCCCAGGCTTTTAAAAAACGAGAATCCTGCTTGATATCAATAATATGTTTTTTGACCTAATGACGGTAAGCCTAAAGGCAAAGTTATTGGACAACTTTTAAAGGCAAAACACGTTTTGTTATTGCAGGTTTGTTGCGAACCCAGTTGTTCAAGGGTCGGGTCGTCGTAATACGGAGGCTGAAGCCGAACCTGTTTGGCCAAATGGGACGATGATGCTTGGGTACATATTTAATGCATGTTTACTGTTTTCGCAATCAGACATTTCGATACTCCATCGTAATTCCAGAGATGATACCATACGGGGCAGTGAATTTTACACATTGAGCTTTAGAAAGATAAGCTAACTGCGGCTTCATAGTGTCATATCTGTCGCACGAAGCACTAACAGCTAACAGTCAACAAGTCAACGACAAAACGTCACGTATGTGTTCCAGTTTGAAGGGTATGGGTGTCAGTGTAATTACAGGTACAATAATACATTTCAACTTTTTCTCTAGTGTGGACAACGCATCTGCGATGCCCATAGGATGCTATTTCAGATGTCCATTGGCTGCGGTGACCACTTACCATCAGGTGGGCCGCCTGCTTGCTTGTATCCCGTTCCCGAAGTAAAGAACTAATTTACGACGGTCACAATTTATGCTTTAGGACACTAGGTGGAGCTACGTATATATGTCATGCGGACGAAGTCGTGGGTAAAGTGCTAGTATTCAATTAAATAAAATATTCAAGAAATATGCAATAGCGCCATCTATGAGCAAGATACCGCTATTATACATACTTTTTCTAGTGGCGCCATTTGTGAGCAGATGCCTTGGACTTACCACGGACAGACGGACAACAAAGTAAAAGGGCTCCGTTTTTCCTTTTGAGGTACGAAACTCTAAAAAAGCATCGCTAAACCGGTTGATCCAAAACCCCGAAAATATAAATTAACTAAACTTCTCATTTTTCTCGCAGACTTTTCAAATAAACCAAAGTGATACTTTGACATCATTTCTTATAAAAATCTCAATGGTACGATGAATTACAAAACCCCAAGCAATCAAGAGAAATCTGGTCCGAAGAGGACACAACCTCAGATCATAGAAACAAGGGAGATGTGCCAAGGCGCTTCTAAAATTGACGCTTTGATACGGTCACATTGACCGTATATAAAATGTACACGCTGGCGACAAACCGAACACGATCGATGATATAAATACAGTGTTTTAGTTTAGTGCTAGTGTTGAGTGACGATTAACAGTGTTAGATTGAGGGTGTGTGGAATGTTTAATGCGTGGGAGATCTTTATAATCACGGGGGGCGCTTGTAATTGTGTTGAAAAATGTACTAAAAGTGGCGACAGTTGTTCCCGTACTAATTTGCTATGATGGCATATCTCCTTGTTTCTATGATCTGAGGACACAACTAAACCTAATAATACACGTTACGTGGCACTACAAATCAAAACCGTAATTAGTCTCCAAGATGCGTGGGATGGACTATTATTAGATCGTCTGCGCACGCTTGAGTTTTTACGTTCTGAATGGAGGGAATTCCTGGAGTTGGTGTGTATTTTCTGATGATGATCTTGGTATGAATGAATCTCTTTCTAGTATGACAGTCGACACTAGCAGATTGAAAATATAAGAACGTGTTATATCTGCATTAATCAGGCTTCTTTTGACATTTGGATTAATTTTAGGGTTCTTTTTCGTTTTGACGGAACATGATCGCCATTCATATGGTTTTGTCATGGACATTTTAACTAACTTGGCGTTACCTATAGTTGAAGGGGCTATAAATGAAGAGGTCAATTGCTCTGAGTAAAATGCTGATATTTCTGCATCTAAGAATGACAGCTGATTTTAATCAATCCGGGAAAAGGTATCTTATTGTTTTTGTCAGGACAGATGTGTCACCATCAGTAGTGTTTTTCCCCAGTAAATGGCAAACTGGGTTTTTAGAAAGCGTTGTTATTACGTGATAGGAATTTTGAGTTTTACCTGTCTAGTCTAGTTTCCTGGCTTGGTTTTTTCAGAAAACATATAATGTGATCGACATGAGTAATTGGCTGCAAGATAAATGCTACAGAAAAAATAGTTGTTTAAGGGACTGTGTTATATTGCAATTACGATGCAGGAGAGGGTTGCCAGATTTTTTTCAGCCTTTAAGGGACAAATGCTTAAATGTGCAAAAAAATACGGGATATCAGTTTTTTACCCGGGACAATTAAGAAACAAAATTATTGAGTGTCATTTTTTTATTAGAAAAAGAACATCAAGAAAGAAAGTGCCATATTTAATAAGCATAAAACAAAAAGGGACAATTAGTTCACTTGAGTAGGTACCTACTTGTCAACCGTAGATCGATTGATTTACGGGACAGTGTCAGTCCCGCCGGGACATTTTAAACTATGTCTAAAATACGGGATGTCCTGGAAATTACGGGACGTCTGGCAACGCTATGCAGGACATACGACATACTGAGTTATCGACTGCGTTTCTGCCCTCTTAGTAGAAAACGCAGTTACGTCTGTTACTCAGTAACTGAAGTTACTGTTTTCAATTATGATGTCCGTCTATTATTTTGCAATTAGCTCGCTATTCAACTTACCCCTTTTTGATATAAGTCATTGGGATATACGTATGTAGGTCTACCAACACCGTTATCTCAAGCAAATGTGAAAATCAGTGCGCTCGATAATCTTAATCTATGCAAACTTTCTTGAAGGTAACGATAATCGTTCTCGTGATTCTCTACGCAAGTAACCGTTATCTTAAGCTCTTAAACTACTCATCCTTCCGCACACATTATGTTTGTATGAAATTCTACTGTAAACAGTTGCTGGAACCTTTTTAATGCACGGTACTTCACGGTAGTGCTTGTTCAAGTATTTGTGTCAGGGTTTTAGAATAGGAAAATTGTTTATCCTCTATAAAAGTGCATATCCTTATGGCAGGATGTGTAGGAGAATTATACTTACGTGCGGTTGCATGAAAGTCCACTAAATATAAGGTCCTACCCTCAGATCATAGAAACAAGGAGAAATGCCATCATAGCAAATTAGTACCGGAACAACTGATGCCACTTTTAGTACATTTTTCGACACAATTACGCGCATAATTAAGCGCTCCTTGTGAATAAAAAGATCTCCCACGCATTAAACATTCCGCACACCCTCAATCTAACACTGTTAATCGTCACTCAACACTAGCGCTAAACTAAAACACTGTATTTATACCATCGATCGTGTTCGGTTCGTCGCCCGCGCGTACGTTTTTAATATGAGCAATTTGCTCAAGATCAGGCATCAAGCTCGATAGCGCCTTGGCACATCTCCCTTGTTTCTATGATCTGAGGTCCTACCATATAGGGGCTCAAATTTTTACATAGCGTTCAGCCTTTTTATTCTGTACCGACTCGCCGCGTGATATCACCGCGAGAACTGCCAATTGTTTTGCGAACGTTCGAGGGATAATGTAACGGTGAGATTCTCCCTCGAACGTTCAACGTTCAGGCAACCTTCAAACAATTGTCAGAAATAAGTAGAGCCAAAAATTATTTGTAGGTAGGTACTTATACCTACCTATACAATAATCGTGAATTGCTGAAGAACAATGTTAAACACTCCTTCATTCCTTCTTCAAGGGATTACGTGAACGATGTTAAAATCATGAACGGCCTTACCACAAAAAAGATAGACACACGTTAAACGCGAATGCTACCAAAAATAATACACACTTGTTTTAGACAAGTTAGTGCTAAAACAATTGCCTATTATTTTTGGTAGCATTCGTGTTGAACGTGTGTTGAACAGATGTTTATTTTTTTGTGGTACGGCCGGAAGTATTTTATGCACTGCGATCAAGCGATATACAGGGTGATTTTTTCAACTGGGTGTGGGTGGCCAAATCCGAAACTGTAAGAAATAGCGTAAAATATTTTAAGGAGTCTCGGGGCCAATTTTAATAAAAACTAAAATTGCATCATTAGATTCTTGAAAGGTTTCATTAGTTATGGCACGGGTAATGTATGAATACTTGAAAAATATGAATGTTTCTAAAAAATCAACAGTTTCCTTTAGTTTTATAATCAATGGGTTCAAGTCCTAGCTAGGAAAATTGATCTTTCATAAATCTAATGATAGGTACTGTTTTAGTTCCCATCAAAATGGGCCTCAATACTACTTTGAGTATTTTTCTGGTTTCTTTGTTTTTCTATGAAATACCTACCTTCTGTAGCCAGCACCACGTCGTTTTCATAGAAATACATAGAAACTAGTAGTGTCGCGGCGACACGTTGCCTGCTGCTGCCGTCTGTCGTCGAGTACGGTACCTTTACACTTAATTTTGAACATTTGGAAATCTCACACTGTATAGGTATTATTACGTAAGAAAGAAAAGAAAGTAGGTACCTACTTATAAGGATTTCGATATCATCTTTCACGACCATTTATTATATCGGCTTACGTGAAAGTCGGGGTCTGCAGAAGAATAAACACTTAATAATGTTGATGATGCTGCTGTTTTCTTATTTATTCTGTCATCTTCGGTGTATTTTGTCAGTGTAAAAGGCCGTAGTAGTAATGAAAATGAAAATTAAATTCATTTTAATGCATAGTGACAACTTGACCTTAGAGAATCAATTAAACAATATAAATTTTCAATGGTTTTTGCTTTATTTCCGATTTATAATTCAAAAACATATTTACAAATAAAATCATAACACTTATTGGGCTACTCAAAATATTTATTCTGAAATTCAATGTACTGATATTTCTTTTAACCTTAAATAAATCTAGACATGAACGCGCCAATGACTGAATCCAGTTCAAAAAACATAAATAACAACAAAAAATCTTATTTTTATTCATGAATAAGCTCTGTATTGCATAACAAGGCGCTAAACTTGTTGCACCAAGGTTATAAGAAAACTGCAACAGCGCTGCGCACGCGCATATTACGTCACGAGCCGGTGTCAGTGAACCTGAGCGAAAAGCTCGAGAACGCGTACAACCCTGACCAGAAAATAACACCGATTTTTGAGAAACCTAATTGTTTAAATTCAATAATTTCAATGTCACATTTGATGATAAACGTAAAAATATTAAAATCTTGGGAACTGTCATGGGTTGGAAAAATCTTGAAGGACTATCGGTTAGATCCACGTAAGTACATAAAAAGCCAATAGACAACTGTGTGCTGTATAGACTTCATTGAATATAATAGAAAATGGTTACTATAAGACTAAGGACTCGAAATCTGGAATATACCACAGCTGAATAACGCTACTCTCCGGTAGCGTTGTGTTCCTGTGGTGAGTAAGGTCGCCAGAGCTCCTGAGGATGCGCTGTGCTGACAGCGGAGGACCTGCTTGTCTCCTGAGCTGTCAGCACAGCTTATCCTGATTTAAAGGGTCGGCAACGCGCATGTGATACTCGGTGTTGCAAGCGTTTTATAGGCTACAGTAACCGCTAAAAAAACCCAATAATTGGTGAACAAATCTGTGACAATTGCGCCTTGTAAACAATGTAATCATGAAATTGTAACATTTTGAAAAGAGTAACCATGGAGTTTGTTGCTGGTTCTTCTCAGGAATCTACGCTTTGGAACGCGCATCTAGCTTCATCTTGATGACTAAATGACTGACCCCTTGGCAATTCAAAAGTACATGTAAAGTGGTGTAATTGAAATAAATGCTTTGACTTTTAACTAAAAACAATACTATTCAGGACTCCATGCTTCAAAAAGTAAAACTTCTACGCAGGAATAAGAACGTGGACATCACACGGCAGATATATTCAGACGCACGATCAAGCAGGAAGACAACAATTAAGAGATAAATAGTATAAAATCCTCATAAACGGATGTGATTAAGATCAAAATCAGCTAATTAAATCTCACACATCTTCGCACAATAGCAGAAACTTACGTAACCGGTCCCACGGCTGAATTGACACGGATAATTCATAGTCACGAGCATAGATTTAGGATCGATTCACACGAGGCTAGTAAACAAGCCAGTAGGCTGAGCAAGTAGAAGCAAGCCTGTTATTAATTTTTTTTTTTGGCGGCTTGCGTTTGACTACCATCACCCCTTTTCAGATTTCTATGATCACGCTTGATGTTAAGTTTTAACGATGCGACTTTGCGCACGCTTCACAATCTTGGCAAAAAAACAAGCCCAAGCATAGACCGAGTTATGGCGGTCACGTTTAGTTGTGATACTTATATTATTACTTATAATAAAATACTATCTGTTCTCCGGGGCAAGCCCAGCTAACGACTTGGTGAATGGCAAATGTTTTCACCACGGCATGAGCTATTCATGTTACTAGCTTCAAAACCACTGTCCTCGTGTGAAGCACGATTTATCCTCGCTAGTTCACTGTTCACAATCTAGATAATAGTCGCAATTACATGCATATGTGATTTATGTAAATATTGTGTATACTAAATAAAGACGCTTTTATGTGAATATTATGAAAATGTATCGAATTGTTGAATGTTCAGACAGGTTTTCTTAATAGTCAAGTATTTTGCATTTTTGCAGTTTGCCTCTGTATTGGGCATGTGGTCACCACTAGCCACGATATCCCTATCTATTGATACATCAGATCATAGAAGCAAAGAGATATGTCGAGAAACCGCTGTCGCCACTTTTATAGCAGTGTGCGTCACAACTACAAAAAGGGAGCGATTGTAGTTGTGACGCACACTGCTATAAAAGTGGCGACAGCGGTTTCTCGACATATCTCTTTGTTTATGTAAATATAGAGATCTTCCACACATAAAAAATGTCGCACACCCCTAATTTAACACTTATTTGTCAATCGTCACTCACACTAAACTATAACACTGATATTATAAATCATTGTTCGGTTCGTCGCCAACATGATCACATTGATCTCATTGATCGTGTCAAAGCGTCAAGCTCAATAGCGCCTTGGCACATCTCCCTTGTTTCTATAATCTGAGATTGATACTTTTATAGAACAAAGTTCTTTCCTATGTATTGATTTTTGCGGTTTCGCGAACAATTGACTGTTCGCATTATATCTAGTACATTATAGTATTAATTTATCAGTTGACCACAAAGTGATGGTGGATATTATCCTTGGATTTCTATTTTTATACATATTATACTCGTGGTTGACTTTAACAATTTGATGACCTTGATTTTATTGTCTAAAGAGGTACGTAAATAGCGCCATCGGTTCATGGCTGATATACTAAAAACCCGAACGAAGCTCTTTGATTCCAATTTCATTGTGAAAACTACCAAACAGTATACTTACTGCTGGAGTGGGTGTTCCCCGATAATTACAATCTGAGTGTCTTCAAGTCGCGAGTGAATCAGTTTCTTCTAGGCAAGCTGCTTTATCGTAGACCGCATCATAGCTTAACATCGTGGCGGTCAAACGCAAGCCTATTTTTAAACAAAAAAAAACTGTGCCTTTTTCATCAACTTTTATCCCTGACCTAATTGTGTCAGCAACATCAAAGCTTCCAAACCACAGAGTACTAATATACGAAGGATTTAGGGTAGTTGTACTCTTCCTACTTCCAACGCAGTTCGCACAGTAGGCGAGAGCTAGCTTAAATTAACTGACACAATTACATTAACAACGATTGTTGACATTACCGGACGCGGTGATACCACAAGCACAGCCTAGGCAGTAAGCATCAAGTTACTAAACGTGTTACACAATACTAATAAAGTGGAATCTGGAAGTAAGAAAAAGCGACATCGTTTCATGGTCGATATACCATAAACCCGATCGAAGCGTTTTGATTCCACCATCAATGTGAGAACCGTCAAATCGTGGAATACGCTGCCGGAGTGAGTTTCCCGATAGTTACAATCTATCATTGAATTGAGAAATTGGAAGATGTAATTGCAGAGAGTGCAGGATATTTAGTCTCCCCAAATATCAATGGAAAACACACCATGTAGAGCATTGCCTTCTTGAGCAAGAACTGGTTCCCAAGCCAAGTGTCCACCGGACACACCATATCCTGGGCATCAAGTTGCAAAGCGTTAAACACTACACCTGGACTAATTCGCAGCTATTACACAATTGTCCTGCACCGTGGGAGGAAGGAAATACCGTCTGATGAAGTAAATTTCACAATTACCACAATTGGCTCGCGTGAAGTAGGGACAGGAGCCAACGGCTTCTCATTTGTAAGTGCAGGATTACAAGGGATAAAGGTATGGGGTTTCTTAAGGTCTATTACATAATTGTGATGTAATTTGGTCTGCTTCATTGTTAGGGTCTGCTTTCCAAGTAGCGTTTTTGCTCTTAAGTGTAATAATTGGATCTTCATTGTCAGTATCGTTAGGGTCTGGTTTCTTAGTATCCTTTGCTGGGCATCCTTTTTAGCTATCCTATTTTGGGATAACTTTATAATAATCAACATTTCAGACCACTGTTTAAAGTCCTCTGTATTCCGTATAATAAAGTTAAATAATCAGGTAACGCTGAATGAAATTGGATTGATGTAGGTCTGTATCCTGGATTTTCGGCTAGTGTTACGGAAAGTTGTAACTGAATTTACGGGCTAAATTATCTGGTCTAATTGCTCTAATAACACTGATTTTCCTTTAAAAAAAAAATTAAGTATAGAGCGCAGAAAATCCTAATTATATGTAAAACATCCGACCGTCTAATCAATGAAGACAAATGATCACAAAGTTCCTTTAATTAGCTCTTAAATCCTTTGCTATAAAGACTGACAGTTCATCGAAGTGCTATACCATAACTATTGATTACAATTTCTATTTAACCGACCTATTTCGTAGAACCTAGGCGTTGCATTGACATTAACCTTACGAGATCGCGTGCAGGACTGCGACTTGCCGCCATTACGGATTGCCGGCTTCTGCTATCCTGTTTCGACAATCTAAACTAGGTAAATAGATTCCGTATTCCTTTAGGATGTCCGTATTCTTTGCGTTATCTTCAGAACGTTTTAGATAGCTGTCTGTTAAAAGGTGGAACTGTTGTGTTCTATCTTCAATGTTGATTTTTTTGCCTTTCCGCTTTTGTTTTTTTCTTTTCGATTGTCTTTTATTCAATTTAGCGTTTTCAGTGCTAATTGCTTGAAATAATGTTACTTTAAAAAGGTTATAGGCGTTTTATTGTCAAGCCCATTTATGATGATTGAACTATATTACCTGTTTACTTTTTTTGTATATTTTGCTGGACAAAGGCTGTTCCTTTAGTAGGTAATTACCTAAAAAACTGCACGACATTACACTGAAATAATTCAGTCCATATAATATTTTAGTGCCTATTGGGGAAAATTTATGTCCCTTCTCAAGATCGCTTCAACAAAACAAAATTAAGTATAACAATAACAGTATCCTTATCAATAAATATCACATATAGTGCAACTAAGTGTCGTACGTGGGTCGGACCGACCCCGTCTGAAGGCAAGGAGATAGCATCAGTAACGTGTCAAGACCATTTGCAGAAGAATTCAGGTTATGTGCCAACATTTTCATAAAAGGTTGCAGTTTTGGAAATTAATTTGAGGATAGAGAACAAGTTGAGTAGGTCCAACGAGGTACTCTATGGAAGATTTTTTGAAATTCCACCCCTAAAGGAATGAATATCAGACTTGACAACTTAACACAGTATGTAGATCTTTTCATTCTTTAGTATTATGTGAGGGAAAATTTGCCATTCGTTTTTTTTAATAACCTTATGCTACAGTACCCTCTTCAGAAGTGGATGGCTGATGACGATGAAATGCTACAGTAATGTTAATTATTTCCGATTCTTTGGCACAAAAGACTGCGATCGTTGCTTAGACAACGTTACGCAGAATTATACACGGTAGGTACATAAGTAGCTATTCTATATAAGACTTCTCACGACTTCCGACAAGTTTTACATAAGCGGACCATAATAAACTCATCGGCTATCGTTTGTCTGTTATTTAGATCAAGTTCATTCCAAGGCACATGACAACACGTTTAAAGGAAATTATACGAGTTATGTAAGTAGTTGTAGGTCAATTGAACTTATTGTTACTTGATTTTCACTTTTTTTTGTACGACTATAGTGGAAACAGCGCGCGTACCTACCACCTGATGGTAAGCGGTTGCCCTAGCCAACTTTAAATTGAGGATTCGTCGTACCGACAGCTTGGGGGACAAGCAGGTCGCTTGCTGTCAACACAGCGCATCTTCAGAAGGGAGCTCTGGCCACCTTACTAACCACAGGAACACAACAATACCGAAGAGTAGCGCACTTGCAAAATGTATATCGAGCCGTGTGTTGCGAGGCGTGTGCGGCGAATACCTCGCAATGTTTGGATGCGCCTTAAGACCAAAATTGGACAAAAAATAGGCTGAGCAATAGTTTTTGCAGGCATCTCGTGGATAACCAATGATAACACTAGCAACAAGTCTGTCTAACAAATTAATTATAAACATTGTATGCACTGCACTTTGATATGTCATTAAAACTTTCGCTGAAGATAAGAGTCATATGATGTTATTAATGTGTTATTGTTATTAATACAAATGTCATTTGCGTCATGTTTACACTTCTATACTATAACGCAAAGTGAATAAACTTTTGATAAATACTTGGGAATACCTTGGTAAATATTTTTTTATTTACACGGGGTGTGATAAAAGTTCAAATACTTTATGAATAACTAGCAGTTCCCGTGACTTTCTTCGCTCTGGACTTTTGGCGCGGCATGTCTGTCATAATACTCGTTAGATGGCAGCGGTGCCGGATTTAACCTTAGTGCCGCCCCTGGGCACTCTAAAAATTATTTATTTGAAAAATGAAAAAAAATATACCATTTTTAAATGTTTTGAAAAATGTACCTACCTAGTTAGGTACATTTTTTTATTAATTATTTTTTTGGGAAATAAAAAAGGCATTTTCGTTAGAGCGAGGATTTTTTTTCCCACCCTCCGAATTTTACCCCTGAAAATTTTGTCGCCCTGGGCACTAGCCCCGAGTACCCCTAGTGTAAATTCAGCGCTGGATGACTGTAGTAAGCTTTAAATATTTATAGAAATATTTATATTCATATCTCCGGAACCCTGCAAGATATCGAAATAAAATATACACGAAAATTAAAGTTAAAGCCTGTTTTAATTCCTAAAATTTTCATTGAAATCAGCTGAGTAACTTCGGAGCTTATTCGAGACAAACTTTCAGACAGCCAAAAATTCTAAAAGCGGTCATTTACGATGAAGCATGGCGTTTTAAATTAAATAGCAGTTTTCATTTAAATTATGGTAAGTAGGTATTTATTTTGAAATCGCAGACAGACACTTCAATTTGATTTATAGGTAGATATATACAAAACACATTAGTATTATTAAAATTATGCAGATAGTACCTACTTATATTGGTACTAATTAGACCTGAAGCAATTTTCAGGGTTGCCACTATTATTCAAATTTAAATTATTATAGGACTCACTAATGCGGCAAACCGCACTGGCGAACTCTTTTGGCGCGCATGCGCTTTCACAGCTTATCGCGAAGCACTTGTTTTAATTAGCAGAAAATTCATACACCATAAAATTAATAACTTATTAAATGTTTATATGACATGAGGATTGGATTGGTAAAAAAGACTGTTAAAATATCTCTCGTTGTCCCTGTTGTAAAATAATATTATAGCCATCATAAAAACCACATTTTGGCCAATAAATTAAATTTTACAAGTGATAATAAAAATTGAGACTTGTTTCTTATTTCAAGGTGTAATTAATTAATTATAATATATTGTTGAGAAATTGGAAGATTACATACATACATAAACTCTAATACTTTGCAGGCTCAGTTATAAAATATGTCTTTCTATAGATAGGTAATTTTGATTTGTCAAAAAACATGAACTTTCGCAACAAAAAAAACATTTACTAAGTGACACCCCTGGAATTCGCACTTAACCCTCAAAGTGGCGAGCGACACGAAATACCAATCAGCACATGATCGCACGCTAATTATTGACAATGAATCATTAGTGTTTCCACCTGAAACGGGCATATTAGCGTATAGTGGATCATTGATCACGTGCGCAGGCGCATCCTTGATTCGTGGAGTTAAACGAAAAGGTTATATTATTACCACTGTATTGTTAATAATACAGTGACGCAGATTTGATAGGTTTCAGGAGGGGTAAAATATAGAATTAGCGCCTTTCAGGCGGTTTTTTATGCGCTTGCGCAGCGTTGTGGAATTAACACTATTGGCAGGGGAATTTAATTAAATATTTTAATATTATTATTTTTTGCTTTTAAAAATGAACGCCTTTATATAAATATGAATAGGTTTCATATTAATTTATGGACCATAAAAATATGGTACAAAAAAACCTTTTTAGCTTTATTTTTTTTTTAATATTATATTTTTGTAACATTAAAAAAAAAGACACAAAACATTGTTTTAAGGTTTCTTTTTAAATAAGTACATATTTCACAAATGAATACTGATTTTTATATATATATATATATATATATATATATATATATATATATATATATATATATATATATATTTAAGAGACTATCTCTCAGAAAGGAAGTCTTCATGGTTTGTTTGCCAATTACTGTCAATTTTAAAAGGATTCCGTAATAATAGTTCAAACACATGACTTTCATCTTCGTCTGTAGAATAATATCTTAAATAGATTTTCCTCGTCTAGTAAATGCTCTAAGCGTCTAGTAGATAAAGGCATTATTTTGTAATTAGCATAATTGGAGAAGTTTTACTTAAATTCATAATTATTTGAACACCGCACCTACTAGATTTTAAAAAGAATATTTTGAATAAGTAATTGTTACCTAAACAGGTGGGTTTTTCTTAAGGCGGAACATGAAGAGCTAGAATTAACGAATTTAAGATATTTCCATGACGGTCTTTGACTTTTTTTGTTCAATTTTATCTTGTTTTTTAACAAGTTTTGACAGTTTTCCGTTTACTCTATTTTGACCAGTACAAATTGGCTTATACTGGCGGGAATTGCGTATATCGATAAAATTGAATCTTGTCATGGGCGCTCATTGGCCACTTTTACACGGGACTTAACATAACTGGGGAAATGTGGGTGACTTCGGGAATACATACGTGATGTCATGTATGTAATCCGGTTTTTTTATCAATAAACACTGTCGCAACCCACCAAGATTTACATGCACGTATCAATAAAAGCCAGTTTTACCTTTTTACAGTAATCGCAACAAAAACCAGTTTAAGGACAACACTTTGAGGTCGTACACGCATCCTTTACGCAAAAAAGGGGTTCCATAATATTATGTTTACTTTAAAAAGTTAAGTTTTATTTGGTCGAACTCTGTTGAACTTGTGACAAGGTGATCTCGAGTGCGTGTCGTCAAACTTACTGCTGGCAGGGACAGGGTTAGATTAAAAAAATATACTGTTAATTATGTAGTCATTAAGTAATTTTTTTTGCTAATTATAATTAGGGTTTTAATATTTGTTGCCGGCGTTTGAGTTTAAAATTACACGAATATTATAAATGCGAAAGTTTGTTTGTTACTCCTTTACGCTCAAACGGCTGGATGAATTTGGATGAAATTTAGATAAAGAGGTAGCCTGGGACCCGGAGCAGTATAACGCAGACGAAATGGCGGGCAACAGCTAGTAAGTAGTATAGTACATACTAATCCCATACCGTACTTATAAACGATGATAAAGTGAAACAGCTTCTTTGTCAATTGTCATCTCTATTCATTGTCATACAAATAACAAAGATAGTTGTATATTTAATCAGTCGTTCAAGTTAAGAGGCGTCTATAAGTAAGGGGGTAAATCTATCAGTAAAACCTTTGAATGAATTGTCTGCCTGTTTGCACATCATTATAACTAAATGACTAGTATTTTATCCCAAAGAAAACTTATTTAAAATGCGTGCGATAAAAAAGCTGATTTCAACTATAAACCAGAAATTGACCGCAATTTAAGGTAAAAATCAAGAATTTTGGATTTTACAAAACCATAAAAAAAAATAAAAAGAGTAAAAAACGACCAATAAAGTTTCCAAAATTTGGAACGGATTTTCTAATAATTATTTAAAAAAGCAAGAAAGTCGAGTTTTTTATTTAATAAGGCTGATCCGATAAATGCCAAATTGTATTACCTTTATGAATGATATAAGACCATACATAGGTACAATGCGCATACGCAGTAATACCAACCTACTAATATTGTATCATAGGATTTTTAGGTTGCAGACAATATAATTTATTATGAGTTAACTTGTTTTTAAGGTGACCTAACAAGGTTTTTTTAATAACCAGTGCTGTTTTGTTTTTTTGTTTCTAACAAGTTTTTTTTAATAACCAGTGATTTTTTTAACATTACCGTAAAACCGCGGTTCCATAGCTCCTATACGATATTGATAATAAATTATTCAAACTTATTGTTTTGTCATCTATCCAAACTAGTTTATGTTAATTTTTACTAGTTTATCGCTGAGTTGCAGAAAAGGTCATTAAGTTTTAAAGGAGACTAACTATAGAAATTGTACGTTTAATGCCTCCTTTAAAATTTAATTATCTTTCTGCAACCAACCGTATGTCAGTTTTGTTTATTGGTCATGTTAATAACAAAAACAAAACCTTTTGTTTCATTATAATTGATGAAATAGATTCTTTCGATGTCCATTTTTGAAAAATCGCATTTTGCCGCATTTTATTTTCTATTGATCATAAGCTGAAATACCGATTTTGAAAACGGCTAGGAAAACTCAGACAATTAGATAGAAAATAATAAGGAAATAAACCCATTTTAAGAAAGACATTTGCGTTTCTCTGATCCTGAATTCGAGTATAAAAATAAGTATCTATCAGCCACATTCCTCACTCGTAAGTAGTAAAGATCAGCTGAGGGAAGCGGGCTAATGTCCAGACCGTAGGCGATCCGCAGGCGTTACTCAGACACAATTACTGAGATACAGACTTTGGTATTATTGCAGAAACAGTTGCTACGATTTGACGGAATGTCATTTTAAATTGTTGTCAGTGTCTTGCCAAATTGAGGAGTGATTTTTTAAAGGGGCTTATTTCCATAATAAACATTTTTTCAGTACCTAATGGAGCAAAACCAGTTAAAGATGTGTTAAATTATACTGGAAATGTGTCCTTCTGTACAAAAAGCGCTTAAAAATTAATTGCAAAATGTGTACCAAACAGACAGACAGACAAGAAAGCGAGTTAATAAAAACGTGGTAAAATGAGATTTTTGTCTGTAAGTCTCCTTACGAAATATTTATGTACCGTTTGTGTTGGATTAGTGTTTAAACATGACAGTGACGATGGCATTCATAGACTTTTTTCTAGCAAAAATGGAAATAAGCCCTTTTGAACAACCATTCCTCAATTGATCTTCCTAAAATTCAAAGAATCAATCCTTGATTCAATTTGATCAAGTTAGACTTTTGGACAAAGACAAAGATAAATTAAAGAGCCGTGTGTGTTTCCTATAGGATTCTTCATGTCGCTGTTCCAAATTATGACAGACTAAAACATTGCTTCGTCGATAACATTGTCGTTGACCTCGTAAAGGTCTTTAGATGTACAGAACAGGGGTTAGGTTAGGGCACAGGATTGAAATCTTGTTTAGTGAATGATGACCTTACCACATTAATTTGTTATCGTCTCAGACGCCAATTTGTTTTTAGCGATGCGGCTAAAATGAAGATTTTAGCCAGAGTTTTGTTGGTTTTTTAAATGACTAATGGATCATTTAAAAAACCAACAAAACTCTGGCTAAAATCTTCATTTTCATAGGTTTCTCCGATGATATAATAAGTTTCATGTGATTAGATTACGGTTCGTTTGATAGTTTTATAAATTAAAAACATATCATCTTGAATGCATTATTGATTGGATGATTAGAATAACCAATCACGAATTAAGTTAATTCGATAACTACAAACGATATTAATGAAGAGTAAATTACAGAAATGATGTAACAGGCTTGTGTTAACTTAAAACTGTTTTAAATGAAAGAGTCGAATATTAATAACATTAACCCTTTGCTTGAGAGGCAGTATCTGCTACTAAACAGATAGAAAATATATTTGGCAGAACATGCAAGCAGGATAATTTTTTCAGCTACACCTAGTGAACAGATAAGGGAACCTAAAAAGAATGCTCCATCAGCTGCCAGTTAGAATCTGATTAGACTGGCAACCAACAAACATTGCATATTGGCTAAAATCAAGATGGCATCTTCTATCATCTACTACTCACCAAAGTGCTCAAGTAGCTGTGTCCTATTTCATCCTCGGAGGTCTCCCCTGACACCAGGGTCTGCCTCTTCCACTTCATCGCACCACTTTGGTATCACCACATTTATGACCCTTCTTTTTTGAAGTCAATAGAAAAGGACTATTTGCGGAGCTTTGCGCGCTAAGTCGGTAACTGGCGAAAATTATTTGTAAATGAGTTTTACGCGAGTTTACGCGGATTTACGCGAAATTGGAATCAGTTTTACGCGTCATTTAAAAAAAAAAAAAAGGCTATGATGGACAGGTAAAGAGGGAATAAACTTAAAAAGAACAAAATAAAAAGAAGAAAAATAACAAAATAATGTAGAACAATACAAAAAAATAAAATAGAAAAAAAAGTGGTTTAGAGGTTGGAATGGGTTTTAAGCGGTAAAGTTGATGTAGAATGTTTTGTTTGTTGTGTGTTATTCTGTGAGTGGACTGTGAGTGATAAGGTGGTGTGAGCGAGCTTATTAACTTAATAAGTTAAAGTGAAAATGGAATTTTATAAAAATTGAATTTTAATGTGAAAATATTTTGGGTAAGTTTTTTCTTAGTAACTTTTTGAAAAAAGACGACTTCGACTTTTTTTTTAATGTAATATGCAAGATTAACAAATTCTTATGTTATTCATAAATGTTAGGTATGTATAGTTTGCTAGTAAACACAAAATGTAATAAGGATAAAATATTAAAGATAATAAGCCAAATAAATGCATTCATAACAACATAATTTGCGAAATATTATGGCGCATACATGCGAGTTTTTGAAAATTACCATGATTATCTGATGATTGCATGTAATTTTTTACTATGTGAGGTAGGTACTTATAATGAATTTTTCTTATCATGAAGCGGCAATCAGGTTAAAATTACTCTAATGAGACGGATGATTGGTGATGATTTATGAGAGTACACCTAATCAGTCATAAAAAACAAGCGGTTATCACTCAAAAATAATTTCCACCAGCCCAGAAAATTTCACATCACTACATACAAAATTGCATTTCAAAAATGCACCGTAAACTTAAGCGCACAAGATCGAAAATGTAGGTATAAACATTGGATATTGAATTTTCGAAAAAAAATTCTGATCACGATCGATTCTACACCATAAACCTTAGCGCACAGAATTCAAAATGCATCAGCTTTTGAATTTTGGAAAAATGCCGGTAATTTGGTATGTCCTTTACTTAGCGGCCGTCCGTCGCGTCCAGGTGAACAGAACTAATGAGATGCGATGCTCCTGCGCAGATCTGAAGCTGAAAACTAAGGCGGCGGGCTGAGATGCGCGCAAGTCTGCGAGACGCAGCGCCGCCGTGATCTATGCCGATAGCTTTATGTGAATTTAATTGTTTGTTGTTTTTTTATTATAATTGATTAAACTCTCTCAATCAACTCAATTATGACCATAAATTATTATAAGAATTGAATTATGTATTTAAGTATGAGTAATTTTCTTAGTTTTATTTTTCGTAAGATTAAGCTTTTTATGGAGAATTTGAATTTTGTATTTTAACAATACATACATAATTATATCGTTACTACAAACGCTCTTTATTACATAACGTTAATAAGCAGAAAATAATACAATGCGATCAAATAGAATAGGAACGTCAATGACCTCCAACTGTCAACTCTCACTTGAAAAGTAAGGCTTGCAAAGAAAATTAATTTGTGAATCATTAACTAAAACATTTCTTTAAATACACTTGATAATATGGCGCAAGGTCATTCCTATTCTTATTTTGATCGCATTAAATTTCTAAGATACGCCCCACGTTTTTCATTTCATTAGAAAATATTTTTTCGCTTTTTAAACCGCTTTAAAAATATGAATTTAATAAATGTTAAAAAAAAAAAAAACATTTATTAAAATTTAACCCCATGTTTCGATAGTACTGCTGAGGGCAAATCGTTCTGCCGCGGGAAAACAACCACTAAAATGTCACGTTGTATAGGTAAGTAAAGCTAACGCTATTTTTTCTGTACGCACGGCTACTGATCAAGCTATACATTTCCAGTATAAGCTGATCTCGCATTGTATAGGATTTCCTTACAGTGAGAGGTCAGTGTAAACTGGGAATGTATAGCTTGATGTGTAGCCGTGTTTACATAATAATATTCTTATTAAAATTATGATATCATCATCATATTATAATATTTAAATCATTACTTTTTATAATGCAGTTGGCCAGGTACCTAAGTATAATTAAAGTGCATCGCTTTTCATTGCACAAAAGTAAGGTATTGAAATATTTGTTTAATTGGCAAAACATAATATTTACATACCATTTAAAAATTACCAACAAAAAGAAAAACGAATATTATTTTTTAAACATGTGGGTGTGGGTATTTCTCAATTTGATTTATTGGGACATTCGAACCTTTATGTCAACATAACTAAGAACATTTAAAACCTTAGTCGATACAGAAATTAAAGTTCTCCAAAATCTCAAAGATTAAAGGAACCTCCATCAGTGACGAATGTGATAATACACAGGGGGGTGATTCTCGTGGGTGATATATTGATATCGAATTCGATATATATTGCAAAAAATGTCAAAATGGTAGGGATTTTGACAGTTGTTGCAATATATATATCGAATTCGATATCAATATCGAACCCGCGAGAATCACTCCCCAGGACCTGTAAGACGGATCATGTCAAGAATAATACTTATAAGAAGGACTTTGGCTACGCATGTCTGTTTATCTTTTATTTTTTACAAGCACTTTGCTCGCGACTTCGTCCGCGCGACCCACAGGAGTCAGGAACTGTGCATTTTTTTTTTGGGATACTAAGTAGCTAAAATATCAACAACAACTTTAGGAAATACATTAAAAAAAATACCGAACGTCAAAAACCTAAATAATCTAAATCCTAGTGTGGGGCAACGTTTTAATAAAAAAAAAAAATATATATATACATATATATATATATATATATATATATATATATACACACATCAAAAGTATCTAGGGATCAACATATATTTTTGCAATAACTTTTCTCCTGATTGATATTAATTAAAATTTTCTTTAAGGATTCATCAAATAAAGTGTTTTCGTTTGTCACAGTAACGATAAACTAAGTCACCTTTGCATTAATAAAGAAATTTTCCATTTTCCTAATAAAGGGATTTTTGACATTTGAACCACTAACATTAAAGTTCGAAAAAAAGACTGAAATAACAGTTTTCTTTAAAATTTTATTGGGTAACTTAAACAATTAATAATCCGTGTTTCTACCGCGAACACTAACAACACAAGAACATCGGTTTGGCATACTCAAAATGAGTTCATCCAAATCACGCTGTGGAATGGCCGCCCATGTTCGTTGCAACAACAAAAAAAGGTCTTCTTGCGACTGGATACCCTCCATATTCGGCAGAGCTCTTCTCTGTAGCATATCCCATGCATGCTCAATCGGGTTCAAGTCTGGCGACTGAGCAGGCCAGGGCAGGACATTGATGTTAGCTGCGGCGAGAGTCTGTCTTATAACTCTTGCGGTGTGCGGTCGTGCATTATCATGCATTAACTGAAATAAGGGACCGATTTGCACTTGTAGAGGAACGATGACGTCTGATACAATCGTCTCAGCATAAATTTGAGCGTTGAGGTTGCCTCTGATCCAAATCAACTCAGTTCTTCCGCCGATCCAAATACCCGCCCATACCATGATAGTTCCACCACTATAAGGATGGACTTCCTGGCAGGATTTTAATCGCTGTTGGCGTCCAGGGGTTCTCCAGTGTCGTATACGTCTTGTATCCGGTCTCATACCAAAACGAGACTCATCAGAAAAGCACACGAAACGCCATTGTTCTTCTGCCCAATTTCTGTGTTCAAGAGCCCATTGATATCGAATCCTACGATTGTGCATTGCTATAGGTGGTACCCGTAGCGGTCTTCGGGAATGAAGGTTCACTTCATGCAAGCGGTTTCTGACTGTTTGGTCGCTAATTAAGTTCCCTGAAGAGTGATGAAGCCTCACGGCTAACATCATGGCGGTTATTGTTGGAGCTCTTCGAGTTAAGATTTGAATGTATCGGTCTTGTCTCCGTGTGGTGCAGCGATACCGTCCTCCATGGCGCTCAGCCACGGTACCAGTGCTTCGGTAACGTGTCCAAAGTCGACTGATAACACTCTGACTTGTATTCAGAGCTAAAGCTACAGTACGTTGCCGGGAACCAGCTTCTATCATTCCCACGGCTCTGAGCATTTCTTCCCTGCTTAAATGACGTCGCCGCTCCATAATAACGTTGGTTTTAATCAGTAGTAGGGAAACAGTAACACTAATAATGTCTTCAATGCGTTGTATGTTTTTATAGGGAAAATATTGACAGCTTATTTTCATCTTTTACTCGAATTTGATTGAGAGTTCCTGATTCAAATTATGAAATGCACCAAAAAGGATCCATATAAATTTATAAAATCATAAATTTATTACAAAGCCACATCTCAATCTCAAGAAATCCGCATAAAAATGCTTGATCCCTAGACACTTTTGATGTGTGTATATATATATATATATATATATATATATATATATATATATATATATATATATATATATTGGGCGCTTGCTAATATCATTTAAAATCTAAAGCTCAATTCTCGTAAAGGGGTTCAGATCTCAATTTTTCTCCTGAAAAACGCTATCAGCATCTATGACCGCACCCTTAACCATCTAGTAACTATCATTGCATCACACATTACAGCGGTTTGCCGTAACACTTAGTGCGTCCTCAGACTTCGATAACGCGCCGTTTATCGATATACCCAACACTAATGACGCGTTAATTAGCGCGTAATTACGAGGGTAATTAATTCACGTGATTTTCGGATGCTGGTTGAGTCAAGATGTGAGTTGCTATGGTGAGCTGGTAACTTCTCTTTTATATTTATTTATTTATTCTTTTATGGAAATGCTAAATGATGCTAATTAATCGGGGTCGTTTAACGGCCGATGTTATGTTGCAAGAGAAAGAATAAGGGGCATTTTCACCAAACTATCCATATCTGTTCAATAAGCTGAAGATAAGATTTTTGACAGATTTTCTATACAAAATCTGTCAAAAGGACTTCGGCAGTTTTAGGCTTGATCAGGTACAGTAATAAAAGCTTAACCAAAAATAAAAATATATTTTAATTGTTTTTTGCCTAATTTATCTTAGAGATTAAGAATTGGAATCAAAAATCGAAATAAATAAGAAATAAAATGATTATGCCGTTGACATTTTGCATAAACCAATAAAAACAAAAGAACAACATTGGCGCCTAAACCCAGCAGCGGAAGTCGCGTGCGCCCTGGCGCGTGCCTCCACAGAATTGTATATGTCGACAGCAACTAAAACCTTTGAATTGAGAACTCATTAGTCGGGCTGTAGGTACTTCATTGGACTTCCACAGAATATCATTTCGACAGCAACTAAAACCTTTGAATTGAGGACTCATTGGTCGGGCTGTACTTCATTGGATCATTCACACCATACTTAACCTCACTGTCACAAATACGAAGATTTCTCCTTAACCCAATTACGTACAAAAACAAAAAAGAAAGGAATTTAAATACTCTTGAAATACTCGATCACACCAAACTAATTTCATTTATGTACCGACTTACACAATCTGAAGCCCAGCGTCCTATGGGCGTCTGCCAGTGTCCAGTGTTAATTGAAAATGAAAAATGTCTTTATTGTGCCAAAAAAATGTACAATAGTAAATAGAAGCCCTAGACCCCACACTAGGATTCCCTGTGTTGTGGGGTCCAGTCTCTTTGGTCCAAAGGATGCAGCTGACACATTTCAGAACATAACAAAATTAAATTAGAATAATAACAAAGTTAAGTTTTAGTTAAAATTAGGTAATAATGAGTAATAATAAGGCTCGTATTACAGAACCCAACTGAAGGTTCAAGCATTACTTAAAACTAGTCCAAACCAATCAAATAGCTTTAAATCTACGCTCAAGGCAAGATTTGTGCCTGAGTATCGTTCCGCAATGCTGGTTCAAGGTATTACCGACCACCAGTTAAGTGCTCTAGCCAGTCTAGTCGCTGGCAATACGGGTCTTCAGGTCTTCACCTGAAGACCCGTATTGCCAGCGAACTACTCACCCCTGAGTTTCTAGTATTTTCTGTCTACTAAAGTGTGGTACCTACTATAATTGTTAAAGTACAAAAATACATAGTGTTTTGTATAAAGGTGTTTGCTTTATTTTCCTACTCTAGTTAAAATAACCCTTCAGGTTATTTTGGCTACAACCTACAGATGTACCCCTTAAAATATTTCCACTGTTTAACCTGCCACCCTGTATACATAATATATACTTAACCAGCAGTTGCCCGCGACTTCGTCCGCGTGACCCACTGTGCATTTTTCCGAGATAAAAAGTAGCCTATAGCACTCAGTGATAGTGCAGCTTCCTATTAGTGAAAGAGTTTTCAGAATCGGATCAGTCGTTCCGGAGATCACCCCCTACATACAAACTTACAAACTTTACCTCTTTTATTAGTATAGAGTATAGACTAGGTACCTAACTCAATTTCGCAAAAAATGCCAGATGCGTTGTTTATCGTTAGCAGTAGGTACGTCTACAGCATATTGATGCATAAATAAGGCGTTATCCTCAGGGTATTAAACTCAGAGATAATTATGATGAAGGTACCCTCATTATTTTTACCTTCGCAATTTGAGGATGCGACAGTAAACTTGATTATTTTATCGTATTTAATTGACTCCGAAAAAGGTGAAGGATTTCAATTTGGCTGTTTTTAGGGCTCCGTACCGAAATAGTAAAAACCCTTATGGTGCGAATTCGTATGTCTGTCTGTCACAGCTGAGTATTTCAGCAATTACTAATGTTTGGAAAGTTATTAAGAAATCCCTAAGTCTATGAAAGCCAATTTTCAGCTCACCGTCCGGCAATGAAAGCGTGGAGAACAGCTAGTAGATAATAGTATATTATGCAATTAGTGAATAAAGGACGGATTTAAAGCAAGGGCCATAGATGAATCACGAGCTAGTGAAGGATTCTAACGATTGAATCACGACCGTAGGGAGTGATTCATGATGATTGAATCACGAGCGTAGCGAGTGATTCAAGTGTTAGAATCCTGAGCGACGCGAGCGATTCATGGCCCTCGATATAAATCCGTTTTATTCAAGAGTTGCATACTATACTTTATACCATGACTACGAGAAAAAGAAAGATTTAAGTGAAAATATACATATAATGAAGAAAAAGTAAAGTTAAATCGGCTTTGATGTAAACCAGCCGTGATTTTTTGGGTAGCAAGCTTTCCACCTTTCCACTATATCGGCCGCCCTCTCTTTCACAAACTCAGGTGTTAACACATCTTCATCACTAGAATGCATTTTTAATCGATTAGAACAACACTAAACAAACACAAAATTAAAGATTAAAGTAACACTAAACTTTGTGTTCGTACAACTTACAGTATTCAAAATAGCGCCAATTTACTAAGGACAGCAAAGAACACAAAACAGTTTTTATTCTAATGCTAAACTTCTTGTCGAAAATGTCGACCAATCAAATTGAATTTAGAACACATCAATATAGGTCGAATACACAGATTACAGTTACACTAGATACGGCAAGCCACGACCAAGCGTGCCCTGCATGTTCGACTGTTCGTACTAAAAAAAGTCTGTTAGCTCAGTGACGCTTAGTGATTGAAACAATTCTGTTTACTCTGAGCACATCACTAAATGGCTGGGGTGAAGTTATCGTAGGTATAAAAAAGATGACACGTTCGGTTTTCATACAATCTAATAACGTGCCGCATCTAGCATAGGTTCTTTAAATCTGTGGTCGAATACATTGGTGTGTTCCATTTTCAAACATCAAAACAGTGAGTAAAAGTGCTTTTTATTCACTGTTTTCAGTGAATAAAATAAGCTTTTTAGAGGGGGAATGGTATAAATAAATAAACTGCACGGTTTTATTATTCAAAATAAAATTTTGACGTTCAATTTTGACTTTATGATGTTTATGTATTGCACTTATATCTTTTTTTCAAATACCTACCTATGAAATTCCCTCATCATTAGGTAAGTTTTAGAGCGCACAGATAAAATCGGACTTTATCAAAGTGATACATTTGCATTCTTGTTTGATAGATGGCGTTGTACCTTCTCTGAATCGCGCTATGGTTTCGTTACACTGGGTTTATTAATCTTCCATTGCTAGCTCTGAATAACTCATTAAGGGTGTCTGGCCTTACTAGTGGTTTTTTAACTAATTATTTTTGAAAGAATCTCTGGAAATATTCAGAGATTCATTATCTGGGTAGGGAGGGATGTGATCATGTGACATTGCACATAAAAAATTGATTTTTAATAAATCGGTTCTTTTTTTTAAATAAAAAATGGATTAATTTAATAATCGATTTTTAGGGTTCCGTAGTAAAACTAGGAACCCTTATTGTTTCGTCATGTCCGTTTGTCTGTCTGTCTGTCCGTCTGTCACACCCTCGTAAAATCTACAGTTCTTAACCAATTTGTGAAGAACTTCACAAGTAGATGTCTTCTGTAAGCCGCCATAAAGGCCTGCAGAAAAATTATAAAAAATAAAATAATTTGGGGGTGGGGGGGGGGCACACATACAACTGAAGGATGAAAAAAAACAAAGAAGTTTTTTTTAAACCATACCTGTATAATGACTACCATTTTTTTTTCTAATTATAATAAACCTAAAGTATTGAAGGGGCTTTACTTACCTACCTAAAGAAATCGCAATCAACAACAAAAACACCGCAGAAAAATAATAACAAAATGACTGCATAGGAAACTATTAATTTGTGCTAGCAATAACTGCTGTGCTAACTATTGATCTTGTATTGATTTCCTTCATTATTGCAAATTAGTCCATACAAGGAAGGTTTCCCGATATTGCAGTACAATTAATTCTTGACTAGTTATGATTTCTTTCATTAGAAAACATCTCGCTTGTATCCACCAAATTGATAGGCAGAGGTGTAGGTATTACGACGTTCTACCGACAGCCCAAACCCTTAGATTAGACCTAGAAAGCTGACATTTTGCACAGAGATTCCGTTTATGATTTGGACAAGGAATAAGGCCAGATTTTTCGAAATTCCCACAGGACTTCAAAGTTACGGTAAACACTTACCATCAGGCGGGCCATACGCCTATTTGCCCTATCGTTGTATAAAAAAAATAGGTCAGGGTCAACCCTGCTAATCATGACTCTAGGTAACAATGTGTCGTGGTGACAATAATTTGCGGAAGCATTCGCATTGTCCATGGCATGAGTCAATTGAGGGAAACAGTCATTATGGTGCACGCAAGGCATGGTGTAACCTCTACATGAATTCATTGGTTCCTTGGTCAAGTGACCTAGATCCAGGATTTTGTGGTTCGAAACTGAAGGCTGATGCATGAAATCTTAAGTAATACCCAACTCGGCGATCGGCAGTGTCGAGTCAGTTGAGATTCAACAGATTGTCACGTCAATATTAGCTCCACTTGCTAGCACTTAGCTCACGTGCCAATTGGGACTCGTTCGGATCGGTTCTACCAATCAGGTGCGAAGTTGACTCGTCTGCAGTCTATTTATTACAAGTTGACTGTTTAAAAAAACTCTAGCTGGCGACCAGCTATGAATGTTTACACTGTGCGAGTCGGTTGAGCAAAAAAACAACTTGTTTTACAATTAAACAGGTCACAGGTTGTGCGCATAACAGTGCGTCCGTAAAGCGACCTTGGGGACTTGCACAGTTATGTGCTGCCATGCAACGCCATTGATGTAAGTAGCACAGGAGGGCAACAGTGCATCCGACCGACATCCTACAACAGCCTCCTTCTGAGGAAGGCCAATGAGTGGTTTTAATCGGAAGAAATTCCTCATAATAACCCTCTACTTTTCACAGACAGTGGCTATATCCATAAGGATTTCTATTCTATTCGATAAACATAAAAAAAAACTCTTGGATAAAGAAGACAAAAGTTTCAAGTCCCAAATATTATCAATATCAGCATACTCAGATGTCTGCTTATCCTTAAAGAGGATCATATCGTGCGTGAGTCATTGAGAGCATTTCTACTAAGTCGAAGGAGTTGCTACAATGAGTTGAGGAAGTATCATCGGCTGTGAGTGATACCGTTGTGCGCATGTCCATAGCACGATACGATACGACATTACAGAATTGAGCCTTGGAAAATTGTCGTGACGTGAGTGACGTTTCTTGTAATCAAGGATATGAATGAAAAAAAAAATAGTTAAGAACTAAAATTCGACTACGGCAAAAATCAAACTAAAAAGCATGAAACATGAAAATATTCCTGTCTGGTAGCCTGAAATTCATATTGAATGCTATCTATGCCTAATGAAGAATACAGTGTTGTGATAAACTTTAATAAATCAACGTTTTAATATCTAAGGTCATAGCCGCGGTCGCATGTCGACCTGTTGCGCTGGCAGTACAGTAACTATTCAGTAATCTGTGGCAGTACTACGTGGGGCATGCGACCACAGCTATAACAAAACATAACAATTCGCTTTAGCTTTACCGTATTCGGGTAAAAAGCATGAGATCACTGTTGTAGCTATCTACTATAGAAGGCTGACGCCTTTTATAAACCTCTTATAAGGAGTGTAAATCTATGGAGTACTATCTCGTGTGGGAGACAAGTTGAAAATTGTCTAACTCTATTTAGTAATTAATAACTAAAAAAACCGTCCATATGTAGTGGCGCCAGCATAAAAAGGGTATGGTATGAATGTACCACAGTAGCGCCACGCTAATTTAACGCATTTAGACGGACACCTTTCATGCACAGAGATGTTCCTCTTTTTTTTTACACTCCATAAATCTGACATCGATCTGACACCTTTGTTATTTCCTTGACAACGGCCAAGAGTGAGTCGTCAAAATGCCTGTATTATGACAGATGACAGCAAAGATGACAACATTACCACGCAATTATCCTCCAATAAACCTATTTTAGCTATAGGAGCTTCATTGAGCGTTTATGAATATCGTGTGTTATTAAACGTCAAATAGCACTATTGAACGTTTTAAATAAAGAACTTTATAAATCTCCAATAAGATATTTTTATGAATAAGACAGTAAGAATAATGCTTAGGATATTATGAGAAGAACTAAGTTGTAGAGTTGGTACAGTAGATGAGACCATGGTGTGTGAGGGAGAATAAAATCATTGTTCCCCCACGAAAGGGAGAAAAAATCATTCAAAATCATTGTTCCCCAATCAGGCGGATGATATTGCCTGGCGGGTCGCCCATAGGCCATAGCCCAACGGTTAATGTCGGGTATCTGTATTATTATTATTATGGAATTGTGTACTACTTCTTAGCACTTTGGCTAGTTTTAACTACATATACGGACCGAAGTCAAGTATATGCAGTGTGTAGTGTGAAAAATTTATGTCGGAGGTGTGTTTTGATGATGATGAGTTATTTCATTTTCATCAATTTGCATGAACTTTCTTACTATTCTACAGGTATTTAATATGGCGGCTTTTTGTAGGGTTATGTTATTATTATTTATTTTTTTTATTATTAATTAAACGTTTATTTCAGGCAATGTACATACCCATATTATATCTATTACATTACAATTAAATTACATGAAAATATTATAATTAAAATTAAAATTAATTAATATCACAAATTATTAAAATAAAATATATATTAATGAACAAAGTTTTTTTTGACACCACAACAAAGCTGCCTGTCCCGTCTTTGCTGGCATAGAACTGGCAGCGCTGCTATGCTATAACTTTGTTGCCCTCAGCAGATAAACGGTTCGGAATACAGCAGTTACTACTCCATTACGACTTGTTCTTAATCGTTGTTCGAACGATGCCCTGAGTTTCCTCATGATCACGAAGAAATCAGCAACCCTGTTCTCAGCGAACATGCCAGACGCACTACACCGCCAGGGCAGGTTAAGCATGGCCCGAAAAGCGTTGTTGTATTGTACACGAAGAGTGTTATAAGCACTCTTCGTGTACTTGTACCAAAGTTGGCTGGTGTAGAACGACTGACAGTAGGCCTGGAACAGGGTTATTTTTACTTGCTTTGAGCAATGATGGAACCTTCTAGTCAGCATATTACTTCTACACGCGATACTACGTCTTTGTCTTTCCAGATCATCGTCATCTGCCAAGTTTTCTGTTATTATATGGCCTAGGTATTTAAACTTTTTAACAATTTTCAGCGGTGTACCACAAAGATTAATTGGCAGTACCGTATCTGGGCCTTTTCCATGTTTAAAAAGCATAACTTCCGTTTTATTTACATTGTACGTCAGTTGGTGTTGAGCTGCATAATTCTCACATATAGTGATAAGCCTTCTCAGGCCGTTGACCGAGGGGCTAAGCAGCACCATGTCATCAGCATAGCTAAGATTATTTAAGCATTCACCGCCAATATGACAACCGGCTCTGGTGCTGCTTAGCTCCCCGATCAGGTCGTTGACATACAGGTTGAACAGAACGGGCGACGTCAGACCACCCTGTCTTACCCCACTAGTCAGCCTATACGTCTCCGAAAAGGCATTATCCCATTTAACTTGATTAGTCTGATTGTTATACCAAAATTCTAGTAAATCTACAATTTTTGGTGGCACCTGAGTTTTTCTTAATTTATTCCACAATATGTTGTAATTTATTGTATCAAAAGCGCGACTTAAGTCTAGGAAACATGAATACACTGTTGTACTTCTATTTACGTATTCATAAATGGTGTTTTTTTAATGCAAAAATAGCTATATATAGTTATGCAACTTTCTCGACAAATCTTGCATGCGCGATTTATTAAAACTGCCCCAAAAGCTTATCTTGATACTTAGATTTCATAACAAAACGTGTCGTACCTATCACTAAATCCAAAAAAACAATCCTTGTAAGTATATTGTACTAGCTGTTCCCCGCGACTTCGTCTGCGTGAAAATGGATGAAAAA
Organism: Thalpophila matura; assembly: GCA_948465475.1. Classification (NCBI taxonomy): domain Eukaryota; kingdom Metazoa; phylum Arthropoda; class Insecta; order Lepidoptera; family Noctuidae; genus Thalpophila; species Thalpophila matura. Next base: position 10,151,816 of record OX419201.1, on the reverse strand, counting down.
TAGCCTATGTGTTTTCCAGGTCCCAGGCTACCTCTTTGCCGAAGAGTTGTTTTAAAATGTATGGAGTCAAAGCTAGATTCCTGTACAGTATACTCAAAAATAGGCAAAAATAAATAAAACAGTTTCTAACTGTCCATTTTCTGTATGTAAGCTTTGATACTTGGTTTAAATGAAGAATTTACACTTATAATTGCAACACAAAACAATAAGAACCATCATGGCGGCAGCTGTCATATTTTGTTCAACCTGACGTTTCTGTCGTTTGACATTTCGATAAATGTTTTTGGTATATTACGTACGAGTAACAGTCCAAAAACGAAAGCCAAGTAAAACAGTGAGAGAAACGGTCTAAAATCCCAAAAAAGAAAGTCGGGTTGTTAAAAAGAAATCAAAATCCAAACAAACGAACGCAATCACAACACAACCGACACTAGTTATGTAAAGCTGTAAAGCTGACGAACAAAACGCAACTGACAAGTCTGACAAGCTGTAAACTGACAGTGACATTAAAAAAAAGTATACTTTAGTCTATGGTATCTTAAGCGAGTCGCCATGTTGTTGCCAAATCAATGCCAAATAATATGATTCACAAATTATTCTTGAACGATATGTTAATGTTAATTAAACCAATTGTTTGTGTTTTTCCCGAGTTTCGTGGATTTTTCTCCATTTTTTGAGCAAGTGTACAAAACCTAGCCGGTTTTGAAACACCTCCTTTAATCCAAATGCGTACTACTTTTATAGCATTTAGTAAAAGCTGTAATTTTGATATTCACCACATCAGTAGATTGCACCTGTTGGAGTAGGGGCGGGTTATTATTGTCTACTAGCTTCCGCCCGCGGCTTCGCCCGCGTTTTTAGGATAATCTTAATAGCCTATGTGTTATTCTGATGTATAAGCTATATTACTGTAAAGTTTCATCAAAATCTGTTCAGTAGTTTTTGCGTGAAAGAGTAACAAACATCCATACATCCATCCATACATCCTCACAAACTTTCACATTTATAATATTAGTAGGATATCTTATGAAGTTGTGAACTTGTGATTAGTAAGACGAGGTAAAAAAAAATATACCTAGAATTACAAAAGTTTAATATCGTATCGTATCGTTCAATGGAAACATGCGCTATCTTCCCCTTACGAGCGTATAAATTACCCATTATGATTCTTCCTTTGCGACACGCGAGCCGCGCGCTGCGTGTGCGCAAATCTCGGCCTGCTCAGTTGCGATAACAAAAGTGATACAATTCCAATCGAAGATTGAAGGCCAATTCTGTTACCTACCTAATTAGCACAATGACTGAACTGAGATTAGCTTTTAATTGCCTAAAAATTGGTTTTCTGCTTCTTAGTTTGACGTTTATTTAAAGCACGAGAATAACAATTTTAGCTATTTAATTAAATGCCAGTTATTATGTTAGCATTGTTATAGAATAGCGTTTCGACTTTTATCAATTTGCGGTAAATCGATCTTATTGCGATATAATAAATTCACTTTTTATTAACCGACTTCAAAAAAGGAGGTTCTGTATTCGTCCCGTATGTATGTATGTATGTTTGTATGTGCGCGATTTTCTCAAAAACTACTGATTCGATTTGGATGGGGTTTTCACTAACGTAATTTACATACTTTGAGGAAGGTTTTAGTATATAATACATTAGGTAATCATTCCTATGTACAAAGTTATATGCATAAATGTACTCACTACATAGAAGATTTACTGTTGAACGAAGTCAAAGTAATCTAACGCGAGATAAAGAACTAAAAAGGGAAAAATAAAAACAATATCAAAACTATAAAAACTTTTTTAACAAAAAATAACCGACTTCAAAAAGCCACTACAAAGAAAATAATAATTTTGGTTTCGGAAGTCGGTGGCAAAAAACAAAAACCAAAGCTTTGGTTTTTTTTTGCTTTTTTTGCCACCGACTTCCGAAACCAAAATTATTATTTTCTTTGTAGTGGCTTTTTGAAGTCGGTTATTTTTTGTTAAAAAAGTTTTTATAGTTTTGATATTGTTAGGAAAATACCATTAATTTGTGATGATAGAGACTCAAATGTTTGCCATACCGTAACGAATATGGTCTCAATATTTTGGTGTAGTGTTGTCTTGCAACCTTGACAGCGACAGGTTGAAGTTGAAGAGTTCAGTGACAGGACTTGACCAAATATCAGTATTTTGATCAACAAATTCGATCCGCCAAAATATTTTATCATTTTTTGGGTCACTAAACTAGGCTTATAATTGGTTTTTCTAACGCTTTGGATGAAATATTGTATTTAGATAATGTTTTACTTTACATCTCAGGTGCCATCTATGAGAAAACCAGGTCGATTGTCCAGGTGCAAAGTATAAATTGATACTCCATAATAATTTTGTTTTTGTATTTAAAGGAAGATTCAATAAATTAACTGCCATGCAGTAGATATATGAGATTTGATTGGATAAATTGAATGTCTGGGCACTCGAGGTCAAGCCGATATTTAGGGAACTGAGGGCCCAAGAGAACATCTTGGTGTGAATGTAACAAACAGACCAAGAAATAACAACGGAAGATCTTCAAAACAATCCAAGACGTATTTTTCAAGAGGATTTTTTTAATACTCGAATCTTGTTCGATTTACTTCAGGACCAATCCTAAAATCGTGAAAAAAAATCTAGAATTTTTTTATATGGAACTTTTTTTTTTCACATTTCAAGGTTAGTAGTGTTAGTACCTACCATAGTAAATCAATCGAGAATCGAATACTGAATACCTTCTCCAATACGTCTTTGATTTAACGAATCACCGTGTATAATCGTTAGTAAAACTGCGTGCGCGCATTGTGCCTGTGCGTCAGAGCCATTAGCACTAATAAATATCGGAATTGCATAATTAGACTTTAGTAAAAGTGTATTTACTAAAGTAGACTTGGGAAATAGGCAAGTTGATGAAACAACAACAACCAGAAAATAACATAATGCTGAACAAGCTTTTTTATTATTTTATGAAAAAAACACAAAGATTTTTATATATTGTTAAAAAAGTTCCTGCTGTGAAATGTAACCTGCCCATGATGGGCAGGTTACATTTCACAGCAGGAACTAGGATCAGAGTTCTTGAGAAGACTAATCAAAAATGCCCAAACTCGACGAGGTTGCGTCGTTTCGTTACGGAATTTCTATGGCCACCTTCCGGCTCCATCATTGCAGACCAGCTTTATAACATCATTATATTGCATTGTCATCTGATTTACCTATGTATGCAAAATTTTAGCTCAATCGAACACCGGGAAGTGGGTCAAAAACTTGTGAGATTTGTTTACGCACAGACACCGCGACAGGTGAAACTAAATAAAAGCTTGTAAAAAAGGAAAAAGCCAATAAATGAGCAGAAGCTATTACCATAGCTGAAGACGACTTATGTGTGTATGTTTCAACAGCCCTGAGAAGCCCTGACATAGGTCATTCTTCAAGGAAAATTGGCGCCAAAAACTAAAAATAACTTTTGAAACCAATCAATTAATCATATCACGCTATAAGTGCGCCACTAATGACACGTTGCCTACATTAGTGCCTAATTAATTCACTATGGTCTAGCCTAAAACAAGGACTATTCAAATCGGATCACAATTCATTGCGCACGCGCCTTCCTCCTCAAGTGTCACGCTCAAAGGTCATAGAAAATATTGTATAACTGTCAGGCGTTTAGAACAAGTAATTGAGCTAAAATACTAGTAATTTAGGAAAATGCAGGGTATTTTGCTAATTGACTAAGGGCCGAATCATCGATAAGATAACAGTCCGATAAATATAATTGAAAACGGCCGTTTAACATAACTTTTTCTACAGAAAAGTCACGTTAAACGGCTGTTTTCAATATAACGGACTATGGTCTTGTCGGTGAACTTGGCCCTAAGTTATATTCAACGTTTTCTAGAAGCCTCAACCAAATTCAAGGTATTGGAACAGTAGGTTTAGTACCTACTGTTCCAATACCTTGAATTTGGTTGAGGCTTTATTCTAATATTGTAGCGAACTCTTGGGAGTCTAGAGTGAATAGGTTAGTTCTAGGCAAGCATGCACCATTGTCAAGAGCATCATCACTTACCATCGGGTGAGGTTAGGGGCAAACTTGAGCCTATCAGTTATTAAAAAAAAACATGTTGTATGTTTAGGTCAAATCTTGCGGGCTAATATAGGACAACTTCCCTTTGGCCTATTAAGTTGAAACTTAGTATACTTATTCCGTTCTGATGACAATACATTTATTTGGAAGAAATGACCTAATGCTGCAGCCAGAATCGTCTCCGCACGAGAGAACTCTTTAAAGCACGTGATAACTCTTTATAGGCTACTGGTATCTTCTTTCTATTTGCCTAATATACGGTATTTTTGGTAAACGACAAATAACCTTGGAAAATATTGGACGAAAAAGCCATTTTTCTAAAGTCTTTTGACTCCAAGACTATTGATTTATTCCTAACGCCTACGATATAACCAATGTCACAGCATAACTTTGCAGGAAAGATGTCAGCCTGAATATTAACGTATGATAATATAAGTCTAGGTGCTTAGGAAGTCTAGATTCTTGTACATATGATGATGTACTCATTATGATGTGTTCTGGCTTTCCTTCCTTGCATTCATTCGATGGCTTCAAAATATGCAGTAGACCATGTTGTATGTAAAGACTACTGATAGAATGGCAGCAAAGCCAATAAACATGAGCTAGTTTAAAATAATCTATAAGTCGGTACTATGGTCCATTTCAATAGAACTTGTAAACTATGTAAACAAACTTTCTATACAAATTCATCAAATTTTGACAGTTGGCCATACTGACATTGTTTACAAAGTTAACAAATTCAATTGAAATGGACCCTAATATAATGAAGCTGAAAAGTTTTTTTGTTTGTTTGAACGCGCTAATCTCTGGAACTACCAGTAGGATTTGAAAAATTGATTTTGTATATGATAGCCAGATTAATGAGGAATAGTATAGGCTATTTAACATCAAGCTACGACCCTTAGGGGCCGAGCAACGAAGGTGAAACCGCAGGGCATAACTAGTAAAATTATACCCATCGTCTAAACCACTTAGAACAAGTTCATGTATCAATGAAATTGTGGATCCCACAGATTGTTATAGCGGAAGCGGTATGCAAATTGTACGTAGGTCTGTGGTCTTGAGTGCGTCTCGGTGCGATCGTGAGCCATATCCAGTTGATTCATTTAACTAGTTCAATGATTGGAAGACCGTGTAGTGTTAAGTGCCTTTTGGTGGACGGAATTTTTGCTAGGTACAAAAGAAATAGAGAGTCTAGCAGGTTCTCTTTAAATCGGTGATAGAATTTTACTTATATTTTCCCCTCTTCTCCTTCTAAGGGAAGGACCTTCTAAAGGACGATAACAATATAATAACAATTGTGTCTCATTAGTGATAGTTAAAGGATTATAAATGCGAAAGTTTGTGTGTGTTTTTACCCCTTCACGTTGAAACGGCTGGAACAATTTGGATGAAATTTGACAAAAAGGTAGCCTGGGACCTGGAGCAGTACATAGACTGATCATTTCAAACGAAGTCGCGGGCAACAGCTAGTCCGATATAAATAAGTCGCGAATTCGTGATTGAGGATTAGATAACATAGGTGGATGTAAAAATATGTAAAGGTATCTACATAAACATCATAGCTATAATGGATACTGCTCTGAGTGGAAAATCCCAAAACAGCAGTATTACAACTTTTGTAATAATCTTTCAGACGAACTTTTTTAAATATTTTTTTTGTTTAATTACAGGCTTGCGTTTGACCACCATCTCGCCTGATGATCTGGTCTACGATGGAGCACGCTCGCCTAGAAGAAACCGATTCACACATACACCCAGACAATTTACAAAACCACTTACAGACAGCCAACAGGTATGTTTTGTCTAACAGCTATAAAAAAGACAATACGTCTTTCAAACGTAGATATACTTTGTTTTCCAATAAGTCGTCAATGAGTATCACATTTAGTAGATTGGAATCAATAACCTAACTCGTTTGCCGCACTTGACTCGTACGTACAACAAATGTGGGATCATTTGCGAATATATTTGTCTTCGGTTTCAAAGAATCGAGATTTAGTTTTTACCAGACTGCCGAGGAAGGGTTAAACAAAAGAAACTGTATTTTAAAGACAATCTATATTTTACAAATGTACAAACTATATTTGCTGTTTTGTTTTAGCTGTTTTTGCAGACATACTCGCACTTGGCGTATCCTCACTACAACAAAATTGTTCGATTTTGTTTGAATGAAGAAATCAAAGACGTTTTCAAGGAATAACTTAGAATATGGGGGGACTGTGTCCTTCGATGGCAACCCATCGGTTTCAAGTCGGATAAAGGCAAGAGACGAGCGTGTTTCGCGTCCAGCCGGCCTAGTATGACCACAATAGAAACGGGTTTTGTCTACAGAAGAATAGACAAATTAGAAAGTAGAAAGATTTCTACCGTTTTCTGCATACAATGAAAAGAAGAAATGTTTCCATTTTTCAGTAGACAAAATTCTGATAAACCAAGCACGGATCGCCGCCGCGTGCTCGGGCAGAGGAGATAACGATTTGGATAGAAAGAACTTTGTCTATTCTTTGGTAGAATAGAGATAGAATTGGTCATGCTAAGCGTGACGTTAGTAGGTATACATATATAAGGTGCTATAAAAATATCTGCCACGGCTGCAATGGGAGACAGTATTGTGTTTATAGATTACAAGAGTAAAGATAAAATTGATTATTTGTCATATTTTTTTTCATACAAAAAAAAGTCATGTATAAATTTTAGTAGATTAGGTAGTGACGAACTAGTCAGCTGATATCAGTTTTCATTCACAGAACAGATGGAAAGAATAGCAGTTGTTTTCATTGACGAAGCGACACATCGCGCGTAATTTGTGAACCACGTTATGCAGAGTAGAGTTTAACTTCTTTATTTTCTCAAATTGAATTAACTGTTCCGGGGTACGAAAGTTCTTCACTAGGTATTGTAATCTATAAACACAATACTACCTCCCATTAAAGCCGTGGCAGATATTTTTATAGCACCTTATATATTATGTCTATGGTTACCAACGATTTCTATCACTACTTACGATTTTAGCACTGCACACAACTTCGGTGAACACTCCCAATACTTATGCAGGGCGACTCGGTTTTGTATGGGACAATGTTTGGCGGAAAAACGATGTACGCAACATTTGCCTGTTAAATACCATCGATTATGTATGCATTGTGTATTAAATATTCCATAGAGGAGTAACTAAACAATAACCAACACGATGATACTGATCAGGATATTGGTTGTCTATTAGTGGAACCCGACTTCCTCGATATTTGCTTTGTTGCCAGTTCCTGCCGGCTTAGCATGACCAATTCCACCTCTATTCTACCAAAGAAAAGACAAAGTTCTTTCTATCCAAATCGTTATCTCTTCTGCCCGAGCCCGCGGCGACCCGTGCTTGGTTTATCAAAATTTTGTCTACTGAAGAATATAAACATTTCTTCTCTTCATTGTATGCATAAAACGGTAGAAATATTTCTACAATCTGTCATTTTGTCTATTCTTTTGTAGATAAAATCCGTTTCTATCGTGGTCATGGCGTCATGCTAGGCCGGCTGCAGCGTTCTTTTAGTTTCCTCTTCTGATTGTTAGTTTTTCATACACATATTATCACACATGTCTTCCTCAAAGGGTTGGGCAGAGGTTTACCAACTAGTATATCTTACATCTTCCTGGTTTTTTTTAAGACCCATGTAAAAGGGGCGAGTCTAATGCCATCAACTTAGCAAAAATCCAGACTCTGCTAGAGCTCCGCTCCGGAAGTGTGCTCACGATGCAAGTGACTGAAGTAAATCAACTTACACACATAATTAAACGTGATGATTCACGACTTAATGATGATGAGGATATCTCTTACGACTAACTCGTAATAAACTTAACCTTATTAGTTAATACAGTACACCATTAACTGAATTCTTAGAACATTCTTTGTTTGTACACTGGTCGAAAAATGTTCTGCATAGATTAATGTAAATACAATAGTAAGTAGGTACTTAACCTACTAAATAATAAAATATTCATTAAGTAGTTGTGTAATATTTATTATGCGTTGCAATGACAAAAAACGTGGGCAAAACAACTGTACAAAGTTTCAAGTCAAATCAAATCAAGACACAAATATAATTTTTCATATTTTAGAAGATACATAAATACTTCTTTTTATCAATCCAGGGTAGCTTAAAACCGTCACAGCTCAGAAAATAAAATAATGCCGAATTTTCCCTACGTTTAAGAACATAATACTTTTATATAACCTTTCAACCCCCACTTCACCCCTTTAGGGGTGAATTTTCCTAAAATCCCATAAAGAAAAGAACCTATCGATCAAGTTAAAGTTTGCAGGTTTTAGAGTTCCCGAGATTGCTTGAGTAGTTTTTGAGTGAGCGGTCTTCGTTTTTATATAGATTTCGGTTTTTATGAAATCATCTCATTGGGGTAGAAATAAAACATAACTCAAATGAAACCGCAGCCTAATTGCGTAACTCATTTCTTTCACCATGGCTTTCATTTTGACAATTCAACAACATCCATTGCGGCGTTGAGCTAGTTACGGGAGCACGGATTAACAATCATACGGCGTAATGAATGTCAAAAACAATGCCATGGTGATAGCAATCAGCTGAGGGGTTGGATCAAAGGTTAAATACAGAAAACAGTAGTACCTACTTACTCCTAGACACGGTATTGTTCAGAAGTTTCTCTTTTTGGACCATCCAGAGATCTGCCGCGCTGGTAGCTTAGATTCTATTCTCAATGCCGCCGGCGCCGGCAGGAGATCTTAATGTCTTAGGTTTTCGCGATTATTACACAGTGTCGCAGGTGGTCGCAGGACGACCACGAACGCTACAAAGTGTTCGAAACGTCAGGAAAACTCTGTAAAAATCTGTAATATACGCGATTTAATCCGTTTAAACTTGTTTTATTATAATGAGATCTTAAATTATCGAAATATATTTTTTATGGATATATTTTAAAATTACCTACGTTTTTTGCTCGGTTACAATTTAATTACATGTTCTGATGTATTGTAGGTATCGTTAAATAGTAATAAACAAAATGCGAACGAATGCGTTTAGTTTCAATAGTGAAACTTCACGTTTAATCGATTACCTACAATATAGGTAGTGCAAAACATTTTTTGATCATCGTATAATTTATTAATATGAAACAATAGGACAGCTCCTTTTGACGCAAGTAGAATAACTAAACGTGCGTTTTGTTATTATTATTGAGGGCAATGCGTTAGAATGTTTTATTTTATTTACTTATTCGTTCTCATTTTCGCGATAAAACTGGAACGCTTTTTACTAGAATTCAGCGGATTTTTGAAGAGTAGGTATAGTTTTATCGTCTATAATTTTTTTTATAAGTACCTACTTAGTTTATTTATTTGATTATATAAATATGATCTAACAAAAAAAAATCAAAATCATTACCCCTATTTGGGCTTCGCTGCCGGGTAAAAATAGAGTTACTACTACAGTAAGTAAAAACCTTTCCAAATTACCAAACACAAAACAATTGAAATTTCACAAATTAACACTAAAACAATATCACAACAATGTTCGACTCACGCGCAAGCTCGCTACTAAATCTTACAATAGGGAACTAATTAGAGTAGCACTGCATCTTTGATAAATAGCTCCCTGGGGAGAAAGATGTGTGCAAACAATATCATTTAAACACATTAGAATAATAATGTTCGTGAGAAAATATAACAGATACGCAGTTTGTTTTTCAGCTGGTAATGAGACCCTACGGGTACTAGAAGTAGGTTATTCCACAAATGCCCATTAACGACCCCTTGAGTGTATGATGGGGTTTTGTGAACTCTATGTCCACAAATTCATATTCCTCTACAGTCCCCGGCACGTAACTTGGCAAGAGTCGTTAGATGCGCAGAAGTCGTTTTGTAGGTCTTTTTGGTGGTCAAGTGGGGCGCGGGGTATGGGCCACGATGCGCGAACTTACCCCCACTATGCCAAAACCTTGGCAAGTTACGTGCCGGGGACTATACTAGAAGATATTTATTTAAAACTAGATCTTGTCCAGTGGCGTGGCGTGCCTAGAGGGCAAGCCCGAAGCTTTTCGGGGACCCTTAGGCTGTGTCCCCAATAGGCATACCTACTGTGAGCGGCCGACTGAGACTGCGCTAACAGTTTGCAGTAGTTAGTTATACCACCTGTTTTCCGCACTTAGCCTCTATGATTGGGCCATTGTGAGTGTGTGACCGCAGGAACGAGATCGTGGTCACGCGTACCAACTCAGCTCCTGCCAGAAGTCCAGGAGGTCTCGTAGGTTTACGAGCGCGTCTCGTATGGTGTCAGGGTTGTCCAGTAGTTTCCCTCTTTGATCGGCCACGCTCTTACAGTGTAAAATTACGTGGGCCGGTGTTTCTTCAGCCTCCATGCATCCTCTGCATAAGGGGCTGTCAGTGATGCCGATGTTGAATAGGTGTCTGTTGAGTGGGCAGTGGCCTGTGATTATGCTCACTATGTGACGGAGGTTCTTTCTGTTTAGGTGCAGAAGTTTGCGAGAGAGGCGTGTATCCAAGGATGCTAACACTTCCTTTGTTTGCCTGTACTCTCCGAACAGTTTGCAGTAAGCAAACTGTTAGCGCAAACTAGCAAACAGTGGACACTCCATTTCAAATAATATATGTATATGGAAGGGCGTACTAAACCGATACGCCGCAAACTCAGTCGGCCGCTAACAGTTTGATACAAGAGAAAAAGTAGCAGATACAGCCTTACGAACTAAGAGGATACAGCCAGGAAAAACATTAAGAATACCTAAGGCAAATTAATTTGTTTCTGCTACTTTTTCTAAAAGTTTACTATAGGTTTCCTGTCAGTTACTTACATACTACAGAATATGATCCATTGATCACAAAGAAATGTAACCGAGCTCTCATATGGCACATCCTTCCTTCTCACATCTTACACCGAGATAAAATTTGAATAATTACGTTCGAGTTATGTGGAGCATACAATATTAGCATAACAATTATCTGTGCAGAACAATATTGTTATGCATCTTCAGCTAATTATTACATTCATGCATATGCACTTATTTAAATTACACGCTAGTAAAAGTGCTGCACACATTCACACGAGATTGCGGACGTAGATAGCCAATGTCACAAACTATAGCGTGGTTTGTTTATGTCTATTTAGACGTGTTGCCATGTCTAGATTTTCCTCATTTCGCAATCGTAACTCTGCTTCGGTGTAATTTTGCAAAAAACAACTTTATATAATTACGTGGCCTAAAAATTACAATATCGGATTTTCCTTAAAATTGTTGGTATCGCTTAGCAGATTTGAGCTCGCTATAATTACTGTAGTGTAGTCTCAAGAATAGCTTGAACGGTATAATTCACCATAGCATTTGGTCTATTCTCCATTCATATTTTTTTATCTTATAGCCTATTGCGCGGAGTTGTATCATTCTCACTCACTATTAGGTCTCTACCTAGTCTAATAGAGCCTCTGCTCTTCATGGGATTTTCATAATTGTCTTCTCTAAGTAGATCTTCACCTGTTCTAGGTGAAGATCTAGACAGTTATGGATATATTTCTGTTTATCCATACATTACATTTTAGATAACTGTCTCCCTACCTTTTAAAGGTAGATTGAAACTAGGAAAGTCGATCAAACTTGTGTAGGCACCCAAGATTTCTTGACATGTCCTAGGCCACCTATCAAGAAGAAAGGTGACACAGTAGCCGACGACACTTAAGATAATCTACATATAAACAATAAACACACGTCATTGCATGCCTGTGTTATCAAATAACTGAGCTATGTTGTAAAACAACAAAAAAACTCAATAAGGTAAAACCGCCATGATCACAATATTGTGTTTCAGAATTTCTCTGTCACAGTGTTAGACTTTCAGAAGTCGATATCTTTGATTTTTGATCCGGCAGCGACTTCCGAAACTGTTTCACACATTATTGTGATATTTTTGAAGGCGGTTTTAACTTTTTTTTTGTTTTGGAACTCCTTAATGCGACGTGCGGTAGGATTTGACTGGTAACGTAAGGAAAAGGCGTTATGCCCCCTCCATGCAACTTTCTCGCTCTTTTTTTTATACTAATTTTTATTTTCAGTAACTTTACAACTTCTACAATTTATCTTACATAGGGGTCTCCTTAATACCTGTGCTAGGAGGTCCGCTCTTCTAAAACTAGTACTATCTCTCTCTTAGCCGTAAGGAACTTCGTTTCTGCCAGGGATCCCCCGAGTGACATAAAACACACGCAATTACGGCAAACGGCAATAGCGTAAATTCATTGCCACTAACCGACCCGACAATTGATAACCACCTCCTTTTTGAAGTCGGTTAATAAATAGAGTCGCCAGCCTGCGTAGCTTTGAATTTGAATTCAATTTCAAGCTCTGACAAGGTGTTTTTTTTTAACGCCCGACTTTGAAAAATGAAGGTTGGTCTGTCTGTGTGGCGTGTCTGTGGCTTCGCAGCTCCCAAACCGATAGACCGATTTCTATGCTGTTTTTTTTAAAATTGAAAGTTGGTTTAATCTATGGTTATTTTTATGCTATATTTGATCAAAATCTGTCCAGCTGTTTAAGAGTTATGCGCTCTTTTCCGAATTAAAATGATATAATATATAATCATAAGATTCATAAGGCTTGAGCTAAATAACGGTGTATCATGACAGGAAACTGGTAAATCAGAGCCGAGTCGACGTGACGTCATCAAGAATGCAGCACACACTTGACTATAGTGCACTTGTTTAATAATGCTTTAGTTCTTATACACACACTTTAAGTACCTACCTAAACATTTACACCCTTACCACAAAAAAGATAGACACGCGTTAAACGCGAATGCTACCAAAAATAATACACACTTGTTTTACACAAGTTAGTGCTAAAACAATTGCCTATTATTTTTGGTAGCATTCGTGTTGAACGTGTGTTGAACAGATGTTTATTTTTTTGTGGTACGGCCTTAAAGTAGGTCGTACCTAAACTGGCCTTCTAACAATTACTATAGGACAACATTATAAAAGTAAAGTAAAAGTAAAAAAATCATTTATTCAGTAAGTATTTCTATAACTAAAACAATGTTTCATTGGTCCCAAACTAGGCTAAGCCTGTATCTTGGGCACCTTAATATGTTGTAACAATTTGGTCATTTACGGGTTGACATTGCATTATGTATGTACAGATGCTTGCATTAGTTGGGAACCCCTCACACATACAAATTCCTTAGCAAAGGCAAAGGAGGTAAAATTAATGGAGGTGCCCGTACGTACATAAACTTTTACCTTTTGCCCATAGGGGTAGGCAGAAATTACAGAAAGCTACGTGCAACGATAGAGAAAGATAGGATAGGATACAACAGAATACCACAGCCAAATAACGCTACTCTTCGGTAGTGCTGTGTTCCCGTGGTAAGGTCGCCGTAATAATTTAACTAAAATTCTAAATTCACTTACAGTCGGTTGCAGAAAAGGTCATTAAGTTTTAAAGGAGACTTTAACCATACTATTTCTATGGTTTAAGTCTCCTTTAAAACTAAATTATTTTTTCTACAACTGATTGCTTTTATATCAAATGCCAAAATATACTCTGAATTGTCATTTGTACTAAAAAGAAAAAAAAAACAAATAATTGCAGTCGGGACTCGGGACCCATAATACGACTATTACCTATACCTACCCGAGAACAGTTGGCCCCGACTGCAGTGTCTTGTTATTTTTCTCCAAAACAGATGACTTTAAAAAATGTTATTTGTAAAAAAAATGCAGTCGGGACCCATACAACTGCACCCGGGAACTGTGGATCCTGACCTCGACTGCAGTTCTTGGGATTTATTATTGATTTTTATTTACTAGTTTTTATAATGCTAATCTGTATACACACAAAACTAGTCTTCCATTTATTTTTATTGAAGAACTTGTATACTGAGGAAGATAAATAATATAACTAGTTTTTTGTAGCATAAAAGATTAAATCCAAATTACGCAAGGACAAAAACTTGGCGTTTAAAGATTCGTTACTAATAACATTTACTAAAACCTGATAATCTACTAGATAACATAGAAAAATTAAATACTACTTACCTAGTAGAACAATACTTCATTATAGAGAACAATACTAAAGTATTGTACCATACTATGTAGGTACTGTTGAAGAAATTATACTATAATTAAGTAGTGCGCAAAAATACAATATTTCGGTCGGACTTTTGATTATTAGGTAGACACATACTCGTACAATGCGCTACTATATTAGTTTTATTAAAATATTAAACTTTTATAATTGGACAAAAAACCGGACAAGTGCGAGTATGCCTCGCGCCCTAAGGGTTCCGATATATGATCATAGATGGCGCTACTGCATACTTCTAGTGGTGTCATCTATGAGCAGATGGCTCCACTTATGGTCCGGTGACTGACGGCGGAACACAAAGTGATCCTATAAGGGTTCAGTTTTTCCTTTTGAGGTACGGAACCCTAAAAATTGTAAGAATGCAAAAAAAATCTAGCTTTTGTAAGCAATAAACGTGTTTTAGCATAAGTACCTAACTTAAATTTTTTTTAAACTTTTCTTCATAATACTTACGATTTTTTTTTTAAAGTACAATATATTTTTTTATATCTTGGTCTGAAAAATACTATATTTCCCTGAAAACAAGTTGGCAACCCTACAGTGGCGAAGGGCCCCTACAATTCGATTCCTACCGGCTTTCTTTTAAAAAGTAGCATAGGCAGTATTGTCTACATTTATTAATTTAGCTTTCCGTGGCCAGGTATTCATTTGTAGCTTCGGCTTACCTCTTACGAAAACTTACCCTTCGCCACTGCAACCCTAATAGTGTTTCTGTTCTTCTTAATATTTCAAAGTACGCATGCGTTTGACCACTATCGCACCTGTTGCATAGCATAGCATAATCGGCCTATAATGTTCCCACTGCTGGGACACAGGCCTCCTCTCTGTGAGAGGGAGTGGGCCGTAGTCCACCACGCGGGCCCAGTGCGGGTAGGACGGTTTCCTCACGATGTTTTCCTTCACCGTTAAAGCAAGTGATCATTAATTTCTAATACGCACATGACTTCGAAAAGTCAGCAGTGCGTGCCTCGGGATCGAACTCGAACCATTCGCCGTGGGAGTCACATGGTTAATCCACTAGGCTATCACTGCACCACCGGGTCGCCACTATCGCACCTGTTGGCAATATCAAATTTAATAAATGGTAATTGAAAATGCGGTCGGGGGTTTTTCCCCGCACAAAACCGGTTTGATTCAACGTAATTCCCTCGTACCTAATTCCTGGCACCGGTTTGGTTTATTGAGATGACGCAGGCAATGTTTATAAACTTTTGAAATATAGAAAACGAAAACATTCAATAAACAGTATACCTTGATAGTGCCATCCACGAAGATGCGCCCTACAAAGGACACCGGCAGACGCCCATAGAACGCTGGCTTCAGATTGTGTAAGTCGGTACAGATATGAAATTAGTTTGGTGTGATCGAGTATTTCAAGAGTATTTAAATTCATTTTTTATTTGTTTTTGTACGTAATTGGGTTAAAGAGAAATTTTCATATTTGTGACAGTATGGTGTGAATGATCCAATGAAGTACAGCCCGACTAATGAGTTCTCAATTCAAAGGTTTTAGTTGCTATCGACATGATATTCTGTGGAGGCACGCGCCAGCCAGCATGCACCCGTTTTTGTTTTATTGGTTTTTTCAAAATTTCAACGGCATAGGGCGGGTTGCTTCAAACCATATGTATTCGTAAGTCAGTACGTAATCGTTAAGTCAGTATGAAATTGTCATACAAGCCGCCATATTTGACGGTTACGGATACGTAACTGTAAGTTGAAACAACATGGCCATAGTCATTTTATTTCTTATTTATTACGATTTTTGATTCCAATTCTTAAATATCTAAGATAAATTAAGCAAAGAACAATTAAATAATATTTTTATTTTTGGTCAAGCTTTTATTACTGTACCATATCAAGCCCAAAACTGCCAACGTCCTTTTTGAACGATCTTTCCAGTTGAGCGTAAAGCTCTCTAGGGATTGATCTATTCGTCATAGTGTGGGTGTGCACTCATAGATAACTAGTGTTTAACCACAGAACTAAAACACTAGCGGAGAGTGGCACACTTGCACTAAAAGCGGATAGAGGATCATTAAATTAGTGACAATACAGTTTTCTTGATCGAAGATCCAGATCGAGATAGGGGCTGACGACAGCAGCGGTGATCAGTAAATTCCGTGACGATGGGACAGGGGGGTGATTCTCGCGGGTTCGATATTGATATCGAATTCGATATATATTGCAACAACTGTCAAAATCTCTACCATTTTGACATTTGTTGCGAGATATATCGAATTCTATATCAATATATCACCCGCGAGAATCACCCCCCTGGCCTTCCGAATAACCAGCTTCAATTTCTTTTAGGACTTAAACCATTCGTAATAGAACATGAAGTATCGCACCAAAATGCATCGTACAAGCAATAATGTACGTCACAAAAGGTCGCAGCTGATAAGAACTGGTTATGCAAACAAAGCAAGATGTTTACGATAAAGTATATTAAGTAGCGTTACATCATGGATTGAGACAAATCTGTGTGGACAATGTCACTAGATGGCACTTAGATACATGATTTATGTGTTAAAATATTAGTAGTTTGTGGTTTTGAATCGAACGTGTAGTTACTGTGTGGTTTGGAGCACCTCAAATCGTTTCGAATGGCATAGTAAGTACTGATGAATGATGAACATAACCAGTCAAATGCCACAATTATTGACACAATAAAATTTCCTTTGCATCACGTGGATCCACTTTACGGTTTGCGATGAGTTAAGCAAGATACTGATAAGGTTTCTCTGCCCACTTAGCATGACCAATTCTATCTCTATTCTACCAAAGAATAGATAAAGTTCTTTCTATCCAAATCGTTATCTCTCTTGCCCGACCACGCGGCGACCTGTGCTTGGCTTATCAGAATTTTGTCTACTGAAGAATATAAACATTTTTCCTCTTCATTGTATGCATAAAGCGGTAGAAATATTTCTACAATCTGTCACTTTGTCTATTCTTCTGTAAACAAAACCATTTCTATCGTGGTCATGCTAGGCCTGCTGACGTAGAAGCGTAGCTCGTAGTAGGTATGTATGAGGCGTTCAAGAAAAGGCCATGAGAATGAATTGAAAAAATTCAGAACTTCCCAAGTAGTAGAGTTCTATGTGAAAAAGGTCCTCCGTGAAAGTACTGCCATCATACCTATTTCTGCGGCTAAGCAGCATTGCTGTGTTCCAATTTGTAGGGTATGGATGCCGGTGTAATTACAGGCACATGAGACAGTGGACAGCGCATCTGCGATGCCTCTGGTATTGCAGCCGGTCGACTGTGTAAAAATCTCACCGTGAAGACTTAGGTGAAGTGAGTTTGTTTTTGCTAGGAATTGACACTATTGACAGCTCACTCCACGCTCATTTCACCTAAGTTTTCACGGTAAGATGGTTACAGAATCACACTGCAAATGTCTATTAGGCGGTGGTGAACTGGTGACCACTTACCATCAGATGGGCTGCCTGCTTATTAATAAAAAAAACCTGCTTTAAATCTGAGTCCAGAAGACGTATTTTGATTTGACCCACTGCCAACAAAGTAAATTATTTGTACAGACGTTCATAAATTCAAACATACAAAATGTATTCAATCAATATAGACATAAACTAATTGGCTACTGATTACAGCTGATGTTTGAGCAGCTGTTGAATCTAAACACTCGTTTTCTCTTTGTATGTACTTATTATGATAATTGATATTTATATGCTGAGACCCAGCATGTAAAGAGCCACTTCTAGACATGGAGAGTTAAAAGGAGGAAGAGCCATATTATCTCAAATAACCACGCTTATCAAAATAATTGGTGATCACCTCAGATCATAGAAACAAGGGAGATGTGCCAAGGCGCTATTGAGCTTGATGCTTTAGTTTGATCATATTGACCATAATTAAAACGTACACGCTGGCGACGGGCCCGAGCAAATAATATAAATACAGTGATTTAGTTTAGTGTTAGTGATGTGATGAACTGATGAGTGACGACTAACAGTGTTAGATTGAGGGTGTGCGGAATTTTTGATGAGTAGGAGATCTTTATATTCACAAGGAGCGCTTGTAATTGTGTCGCAAACTGTACTAAAAGTGGTGACAGTGGTTCCTGTACAAATTCGCTATGATGGCAAAGCTCCTTTTTCTGTGATCTGAGGTGATCCCCGAGTATCGACTGATATTAGCACATAGAAGATGTTTAACTTTTGGGCAAGCTCTGGGCATAATTTCTTAAATCTTCAGGTACAAATGACACGAAATTATGAGGTGTGGGTGGGTATTGGTCAATTTATGGCGAGAATTGCAAACATGGATTCGTTACATAGTAGGTTCCTTCATACATCAATTTAGAACCGACTTGTTTCGGCATTTTTTATCATTGAAATGTGTAGTATCCGTCAGTCAACGACCTTCACTGATTTACATAATACATTGCGTAATTAACGTAATCAAGGTCATTTGGGCTCATTAACCTTTTATAATATCAACAAATAAAACATTCCGCCATCTATGAGCAGATTCTATGCATCCACCCGTTAAGGGACAGACGGACAACAAAATTATCCTTTATGGTTCCGTTTTTCCTTTTGAGATATGGAATCCTAAAAACGGCGAATCATATAGGAAAGAGAAAGCAGCGATCAGCATTCCATCAGCCAAGTTTGATTATGAAAATATTTCTTCACTAGTTTGAAGATTCAGATGAGGAGGAAAAGAAAAAAACTAGGTCATAAAACTAGATGATCTACTACAAAGCTAGTGGTACCTACAGTCTCTCAAAAAAGTGCATACAAAATAATTATAATGTAGGTAGGTATGTTAATCGACCCAGTAATTTATTTTTATTGATTCACGATACTGCCTGTCCCCGATTAACTGTAATTACGCACTAGATAACTGTGTTGTAAGAAAATTTAAATGTATCGGTTATTCTGGGAACCGACCGGATGTTTCGTGAAATAAACTTTCAAAGAAATTCAGGATTGATGAAATCAGTGTGTTAGAGTTTAGATTGCTCTGCTGGGGTACTAAATATAGTTGATTTATTGTACCAGGCAATTGGCCGACCAAGGCACGTACCTATATCTTTTGCACCATTTCTACAAGTCAAATTTAAACTCACTTTCTTTGACCGTTTTTAAAAGCATTATACTGTGCCAAATCCGTGCTGGAACCAAACACGGTATTTCTATTTATTTCTTCGCAAAAAAAGCGTTCCAAAATATTTTTTCTCGACTGGGGATGCTTCCCCCGTCAGTCAAAGTTCCCCTACAGTCAAATAAAGCTACTCTTCGGTAGTGTTGTGTTCCTGTGGTGAGTAAGGTCGCCAGAGCTCCTGAGGATGCGCTGTGTTGACAGCGAGAGCCTGCTTGTTGCCTACAACTGTCGGCACAGCGAATCCTCAGTTTAAAAGGTCGACAACGCGCATGTGATTCTCGGTGTTACAAGCGTTTCATAGGTTTCGGTAATCGCTTACCATCAGCCGGGCCGAACGCCAGTTTGCCACCATCGTCGTTAAAAAAACTTCTCTAAACTAATTTGCGATGCAAACCAGTATTTTAATGAAATGACTGTTCATTTAATTTTACACTAACAAATACAACTGCACAAAAAACTTGCGGTTCCAATGAGGTGTTTTTATTAAGTTCAAGGAATCATGTATGAGATATTAATATAAGAAATATGTAGGTAGAAGGTACTTAATTTGCAATAAGGCCTTATGTTATAAAGTACAATATCATTATTTTGTCGCTACGAAACTTATTTACAAAAATCGAATAACTGAAAATTTGCAGTAGCGGATCCAGGTGGAAGGCTAGGGGGCTGAAGGGGGAGGCTAGGAGGCTGACCGGGGAGGCTAGGGTGCTGAAAGGGCAGGCTAGGGGGCTGAAGGGGGAGGCTAGAAGACTGAAGGGGGAGGCTAGAGGGCTGACGGGGGAGGCTAGGGGGCCCAAAACTTTATGTTCAGATTTCAGATTAGATTAGTAGGTACTTTAGTCTTTTGATTGTTACCTCTTGCCCGCTCACCCAAGTAATATCTGATAAGCCCTCAGCCCCCCCAAAAATACCTGCACCCGTCACTCATTCACACGTCACAAAGTTTGTGAAGATGTTTGATACTCAACTACGCAGGAACTGTACACAGATGTCCTGGATTATGACATAGGATACATCTCATACTTACATGCAGTAGTTCTTCTAGTATGTGAAACTGCAGGTAACGACTAGTTACTACTACTTATGATTCGAGGCGAGACGAGGAAAGGATTAGATAGGAGATGAGACTTGAAATATCGCCGATCCATGTCCACCAAAAATTTACACATTGCGAGTTCGCCCGAGCTAATATCGATTGCGACATTGTGGTTGGAGATGTATGTATCTTCACCATACATACGCCGCACGTGGGAGCACAGCACTGTCCCACGATGGCTATCGAAAGCCAGCTATAGCTAGTGCTATAATTATGTTAAATAATCGGATTGTAGCAAATCGCAAATCGACCCCGGATGAGACGATGGCACAAGAGCGTGGAAAGTGGTAAGGAATGAAGACAGTTGTGGGTGAAGTCAAGTCGTGGAGTGTGGGGTGTGTTACTTAAATAGGCTTCCGTAAACCGGAGTAAATGTATTTCATATCGCCACGCTCGATAAGAGCAAAGCAACTGGAACAGAAAGTTAATCAAGGCGTGAAACTCATTGGAATGATTTATATTCGTTTAGCGGCTTATCTGCACGTTGGCTATGGGCATTCTGCATGCCTTTTTTTTTTTTTTTTTTTTTGAGGATGGGAAATCATCAAATGACTCCTCCCGCTCTGGGCGGAGCGGAAGGGAGTGTCAGACTCTTACTGACTAAAACCCACCCATGTTCCTTCGTTAGCCCTTTTGTCCGGGTCAGCGGTATCCCTTCCGGACAATCCCGCTTTCCCGGCAGGCTTGGGCCCTAGAGGGCCCCCTCTCCGATGCTGACATCTCTTTGAGGCGCGCGTGGAACACGTACGCGCCGTTCGGCACGGGCCTGGTCCTGATCGGACGGTGAGCTACCCATTACTCACCGCCCGCAGGCCCGCGCCTACGGTGGCCGGGAGTCGTCACGCGGCTCCCGACGCCCGGAGCGTCTACCGCGGCGGCTTGGACGGGAGAATCTCTCCCTCTCCCGTCCCGCCGCCTCCTTCACTAGCATGACTGCTTCGCAGAAGGAGGCGACTGCCTCCCACTCCCCCTCGCCCCGGACCATGGCTTGAACCAGGGCCGGGCGCGAGAGGTCGCCGCCGCTGCCGATCGCCTCTACGAGGACAATTCTGCATGCCTGCAGTCGGGAAACGTATCGTATTATCCTGTCACTAATGTAATTGGAGAAGTTTAATCACTCGTTCTCACAGTGTTCTGGTTTCGAGGCGATAATATTTTGTTCTGGGCAGTTGAACCTGATAAATTGTCAAGAAATAGATAGGATTATGACTTCTGTGTCACTCGACATTTCATACAAAACATCTATATCACTCGACAAAGTGTATGAAACCGCAGTTTTTTTTTCGCATTTCTGAAGTAAATCGAAAGAGATACGAATGCCGATTGGCCTTCAATAGGTACCTAGTATTAGTTTGTGATAACACCAAACCAACAGATCACGAAGGAGTGTTAGTTCGATGAATGAAAGAAATCATAGGATAAAAACGTGCAGATGCTTCGAATTTCTATAATCTGGCAACTGTTAGTTACTGACCCAGTAGATTTTGACAACCATCCATTGGATGAAAGGACCTCTCGGTTAGAAGCTTAAGGTATCCGATAGAGCAGTGTTTTTCAGCTTTTTTCATCGCACGACCCCCTTGGTAGGTAAAAAAATATTTCGCGACCCCCTATCCGCCGCATAATAAAATACAAGCTAGAAACATCTAGCTTGTAATTTATTAGGAAGTGACTCCGCGACCGCCACCGTGACCTGAATTTGCAGCCGGCACCGGTTGCTAAATTGGCAGCCGGCGCTGACTTTGGAAAAAGCGGGAAATGGGGTTGGCAATTTAGCATAATTAAAAAACCCCGCGTAGCGGGACTCCGTCGACCACCTCCCTCCCCCTTGTAAGTCCAAAAAAGTTGTATTTTGTTTTACATTGACACTGTTATTTAAAAGTCCGTCTAAGGTAGGTAATTCAACTTAAAACACGGCAACATTAATCTGCTGCTACGGTAGTTTGCAATTATTTTCGTCTGGTATCATTGCTACTCCAAGGCTACTCCGGTTCCCAACGGCGTTATTTTTGAGGCGCTCCCTACGTTCATTAGCCACAGAAACTTTGAAGAGTTTGATTTCATTTTCAACCTCCTACCTTGTAGATTTTTTTTCTTTTTACCGAGGCTTCGCGACCCTCCCCAACCCCGTGGGGGTCGCGACCCCCAGGTTGAAAAACACTGCGATAGAGTATTCCTTTTGAACGGACCATTGCAGTCCTTTAATAATATAATCAAACAGGAGCAATAAGCTAGGAATAAAGAGATATAAATTCTTCCGCAGTGGTTATATTTGCTACGACTTATGCGCATTATCAATTGAGCAAAATACGCAATACTACATGAAGTATTGCGTATTTTACTCAATTGATAATTCGGTAAGTAATATTTTATTTAACATTTTTGTATTTTTAACAACAACAACAAAAAGACTAGCAAAACAACATTAATTTGATGTTATATTTTTCTTAATATTTAACAACGGAAATACATACATGTACAAGTAGGTACATAGGCAATTTTGCTACAATTTTATCATTAAAATAATGATAAAATCATAGCAAAATTGTCTGCCGTCGACAATTTATGGGCCACTTATCTTGTTATTCTAACTGCAGAAAAATGTACCACCTCGCTTAGTGGTCTTGCATGGAGGGCTGACTTCTAGCTGATACATTCTTTATTAAGACTGGGTCATCATCATCATCAGCCTATACCAGTACACTGCTGGACATAGGCCTCTCCAATTGCACGCCATTTACCTCGATCCTCGGCCACTCTCATCCAGTTGCCACCAGCCCACCCTGCGAAGATTGTCGCTTCTAACTTCTTGCGAAGACTGGGTAGTGGGACTATTTATGAAAGAGCTCGCCCGGGGAAGACATACCTATTTCTACTGCTAAATAGCACTAGGGCCCTAAACAAATAACTTTTCTATTACCGTTGACGCCAAACCTTATGTACAAAATGTATGGCAATGACATTAGTGAGGTCATGTGACTTTTCCGCAGCAGCAGCAATGTCATTGCCATACATTTTGTAAGTACTTTATTTTTGGCGTAAACGCTAAAACAACATTTGTTTAGGCCCACTGTTGTGTTCCGATTCGAAGGGTAGTGCCGGTGTAATTTTGTCTCGAAGGTGGAATACGCATCTGCGGTGATAAAATATACAATCAACCAAAAGGGCAATAAACAATTATAAATTGTTGTACCGTGCGTGTCATAATTTGGATGTAGACCACCCATCCCGAATTTCACTATTCTCAATGAAAATTTTCCACCAAGTAATTTATATTTTGATGAATTCACCTTCGATGCTGAAAAGAAGACACCTATCGTACATAACCCAGCATGAATATGTGACGAAACACCGCATAAATGATTTCACTGTGGATTCAGTAGTCAATTGCACAATCGTGTTTACAGAATATCATTGGGGAGATATTTCAGTGCCGCTACACCTACCTATTTTAACTTTTAACTAGGACATATAAAAAAAACATTGTTCAGTTACTGACGAAATGAATACTACTATATACCTACTCGTATTTGCAGCTCCGCCAAGAGGACTCTTTGGACCTACAAAGCTGAAATTTTGCACATAGGAAGGTAGGTACCCTTTATTATATAGACAAGGAATAGTTCATCTATCGATCAACCTGATTCAAAGGCTTATGGCAGATTTTTCAAATTATAATAAAACAAGTTTAAACGGATTAAGGGCGGGTTGCTTCAAACCATCTGTATTCGTAAGTCAGTACGTAATCGTTAAGTCAGTATGAAATTGTCATACAAGCCGCCATATTTGACGGTTATTAGATACCTAACTGTAAGATGAAACAACATGGCCTAAATCGCGTATATTACAGATTTTTACAGAGTTTTCCTCGCGCTGCAAAGTGCAACGCTGCAAAGTGTTCGAAACGTCAGGAAAACTCTGTAAAAATCTGTAATATACGCGATTTAGGCCATGTTGTTTCATCTTGTTTTATTATAATGTGTAATAATCGCGAACACCTAAGACATTATTAGATTTTTCAAAATTCTCACGGGATACTAAGATCCACGAGGACGATGTCACGGACAAAAGCTTACAAGAAAACTGCTGCATAATCTTGATCTCGGTGGGAATCCCCGACAATCTTGATTTTCAATATCAAGGTAATTTAAAGACACCGCTATAACAATTTTATTATCATTATCAATGAAGCTTATCTACTACCAAATTGACTAAAATTCCAAATTCCTTCAGACCTGCTGTAATCCGGATTTATTCGTGCCTGATAACAGGTGTTATCGTCCTGGGAAATTACGATAGAGAAACGGATTAGATAAGACGTACTTAACTACGTTTATGCTGCGGTATCGCCTGTGAAATTGATTTTATTAATATAAAAAAAAAATACACATTCAAAAAAAAATTAAAGATCCATCGTAGACTGCATCATCGCTTAAACATCAGGCGTCATGGCGGTCAAACGCAAGCATAGCACCAAAACTCATGTTTCCATTTTTTTTATTTCTATCTTTTTTGTGAGTTACATTTTTGGAATCGTCTCCTTGAGCCCTTTATTTTGATACACCACAATGCCTAAAAAAACTTTGCTTAATAGCGTATTAGAGTCTAAAATTCACAAAGTTGTTTTTTTTTAATCACATAATATCCAGTGTAACTCACTCCATTATGATTATGATGAATCTAATGACACCTTATTTCTTAGACTCGGTTTACTCGTTTAGCCTCTAAGAGGGAACATACACAGACAGACATACCAAATAAAACATTATCCTTTTGGGCTCCGCCGCAGACGTGTTAAAAAATCTGACATACAATAAAAAAACAACCGGACAAGTGCGAGTATGCCTCGCGCTCTAAGGGTTCCGCTAAATGATCCTAGATGGCGCTACTGCATACTTCTAGTGGTGTCATCTATGAGCAGATAGCTCCACTTATGGTTCGGTGACTGACGGCGGACAACAAAGTGATCCTATAGGGGTTCCGTTTTTCCTTTTGAGGTACGGAACCCTAAAAAATCGTAATAGGAGACATCACAGTGACTGATTGCCATCCATCATCATCATCATCATATTTTTATCTGCGAAAGACGTCACAGTTATGACATAGATTGCAATCACAATAAATCACAATTTACGTAGGTACGTAGTACGTAAGTCGTTCGGCACAACGTCGTGCGTAGGTACAACGACAGCTTCTCAGTCTGATATACGACAATACTTCTTCGGAAAGTCGGGACCATCTCGATGGTCAGAATGGCAAGAAGGCCCTTCTTTAGGCCGGCCGCACATTGTAAGTTTCTGTTGGAAAAATTCTGAAGCCCGCCAGAAGGCACTCTGCTAGGCTGATGAGTTGTCAACATACCAACAGACAGACGCATTCGCAGTACAAACTGACACAGCTACGATAACACGCGTGCTGATAATCTCGACCGCTTTCAATGTCAGTGTTGTTTTGTGACATTTCCTCATGTTTGGACTATTACAACTACTTGTTTTAATTGCGTAATCAAAGTAAATAATGGTGAAATAAAAGTACTCGTATGTACATTACATGAAAGTATGAACAAAGATTTCATAGATTTCATTCACATCTTTACGTAGTCACTGACCTAACACTGGGGTAAGCGATTTTTCAAGTTACGTTTGTCCCCTTACTACTAGACTTAACTTTAACCACTGATTAAATATACAACTATCCTTGTCATTTGTATAACAATGAATAGAGATAACAATTGTATTAAGATCTGTTTAATTTAATCATCGTCTATAAGCAAGCGGGGTGGTGTCTAACGTCTAAATTGAAAGAGCCCTAACTCAGCAATTAGAATGATGTCGGTTTCGTCTTCTAAATACAGAATTTATTGTTTATCATCTTCAGCCTCAATAATTCAGCCGAAAAACGTCCACGGCTGGACATAGGCCTCCCCTAAACTTCGCCCCACTGACCGGTCCTCAGCATGGCAATGTTAAAAATGAAGAGAAGAAATGTTTCTTTTCTTCAGTTGACAAAAGTCTGCTACGCCAAGCACGGGTCGCCTCGTGCTTGTGCAGAAGAGATGACGAGTTGGATAGAAAGAACTTTGTCAATTCTTGGTAGAATAGAGATGGAATTGGGTCATGCTACGCGTGCTGGGTGCGAAATCGATTTAACGACTTTCATACTGACTACTGTAGTGTAGATCATGTTGCTGCGGAGTTTGTTGCGCCGTTTCTTCTTCGCAGCTAAAACACTAGGAAGCGGTGAAGGGCGGGCGTTTTTGGGGGCAGTCTTATGTATATTTTGACGTTCAAAAAGTGTTTATTGACTTTAGCCCAGTTTGAATAAATGACTTTTGAATTTGAATTTGAAATATCCTGGCATTTGGGCTATTTGAAGTTGCAGCGCTCTTTGTAGTGACAGAAGAATCAGTTCATGATTCGCAGTTTGTTGTTAAGATTAGGTATAGGTACGAAAATTATTTGCTGAAAAATAAATTTATTATTGGTAATAGCATTCTTATCTTGAGCATTAATTTTTAACGATTTTGAGCCGGTGCGTGGATTAAATTCCTTAGGGTATTTGAAAGATTTATGTGAACAGGTTTGTATGTTGTTTTGAAGAACTTGTTTTTATAATTGTAATTGTAATATAGACAATTCGATCTTACATTTAATGATGTCCTATTTTCAACAATATTTTGTATCAAGACCATAAAATGAACATCTTCCTAAGTTATTTCCTTTACCTTGTGATAAAGATTTTAATGTCAAAACATCAGGTGTTTTTAATTAGTCAAATATTCTTGAGCTAAAATACCTGTCTAAGCAGCTTCTAAACAGGTGAATCATATAAAAAGTATAAAAAATAATCACTAGTGTATCTTTTAAATTAACATTGTTTTTGTTACACTTTTACGACCAGTTTCGAAGACAACAAGCAATAACAATTTAACTTCATGTATCATGGCTTGTTAATAGGTTTCATATATTTTTTTATTACCTATAGGTACCTACCATTCGATGTCGGCAGTCTTTGATTGTCAACTCTCGTTATCTCTTCTGCCCGAGCACGCGGCGACCCGTGCTTGGCGTTGCCGACTTTTGTCGACTGAAGAATAGAACCTATTCTCTTCATTTTTAACATTGAAGAGTAGAAATCTTTCTAGAATCTGCCATTTTATCCACTCTTACGTCGACAAAACCCGTTTCTATATGAAGGTAGTCATGCTACGCGTGCATACATAAATACTTACATACTTATTACAGTACACTCCTTCAGCGGCAGTCGGGTAAAAACCCCATCATCATCAGGGAACGTCTTCTGATACAACAAAAGCAATCACTTTTACTTACTATGGAAAGTTTATTTACATATAGTATTTTTATATCCGGATAATCGTCAGAAAGTCACATGATTTTGATACCCTTCCGACAGCACGATAAAGATTATCTTTTCTAGATTAACACCGAGCTGTCAGAATTTGTGCTACTGGACATGTCAATTATATTGATCTAAAGGTGATAGTGGGTTTCCTGGTTATTGACATTTGTGAATGGATAATGAATGGGCATTGGTTGATCTGCAAACAACATTGTTGAATTGTCAAAATTACACAATACAATGAAAAAAAAGTGCTGTACGCTTTTCTACACATCATCATCATCATTTCAGCGTTATCACAATGTCAAACGGACGTAGGCCCCCTCAAGAATGGCTACAACGAATAGTTCTGAGCTGACCGCATCCAGCAGATTCCCTACACACTTTAAGATACATAGGTATTTCATACCTAATCCGTCTATGATTTTCCCACTGTTTGGACTCAGGCCTCCTCTCTGAGAGCGGGAATTAGGGCCCACTCCAACCCTTGACGCGCGTAGTAGATTACGGCTCGTAATACACCACGCGTGCCCAGTGCGGATGGATATTGTTTGTACCTATTCGATTTTTTATTTCTAGGTTCTAGGACATGCCGTTCCCTCACGATGTTTTCCTTCACCATGATTTATTTCTTGCCACCCCTGCTTCGCATGGGTGCAATCTACATGACATGTCAAAACATTGAGATATCTGTGCTATATCCGAGTTATTCTAACCTAGGTACTATAAAACTTCCGGAATAAATTCTGTAAATGGTGGTGAAATCCGCATTAAAATCCATTGACATTAGAAGAACTAAGCGGACAAACAAACAGACATGAAAGGCGACTTTGTGTTATACTATTAAGGCCCCGGTATACGCCAACGGCCTTGAGTGATTTGGGCGGTATAGCTTGAGTGTTCTGCGCTGAGCTCAAGCAACGCGACATACATCCACCGAGCAATACGACTCGCCTATCAAGGAGCGCGCTGTGCAGAATTAGACGTATTATTACTTTTTAGTATCTAAAACATAAAATAAAAAAAAAGTAACAGGTATTATTATAGGTAGTAACATAGTCTTTTTACACAAAACAAATCATGAAAATATCTTAAGCGGTTTGAAAGTAATTACGTTTTTATGTTTTGGGTAGACACGAATTCATGAATTTATTTCATTAAGTATTTTACAACAATAGTTAAATATTCACAGGTACGATTGATGTATACACGGTGAAATTTGAGTGGTTGTTCTCCGGCAGCAGAACGATTTGCCATCAGTAGTACTATCGAAACATAGAGTTCAATTTAAAAAATAATATGTTTTTTTTTTCAAATAATCAAAAAAAATATTCATAGACTCGAAAGCGTGAAAAACAATAGTAACTCACTAGATCTAACGTAGGTATCATTATCTAGTCAAAGAGCACGCCGTCGCTCACGCGGTGCCGACAAAGATCACCAAATACGAAAGCCGCCTCACAAATGTGCAGAGCAAAATAAGCTCTCGCGCATGGTGATACGGCATAAACTAGCCTGATCGCCCGTAGCGAGTGCCTACCGATGAACCCCCCCCTGCCCCGCACTCCTTTAGCGAGTCGTATAATTAAAACAAAAGATGCCGCGCGCACTCAGCGGCCAGCGGCTCAGTTGCGCCGCGAAGTTGATGCCGCGAACATCACGCGATGTCGTAGGTACCTACCTACGCGTAGTGAAGTGAGATAACATTGAAATAATGGATCGTCATTACAGTTTCTCCAATTTAGAGTACCTCGCTATGGTGCAACTACGCTAGGGTGAATTATGACTCCCATGCTGCCGTTACGCGGAGCCGCAACACTTGGAGTCGCTCAATCTTCGCAGTGTTCTGAACCCCCAAGTCCCGCAGGCCCGGACGATCGTAGCGGCGACACAGTGCTACTCGATCATGGGGAGTTACAGTGTATGTACCAGAAGTCGATCAGCCGTTCATTTGCGCGAGTTCGGCGAGGAAATCCACAAGTAGGTACTTCAAACGGGATCCTCGTCGAAGTACCTACCTATGTGTATGGCTGTGATGGCTGGGTTTGACGTAAGTCAATACTACGTTTGGAAAGTGCTCAACAATGAAAGACTGCTTAAGTACCTATCATTTTCTTAAAGTAAATCTAATAAAACGTGCTCGATTGTGTTATTGTGTATGGAACGCAGTGGCTTGCAATTCGAAAAATTACTCTGTTACCGGGCCTAAACGTAAGTACCTACTTGTACCTTTGTATTAAATACCGAACATTTAAAAGTAGGTAAGTAATTAAAATCATTGTAAATAAGTTTATTCCATTTTTTTGGATACCTACGCCTTAAATACTTTAATAGGTATCTAATTCAGAAAATATCGTTTTCTAAGATAGGTGCCTACCTACCTAGTAATCTTGTTTTTTTAGTTTCGTGTTCACGTGTTCAATAATTTGTCTATCAATAACTCGGGAATAGTTATCAGCTGATTGATAAACACGGAGGGCAATGACCGCGCGGGCGCGCCCCGCCCGGCCGCGGCCGCTCGCGTCGTCGCCGCGCTTGCGTAGCTATCGTTACCTACTATTGGTTTGAGGTTTTGTTTTTCACATCATTCTCATCACACCATTCTGCCATTTTTTGATTCTATTTTTTTTGATATATCAATCGAATGTACTGCCAAGACAAAATCATTTCGCTTCCGTAAAACAACCGCTAAAATTTCGCCGTGTATATGTTCTAGTTTAACATAAAAAAATTGCACAACTAACCTGCATTATTTGACGGCGAAATAAGAGATTTAAAACTGGCCGTTACCATTTACCTTCGCCTTAAATAAAAGATACAAATTCATTCAAGATATTTATGACAACTATTCAGAATTCTAGACAGACATAATATTTAAGTACCATACTGACAACTGAGACTGAGGAAAATGCGACGTCCATAAAATACGTAGGGGCATTAAAAAGTCACATAAAACAATACTTAGCATGTATATTGTATAATATATTGAGATAAGATTTTGCATAATCTCATGCTAATAGTAACGTAATATTGATAACCGATAAGATATGGTTATATAATATTGATAAAGAAATATCTGCAACTTGGATACTTAATTACATTGCAGTTAGCGTATTTTCTGAGTAAATTTCTGATTTTAGCCTAAGAAAGAACTTTTGTCACTAGTTAGTAGCAGTTTTCTAGGACCATCATTGTTTTCTGTCAAAGGACTGGAAGAATGAAGACTGCAAAGCGGCAAACTTAGCAAAAGACGCCACTAGCTAGATGAACCGACATCAAAGAAAGAGAGAGGCGAAGAACCAGGTGTTGTGGCCAAATTTGGGAGAGAGTGTATACAGAGAGGACTGCAATAGGCTGAGAAGCCAAACAACATGAAAAATAACAACATAAAGTGTAAGTACAAACACTTCATTTACCTATCACAATAAATAATAAGGGAAAATACTAAGAAAAAACCGGACAAGTGCGAGTATTCCTCGCGCCCTAAGGGTTCCGATATATGACCATAGATGGCGCTACTGCATACTTCTAGTGGTGTCATCTATGAGCAGATGGCTCCACTTATGGTCCGGTGACATATGGTCCGGCGACACAACAAAGTGATCCTATAAGGGTTCCGTTTTTCCTTTTGAGGTACAGAACCCTAAAAACATAAGTACGATAACAATTTGTAAGTGAACCGAATGACAATAGGTAACGGTGCTTGTTGAGCATGGACACGCTCGCATATCAAGCGTACTCCATGTAATCAGCACAGGAATGTTTATACGTTACTCGAGATTGGACTCGGCTGACCAGCAACCAGATGCAGCGCCCTGAAGTAGATACTGGCTTGAAAGAAAAACTTTTTAACAAAAAATAACCGACTTCAAAAATCCACTACAAAGAAAATAATGATTTTGGTTTCGGAAGTCGGTTGCTTTGGTTTTTGTTTGCTTTTTTTTGCCACCGACTTCCGAAACCAAAATTATTATTTTCTTTGTAGTGGATTTTTGAAGTCGGTTATTTTTTGTTAAAAAGTTTTTTATTTTTCCCTTTTTAGTTCTTTATCCCGTGTTAGATTACTTTCACGAATTCGTTCAACAGTAAATCTTCTACGGAGTGTGTACATTTATGCATATAACTTTGTACATAGCAATGATTACATAATGTATTATATACCTAAAACCTTCCTGAAAGTATGTAGATTACGTTAGTGAAAACCCCATCCAAATCGAATCAGTAGTTTTTGAGAAAATCGCGCACATACAAACATACATACATACTTACATACATACTTACATACATACTTACATACATACTTACATACATACTTACATACATACATACATACTTACATACATACATACATACTTACATACATACATACATACATACATACATACATACATACATACATACATACATACGGGACGAATACAGAACCTCCTTTTTTGAAATCGGTTAAAAAAGCAAGGACCCAGTTTCTAGGATTTTTTCTGGTGTCGCCACCAATTTCTTCAGGTAGGATAGACTGGCTATAAACCCACTATCGAATATTAAGAGTGTAGGTATGTCAGTCAACTAAAACCCAAAGATCTCAAAAAAATATCTAGACTAGATGCGAAAGAAAGAGTTAATTAGTTAAAGAGGAAAACCTCGTGAGAAAAGTTTTGAGTATGAATGTGGAAGACTATCAAAATAGAGGAAAACCAAGGAAACGATGGATGCACTGTGTGAAAGACGATATGGCCAGAAAGGGGGTGAATAGTGAATGACGACTTATAAAGATGTATGGAAGAAAAAGATATGCTGCGCCGACCACAAATAAATTGGGATAAGGGCAGGGGATGAATGCGAAAGAGAGAGACCTGAAATAAAAAAGTTTCTGATTGTAGAAGACGAACCAGGTATCATACATATTTAGACTAGATACATACATACATAGACTAGATAAACGATAGTAAAGATACGGCAAACCTTTGTTTAATTGTTTTGATCTCAATTCAAAGTGGAACAGATGGCAAATAAAAATCTAATTCCGTCAAATGAGAGTTGTTTGTTGTAGTTTTGAGTACATAACTAGGAACGTCTTGATTTAGAAGTATTGATTTCGATTTTGGTTAAGTGGATTCAATGAATAACGTAGGTAGCTAGTTATGAGATGAGTCAACATACTAATATTATTGGCAATGAAATATGCATGAACTGTGTTATAAATACTAGGTTGAATAGGTAAATGTTAGGTTAGAATAGGCCGCTCAGGCAAGTGCTGATGCAGTTTTAGCTGGTAAGAGTCTTTGTTCTTTCACTTTCCCCAGGGTAGAAGGTATGAATGAGAATTTCCCTACGAACAAAAACGATTTTAATGCAAATAACAGTGCAGGCAAGCAAAGGTAAGATGGCTACCACATTGTCGTAATGAATATAGATTGCAACAGCGAAATATAAGAGAATTGAATAGTCTAGCTAGACATAAAATATTGTTTAGCTCTGAAATAAACAGAGAAAAGTCAATGTAACCCAAAGTAAACATTTGTGAAAAACACAAAAAGTATGTTTACACAACAACAGCAATTACGAACAATTTTATTAGATAAGTTATCACACTGTTGACGGATGTTATAATAACGTCAGACAGATGGAGGATGTCTCAAGGTGTAGTTTCAAGTTCAATTCCTATCATTATTTTAGCTGTAGGTACAAGTGCGTAATTTCTTTTAATTGAAAGAAAAATTATAAGGATGAAGTTAAATGATCACATTACACTCGGAAGGCTATTAAATGTTATTAAAAATACGGTAAAAAAATACCTTTGAGAGATAAGTTGCCAATACAATTATAGATGCCGGTAATAATCCTGATGCCGTTAGTCTATACTAATAATATAAAGAGGAAAGATTTTTTTGTTTTTTTGTTTGTACCGAATAGGCTCCGAAACTACTGGACCGACTTTAAAAATTCTTTCACTAAAAGAAAGCTACATTATCACTGAGTAACATAGGCTACTTGTTATCCCGAAAAAATGCACAGTTCCTGTGGGACACGCGGACGAAGTCGCGGGCGAAGTGCTATAAGAAATATAAAGGCTCTATGCTTAACATAGGCCATAATTTCACCAAGCTCGATTAGCGATTGAGTGTATGTAAGTGTACCTATCGTTTTAGCATCAAGGATGACTATAAGGAAGGTGATGAAGGAATAATGTTAAGCGGATTCGCCGTCACCCATAGGTATAGCCATTGCCTTTGAGCCGATTCACATCCAATCCAAGTGATGCGTTGTCGCAACGCAAAACTTGGCGACGTTGCCCGAAGCATATTTTTATGAAATGCCCGAAATTGGGTTTTTTACGCAACTATAATCACGGGTTGAGAGTTGGCCATATACCTAAAATCCAAATGCAGCAGAAGTAAATAGGAAGTTGACCTGTTGCCTTTTTTACAACCTAATTTTAGACAATTCGCACATCGGCAAGAAAGGTGTCACAACACAATAAACGTAGTTTTTGGGAAATCACGATTTTCTTTTTTTTAGATCCTAGAATTCCCTTAAAAAAATTCTGTATTAAATGCCATCTCTCAGCGAGGAATCGCACTATAATTGAGGGGACTAATTTCAAAACCCCCTAAAATGACTTCGGACACATTTACATATTTTTGCACCAACTTATAGTTTTAAATTTTACTTTCAATGTGACTATACGATAACCTTTCATAGCTCACTTAAATACACACAGTAAAATCAGTTTAAGAAGTAATGTTAGTTGAAAATTCCGCTAAAATGTAAAGAAATATTTTAGATTTTCCACGTTTTTTTTTATTGCTATGACATAAATATCAAATATTTGCTATTTGCATTAAGTTTACCACAACATTTTACAAATAACATTCTTGTGAAAAAATTCTTCAGGATGATTTAGGGGGTTTTGAAACTATACCTCTCAATTATGAAATTTTTTTAGGAGATTAAGTTTGTAATTGCCTTTCAGGGGGGTGATTCTCGCGGGTTCGATATTGATATCGAATTCGATATATATTGCAACAACTGTCAAAATCCCTACCATTTTGACATTTGTTGCGATATATATCGAATTCGATATCAATGTAGGTATCACCCGCGAGAATCACCCCCCAGATGGCATACATCATAACTCAATTTCGTATTATTATGTGTTGTGACACCTTTCTTGCCGATGTGCGAATTATTAATCTTACTATCCTACTTCCTACTAATATTATAAATCCTACTAATCCTACTAATATTATAAATGCGAAAATTTGTGTGGATGGATGTTTGTTACTCTTTCACGCAAAAACTACTCATACATCATCAGAATAACACATAGGCTACTTTTTATCCCAAAAACAAGAGCCAAGCCGCGGGCTGAAGCTAAACAAAGGAATATAAACAAACTACACATGTCAAAAAGGTCGTCAAAATGTTAGAAATTCTAAACAATGATGATCTGATCTAAGTCTAAGTAGTGAATGAGGCTATAAAAATAAATACGTGCGCCATTAAGGTGGTGACAGGTGGCCAGATGGTCGCCAACGACCACTTCAATGGCTCGTTTCCCGTTGTTGACTGCTTCAGTTTGTATGAGGTGATACATGGAGCAAATATCACTGTGATGGCGCGAATTTTAATTGATCTCTCTTAGGGCTCTTTTAATTTATACTTTAGACGTTTGGTGTCGCACTGCTCCGGCGCGGCATTTTGAAATTACAGACAAACTTCAATTTTATATATTGGTATAGATTAGTGTCTGTCGACATTCCGAAATAACTGCATTTTGTGCTCATTACGATTATTTTACATGTTAGCAAATCACGAACAGCAGTTTTTTTTTTAATGTCTGTCTGCCTGTTTGGGCTTATCTTCGAAACGGCAGAATGGATTTTGATGGGACTTTCACGGCACATACAGGCCGATACAGGATTGTTTAAGGTGGTACTTTTTTATGTCGGAAATACTTATTTGTAGTTTCTGTACGCTTTCATTAACTGCGTGTATATATTATGTATAAATCTTAGCAAAAGGGTAGTCAATTATTGCAGCAATTTGTACTTAACAATCATCTGTCTATAATGAGGGTTCTTTACTTTCAAGGGTTGATTTAGTAGTCTGTGCTGTTCTCCTCAAATCAGAACCTCAAATCAGAGTAAACATAAAACAAATCAATTAAGTAATAGAGCCAATTAGATAAATAGGTTACTAGAGTGCTCGTTAGCGATAAGCTAACCTGCGCTTGCGCAACATTAGCAAATAACACTTTAACAAACTTAATGATATTATTATAAGCGATTTTATAGTATTTATTTTGAACTAGCATTTGCTCATGTGTCTTCACCCGCGTGGTGGTCGGAAATTATCTCAAGGGAAAATTAGCCTATGTCCTTCTAAGGTAGGGCTGCCATACGTCCCGGTACACCGGGACATGTTCTGGTTTGAAGCGTTGTGTCCCGGTGTTCCGGTCAGACCAGTTGTCTAACTTTCGGGCTTCTGACTATCCGTAACGACTGTCATAGATATTCATGTGACGACTGGGATCGACTATTTAACGTGCTCCACTCATCTCGATGTGTAAAGAATGGTCACCCATCCATGGACTGACCGTGGCAAGCGCAGCTTGACCTCGCTAATCGCCTGAGCAGCGCAGCTGTTATTTGGTCACGAGCCCCTCTCAGGGTTGAAGCTATCTCTATACTAAATTTCATCAAAATCGGTTCAGTAATTTAACCGTGAGAATCTAACAAACAGACGGACGTTTACTTTCGCATTATAATAATTAGCTAAGTAGTTGGGATGTGGTTGGTAGGTACTTAACTTACCTACTTAGATTAAAAAGGCAATTTACAAAATCACTGCATCTAATGTCAGACAAGTTTTTTTTTTTAATGATGCTATGATGAAGTCATTGTAGAAGTCTCAGCTCATATTATTAAAATAAAAGCCGTTATCTAAACAAAAACATTTTTCAATTATTATTTTTTTAACTTATGTGAGGTTTTTATAGTTTTTTTAATGCTATAGTATTATTCTGTGATTAATGATTTGATTAAGTATGTAAACAAGTATGGATTAATTTTAGAATTGTCTTGAATAATTAATTATGATCACTTTTAAGACATAAAATTACCTATATAAAATATGAGACTAACAAATGTTTAGTACTTAGGTACCTACATAAAATTATTTATTTAACTAAACTTTATAGCATTATTGCAGTCTTTTTTTATGACATGTAAATTCTGTATTTTTATATTTTTTATGTGTATACTAGGTAGAACAAAATTTTATTATGTACATACAGGAAATACTTATAATTGTATTTTATATACAAAATACATAGTAAGTACAATATTTACATATTATTTTTTGTTTTATGTAAACAGATTTAAAACACATTTTAAGGAATATGTCCATATGTATTTTTTATTTATTTATTTTATTTATTCATTATGTAGTTTGACAACATAGGTCCTATGGTTAGTAAAACAAAAACTTATCAGCTAAGGGTTATAAAATAGGTATTTACTTAACTTATTAATCATTCAGTTATTCATTGCTGTCGCACGAGCAACCGAACTGAGTGCCTTAACAGTGCCTTAACATTGGTATTTGTATAGACGTACATCCTAACAAGTCATAAACTAATATGCGATTTTTATAATAAAGTTTTTTTTAATATATTTTTATTTAATGTATTTATTAAATTGGATTGGAAAGAATCACACTAATATTATAAAATGCGAAAGTTTGTAAGTGTTTTTTACTCCTTCACGCCGAAATTTCATCCAAATCCTCTTTATCAAATTTCATCCAAATCTGTCCAGCTGGGACAGATTTGGAGAAAGAGGTAGCCTGGGATAGCCGGACCTGGAATTTGCAGGCAACATCTAGTAATGAATAAAGTGTCATATTGATAATACCGGTAATAATTTAAGTAATAAACCGCAATTATGTCAATATTACAACATTTCTACAGCTGCAACAGATAGCAATAAATATTAATACCTAAGTGAGTAGGTAACTAATTAAAATAATTAGGTACATTGTTTAATGATGTCATAGGTACAGTCAGCCCCAAAAAGATTTTTTGAAACTCCATCCCAAAAGGGATAAAAAGGAATGATATTTGATGAAGAAAATGTAATAACGACATTATGTTTTTTTTCGACTTCCTTAAGCACAGCTAGTTATTAGAGAAAATTGATAATACTATTTAGCATCCACCATTTACTAGTGACTGCTAAGATATAATATTTGATAAATCGGACATCTCAGGAGTCCCATTATCCGGTTGATTTTGGTGGCACATTTTTTTCTGTTAATTATGACATTTTAACAAGAAATATCGAATCTAGATTTAACTTAGACAGTATTGGTAGCAGAGGGAACCGATATTTCCTTTAAAATGTCTTAGTTAATCTGAGAAAATTGTGCCACCTAAATCAACCAAACAATGGGACACCCGAGAATGATCCTTAAATCACAAAATCTAATGCTTTGTTTGTGGCTATCAAAAGTATTCTAATTAGATTCCCGGTTGATTAATTAAATGCTAAATAGGATGACTTATTCTTAGCTGGAACGCACAGAGTGCTATTTTTAGCTTGCTTTGTACTACATATTGAATTACATGACTTGATCATCATCAATGAAATGTCGTCATCAAGAAAATATCGCCAACTTGGGGGTACACAAATGTGACATACATATTCGTCATTGCAAATATTTAAAATCTCAATAAGCTATGCACAGTGGCGTGCCTAGAGGGCAAGCCTGAGGGTATTTCTCTTAATTTTTCATGAGTGTGTTTTTTATTGTACTACGTTACGCTACTCACATTCATGAAAAATTAAGAGAAATACCCTCGGGCTTGCCCTCTAGGCACGCCACTAGCTATGCACATGGGTGTTTTTGCTAGTAAACTCATTTTGGATAAAAATTTCATGTAGGAGATTTTAAATTTGCAACAATGATAATATCTATATAATGCTATTTCACTTTTGTGATTTGAAAGACATGTTGCAAAGACAGGCAAAATGCCAACAAGCTATCTCTACCCTGCTTAAGCTAGAAAGAGCAGTCTTAGTTTAGGGCTGCATGTGTAATTTTAACATTCGAAAAGATGGATTTTTGGATTAGAAGTTCTTTAAACTAAGTAAGTTATTTTAATAAATTTAAAATTTCCTTGCTGTATAATAATAATAGTAAAACAAACAGTAAAAAAAACCGGCTAAGTGCGAGTCGTACTCGCGCACTGATGGTTCCTTATCATTTTTCAACATATAAAGTCAAAAAAACCGGACCGCATAACTAAGTTTGTTTGTGAAGGAATTTTGATAATTTTTAAAGAACTGTACTAGTTAGGAACGTCATTTATGGTGCAATATTTGGGTCAATTCCTATCAGCTCTAATTATTTCAGATTTTTCGCTTCGCAAACTTCGGAGAATAGGGGATGGTATTTTTTCAGAAATTTTTCATCATATATCGAAAACTGTGAGACATAAAATAAAATGAAAATATATTTTGAAATGTGCAGATCAAGCCCTTTCATATGATATGGCACTTGACCTAGTAACTCCACTTTAAAATATCGGACCCCCACTCGGGCCCCTTTTGGAATGAAAATAAAAATATTTTTTGCCTTTTTTCATTTGCAGTTGTCAAGTTGGGCAAGTATTCTTTATAACTGTTCCAAATTTCAAGTTGATAGAGTTACTAGTTGCTGAAATAAGCAGGTGTGACAGACAGACAGACAGATGAAGTCGCACCATAAGGGTTCCTTTTTTACCATTTTGGTACGGAACCCTAAAAACCACAACACAAATAGGTACATAAAAGAAAGTGACCATAATGACAAACATTTGTTTAAAAGGTCAAGTTGCACAAGAGCTCACCTGCATAATGATTGCGGTATAAAATTATTATTAAATTATACCATTTAGTACAATGTAATGTTATTATGAGAAAGATCAGGGATTGTACCTTTTGATTTTTAGGGTTTCGTACCCTAAGGGTAAAAACGGAACCCTATTACTGAGACTTTGCTGTCCGTCCGTCTGTCTGTCTGTCTATGTGTCTCCAGGCTGTATCTCATGAACCGTGATAGCTAGACAGTTGAAATTTTTACAGATGATGTATTTCTGTTGCTGCTATAACAACAAATACTAAAAACAGAATAAAATAAATATTTAAGGGGGGCTCCCATACAACAAACGTGATTTTTTTGCTCGTTTATGTTCGATATTGATAACGGCACCCGGTAGACGCTTGAAATACTCACAGAATAAAATAATTAAATTAAAATAAAAAAATTAAAAATAAGTGGGGGTTCCATACAACAGACATATTTTTTTTGCCGTTTTTATAGATAATGGTACGGAACCCTTCGTGTGCGAGTCCGACTCGCACTTGGCCGGTTTTTTTTCTGGTTTATAGTGGTATTCTATCTGATTAGCTTGGTTGTTAACTGGCAGAATTCTTGACAATTCAATAATACCCATAAAATATGTTTAAATGTAGCTTATGTACCCACTTATGTAGCTTGGTAGGTAGAACACTTACAAAATATATTTTCGATTTGAATTTGAATTGAATTAAATAAGTAAATGGTTGGACTTTTGATTTTTAGCCAATACAAAGTCAGATGTTTTAATTTGGAATTTGAAAGAGGAAACTGAACCATTTTCCTTTTAGATTATGGAATATAGAGGTATTATTGTGTATTTAAACAGCCATTATATCGATAAATATACTTGAAAATCAACATAGCAAACAGGTATGTACCTGAGTTACTAAGTCCCTACCACAATACTATGGCCAATTTATTATGAAAAATACAGCGATGGGAATAGTTTTAATTGTTAAAAAATTGGTCACGGGGGTTGCCTTAGGATTACGAATGATGTTACAATATATATATTTTCTAAACTTACTATGGAATGTAATTTATAAACAAACCCATTAAACCAATTTGTTAATACATAATTTTGTTCATTTAGTACAGTTGCAAATTACAATACCTTACTTCAAGTGGTTAGCACAAGTATCAAACTAAAGTGGGGAAAATAAACTCCACATCAGCACAATCCATGAAAGAAACCTAGCATAAAATACTGTAATGCTATCTGCGCACGCACAGACAGCCTAGATCGAGCTCATAAACTAGGAAAACAACTTTGTAGTACATATTTTCTAGAAAATAGAAAGTTGCACATCACTTACCAATGTATTCTGGTATCCCAGCCCGGTCTCCTCATCCGAGGTCTCTTCTTTGCCGTGAGGGCTCTTCATTATCACCTGAATGTTCTAAACTTTAACACAGAAAACTGAAATATCAAAACAATGCGATCACAGCAGATCGCCGCGGTTTCGCAACTTTTTTTTTTCTAAATATACAACAGTGGCAAAGAATCACAGTGTCCGGCGGTGTTCGGCCATCTCCCCGCTACTCGTACAATACAACCAACGTACAACTTTAATAATTTAATATGTAATTGAATAAACGCAATTCTTGCAAATTGCTCGCGTACCGGCGGATTTATCAACACACGTTCAAACCGAACGTCATCGGATGACCGACTGACAAGTTGACAAAAAGTTGACAAGTGACAGTGCACATTCAAAAGATTCGAATGGCGACCATGAACTTGAACCTATTCGTTATCTATTTGAAACCGTATCTAATTTCCACTATCAAAGTTAATTTATATTTAGCATTTAATTCACGTAATTAAAGTCTTGTTTAATTAAATTTAGTCACACAGACGAAGCGCGAAAGACATGCAAACGTCATGATATTCCGAACGCAACTAATCTCTGATTTATCAACGTTCCGTTCCGCATGTGATTTGATGTTTATTTAGCTTCTCATGTAGGCCATGTAGCACTCATGATATATACTTACTATAAATGCTTTTATCAGATTAATTTGCGAAAAACATGTGACTCTATTATTTATATTTAACTGATAAACCTATCAAGACATCTAACTCGAGAATTTGCATCACACTCGCACCGTGATTTTGACCTTTTGTAAGGTAGCAACCTAGGTACTTAGCTACCATAGAAAAGGTCGAAACTCGAAATCATGGTGCGAAAAAAGAACCTATAACTGATGCTAAACCACCGGAAGACTTAGGTACTTATTAATTTATTGTACAACATGCGGTCATAGTTAAGAAGGTGCAGAAAGGAAACAAACACCGCCGCCACGGTCGTTGTAAAACATTTTAAAACAAAAGATATTCATCCCATTGTTACTGAGACTCGTGTTTGGTTGACAATTAGTCACACAATAATTATTGTAATACACTTAGGTATTTGAAGTTGTTACAGTAGGCAGCATGTATGAAAAATTACACGGGTAACACAGAATGCCTGTTCGTTATAAAATTTATTTATTAGGGTTCCGTACCTCAAAAGGAAAAGCAGAACCCTTATAAGATCACTTTGTTGTCCGTCTGACACCGGACCCCTACAAGCTTAATATTAGATATGTTAAGCGCCATCTATGAGAATATAGCTTGCTAATGCTGGTTGATGCTGTTGAACTATGTTCTCATAGATGGCGCTATTGTGCCATCATGTTTTTATACGCCTGAGGAAGGTACGGAACGGAACCCTCAGTAGGTACGCGAGTCCGACGGATCATAGACTAACGGATGACGGCTGTCGACTGCTCAGCCACATTATCCTGCGGACTGTATTACTTATACATAGATATAACTGCCTCTTAATAAAATAATTGTGATTAAGAGCTGTGGTCCTCAAGCTTATAGACTACTAGCGACCCGCCCCGGCTTCGCACGGGTGCTATAAACCTTCCGCTTGAATCACTCTATCTATTAAAAAAAATCGCATCAAAATCCGTTGCGTAGTTTTAAAGATCTAAGCATACCTACATAGGGACATACAGACAGGAAGCGACTTTGTTTTTGTAGTGATAGTATAGATTATGGATAATTGTTTATAGTAGGTAGGTATAAGTACCTACCTCCTGTAACCTGTAGGTACCTTCCTATCTTTGATCTTGATCACAGATCGCGCATGTACCTACCTACATTTTTGACCCAATAACAATCAACTGTCTATTGTCAGACAGTTGACAATACGTAATAGAGAATAGTCCAATAGACGCCGAGCATCGACTGACGAACCAATCGCGTACAGCCTCGGCGCCCCCCGTCTTCTTGATTCCGCTAAAGAGACCGAAAAACCAGCTATGCGCAGGTGACGTTTGTGATCATAATTCACGCCTACGCCTATTCGCGACCTACCTACGTACCTACGACGACCTACGACGTACCTACGACGTACCTACCTATGTATTTTATTGGCTATAACTTCCGTTTTTGCCAACTTCACCGCTACGCTCAGCGGCAAATAACTTGAACATTGAGCTTGACAACGCAATAGTCGATTTTGTACACTTTGGCCCTTATTGCATGATAGCGTATCTACCTACGTGCGTAGTCTTTCCCCCACTACGCAGAAAATGTTCAAATTATTTACCGCGGACTTTAAGTACAGTGCCCGGCACGTAACTTGGCAAGGTTTTGGCGTAGTGGGGGTAAGTTCGCGCATCGTGGCGCACCCCCCGCCCCACTTGACCACCAAAAAGACCTACAAAACTACTTCTGCGCATCTAACGACTCTTGCCAAGTTACCTACCGTACGTACTTACCAGGATTTCAACGACGAAGTGCCACTTATGGCATCCAATCCCGCATGATATATTTTGTGATAACGGTATTTGCGGGATCGATGATTTTCGTTCCCGCAGGATCCCGGAATTTGCGGGATCCCGCAAGTGTGCAATGAGCTGGTAAAGAGGTATTTAATTATATCTCTATAACTAAAAGTCCCCCGCCGCGTCTGTCTGTCTGTCTGTCTGAACGCGATAAACTCAAAAATGAC
This sequence comes from Thalpophila matura, assembly GCA_948465475.1. Lineage (NCBI taxonomy): Eukaryota > Metazoa > Arthropoda > Insecta > Lepidoptera > Noctuidae > Thalpophila > Thalpophila matura. Next base: position 10,108,084 of record OX419201.1, on the reverse strand, counting down.
TGAACGGATTTTCGTACGGTTTTTACCAATGGACGGCGTGATTCATGAAGAAGGTAGCTAGGTACCTATTTGTATTTGATACCTGTCACAAGACTCAAGCTATATTTTAGGTACTCTAATGCGATGTACCTACAACAGCTAAACCACAAAGGATCACCCAGGCCTGCCTGTCACTGTTTAGTCCGGTCAAATTAGACCAAAAAATAAGAGTAAAGTTACCTAAATTCCCACCAAGCTGAAAATCGGTAAGATTGTTTAAAATATCATTAAAAACAAAATTTGAAAGTTCCCCATCTTTCCCCTGTAAGGAAAAAAAAATATTCAAGGTCAAAGGTAAAAAAAATGAGGTTTTCGCGATTTTCAGCAAAACGGTAAGTTTATCATAAAAATACCTCAGACAAAAATTGTAGATCATAAAATTATCTACAAAAAATTCATTTATACTTTTTTTCTACGAGCCACCGTTTTTGAGATATAACGATTCAAAAAGTTGTAAAAGTTGTAATCGTCATAATATGCACACGTTTCCTCGCCACCTATGAGGTAGTGTACTTAGCGCATTTTTTTTAACGTGGTTTCCCCAGTAGGCCTATTTCACGGGTCAGTTTTGATCCTGCTTAATTTGAAACTATTGAAAAATAATGGATATTAGCAGAGATTGAAAAGATAAAAGCAATGTAAGTTAAAAAAAAGTAGTGAAATTTAATCGTCCGAGTCGTTCAACTTTCAAATTCTTCTTCTTGTTCTTCTCCTTGATCTTTTTGTTCTTGTTCGTCTTGTTCTTGTTCTTCTTGTTCTTGTTCTTTTTGTTCTTCTTCATCTTCATCCTGAGCGCATGTAAACTGCGTTAATAGCGATGTATCGCATGTTGCCTCGTTGGAATCAAACGGATCCTCTACTGTTGGTGATTCAATATTAAAGCACAACCGGCCTTGACAATGTGTACATAACGGAGAACAGAACAGTCCGACTTTTTTGCGATTATTCCCGATGTTCACCACTTGTCTGGCCAACACTGGGGGACAGCGAGACAACTTTAAAACATTATTCTCGTTGTCCACCACTGGGGGACAGCGTCACAACTTTTGCCTCCGCAGCCGGCGGCGGCTCCCAAAAATAACGCTGTTGGGAACCGGCGTAGCCTTGGAGTAGCAGGACGAAAATAATTGCAAACTACCGTAGCAGCAGATTAAAGTTGCCGTGTTTTAAGTTGAATTATTTACCTTAGACTTTTAAATAACAGTGTCAATGTAAAACAAAATCCTACTTTTTTGGACTTACAAGGGGGAGGGAGGTGGTCGACGGAGCCCCGCTACGCGGGGCTCCTATTTCTGTCAGCAAGATTAAAAGTTAAGTTAAAGTTGTCTCGCTGTCTCCCAGTGGTGGCCAGACAAAGTGGTGGACATCGAGAATAATCACTTTTTTGCAACCACATTTAGCACTGCATCCCTTTTTGCAGTTGCAAAAAATCGAGTTCAGCAGTTTTTCCGGCGCAGGTGAAAGTAAAGTGTGCACTGGTTCTAATGAATTGTTGACCAACTTCCAACCCCAGTCTGTAGGGTCTAGCTGATAACCAAGCCACACTTGAACTTGGTAATATACCCTAAAAAGATGTTGATGAGCAGCAACTGAGGTTGGAGGAATATAATATAATAATATAATTTAATAAATATAAATATACAGGATAAAATTAAAACCAGTGCGGATATTTTAGGAGGTGAAAGTACTCATGAATATGATCAACTTTTATTATGGGACCGACACAGAAATATGAAAAAAAAAATCAGCTGCTCCATACATTTTGATCGTGTTGTAGTGCATTTTTGTAGGGAACAGCTGATTTTATTTTCATATTTCAGTGTCGTTCCCATAATAAAAGTTGATCATATTCATACGTACTTTCACCTCCTAAAATATCCGCACTGGTTTTAATTTTATCCTGTATAGTGGCGTACTCATGCATATTATGACGATTACAACTTTTACAACTTTTTGAATCGTTATATCTCAAAAACGGTGGCTCGTAGAAAAAAAGTATTAATGAATTTTTTGTAGATAATTTTATGATCTACAATTTTTGTCTGAGGTATTTTTATGATAAACTTACCGTTTTGCTGAAAATCGCGAAAAACTCATTCTTTTTACCTTTGACCTTGAATATTTTTTTTTCCTTACAGGGGAAAGATGGGGAACTTTCAAATTTTGTTTTTAATGATATTTTAAACAATCTTACCGATTTTCAGCTTGGTGGGAATTTATGTAACTTCGAATGTCTAAATTGACCGGACTATGTTATCTAACAATAGTCTTCTACGCAACAAATAATGCCCTTGATTCTGATCTTGAATTTGTTGACCGCACTCGCGGTCTTTATAAAACAAGTTGAGAACACAGAACACAGAAAAGGTTTTTTTGTCTAGATTCTAAGTAACTATCATTGTTAGTGCGTAAAAAAAACAAGTAGTTAGGTACCTACTTACTGAAGAAAATTCGAAATTGGATCAAAAGGATTTATTTAGATAGGTAAGAACTAACAAAAAAATAATTGATAATATACAGGGTGGCAGGTTAGACAGTGGAAATATTTTAAGGGGTCATTGTACTCATCATTATGAACAACTTTTACTATGGGACCAACCCTGAAATCGCGAAAAAAAAATCAGCTGTTCCATACATTTTGATGAGTTATGTGAACATACATAAATGTATGGAACAGCTGATTTTTTTTTCGCGATTTCAGGTTTGGTCCCATAGTAAAAGTTGTTCATAATGATGAGTACAATGACCTCTTAAAATATTTCCACTGTCTAACCTGCCACCCTGTATACATATAATTCTGTACCTAGATGGTGAATGGTACGAAAAAAGCTAAAAAAATGTCTAGATAACAATACATACAAAAAGGTTAATTTAGTCAGAAATAAAAACTATAAATAATAAATAAATAAATAATTCTTTATTTCAGACCATAGATCCATAAAAATGACCGGTCGAACTCAAACCAGAAAGCTGAACTTTATCGCCATGATTTATTATTATGATGCAACGTGCCTGCAAAGTGCAATTTGAAAACTGCAACAAAAACGCAATTTGGAGTGTAGGTACATAAAGATACAGATATAATATGGATAAACCGGTTAGATTAGGTCAGACTTTTTGGTCAGTTGACTGCCGATTTAGGCTTTTGTGGTGAAAGTCGAGACAAACTGTAAAGAGTGCTCTCCGAAGCACGACGAGCTCTTAATTCTCAATGTACTGCCATTATTGTCCGCACGGTAGTCGCAGTGGCGTAGAGATTGGCTGCTGCGCGACGTGTTGCGGGTTCGATTCCCGCATTGCAAACGGTCTGGCTGTTTGTGTATGTGAAATTTGTGTTTGTAAACGCACCCACGGCACAGGAGAAATCCAAATGTGGGAGCAACGTTTTATTAAAAAAAAAACTCGTAATGAAGGAACAAAGCGCTTTGATTCCACCTTTAACGTGAGAAATGCCAAACAGTGGAATGCGCTGTCAGAGTGGGTGTTTTCCGATAGTTACAATGTGGATGTCTTCAAGTCGCGAGTGAATCGGTTTCTTCTAGGCAAGCGTGATCCATCGTAGACCGTATCATCGCTTCACATCAGGCGGTCAAACGCAAGCCTATAAAAATTAAATTAGCTCGTCTGTGCATCAGCCATTCAGCCATGAGACGTGGCTAAAATGGCTAATGCACGTGGCTCACGAGTAATAAGAAGTCTAAATTAGGAAATTGGGTATGACTAACCTAACAAACTCGTATTAAAGGCGTGAAGATCCCTACAGAGCGGCTAGTGTATTTTGACAAGCGGTGGAATTAAGAACTAAGTTTAAATCTATTGGATTTGACACTACGTTGACGTTTACCGCTGCTACTAGCGCCACTACCAGATGCCAAGACATACAGGGCGATCTATACTTGAAAATTAAACAATGAAATTACTTTCTTCCGTGAGCTGCAATAGTTAAGTAGGATATGGGTCAGTTGAGACGTTGAGAGCTCATGATGGGCTGGTAACCTATTTGTGCAATCCTGTGCATTGCATTAGGCAGGGTCGGATTTAAAGGTGCGGGGGCCAGGGCAATCAAAAGTTAGAGACCGCGAAGAATTTAGGAATCAGACGAAAAAAAATTAATCTAACGAAATAAAAATTTTACAATTTTCATTAAGTAGGTTACAAGTAGGTACTTGAGTAGTGAAGTGTACCAATTTAGAAATGTTTTTCAAAAAATACCATATGAATGCAATTATTATAAGTAAATAAGTAAACTACTTTTTTCTCTTTGACAGACAGTAGATTTTACTGTTCATAGGGTAACTAAAAAATAAACAGTGGGGGCGGCTCCTTTCTTGTGGAGGCCCCGGGGCAACTGCTGCGCCTATTGCCCTCAGCCCTGCCCTAGATCCGGCCCTGGCATTAGGGACCTACTGACTGTAGGTAGGTAACCTACTGAGCAGAAGATGGACCATCAACCGAAAAATAAAGATTTGATAGTTCAAACTTAACATACCTATCAAAATGCTGAAACAGTTTTGATGTGTGTGTATGTATGATTGATACGCAATCGCAGAAACGGCTGAACGGATTTATATAATTATGCAGTTTGATGAATGGACCATGGTTGACCTATTTTCCAAGAATCACATAAAACATAGTGAAGATAAATCGTAGGACAGGAATACCATAAATAGATAGGTAGGCCATAGGTACGGAATTACGGATGCAAATAAATTAAATAGGTAAGTATAATTAGCGGCACTAGTCTTGAGCACAAACGTCCGTCACCTGCGCATTAGCTGATTTTTCGGTCTCTTTGGCGGAATGAAGGAGACGGGGGGCGCCGAAGCTGCACGTGATTGGTTCGTCAGTCAATGCTTGTCCTCTAATTGGACCATTTTCTATTACGTATTGTCAACTGTCTATTGTCTATTGAGCCGAAAATATACATGCGCGATCTGTGCTCATGATTAGACCACGACCTATAGGTACCTATCTACAAAACCTAAAAATAATTAAAACATCAAAAAATCCGACTGCCGAAAAAACAACTAAAAAGTTCAAAACAAGATCCCTTTTCAAGTAGGTATTAGGTAGGTACCATAATGAGTATAGTCTGATGCAGCTGGTGGCAATTATTAAAATTTTATCTCAGATTTTAATATGTATGTAAGATTAAAAGTAATTTTGTTTGTAAATAAAATAGGTAGGTAGGTAGGTAGTTGTTTTTTACAGACGGGTTTTTTGTTATTATTTATTGTTTTTTCTTAGTGAGTTATAATAACTCACTTTTTGGAATCGTCTCCTCTCGTCTCGGAGGAAACATCGACACAGACATTGATACATAAATCCCAACTAACATTACCCTAACTTTGGGGTCTCCGCAATCGGGTAAAAAGATTAGCTGCGTGTGTATTGGTATGATGTTTTTAAATGTATCAGATATCCTCTGGGAATGAAATACTTACTTAGTATTTTTTGTACATACTTCCAATTGGCGCCATCTATGAGCAGATGGCTCCACTTATGGTCCGGTGACTGACGGCGGACAACAAAGTGATCCTATAAGGGTTCCGTTTTTCCTTTTGAGGTACGGAACTCTAAAAATGCACCGGGCTTGCCCTCTAGGCACGCCACTGACAATAATATATGCTAATTAGATAACATAACATCACGGCTTTAGGCAGAGGTGGTTGCATGTTGCATGTTGCATGTGCGCATCTCCCCTAAACGAGCTTTTACTGACTTTGACTTGACTTTGGCTAACTGCTTGGCCAATGTAATGACATCATAAGTTAGATAACTGGTTACACTAGGTCTATGTCCTGTTTAGTTTTTATTATGAATTTTTTATCGAAATACCAAAATAAAAAAAAATATGACAGACATATCTTATATGTAGGTAATTCACTTCAATCATCATTGTTTTTTTGTTTAATATTTGTACCTACTTTATAGCAGTGATAGCTCATGTGCCTCCCACGGCGAATGGTTCGAGTTCGATCCCGAGGCACGCACCGCTGACTTTTCGAAGTCATGTGCGTATTAGAAATTAATTATCACTTGCTTTAACGGTGAAGGAAAACATCGTGAGGAAACCGGCATGTCCTAGAACCAAAAATTCGAAGACATGTGACGTCCACCAACCCGCACTGGGCCCGCGTGGTGGACTACGGCCCACTCCCTCTCACAGAGAGGAGGCCTGTGTCCCAGCAGTGGGAACATTATAGACCGATTATGTACCTACTTTAAAGATAACGTTTTTGCTTCAAAAAATACTTGTTACGCACTAGGTACAGGTAGGTACTACACTCTACACGTGTGCTTATTCCTTTTGGGAATTCGTATACCTACTTCTCAAAAACCATTCGACATTTTATAAGAAACAATTGTAAGTATTAAAGTCCATTTAAGTGCACACACCTTGTAAAGGACGTCGGCAGTTTTGGGCTTGATATATTGATATTTTTATTTTTGGTTACTTAAGCTTTTATTACTGTAGTAATAAAAGCATAAGCAAAAATAAAAATATATTTTAATTGTTCTTTGCCTAATTAATCTTAGAGATTAAGAATTGGAATCAAAAATCGAAATAAATAAGAAATAAAATGATTATGCCATTGACATTTTGAAAAAAACACTAAAACAAAAACGGGTGCATGCTGGCTGGCGCGTGCCTCCACAGAATATCATGGTGACAGCATCTAAAACCTTTGAATTGAGAACTCATTAGTCGGGCTGTACTTCATTGGACCTCCACAGAATATCATGGTGACAGCAACTAAAACCTTTGAATTGAGAACTCATTAGTCGGGCTGTACTTCACTGGATCATTCACACCATACTTAACCCCACTGTCAGAAATACGAATATTTCTCTTTAACCCAATTACGTACAAAAACAAATAAAAAATGAATTTAAATATTCTTGAAATACTCGATCACACCAAACTAATTTCATATCTGTACCACAGATAATATAATACTATACAAGTACAGATGCCTCATCTCATACAAAGTAATGTGACCGATTTAGCGCGGGCTATCTTCGGGCTATACATTTTTCCGTGCTTAAAGCATTTTTCAAAATTTGAACAAATATTTTTTATGATGTACTATTTTTTCATGTTCTCAATTTTACACAAACTTCAATAACAAATCGATACATATAACGCCATCTATTATGAGTTGTTTCAACAAATGTTACTTTGTTCCTGATGAGACCCCGTGTCTGTACCGACTTACACAATCTGAAGCCCAGCGTTCTATGGGCGTCTGCCAGTGCCCTTTCTGATGTGCAACATATTTTCCTTAATATCCATCTGTGCAAAAAATTTTATCCTTAGATTATAGATAAATTCTCAATTCCACATTTGACTTACAGCTATATGCCTCAATTCAGGCTGCAAATAAGAATTTGCTTTAAAAAACCCTTATTTGTTGCTCGAACTGTTTGAACCTAGGACCATGTGTTACGTAGCCTTGATATTAACCACTAAACCAATATGGCAGTTCGTGTGCATCTAATTGTTGCTAATTAGTGACGCTTTCATTAGATACCTGTTGACACTTCAATATTTACCGAATTTATAAACAAGTAGATAGGTATTGGGTATAATTTGTAACAAGGTTAGAATAGTGGTTCAGTCAGGCGGGGTCGCAGCCGATTACTTTGGGGGGGTCATGCCGACGACGTGCTATACCTCAGATCATAGAACTTGTTTCTATGATCTGAGTGCTATACCGTGAATTACGTGTATCGCACATTTTTGAACGGTTTTGTGGGGGAGTCATGAGGTCCCACGACCCCCCCCCTCGGACCGCCACTTGGTTCAGTAGTAACGGCCTCGACTTACCAAGTTGTAGGACTTGGGTTCAATTTTCAGTTAAATTTGGTTCATCACCACCGCTCCAAAAACGACGAAGGAAAACATCGTGAGGAAACCGGCATGTCCTAGCTAGAACTAGAAATACGAAGACATGTGACGTCCACCAACCCGCACAGCCTGTCAGACTGTCCCGACATGCCGCATGATATCACCGCGAGATCTGCCAATTTGTTTGCGAGCGTTCCAGGGAGAATGTCACGGTGACATTCTTCCTCGAACGTTCGCAAACAAATTGGCAGATCTAATCTATCAGAATAGATAGGCTGGTCCTGCGTGTTGGAGGACAGTCCTCACTCCCACTAACAAAGACGTGGCCGGAGTCCCAGCCACAGAAATTTAAAATTTAGATGTCTGTGGTCCCAGCAGTGGGTTACCGTTAAGGCGACGGTAAATGGTACCTAACGGCCGTAAATCTCAAGTTTTAAATCTCTTATTTCGCCGTCAAATAATGCAGGTTAGTTGTGCAATTTTTTTATGTTAAACTAGAACATATGTACATCAATGTGAATATTTAACTATTGTAGTAAAATACTTAATGAAATAAATTCATGAATTACTGTCTATCCAAAACATAAAAACGTACTTTACGTTACTTTCGTTACTTTCAAATTGCTAAGATATTTATACCTATAATATTACCTGTTACTTTTTTTTATTTTATATTTTAGATACTAAAAAGTAATTATACGTCTAATTCGGCACAGCGCGCTCCTTGATAGGCGAGTCGTATTGCTCGGTGGACGTAAGTCGCGTTGCTTGAGCTCAGCGCAGAGCACTCAAGCTATACCACCCAAATCACTCAAGGCCATTGGCTGTTATCAGCGCCTTAATGCCCGTTTTCACCAACACTAGGAGACACCTAAGTGAAATGTTTAAATATTAAAAGAATTGATCTAGCGCCAAAAACCACTCACCAACCATTAGGCGACAAGCATGGATAGTCCATAGTTGTCGCCTAGTGGTCGGTGACATGTTTTTTTTGAGCCAGGGAACTCCTTTTAATATTTAAACATTTCACTTAGGTGTCTCCTAGTGTTGGTGAAAACGGGCATAGGTATAAGACTTAAGTAGATACCTATAACAGAATTGTTTATGGCATTGAGTGGAAAACTAGCAGGCTCACCTTTAATTGCGGTGGTGCCATAAATTAACTGTTAGAATAAAACAACATTTTAAAACGAATATTATTTTATTTGTTCACATTTAATATAACTTTTTATTAATAAAATGTAACTTCAATAACTCTATGGTTTGTACATGTGACATTAAACTTTATTTTATAAATTCTTAACATTCTCAGAATAAAAAAATATAGATAAGTCTAATTCTATCCTAACTCTAGCTACTAAAAATAAAGGAGATTCACAGTAAAACAATTACTGCATGAGCAATGTAGCTTGCACACTATGGTCCATTTCAATAGAACTTGTAAACTATGTAAACAAACTTTCTATACAAATTCATAAAATTTTGACACTTGGCCATACTAACATTGTTTACAAAGTTAAGTCAATTGAAATGGACCCTAGGTAATCTATTTGAGAATGTTAAGACAAATAAGACAATTTGACTTCGATTAAAATATAATAATTTTATAATACAGAAAAACCCTTTGTGTTAGTGTTCGGCCTGTTTTTAGGTAGGTATAATGCGTTTAACATAAGACTTCTCTTCGACGCTATATTGGCACCCCTGTCTGTTTAGGTTTTTCTTAGATTTAAGTGTTAGTGCCTGGGACACTAAAAAGAGAGGGAGGAACGAGAATTGGTGCTGAAAGAATTCATTCAGGGCAGCCAATATAGTGTCAAAGGAACTTCTTATGTGAGACACTGTATACCCTTAGGTATGCCCTATTATCATTAAATAAAGATAATAAAATCCTTTGCCGAGTATCTAACTATGCTAGATACACTATAACAAAGATTTTTTGTTAATTTATTGATAAAGTAATAATATTATAGGTATTTTATCCTGCGATATAATATTTATTTGAACTTCAAATGGATTAGAATAGTCTTAAAACACACTTTACGAAAAGATTTTTAAGAGGAACAAAGAGCCATTCTTAAATTGTAGACATTTGCATGTCCCAAATAGTAATATTATAATGGAGTGAATAGAACTTATAATAACGGCTGATGGACTTTTCATATACTATAGGGTCCTACCCTTCATACTCGAAATATTTTAAGAGGCATATCTATAGATGGTAAAGGTGCCATACAAAGGAAAAAAAAACCAGCCAAGTGCGAGTCGTACTCGCGCACCGAAGGTTCCGTATCATTTTTGGACGTATAAAGTGAAAAAACCGGACCGCATAACTAAGTTTGTTTGTGAAGGAATTTTGAAGATTTTGAAAAAACTGTACTAGCTAGAAACATCGTTTTATTTTTGGTGCCATATTTGGGTCAATTCCTATCAACCCTAATTATTTCAGATTTTTCGCTCCGCAAACTTCGGAGATAAGGGGGGGGGAATGGTATTTTTTCAGACATTTTTCATCATATGTCGAAAACTGTGAGACATAAAATTAAATAAAAATGTGAGTGGTTGACCAAAAAGGGACCTGGAGGGATTGGAAACCGTTATTTTTTTTTTTTGAATTTTTTAATCTGTGGTCTTTTATCTTTGTTTTGGTCTAACCAGAATATTTTTAGGTGCCGTAGTGTTTTTTTTATGATTTTTTTTGTGAGCCGAGGCAGTTTTGGAAAAATTACACCTTACACACAGCGCACACTAGTTTTTGTGATGTCAGGTAGTGGATACAATCAGTTTTATTGTTTTATTGTACTTTTAAGGTTATCTCTAGTGCAACGAAGTCTCTTTATCGTGTGCAGGTCCAAAAAGACGCTCGTACTTGTCAGAAAGTGACGACGACGCTACTCACCGCAAACACGTGTTGACACTCACTAACGAAGTCGCATACTGACATAAAACATGCCGCGCCCCCCGCCCGCGCACGAGTCGAAACTTGTTTCTACACGAGATTTCAAACGCGATTTACTCGAAATCAATTATTTTCCCTTGAGGTCCCTTTTTGGTCAACCACTCACAAATATATTTTGAAATGTGTAGATCAAGCCCTTTCATATGATATATCACTTGACCTAGTAACCCCACTTTGAAATTTTGGAACCCCACTCCGGCCCCTTTTGCAATGAAAATAAAAATATTTTTTGACTTTTTTCATTTGCAATATTATTGGACAAGCATTTTTTATAACTGTTCCAAATTTCAAGTCGATAACATTAGTAGTTGCTGAAATAAACAGGTGTGACAGACAGACAGACAGACAGACAGACAGACAGACAGACAGACAGACGAAGTCGCACCATAAGGGTTCCTTTTTTACCATTTTGGTACGGAACCCTAAAAAAAGATCTGAGTATATAAGGTCCTTTTTCGCGTGTATGGCACCTTTACCATCTATAGATATGCCTCTTAAAATATTTCGATTATGAAGGGTAGGACCCTATATAGTGGCCAGCTAAAATGCAAAAACGCGTCACTATGTATTACGACGTATGTTACGATTATGTACGTATATACTACATTTTATTCCCAGACGCGTGTCACCGGTTCGCAGTCAATTGTCAAAGCATCCATCAGTACAAAATTAAACTTAACTCCGTTCACATACGTCACATTTTTAAACTCCCGCTCTCGATGGAGTGGTGTCGTGTGAAAGCGGCGACAAGGTCACGCGTCTTTGCGACTTCTATTGACTTGATTTAATTTGGTTAAATTCTGTGATCAGTGGAAATTACAGTACAGCCTCGAATCTTCATTCGAGGCTGCCTCAGATCATAGAAACAAGGGAGATGTGCCAAGGCGCTATTGAGCTTGATGCTTTAATTTGCTCACATTGGGCGTAGTAACAAAAGTACACGCTGGCGACGAACCGAACACGATCGATGATGTAAATACAGTGTTTTAGTTTAGTGCTAGTGTTGAGTGACGATTAACAGTGTTAGATTGAGGGTGTGCGGAATTTTTAATGTGTGGGAGATCTTTATATTCACGAGGGGCGCTTGTAATTGTGTTGAAAAATGTACTAAAAGCGGTGACAGTTGTTCCCGTACTATTTTGCTATGATGGCATATCTCCTTGTTTCTATGGAGGAGGCTGCAGTGGTGGCTCGGTGGTAGTGACCCCGATTAACAAGTCGTAGGTCGTGGGATCGAACCCCGGCAGGCGCACACTTTGTGCAATTTCATCACCACTGCTCTAAAAACGGCATGAGACGTCCACTAACCCACCCTGGCCCCGCGTGGTGGACTACGACCCACTCCGCATAGAGAGGACGCCTGTGTCCTAGCAGTGGGGACATTATAGGCTGATTATGCTAATGCATGCAAATTAATGAACAATTTGAACAGAGGAGAACAAACTAAAGAGCCCAGACTGAGTCCATCAGATGTACTGCGCGAAGTGTATCCAGTAGATAGCGTTGAGCACGGAGAACAACAGAGGGAAGAACACGCGGGAGAACCGGTCGATGCTGATGGCTCGCATCTTCGCTTTGGCTGCTTCTGCGGCATCCTGGAATGTGGAAAGTGTAATAAAATCTGTTTTATATCCTCCAAGCTTTATTGATAATCAGTTTTAACAGACACACGAGTACGTACCATCAAGCTAGCTTCACAGATTGTCTATGCCACAGACTCTCAACATAGGGGTACGTTTGGATATCACAACATCCTCCCTATTAACTATCCATAAAAAAACTATGCTTAAAACTACATTTTAATCAGTTACATAATCTTCCAGATATACTGGTCTTCGCCTTACTCTACGAGGAACCACATTTTCAACTGTTGAATTACTAGGCATGTCTTGGTTGTAATCAACATTCCTTAAATCTAAATCATCTTCAATTTCTATACTATCACTTTCTTCATCCTCGTTTTCTACACTTCTTTTTGTTTTACATTCTATAAGATGCCACCTATTCCTCCTGAATTCTCCTCTATTTGTCTTTACAATATACGATCTAGGTTCCTTACAATATCTTACTATTTCACCATACAATTTCAAATCTGTCACCCATACTGTCTCTCCTATTGATAATTGTCTTAGAGTTCTACCCCCATGTCTACTGTTATAATGATCAGCATCTTTAAGCTTTTTTTTTAAATCTTAATTTTCTATATTTTTGGCCTGGCTGGACAACCTTATTTAATTCTGATTTTACAATAGGCAATTTCTCTCTTAATTTGTGATGAAACATTAACTCTGCTGGACTATATCCCGATTCTAATGGCGTATTTCTATAAGCTAAAAGTGCCAAATAAATATCATAATTCTTAGCTAACAATTGTTTACTTATTTTAACTGCCGACTCAGCCATCCCATTGCTCTGTGGAAAATGGGGACTACTATTTCTCAGCTTAAAGCCATATTCATTAGCAAAATTAACAAACTTAGATTTAAACTGAGTACCACAGTCAGTACGTATAACTTCAGGAGTTCCATACCTAGCAAAGGATTCCTTACATTTAAGAATAACTGCATCTTCAGTTAAATTATTAAGAGGAAATATTTCCAAAAACCTTGAGTAATAATCTACTATTACTAGATACCAACTGCTCTTGTATTTAAATAAGTCCATAGGTACCTAACTTTTGCCAGGATCTATCAGGAACATTTTCTATAATAATTTCCTCTTTACAATTTATTCTATTCTCTAAACATTGACTGCAATTTCTAACCAATTCCTCAATTTGCCTTGATAGGCCTACCCACCATACTGATTGTTTGGCACGTTCCCTACACTTAGTAATACCCATATGACCCTCATGAATCATTTTTAGCATGGTATTTTGCAACGTTACAAAATTGCACTACAACACGATCAAAATGTATGGAACAGCTGATTTTTTTTTTCCGCACTGGTGTTAATTTTATCCTGTATATTCACGCCAATGAACGTCATTTATCGTAGCTTTTTAGAGTGGCCCAGGCCTGTAAGGTATTAAGGATAAGGACGCATCCAGTTAAATTAGATTTGAACTCACCTTAACTTTAGCTCCGTCCCCCAGAACGATATTGACCAGGCAATACTCCATCAAAGCCATGAACACAAATCTGGAATTATGAAAACTGATTAAGATTATGATAAATTGTGTATTTAGGTACTGCCTACTGACAATGATAACTGTGATGGAATAGTTATAGTTCTCAGTAGATAAAAATGATAACATACAAATGATAAAAACCGTGTGCGGTCGGGGATTCCCCGTTAAAAACGAAGTTCCTTACCCCTCGTTTCTACATAATAGAAAAAGGCAGCGAGAGAGAGAGAAAGACGTGTGGAGGGGGCATAACGCGTCGTAAAAATTGTCACTTATGGAAAAACCTTACGTGACGATTTTTACCAGTCACTATCGCAAGCCGCGTTAAAGAACTTCGTTCCAATAATGAAAACAGTAATGAGAAGGAACACCTGGTTGAGGAAGATAGAGGCCAGAGACAGCTGTTCCCTACAAAAATGCACTACAACACGATCAAAATGTATGGAACAGCTGATTTTTTTTTTCATATTTCTGTGTCGGTCTCATAATAAAATTTGATCATATGCATGAGTACTTTCACCTCCTAAAATATCCGCACTGGTTTTAATTTTACCCTGTATAACTAGCTGTTCCTCGCGGTTTCACCCTCGTTGCTCTGCTCCTAAGGGTCATAGCGTGATGTTAATTTGCCTATAACTAACTTCATGAATCTGGCTATCATATACAAAAATATTTTTCGTAGTTCCAAAGATTAGCGCGCTCAAACAAACAAAAAAATAAGCTCTTTATCTTTTTAATATTAGTATAGATTTAAAGTCATGCATAAACGTAATCAATACTTACACAGTACACACAGACATGAAAGCATCCACAGCCTTCAGGTAGGACACTGGTGGCAGCTGCGCCTGCGACTTCGCGTGCTGCGTAGACAACGTCAGCAGTGACGTCACGCCGAGCGTCACACGCGCCGGCGCAGCGTCCGGCTTGATCCAGAATGACACCCACTGGAGAAAGGATTTAAAGAAGCTTGAACCAAGACATCCTGTAAAATCCGGTATGCAGACCGTTACGGGAGGGTAATGCCATCAGAGAGAGATAGCAATGGCAACATCTACGGTGTTACAGTGCTGTATAAATGATGCAAGATTCATGCGACAGGGAACACGTAGCAACATACTGCAGATTATCGTGGCTTGTATCTTTGTCTCTGCGAATTATACCTACAGCACTGTCTGGCACATCGCAATGTTGCAAGATATTGCCATGGTTTAGGGCCTTTTCATCGTCATGCGTGTTTGCGCCCAATAGCAATTAAACACTAGTTGTGGGGTTCAGTAGCTGTGGTGTCAGTGTACCGGGAATTCTTATGTGTAAAGTGGAAGAAAACATCGACGTCTGTATTCACCAAGCAGTTTTATTGTACTGAACTAATGATGTACCTACTAGTAATGTGCAATTTATCATAATAATGTAGATACGCTTGATCGCGGGCGTCAGCATAAAATTGTCATAGGTGCTCGTACACTAGTGTTTTCTCCATTCATTTGGAACTGGGAAGGTCTTTTTATGAGGCTATTTTCAACTTGACCGATTGCTGTCTAAGCTCGTCACGTTTAGAGAAACCAAGCCTTCGATCCTCGATAGTTCCTCAAAAACGTGATGGAAAGACAGTTGATAACTTACAGACATGATAACGATCAAGCAGGTCGGTATGTAGGTGTTGAACAGGTGGTACCCCAGCCGCCGCTTCAGCTTGAAGATCACCTCCAGGCAGGTGAAGTTACCTGAAACCACCGATCATTTTTTTGACCTTCGAATTTGACCACAGTCTAATTGCGCACACGCTTTTGCCTAATGAATAATAACCGTCATCATTATACAGGGTGGAATTTTGTAATGCCACCTGAAGGGAAAGTACTCCTAATACTGTAGATAGATTTTTTTACTCAAAGAAAACATTCTTTTGTTTTTGAATAGAAAGAAAACGGCATTCAAAGATTTTCAAAAACTCCCTTGCCGGGAATCGAACCGCAATAAATTAATAATTTAAGATTTCATGGTTTTCCTATCATTTAATTTATCAAGTTTGTTAGAGAGATTTCATCCTTATAATCGATCTTAACGATATAATAATGCAATAAAAGTACAGGGTGTAATTTTTTAAAATTTTAGGCGTTTCGATTCCCAGGTGTGGCAAGCGAATTTTCGAAAATCTTTGAATGCAGTTTTCTTTACGTAGAGTAGAGTTACGCAATTTCTATCACCATGGCTTTCATTTTGACACGCAATTTTGGGCTGCTGGAACCTTATGATATTCACGACTCTGCAAATGGTTTGAAACCGCACGGCAATTAAACAAAGATGATCCATTAAACTAATTAACTAAAGTAACTATCTCTGGCGATCTAAGTTTCCAACATGAACACATGGTACCTCCACGGTGATTGACGAGGTTTTGACGATCAACCGACTGTAGAATAACTGTCAAACTTGATTAATTTCTCTGGCCGATACCGATCAACGGCTTTACTGAACAATTTGTTTTAAAAGCGGTTATTTCATTGTCTTATTAAGTAGCTATTGAAAATTCAGTCCCATATTATGACAGTTTCAAGGTTTTTTACCTTGTTTCGGACGCACACGGAGCCCCGGCTATACAAGGCCTTACCACAAAAAAGATAAACATCTGTTAAACACGAATGCTACCAAAAATAATACACACTTGTTTTAGACAAGTTAGTACTAAAACAATTGCCTATTATTTTTGGGAGCATTCGTGTTGAACGTGTGTTGAACAGATGTTTATCTTTTTGTGGTACGGCCGTAAGAGTTTAGCAAACAGAGAAATATGTCAAGAAAAGTATGAAAATGTCGAAATGATCAAATGTGTGTGTTGGCCTCAATTAGGTACTATTTCAGGATTATCAAAAGGTCTTCACGTGAGCATGTTAAGCTACCATATAAAGTGATCTGTTAGACGTTATATAGTTAGGATTTAACGCACAGTTTGGGCGATACATCACACTTTCGTAACCAGCGTTTTTTAACAAATTGTCACAAACTCTTTTGATCGTCGGTCTATTAGACCTATGAATTTGTAGGGTGAGCTATGTGTACCTAGGTATATGGCAGAATATTAGTTTCGAGGTAAACTCTTCCCTGCATTCCCAGGGCTCTCCAATATCATTAAATGTAGGTTAATATCTATGGTTTGAAATATTTTTTTTACACATTGTTAAAATCATCATGCCTTCAAAACATTTGTCCTTTCTCCATTATTTGATGTTTGTGTGCCCCAATTAGCCGTAATAATTGTCATCGGATAAAAAGATAACGTTCATCATGAATTCACTAATCCATCTCACAGGATTATCAGTAGAATTGTAGTCATTGCTTTAATCCGAAGACCTAGTTTAGTTTCTTAATCTTTACGAATCTTGTTGGTTTTACGGGAGATTTGGTGGTAAGATCTTAATTATTTGACCTACTATTGTCTATGTCAGATGTTTCCAACCTTTCTCTGATTAAGGACCACTAGGATTTTTTTATTCGATGCAAGGACGTCAAATTACAACTTCAATATGAAAATTTCGGCACACCGCCTTTTGTAACTTAGTTATGCGGACTTCAATCTGATAGTACGCCAAGAACGGGTCGCCGCGTGCTCGTGCAGAAGAGATAACGAGTTGGATAGAAAGAACCTTGTCTATTCTTTGGTAGAATAGAGATAGAACTGGTCATGCTACGCGTACATCTAGAAGAACTCTTCGTTCTCACCAGTGGAGTAGACCTGGGTGCAATCAGCGGTCGTGTTCTGTACCAGCTCCAGTTGAGGCAGCTCGATGTTCTCATCTACCACCAGAGGAACGTCGGGGTCCCACTGGAAGATCAGGTCGTCTGTCGTGTGAGATACTGTGAACATCAAAGGATTAGTTAGAACTAGCGCTGCCCGCGACTTCTGCGTGACATACACGTAGCGCCATCTAGCGTCCTGAGTCCTGACCGTCGAAAGTTATTATGCTACACTTAACAGTATTTTTTTTCTGGTTGAAAGATACCCTATGTCAAGTCAGACACTAAAAAGAAAAGGAAAACAAGACGTTGCAGTCGGGACCCAGCGTTCCCGGGTAATACCTTTAAATAGTCTTAAAGTGGGTCCCGACTGCAACGTCTTGTTTTCCTTTTCTTTTTGGTGGTTCTATAACACCAGCCGGCCTAGCATGACCACGATAGAAACGGGTTTTGTCTACATAGAAATAGACAAAGTGACAGATTGTAGAAACATTTCTACGTTTTATGAATGAAACGGTAGTACAATCTGTCACTTTGTCTATTTCTATGTAGACAAAACCCGTTTCTATCGTGGTCATGCTAGGCCGGCAGAGATAAGACGTAGGGCAAACCGCGGTCGGGTTTAAATAAAATTTTTAATTTTCTATTTTTTTTTAAAGAGTGAGTGTATTGATTTGATAGTGAATATAGTGATACCTTAGGTATTTCAGAATCTTCAAATGATGAAAAATCTCTAAATGTCCCTCAGTTTTAACTCTGACATAAGCAAAAAGTGCAGTATCCTTCGCCACAAAGTCAAAGGCGTCTCGTTAATGATCACAGATTCACAGTTCACGTCTCTTTACTTAATTACAGCTGCAGAAATGCTTTCACTGAGATGAAAGTATGAAACTACAGCATAATTACGTAGAGAGTAGTTTATTTCGTTCATCTTTCAGTTTTGTTTGACAGTAGGTACTTTTTATTTTAATTCATGTTCTAAAGTTTTTAGGAATAGGCAAATCTTAGATGGTCCCTCAGCTTACAATAATAACGGCTTGCATTTGTTGAATCCCTATTCAGAAGCTCGTCATCGGATACAATATGGATGCAATTCGGGCAACAAGCAAGAAAATAACCGGCCAAGTGCGAGTCGTACTCGCACACTGAGGGTTCCGTATCATTTTTGGACGTATAAAGTGAAAAAATCCGGACCGCATAACTAAGTTTGTTTGCGAAGGAATATTGATGATTTTGAAAAAAACTGTACTAGTTAGGAACATCGTTTTATTTTTGGTGCCATATTTGAGTCAATTCCTATAACTCTAATTATTTCAGATTTTTCGCCCCGCAAACTTCGGAGATAAGGGGGGGGGGGGATGGTATTTTTTTGGACATTTTTCATCATAGGTATGTCGAAAACTGTGAGACATAAAATGAAATAAAAATATATTTTGAAATGTGCAAATCAAGCCTTTTCATATGATATATCACTTGACCTAGTAACCCCACTTTAAAATTTCGGACCCCCACTCCGGCCCCTTTTGCAATGAAAATAAAAATATTTTTGGACTATTTTCATTTGCAATTAAGTTGAACAAGCATTCTTTATAACTGTTCCAAATTTCAAGTCGATAGCATAAGTAATTGCTGAAATAAGCAGGTGTGACAGACAGACAGACAGACGAAGTCGCACCATAAGGGTTCCTTTTTTTACCATTTTGGTACGGAACCCTAAAAACGGTAAAGTCCGAGTACGACTCGCGCCCTGAGGGTTCCGAAATAGGCAATAGCGCCACCTATGAGGAAAATGGCGCTATTACATACTTCTAGTAGCGCCATCAATGGGTCTTGACATACGAACAGACGGACAATAATGTGATCCTATTATTGATCTTAAAAGGGTAAACAATTAAACATATGCACCGTTTCTGAGAGTCACTTGTACAAAGTGATAGTTAGGTAATATAAGTTTAGCAGCCTACAAAGCTATCTTCTAAAATAATCTAAAATCATTTATATCAGACGCACTCTCATGATCTCATCAAGTGCATAGCTTACAAGTTACAAGCATCATTTCGTCCATCAGGTCTATTTATAGTCTCGTCCGGCCCTCCTGATCGCTTGATAGGAATGAGCTGACTTCACGAGCGACAAGCCACTTGGCCTACATTTTACAAGCCACTCGATCCGATAATTTTCTGTATCACACGACAAAACTTTACTTAGGTCTCAAGAGCCACTTCTTGTGAGGTATGGGTTCCTTGAGAGTTTTATGTTTGCATGTGTTTTGTGTAGGTATGTTTAGTCATTTCTGATTGATTCAGAGCAGAATATAGGGTTTATTAAATACTGACTTCCATTGAACAGCTTGAATTAAATAAGACATTTGTACCCTTACCACAGAAAAGATAGACACGCGTTAAACACGAATGCTACCAAAAATAATACACACTTGTTTTAGACAAGTTAGTGCTAAAACTAGCAGTGATAGCCTAGTGGTTTAACCATGTGCCTCCCACGGCGAATGGTTCGAGTTCGATTCTGAGGCACGCACCGCTGACTTTTCGAAGTCATGTGCGTATTAGAAATTAATTATCACTTGCTTTAACGGTGAAGGCAAACATCGTGAGGAAACCGGCATGTCCTAGAACCAAAAATACGAAGACATGTGACGTCCACCAACCCGCACTGGGCCCGCGTGGTGGACTACGGCCCACTCCCTCTCACAGAGGAGGCCTGTGTCCCAGCAGTGGGAACATTATACTTAGGCCGATTATGCTTATGCTAGTGCTAAAACAAGTGCGTATTATTTTTGGTATCATTCGCGTTTACCGCGTGTCTATATTTTTTGTGGTACGGCCCTAAATGTCTTATTTAAGAGGCTTACAAGACCCAATTTTATCGATTCACGCAATTACCCGCCCGTAAAAGCTGACACGCTCGGTGGGCCTAGCACGAACAATTTTGACGTATCGTCTCGTAAACGTAAGCGAATTTCGAATCTAAAATACAACAGTCATAGACCATTTAGATAAAATTTTATACAATTTGCGCATTTTAATAAATACAGAGATTGATATAAAGTATTTAATTTTTACAAATATTGTGTAGCGAACGTGTATTTTCAATTCAAAATATGCTTACGTTTACGATACGCAACGTCAAAATCGTTCGTGCTAGGCCCTCGGGTCACATAAATGAAGTGAACGGAAAACTGTCAAAACGTGTTCAAAAACAGGGTAAAATTGATTAGAATTTGTAATTGCGGCGAAAATATAAACTTTATGAGAAATCTAACACAGTATTGTGTTAGTATGTTGCTTGAAGAATAATAGGACAAAAAAAATCGGAATTATTGCATGTCTATTAGTATGGTTTTTATCCGTTAAAATTAATTTTTAGAGATATCTTCGTGATTTTTTCTATCGAGCGAAAATAATTAAATCGTGTTTTCAGCACAGTACTTAACTAGCATAATTATATCTTGAACAATAACATATTATATTTTGCATATTTTTTTTACTGCAGTGTTTAAGACATTATAAAATTTGCGTTTAGCTCATGTAGGCGCCTTAATTCAAGCTGTTCAATGGAAGTCAAGTTCAAGTGCGCAAAGAGAATTCATAAAAGGAAAAACGCATAGGTATCCTTAGTTGCAGTAGATGTCGCTTCGAGCATACATTATACCGGTGACACAGAAAGAAACTGACAAAGACTACTATGAAACTGAGCGAAGGTTTAAGTACCTATCCGGATAGAAGTATCCGGCCTCACAAAAGTGTGGCCGGATACTTTCTGGCGCTACCTCGTATTGACTCACCTCGCTAAACCTTGTCAAACCTTGCTTCGCTTAACCTCGAGAGTAAAGACCTAGCATTAGAGATAGATAGAGAATCTTAGGGCCAAGTTCAATCTTCACACGGCCCTTTAACATGACTTTGGCCTTGAAAGTCTTGTTAAACGGCTGTTTTCAATTTAACGTTATCTTATCGGTGAAGTTGGCCCTAAATAAAGGTCACATTGCGATGCGTCGCCTAAAATTGTACTGTAAGCTCTTATTTATTTCCGTCTGTTTCTTGTTTTATTAAAGAGAAAAATAAATTGGAATAGCCTAAATTAAGTTTAGTTGGTGGCACCAACCATAATTTTTTTTGGTTACCGTTGGTTGTTATTGTCACATAATTTTTTGCCGTAAAGAATGATGACTATTTGCCATTCAATACTTTTGTATGAAAAGACAATCAATTAGGGTATCTACACGCAAACAAAACATTAGGTAGGTACTATTAGATTATTTATATTAATTTGTACCGTTTAATCGTTTTAAGTATTATCTTGACCATTGGACACCTGAAATAAATAAGCACCTAATAATACCAATAGTTAAATCTTTATGTACTTCTTAGGCATACTTTTCCAATTACTTACATAATAATTATGTTGATTTAACTGTTACCTAATAAAAAAAAAATTAAGACGGGTTTATTTTAATAACCAATTTAATGAAAGCACAGTTGACGCAATGGCTGCGAGATTGTCTGCTGCGCGACGTGTCGCGGGTTCGATTCCCGCATTGCACACTGGTCTGGCTGTTTGTGTATGTGAAATTTGTGTTTGTAAACGCACCCACGACACAGGAGAAATCCTAGTGTGGGACAACGTTTGAAAAAAAATCGGACATAAAGATCTAAGGCAGTTTTCTCATGTCACCATGAGCTAAGTAGAAGAATTTATAGCCAATAACTGCATGTGATGAAAAGATTTGTGTGATGTGGTGAAAAGGTTTTTGTGGGATGACATGACAGACACAATTTACTGAATAAACATCGTAGACGTCTTCGTTTTTCTCGTCGTCCTTATGTACGGCGAATTCTATAATTCGGCTGCGCATATATATAACAACGTGCTATCAAATATTGCCCTGAATAAAAGTCCAAATAACCCCCTTAAATATGACCATGCATTTATTAAAGTGGCGACAGTGGTTTCCGTACTAATTTGCTATGCTGGCATACCTCCTTTTCTCTAAATCTGAGGTTGCGCCCCTCAAAAAAGTCCACCCTGATCAAAGCAGAGGAACCAAAAATACTTTATCACCTTAAAGATCCAGCTTCACGACGGAGTCAAACATAGATTATAATTAGAAGGTAGAGAGGCTGTGTCGGCGCTTCGCAAGGGCCACTCGGTCACAATGACAGTATAACGAGCTCGCTCAAGTGCCATCGAAGATATTTTTATGGTTAGACGAAGTAAGTCTATAGGTTTTGAACTTGGCTTTCAGAATTGAATGGTGGGGTTGGGTATTATGTTAGGTTTATGATTTTGCTGTGTGATTTGGGAATTTGGTTTTGTTTTTAACGATTTTTGTTTGATAACGTATAATTATCTCCACGATAAGGAATTCTTCTATGGGCCAGTGTTTATGTTTTGCTTATAAATTAATGCTATTTTTGAACAGCAAATTTTTTTTAAATTTTAGGAGACTGATGAGTGGCGATGAGACTCAACGGTCTAGCATTTTTTTTTCGAAAAACTTAGGACGCATGCATTAGATAATAGTAAGATAATATGCGCCCCACGTTTTTAACTTCATTATAAATTATTTCATACTTTTATGGTTCGTTTAAAAAAATAAATCTTTCTTTTTTTTTAAATAGGTAAATCGTTTTCATTATGGTACTTAATTTTTTTATTAATTTTGACTATTGGGTACTCAAATACCCTATTGCAGAGCTCAACATAAAAACATGAACAGCAGAATATACTCACAGCTTTCCATTTGCAGCTTGCACTCTTGAGTATCATGAGGGTATATCAGAAAATTCATGGCACAAGACAGCCTTAGCGTCAGTTTCACCATATACAGTATAGTCTTCTCCTTCGACAGCCACACATAGTGATTGGGGATTGTCATGGTCTGAAACGTCACCGACTTTGCGTTCTTGAAGAATGAGTCTGGTCTCCACATGTGCTTCAGCCAGTCTACTTCTAGGAGCCTGGAAGATAATGGCCTGGTGATGAATTGGATCAAGGCTGCAGACAGTGCCGGCTTTACCTATGATGCAGGGTGTGCAGCGCACACGGGCGCAGGGTCTTTGGCCGCTTGCAACCACTGTTGCCAATTTTGCGATCCTTCCGCTAGACATTTTATGACTTTTACATGCATTTATAGCGTAAAACTCGCAAAATTGGCAACAGTGCTTGCAACGCCTCCAAAGAACTTGCGTCGCATCTGGCGCTCCCAAAGACCATGCGCCCGTGTTATGGCTGACGCCGGTGGTGGTAGCAAGGGAATTTATTGCACCTGGGCGCTACATGGACTACTGGGACGCAATACTCAGGCCTCCTCTCTGTGAGAGGGAGTGGGCCGTAGTCCACCTCGAGGGCCAAGTGCTGGTTGGTGGACGTTTGTCTTATTTTTGGTTCAAAGACATGCCGGTTTCCCGACGATGTCCTTTCCTTCACCACTTTTGGAACTTACTAGGTGACCTTTGCTAGCCATTAATAGCTAAAAGGCTTTAGCATCCAGCAGTATAAGATCGTGGACTCTGTATGCTGGATTAGGGTATTGTCATAAAACAATGTCCTACCTCATATTTAGTTACCTGTATTCCGTAGTCATGTTTTCAGGCAACCTTAAGCGATGATCTTTCCATGTTTGAGCAAAGAATATGTCAGCAGCATATGTCTAGAACAAGAAGAAACCACGTCATTCGAGGAAAAGTTGAATAAAGAAAACGTGATACCTAGGTACCTCCGGGTTATCTATTCTTCCCGCTGCACCTGTGCGTCGTCCCTTTCTCTCATTCAGTGCATGCACGATTAGCGTACCTAGTATTTTACTATATGTAGAATTCGGGCAATTTCAAGGGGATAATTATTTTCTTATGAAACAGGACCTATTATTTTTTTGCAAAAATGGTGTCTTTGATGATAATAATCAATTAGATATAATGCCTCGAAAAAATTTGGATGGTGACTAAAAATTTGACCGTTACGAGACCGGGCGTCTCGTAAATCAGATGTGAAACATCGAAACGCACACTCTTATTAGAGAGTCGGTGAAGAGGGAGCATGACGGCATAAGAGAGGTTTACGGTTTTACCCTGAAGGCGCGCCAATAGGTGTTTCGATGAAATTACGCACGTAGAGCAAGAGCACTCACCATGGATGTTTCATCAATAGAGTCCAACCCCATGACGGTGACGTGGAAGTTGACGATGGTGGGTTGCTCGTTGATCTTCGGAGGCCGCATCTTGTCGTACAACCGAGGATCTTCAGGCAACAGGTCTTGAAACGTCAGGAGAGTAGATCTGGTGACAATAGAGCCTGGAATTAGGAATTTGTATGACCTGCCGCGTAGCATGACCAATTCCATCTCTATTATACCAAGAATAGACAAAGTTCTTTCTATCCAATTCGTAATCTCTTCTGCCCGAACACGCGGCGACCCGTGCTTGGCTTGTAGACTTTTGTCGACTGGAGAATAGACATTTCTTAACTTCGTTTTTAACATCTATCTATAGAAATCTTTCTACGATCTGTCGTTTTGTCTATTCTTCGGTCGACAAAACCCGTTTCTCTATAGCTCAATGTTACGCGTGTAGAGGTTCAGGGCCCCAATTCTGCTAATGCAATTGTTATAATCGTGTCAGAATGGTCTCTCAATGACATCGATTTGACCAATGACGAAAGAGATAGTCTTACTCTAAGCCAATGACCGCTTAGGTTTTGACGTTATGGTGTCATTATGACGCCATTCTTACACAATCGCAATAGCAGAATTGGGGCCCAGATGGGGTGCTTTACACAATTTACGGTGTAAGGCGACCAAGCATTCACGGAAAAGGATGGGCAGAAGTGTCCTTAGAAGATGAAACTTGTTTGGAGTTATGTACGGAGTTAGGCTGCCATCAGACCAACTGCATGTGTGCAGTTAACATATGCAATCGTGATTTCAACTGCAGGCGGTGAGCTGCAATCATGTTGTGTGTTAGTGATAGATACCTATTTGTGTTTATACTGGGTGTCATTTTAGTTCGTTTTGATACGAAAAAGGGCCATTGTACTCATCATTATGAACAACTTTTACTATGGGACCAACCTCAGATCATAGAAACAAGGAGATAATGCCATCATAGCAAATTAGTACGCGAACAACTGTCGCTACTTTAAGTAAATATTTCAACACAATTACAAGCACCCCTCGTGAATATAAAGATCAGAATCAGAATGCTTTATTTGTAAACATAGATCTCCCACACATTAAAAATTCCGCACACCCTCAATCTAACACTATTAATCGTCACTCAACACTAGCACTAAACTAAAACACTGCATTTATATCATCGATCGTGTTCGGTTCGTCGCCAGCGTGTACTTTTGTACTACGCCCAATGTGGGCAAATTAAAGCATCAAGCTCAATAGCGCCTTGGCACATCTCCCTTGTTTCTATGATCTGAGGGACCAACCCTGAAATCGCAAAAAAAAATCAGCTGCTCCATACATTTTGTTGAGATATATAAGTGAACATAATTAATGTGAAAAGCAGATTTTTTTTGTAGTTTTGGCAGCTACATTATCTCTATATTTGCCATCAGATTCTTGTTGACCTATACTATATCACTGATAATATAGTTTATTTATAATTACAGAAAATTATCTACCTAACAGGATTAGCGGCGGTATTGCTGCGTAGCCCAAAAGGACGATAGTTATTTTTATTCAATATACATTATTTCTGGTACCTACTGTTTACTGTTTACCAGTTTAAAAGCAACAACACAATGTCTAAAAATAACCTGTCCTACAAACAGCTCTTCACAAAAACGTACCCAAAAATACTTTTCACAAAACACTCCCGTAATTTCTGCAAACAATGATTTTCATTGAACAATCGCCATAATGTCCGCACTCCGCTTATTTTTGTCATTCGCCATATGGTTTACGAAACCTTTCCTCGTTACTAATGCACGATATTTGGACCAGGGATGTTACGAAGATGGTTTTATCATATAACCGAGTCGGAGTTTTAAATTTGGTTTGTCGGAGTCGGAACCGGAGTCGGAGGCGTAGGCGGAGTCGGAGGTGGTGGCAGAAGAGAGATGTGTTGACGGCAGGTCTAATAAAATAAAATGGTACAAACATTATTCAGTCAGCGTCTATTAATCTCAATTAAAAAATAATTGAAATTATTGTTGCCGCGCGCAACCGCGCCACCGCGCCGCTATCCGCTATGCCTCAACATCCGATTGAAACTATGCCTCGGCCTCTGATTAACACCTCCGATTTAAAAGTCGGAACCAAAGTCGGAAAAGTCGGACGGAAGTTCCGACTTATCGGAGTCGGAGTCGAGGTTCCGTAACATCCCTAATTTGGACAATGCCAAGCAAAGGAGGGCAAGGACAAGGTATTGAGAACGGGATGAATACAGCTTTATGTAACAGCTGTGCCCCGCGGTTTCACCCCCATTGCTCGGCTCCTAAGGGTCGTAGCGTGATGTTACACTCCGGCCGCTGAGAGAAAAGTCGTGATTGTATGAGCGACGAAACATTGAAGGACTTATTAAATATTTTACGATTAAAAATATTTTCGCTTAGTACCCTGAAGGAGCGCAGAAATGACTAGACCAGCACCAAGTTTTGGGTCATGTATGGTAGTTAGTAGGTAGTAGCATACATACAATTGCGTAGGTAATTTAATACAAGTGTAGATGTAGACGCACCCTACTCTCAGATTAGAGCATTCTTCAAGGGCGCAGTTATGAAGGTCGCACCGGGTGCATAAAAGGAAATAAAGAAAGAAAATAAAGTTTATTGGTCAACACCTCAGATCATAGAAACAAGGAGATATGCCATCATAGCTAATTAGTACGGGAACAACTGATGCCACTTTTAGTACATTTTTCGACACAATTACAAAGATTATTAATTAAAAAGATCTCCCACGCATTGAACATTCCGCACACCCTCAATCTAACACTGTTAATCGTCACTCAACACTAACACTAAACTAAAACACTGTATTTATATCATCGATCGTGTTCGGTTCGTCGCTAGCGCGTACGTTTTTAATATGAGCAATTTGCTCAAGATCAGGCATCCAGCTCGATAGCGCCTTGGCACATCTTGTTTCTATGATCTGAGGTCAACACAATACAAAAAACGCTATATACACAATGAAAGGGTACATTGACAAGTAGCTGGTGTATAAATTGTGATTAAACAAGTAGGTACCTAGGTAAAATACCTAATAATAATTTGGCTCGGTGTGGTATTCCGTGACCAAAAGGCCTCATCTCAGCATATGCTGCAGTAAGACTACAGGGCTGATTTTCAGCTGAAGCCTAAGGTGGCTGACCTCGTAAGTTTTTATGTGGAGTAGTAGGTACTAAAGTTTTTTGAAAGCTAGTTATGTAATGACACTGTTTACTTACTGAGCATAGCAGAGGTCTGTTGCTCCAAGCCATAGACGAAGAAGCACAGTAGTGAGCCACAGCAGTCTTTCCGCCGCCATGTTTCATCAGATATTAAAAAAAAAATCGATTTCCTTTATAATTACCACCGTGTCATAATTTATCTCTTCTAATTCAACAACGATTTATTCATATTTATTGATTTGTAATATTAAAATAATCTACATTATTTTTATTGATTTGTAATAATAAATTCTAATCATAATTTAATTTTAAAACGTTATGTACGAATACATTACTGGTTATTAATAATATTATTAAATTATTAATATTAGCGTATTTATTTTACCTACTAATTTTGAGCATACTTTTAATTAAATTAAATAAAATGCTATTTACAACAATAAACAAAAAGTTTTTCTTTTTTACTTTTCACGACAAAAGTGCGCGACTTTTGACAGATGTCGTGAAACCGCGGGAAACGTAATGACGGAGCCGCGGGAAAAAATAACGCAATCCATCGGATGCGTTTTAAAGTTTGTGACATGCGCATTGATATTCTAGATACCTAAGTAATTAGTTATTTGATGGATTTTATGCAGCGTGCAAGGTGCATTTTTTTCTTTTGGGTGGGAAATAAGCATAGGTAGGTAATGAATATTTTTTCTTTCCTTTGTCAACTTTTTTATTTTAAGTTTTATCTATCTTCAAGGTAACATGAGTTGGATCTCATTCACTAATAAAAATCACATTAATAAAAAAATATTGTATTCCTACCAGATTTTGCCTGCGACTCCGTTCACGTGGACCCTATCCCGTGAGAATTTCGAAAAATCCGGCATTGTTCCTTCTACATCCGTAGCCATCTAGGTACATCCTCTGGAGTCTTGAGTCTGGACCTTCTGTGTAAAACATCAGGTTCCTAGGTCCAAGGGTTTGGGCTGGACGTTGATGAGTCAGTCAGTGAGGGAGTCTGGACTCAGGACTTTTTTGTTAAACCCGACTGCGGCGAAGCTCAAAAGGAGGGTAGATAATATAGTGTATGTATTTCCCATAATTATAATCTGAGGTATTACCGTTTCTGTATTCCCTTCTAGCGACTAAACGAGTGAACAGATTATAACAAATGAGGTAGCATTAGATAGATTTATTGATTGTAGGTAAGTTCCTTTTCCCTATCGTTCGAGCCTCAAATCATAGAAATAAGGGAAGAGATGTGCCAAAGTGCTTTTGAGCCTGCACTTTGACATGATCAATGTGATCAAGTTGCCGACGAACCGTACGCGATCAATGATTTATGTAGGTTCAGTGTTTTAGTTTAGTGTGAGTGACGAGTGATGAATAACAGTGTTAGATGGAGGAATGAGGGCGGTGTTAATGTGTGGGAGATCTCTATATTTTCAACTAGCTGTTCCCCGCGAGTTCACCCCCGTTGCTCGGCTCCTAAGGGTCGTAGCGTGATGTTAAGTAGCGTATAATATTTCACATGAATCTGGCTATCTTAAAAAAAAAGAATTTTTCGAATCCGACTGGTAGTTCCAGAGATAAGCGCGTTCAAACAAACTCTTCAGCTTTATAGTATTTGTAGGTATAGATTGAATTATCTGTAAATCAAACCTTACCCTTATTTTTACCACATTGAAGAATCGATAATACCTACCCCACTTATTACGTAATACAGTGCTGACGATTCGCTGGCATTTGGGTATGGGCAGGAGGGGCGGTCGACAGCACTTGAGCACGCTGCGGTCAAACGCTACTCTCACGGTATTTGCTTGGCACTGCTTATGAGCTGTTGATACCGCTCGGCGACATTCTTTTTAGGGTTCCGTACCAAAATGGTAAAAAAAGAACCCTTATGGTGCGACTTGCCGTGCGGCTAGCCGGGACCCATGCCCCGGGCGGCAAATTCAAGCTTGGTAGAGGAATACACTGAGCAGTGTATTCGTCTACCAAGCGTAGTAATCGCAAAGAGCAGTGCTAGACCAGTCGTTCTTTGGGCCCGGCCTCAGATCATAGAAACAAGGGAGGTGTGCCAAGGCGCTATTGAGCTTGATGCTTTTATGGTTACATTGTACGGTCAACGTACACGCTG
This sequence comes from Thalpophila matura, assembly GCA_948465475.1. Lineage (NCBI taxonomy): Eukaryota > Metazoa > Arthropoda > Insecta > Lepidoptera > Noctuidae > Thalpophila > Thalpophila matura. The sequence continues at coordinate 10,077,883 of OX419201.1, read as the reverse complement.
GCGACGAACCGAACACGATGGATGATATAAATACAGAGTTTTAGTTTAGTGTTAGTGTTGAGTGACGATTAACAGTGTTAGATTGAAGGTGTGCGGAATTTTTAATGTGCTCTTTTTATTCACAAGGAGCGCTTGTAATTGTGTCGAAATATGGTCTAAAACTGGCGACAGTTGTTCCCGTACCAATTTGCTGTGACGGCATTATCTCCTTGTTTCTATAATCTAAGGGGGAGGGACCATAGGCATCAATGGGCGTGTTATGGCTGAAATGAAGAAGACGATAAAAAAAAATTCAGGCGGGGGCGGCATTTTTCAATTTTTGCTCCTCCTCGAAATAATTCAAGATTCGGGGCTGCGTAGCTGAAGTCATGAGCGCCCAAGCAAGATTTGAATTTTGCGTTTCCTAATAATTAATTGATTGGCATAATACACTCGTGTTTTGGTTAAGGTCTTAATGTAGGTACCCATAGTTCGCAGGGAACGGCTTTGCGAATGCAACCGCTTGAGATTTGCGCCCCTGGCAGCTGCCCCATAGCCATCTCCTACGACACTGACTAGAGCGAGGCAGTCATAGGGGCAGGAATTTTCATTTTATTTCGGAAAAAAGAAATTCTACTGTTAGTAGGGATTACAGCTCTATATGCATATTATTTGAAGCGCCGCTACGTGCTCAAGACGTAAGCTCCGTCAGACCCGTGCACCGATGTTCTGTCACAAACCCGGCTCCGCAGCCACTTGACCGGCACTCGATAGTTCAATACAGCATACAGAATTAGGTACAGGCCATAAGTTATGAATGTATATTTTTGTGAATTTAAAACATGTCAAAGCCATGATTATGTTATAAAAGGTTATTAAATATAAAAGATTTTTCAATAATCGAATGTCGCGAGCGGGATTGGAACCCGCGACACGCTCGGTTCACTCGAAAGAGATCTCTATGATTCGCCTCTTATGAGCGTTTGGCGACATCTATCTGAACTTAGACCATTTATCTGAAACTATTACAGACTGCAACTGCGAGCGGGTCGCGGTAGCTCAGTTGGTTCAGAGCAATGCCACGGTTCGGCACAGATCGCGGGTTAAAAATCCCGCTCGCGACATTCGATTTTTGAAAAATCTCTTATATTAATATGACATTGGCTTTATTAATAAAGCGTTCGACATGCATCGCGTGGTATGGAGCAGTAGATAGATATGATATTGATCGAATGCGATATCTACATGATTTGATATTGATCACATCACCTGATTTATCGCACAAAGCGAGAATCACCTCCCAGGCCTATTACTTATATTATAGGGCTATTGCGTTTCTCGGTTGCATCTTGGTTGACAGGTCAACGAGCTTTAAAAGTTTAAACTAATTATTTGGTATTTGGCATAAATTATTGTTTTCGATTTATGAGAAGACAAGATAAGTTTTTTTGCTGGCATGATTTGCAAGTAGCAAAAAAACTTAGTTGTAGTCCATACAAAAACCCTAACTTCAATTTCTGAACGAAATTGTCGCTTTCATTGTCAGAATAAACCGACCAAATGAAAAGGCATCGTATCGTGACAATGTTAAATAAAATACAGGCGCTTATTGCCTTGAGATAAAGCTCAATTTGTATTAAACTGTGATCATGATTACTAGACTGGTTGTACTTTTAGATTTTTTCGTCTTTTTTCTAAGACATTCAAGTTGTGAAACTAAAAAAATGAATAGAAAGCATTTCTTGTGATTATAACAATAAAAAAACATATATTTTAATAATAGTGTAGCTTTAATAAAGTCTAAAATGGGTGAAAGTACATCTTGGAAATATAGTAAGGTGGAGGAAAAACCCGAAAGTTCGAAGAACCACTGTTTCGGCTGTTTGTGTGTAAGCGGAGAGAAACATTTACAAAGTTATACTTTTCAATGCGGTCCCCTCAAGACAATATTCCAGGTAACGTGTTCCATGTCTAATATACGAAAAAATACGTTTTAAAGTAGGTTAAACAGCAAAGTTGCTCAGTTGTTGGCTGCCAGACAACAGTTGCTAATTACAATAGTACTAAGTGACATACTCTTCATTGTACACGAAACAGCTTGATTATAATACAACAGTATTACAGTATTGACTGAATAACTTGTTCGGTGTAGTTCTTGTCAGAGAAGGTTAGGACAGACATTGTTGTTCCTCTCAGGCAGGGCTGCCATCCATCCGGGTATCCCCGGTTTGTCCTAGTTTGGGAGAGCGTCCGGGGGCGTCCAGAGATCTCAAAAATTGACCGGATGAAACCTGGACATCCGATGCATTGCATTGGCTGTTCCGTTTTATATTGTTTGTGACTGACTTAGCAATGTTCAGCTATCATATGACAAAAGTCTATAATAATAATTGAAAAATAAGCATGTTACTTGGAGTGGGCCGTAGTCCACCACGCGGGCCCAGTGCGGGTTGGTGGACGTCACATGTCTTCGAATTTTTTGGTTCTAGGACATGCCGGTTTCCTCACGATGTTTTCCTTCACCGTTAAAGCAAGTGATAATTAATTTCTAATACGCACATGACTTCGAAAAGTCTGTGGTGCGTGCCTCGGGATCGAACTCAAACCATTCGCCGTGGGAGGCACATGGTTAAGCCGCTAGGCTATCACTGCACTTTACTGCACAGGGAATACAAGTGTGACATTATTATAACATGTGAATCTGTTATTTTTACAGATGGACAGCATATTACTGTGTTACCTGTGCAAGAGGATGGCCCAGCACACCGAGATGTTTATAGAAAATGTTCAAAGTAATCAAATACTTATGGACAATTTTCAAAATGTATGTAAATAATATTACTTTAATTTCATATTGTAGAAGGAGGCCGGAGTCACAAGAGAGAATGGCTGATTGTGTTAGATATTAGATATTACAACAAAAATAAAAAAAAATTGCATTGCTATCAGAACAACAAAATCTTTTTGAAATTAGAACTAATATTTCCGTGTAATTGAAAATAACGCAAAACCTCCGAAACCCCAACTGATTTTTATAATGTTATATTAATATTAACAACGAATTAATCATTTTCATATGTGATTGTTAAAGATATTTGTATTTTTTCAATTCATAAGGCGTTCTAATCGTCATAGCCTTGTGACGCACACGCAATGCTTAGCGCTCTGCCGGCAGACTGGCGGGCGGGAGGCGAGAGGGCGGGGGGTGCGGGGCTTCGTGCACTATTAACTTAAAGACGGCTTGAAATAAAAATACTATTTTTGAAAAAAAAAAATTACCTACATTAAAAAGTAGTGTAATCGATTCTCTTCTCGTTTCTGAACAAACTAGTTTCAGGTTTTGCGTTTATTCAATTATATTTAATGTCAATACGGTACCGGACAATTTGTTTTTATTGTGAATCTGTAAATTATTTGAAAAATGATAATTAACACCAAAAAAACCGATGAAACACCACCTATGTCCGCTTCGCGCGACAAAGACGGAGCGATACTCCCTCCAAAAACTTTAAAAGCGTCTATGTTTTCCATTTTGCGAGATTTTTTTTTTTTTTTTTATTTGTTATTCCTATTCCTTCTTTGGAATAAAATAATTTATTTGTGCTTTTTTAATAGTAGTCCACTACCGTATTGTCATCTCTATTCATTGTCATACAAATGACAAAGATAGTTGTATATTTAATCAGAGGTTAAAGTTAAGAGGCGTTTATAAGTAAGTGGGTCAGGGAGCACATGTTTTGTTATGTTTAACTATTTCAGGTAATGGATGAGACATTCAAAGCTGTGCGGTCACAGGCCCAGCCCCTAGTCAACTTAAATGAAGTGCCATCTGATGTGATAGAGTTGTCCGAGAAAGACAGCCCCGATTTTGAGGAGTCCTTCTCAATCATCATTTCTAGGAGTAAGGTCAAAGATATCCAGGTCAAGATTGAGATGAAAGAGGAGGATTATGTGGAGCAGCTTGAGGGAGAGTTTATTAATGGTGGGGATGGTAAGTGCCTTCAACTATCTTATTATTTTCAGTGAGCAATTCTGACTGATGGGCTGGCTTGTTGCAGTCGTTGGTCTAGTGCTCGCAATCGCGACTGCTGAGCATGGGGCCCTGGGTTCGATCCCCTGCCGGCCTAGCATGACCACGATAGAAACGGGTTTTGTCTACAGAAGAATAGACAAAGTGACAGATTGTAGAAAGATTTCTACATTTTATGCATGAAACGGTAGAAATGTTTCTACAATCTGTCACTTAAAGAGAAGAAGGAGGAAGGGGAAGTAGTCATAGACATACTACTCTATAATTTTACATGCTTTGGGAACTAGTTAATTAATCCCTTACAATAATGATTACACCTTTTTGTTTGTTAGCTTTTTTTGCCCCACTCCTGGACAAAGGGAGGCCTATTACCTATACTTTATCCAACTTTACATTTAATACCTATTTATATTTTAAATATTTTTCAGAGTTCTCAGAACCTTATGTAAAAGATGAAGACGACGAAATTCCTATAAAAGGCCTATTGAAGAAAGAACTAGAAGACATCGATAGCATTGCCCTCATGAGCCTCAGTGCAGCACTCAATAAGAAAAAAGTTAAAAAGAAAAATAACATCAAAAGGGAACATAAAATCAAAAGGGAAGACTTCAAACAGCTAGGGAAAGGTAGGTCATTGTAAAATTAATAAAAAAATAACAATAACACGGGCCTGAACCCAAATATGATAAACAAGCGGTTCCCCGCGGTTTCACCCCCGTTGCTCGGCTCCTAAGGGTCGTAGCGTGATGTTAAATAGCCTATACTATTTCTCAGGAATCTGGCTATCATATACAAAAATATTTTTCGAATTCAAATGGTAGTCACTCAAACAAACGAACTCTTCAGCTTTATAACTCCGCTGCGCATTACCTCGCTTCGCATGAATAGACAGACACAGTCCGCAACTCAGCTCCGCATTACTCCCTCGCTCCGCGTTAAGACAGGCAGGCTTAGACTTTAAAACACTGGTTCCGGACCTACTTTTATGGTTTCGTACCTCAAAAGGAAAAACGGAACCCTTATAGGATCACTTTGTTGTCCGTCTGTCATGACCATGAGTGGAGCCATCTGCTCATAGATGGCGCCATTAGAAGTATGCAATAGCGCCATCTATGATCAAGTTATGTTAAATCTACTATGATGTAATAGTGGCATAGATGGCGCTATTGCATATTTCGGAACTCTCAGGGCGCGAGTCGTACTCGCACTTGTCCCGTTTTGACCAAGGGTGTCCCATTGTTTGGTTGATTTCAGTGGCACAATTTTCTCTGATTAACTAAGGCATTAGTTCACCGACAAGCTAACGGTCCGATAAATTGAAAACGGCCGTTTAACATGACTTTTTGTATAGAAAAAGATGTGATAAACACCCGTTTTCAATTTAACGGACTGTTATCTTGTCGGTGAACTTGGCCCTAAAACATTTTAAAGGAAATATCTGTATACCCTCTTTTACCAATATTGTCTTGATTAAATCTACATTTGATATTTCCTGTTAAAATGTCCAAATTAAACAAAAAAATGTGCTACCGAAATCGGGAGTGAGACTTCTGAGAATATCGCTTATATTGTATTTCAGTTACACGTAAAGTAAAGATGATATACATAACCCGGGAGCAATGCACGGAGGAGCGAGCTAGGATGGGGCAGGACCAAAAGTATCTGGGCAGCGTTTACAAATGTGAGGACTGCATCAAAGGATTCAGCTTCAAAGGCAGCTATGATAAGCATATGGAGAGACATAATGAGGTACTTCATCTATACTTCTATACCTAGTAATATGATTAATGCGAAAGTTTGGATGGATGGATGGATGTTTGTTACTCAGTCACGCCAGAACGGCTGAATGGATCTGGATGAAATTTGGCACAGCGATAGATTTTAGTCTGGAATAGCAGAAATACTTTTTATCCAGAAAAACGCGGGCTAAGCCGCGGGCGGAAGCTAGTCTGTAATAAATAGTAATATACAAAGTTGCTTAGCGTGTCTGTCTGTTTGTCCGCTTAAATCTTCTGAACTCATCCGCCTAGCCATTTCCCAAACATGATTGGGGTTGGCTTCCAGTCTAACTGGTTGCGGCTGAATATCAATATTTTACATGGAGCGACTGCCATCTGACCTCCACAACCCAATTATTGAGGAATACTGGTATTCGAATGTTAGACCAGTTGTCAGACTTTTGGGCTCCTGACTAACGACAGTCAAAGATATTCCTATGACAACCGGGACCGACTGTTTAACGTGCTCTCCGAGGCACGGAGGGGTCTCGATGTGTAAAGAACGGTCACCCATCCAAGGACTGATCGCGGCAAGCGCAGCTTAACCTCGCAGATCGATCGGCTGTCGTTTAGCCACGAGCCCCTCATCTTCTGAACTACACAATGGATTTTAATGCGGTTTTCACCACCATGAAGAGAATTTATCCCATAAAGTTTTTATGTGTAACAAGCTGTTCCCCGCGGTTTCACCCCCGTTGCTCGGCTCCTAAGGGTCGCACCGTGATGTTATACAGGGTAAAATTTAAACCAGTGCGGATATTTTAGGAGGTGAAAGTACTCATGAATATGATCAACTTTTATTATGGGAACGACACTGAAATATGAAAAAAAAAATCAGCTGTTCCATACATTTTGATCGTGTTGTAGTGCGTTTTGTAGGGAACAGCTGATTTTTTTTGCATATTTCAGTGTCGGTCCCATAATAAAAGTTGATCATATTCATGAGTACTTTCACCTCCTAAAATATCCGCACTGGTTTTAATTTTACCCTGTATACCCGTATATATGTTTTACCCTCATGAATCTGGTTATCATAAACAAAATATTTTTTCGAATCCGACTGGTAGTTCCATAGATCAGCGCGTTCAAACAAACAAACTCAGCAGCACATAAATCAGCAGTACAAAAACCCGCATAATTTTTTGCTTCTGATTTTAATCGTTTTTCACTTTTTACGCTGGAACCCTAAATTTTGCCAGTTTAATATACTTTTTATTCCGGAAATATTGCCTATATCACTCCTTGAACCTTTTCTATCTGCGAAAGATCCGTCAAAATGGGTACAGCCGTTTTGAAGATTAGCCCGGACAAAGGAACAGACAGACAAAACTTTCAGACAGGCAGTCTATTGCACCTAGTACAATTATTATTATCATGTTTTTTAACTTAAAAAGTGCCTTCATGCAGCCCGTGCTGCATCTCCCATACCGCGCGTATTGACCGCACTAAATAAGCTCGTGGAAGCCAACCCGGACTGCGATCTATTCTATAATAAATTCGCCAATTTAATGGTTATATGCCTACTTTTTTTGGAAAATAATAAGATTTGAATAATTTCTATTATCAGTCTGTTTGTAATTATTATAATTTTATACTTTGATTTATGTAATTGGTGTGTATATGCCGTGTAAATCAATCAAATAAAATAAATAAATAAACAACCTATTACAGTGTATGGGCGACTACGAGTGTGATATCTGTAAACAGAGAATGAAGTCTGAAGAGAAATTAGTTAGCCATATGAGGTATCATTTAATGTGAGTACATAGTTTTTTTTTTATATTCCTGGCTTTGTATGCTACACAATACAATATACTATACTGTATATACTTATTTAAAGATTTAATAGTTGTCTTTTAGTAGTACTTCGAGCCCTTTAAAATAACCTATATTTAACAGCTTTTAAGCAATATTCCTGAATGTTTAATGCGGGTTAGTTTTAAAGCAAAGCCTAGACATTAGACTTACAACATTGTAGTGCAAAACGTAGTTCTACTAAACTTCTACTTACGTACGTAAACGTAGTTCTACTAAACAAATTTTCGTTTTTTCCAGCCGTTACAAATGTGCAGAATGCGGGTTGATACGAAACTGTCGGATGACCATACTAGATCATTTCTCCGCATATCACTGCCAAGATGTTTACCTGACGTGTCCGTATTGCAGCAAGATTTTCAAGTGAGTTTGGATCCTATTGTTACAGCTTTAATGCCCGTTTTCACTAACACTAAGATACACCTAAGTGAAATGTTTAAATGTATAATCGTGTTCCTGCACGCTTAGCATGACCACGATAGAAACGGGTTTTGTCTACAGAAGAATAGGCAGAGTGACAGATTGTAGAAAGATTTCTATCGTTTTATGCATAAAGTGAAGAAAAGAAATGTTTCTATTCTTCAGTAGACAAAAATCTGGTACGCCAACGGCTCGCACGGCTCGTCGCGTGCTCGGGTAGAAGAGAATACGATTTGATAGAAAGAACTTTGCTATTCTTTGGTAGAATAGAGATAGAATTGGTCATGCTAAGCGTGCAGGAAGAAAGCAACATTTGTTCAAATTAATTTCAATAGATGGCATTATATGTATCGATTTGTTATTGAAGTTTGTATAAAATTCAGAACATGAAAAAATTTACCATGAAAAATATTAGTTTCTAATCTAGTCTATACTATTTTAAAATTGTAAAAAAGCCGTGTCTGTACATTGAAGATATTCCAGAAAAAACAGTCGGGATAGGGTACTGGGACGTAACTATACCCAAAAAGTTTTTTTTTAATTTTTTGTCTGTTTGTGCGCGCATCACGCAAAAAGTACTGAACGGATTTTGATGTGGTTTTCACAGTTCGATAGCTTGAGGTCCAACTTAAAATCTAAGCCATGTTTGATCTAATTCTGATGGGAGGAACCAGAGATACAACTTGACCTCTTGGTAGTACTAGCCACTTTACACTGCGGAGGTCATTTAAACTGGTCATTTCACTGTAGTCCACGCGGACGGAGTCGCGGGCAAAATCTAGTTTTAAATAATCCTCTAAGCACGAAAAAATGTATAGCCTGAGTGTTATAATATTATATTGTACCTAGTATGGATAACACTTCGTTCTATTTTTACCCGACTGCGAGACGCAAAGGAGGGTAATGTGTTTATCAGTCTATGTATGTATGTATGTATGTATGTATGTATGTATGTATGTATGTATGTATGTATGTATGTATGTATGTATGTTTGTTTCTATGTGGCGTTCTAGAGACCAAATGCGTAGGCCGATTTTGATAATTCTTACGTCAATCGATTCGTCTTAACCTTGCGAGTGTCACTAAAGACATAACAGTAATCAAAATTCACCACAGCGACAACCAGACGCCATATTGTCAAAATGAAAAAAAAAAAAGTTGATGAACTATGTCAAGTGGGGTGTCGTTGAATAGGTATTTTAAAATCATTTTTAGGTTACTTTTATCATTTTTCATTTAAAATAATAGTTTAGGATATATAACGATTTAAAGTTGTTTAACAAAGCAATCATTCTCGCTAATTCTTACTTATTGATTTAAGTTTTTATTTCAAGTGTTAACGATATACAAACAAAAAAGAAGATTACGAAAACATACATTAAAAACTAAAAAGTGAAAAATAAAAATAGTAAATTAAAAATTAAAAAAACCCGACTGCCAAAAAACAACTAAAAAGTTCAAAACAAGAGCACTTTTCAAGCAGTCTGATGCAGTTGGTGGCATAAAATCTAAGATTTAACACAAATAATTGCCACCAACTGCATCAGACTGCTTGAAAAGTGCTCTTGTTTTGAACTTTTTAGTTGTTTTTTGGCAGTCGGGTTTTTTTAATTTTTAATTTACTATTTTTTTTATGACAATTATAATTATGTACTAAAAGACAAAGGAAATGCGAACTGATGAATCTATGTAACAGACAATATTACAAACGGGAGGTAGACTTTTTCCTGTATTATTTTTGTGAGACAAGTACAGTCACTTAACAATGCGCCTGAGCACAAAAAACATCTATCGCATGCGCGCGTTTTGCGGCCATGTAACTTGTAGGCGCAAACAATATTGGTTGGTACTTATTGAAAAAATATATATGTATATTTAAAAAAATCCATTGCCGTGCCGTTCAGTCGGGTTATTATAGAGACACCTAGGTACTAGCTACATGGAGAACTACCTATCAGTGGCGAAGGGTTCCTACAATACGATTCCTACCGGCTTCCCTTTGAAAAATAGCACAGGTAGTATTGCCTATTATTGTCAAATATTTATAATTAGCTTTTCGTGCCCAAGTAAGCACTTAGCTCTGGCTTACCTCTTACAAAAATTGACCCTTCGCCACTGCTACCATTATGAACAACTTTTATTATCTTGCAAACTCATCATTATGAACAACTTTTATTATAAAAAAACTGGACAAGTGCGAGTATGCCTCGCGCCCTAAGGGTTCCGACATATGATCATAGATGGCGCTACTGCATACTTCCAATGGCGCCATCTATGAGCAGATGGCTCCACTTATGGCCCAGTCACTGACGACGGACAACAAAGTGATCCTATAAGGGTTCCGTTTTTCCTTTTGAGGTACGGAACCCTTTTTTTTTTTTTTTTCCGAGGTGGAAATCCTCATGGATGTCCCCCGCCCTAGGGAGGGCGAGGGGGTCTGTCAGACTCTTACTGACTAAAACCACCCCGGTGTTCCTCCAACTACCTTACGCCGGGGGCACGGGAGTCGCTTGCGCATTCGTCCGCACCCCCGGCAGGTATTGGCCCGCCAAATGAAAGGCGGGCCCCGTCACCCTATGCGGCCGTACGCCGTCATGTACGGCCGCAATTCCTCTAGAGAGGCGCGCGCGTCGCGCTAACAACCTAAAAATCAGCTGTTCCATACATTTATGTTCACATAACTCAAGAAAATGTATGGAGCAGCTGATTTTTTCCCCCTTTTGGGATCGAACAGGGTTTTTGTTACATGCTGTATAAGAGTTTACAAAATCCAACTGTAAGACCCGGTGGCTCAGTTGGTTAGAGTGATGCCATGGTTCAGCATCGTTTTTTTTTTTTTTAAATAAATGTTTGTGTTGCTAGACGCAAGGTGTCGCTACGCAAGCACGTGCGGTACGCGCACACGCACGGTGCGCGCGTACAATGCGCGTACTGCCACAAGACCTACGCCGGCAAGGGCGCACTACGCTCGCATATGATCGTGTAAGTTGTACATCTATCTTAAGCTGTCTTCAAACTACGCTATACTATACAGGGTAAAATTAAAACCAGTGCGGATATTTTAGGAGGTGAAAGTACTCATGAATATGATCAACTTTTATTATGGGACCGACACTGAAATATGAAAAAAAAAATCAGCTGTTCCATACATTTTGATCGTGTTGTAGTGCATTTTTGTAGGGAACAGCAGATTTTTAGGGTTTCGTACCAAAATGGTAAAAAAGGAACCCTTATGGTGCGACTTCGTCTGTCTCTCTATCTGTCTGTCTGTCTGTCTGTCTGTCTGTCTGTCTGTCTGTCTGTCTGTCTGTCTGTCTGTCACACCTGCTTATTTCAGCAACTACTTATGCTACCGACTTGAAATTTGGAACAGTTATAAAGAATGCTTGTTCAACTTTATTGCAAATGAAAAAAGTCCAAAAATATTTTTATTTTCATTGCAAAAGGGGCCCGAGTGGGGGTCCGAAATTTCAAAGTGGGGTTACTAGGTCAAGTGACATATCATATGAAAGGGCTTGATCTGCACATTTCAAAATATATTTTTATTTTATTTTATATCTTATAGTTTTCGACATATGATGAAAAATGTCCAATAAAATACCATTCCCCCCCCCCCCTTATCTCCGAAGTTTGCGGGTCAAAAAATCTGAAATAATTTGAGTTGATAGGAATTGATCCAAATATTGCACCAAAAATAAAACGATGTTCCTAACTATTACAGTTTTTTCAAAATTGATGATTTTGAAAAAACTGTAATAGTTAGGAACATCGTTTTCCTTGACAAACAAACTTAGTTATGCGGTCCGGTTTTTTTCACTTTATACGTCCAAAAATGATACGGAACCCTCGGTGCGCGAGTACGACTCGCACTTGGCCGGTTTTTTTTAAACTAGCTTCAATAAACAGTATTTAGTCCACTTTGCGTATGTTGACATAATAATATTTGCACCAAAGTGATAGTATGTAGGATTGGTTAGTGGCAAATATATATTTGATCGAAGGTGATAATGAATTCTGCTATTTATTTTTCGGCTTGCGTTTGACCGCCATCTCGCCTGATGTTAAGCGATGATGCGGTCTACGATGGAGCACTCTTGCCTAGAAGAAACCGATTCACTCGTGACTTGAAGACACCCAGATTGTAACTATCGGGGAACACCCACTCCGACAGCGCATTCCACTGTTTTGCGGTTTTCATAATGAAAGTGGGATCAAAGCGCTTCGTTTGGCGATTGCTGTAATAGCATGTGTTTATGTCACTGAAAATAGAAAAATAAAAAAAACTTAAAAAAAACGTTGGTGCCACCACATCAAAAATCAAAGGCACTTCCGAAACTGTTTTAATACAACATTAGCGTGTTTTTTTTTGAAGGCGATTTTTACTTTATATTTTAAGTTTTTTACGATGTAGTATTTACATGCGGAAACTTGTAAAGGACACGGCAGACGCCCATAGAACGCTGGGCTTCAGATTGTGTATGTCGATACAGATATGAAATTAATTTGGTGTGATCGAGAATTTCAAGAGTAGGTACCTATTTAAATTCATTTTTTATTTGTTGTTGTACGTAATTGGGTTAAAGAGAAATCTTCGTATTGTGACAGTGAGGTTAAGTATGGTGTGAATGATCCAGTGAAGTACAGCCCGACTAATGAGTTCTCAATTCAAAGGTTTTAGTTGCTGTCGACATGATATTCTGTGGAGGTCCAATGAAGTACAGCCCGACTAATGAGTTGTCAATTCAAAGGTTTTAGTTGCTTTCGATATTCTGTGGAGGCACGCGCCAGCCAGCATGCATCCGTTTTTGTTTTATTGGTTTTTTCAAAATGTCAACGGCATAATCATTTTATTTAGATTTTTGATTCCAATTCTTAATCTCTAAGATAAATTAGGCAAAGAACAATTAAAATATAATTTTATTTTTGGTTAAGCTTTTATTACTGTACCATATCAAGCCCAAAACTGCCAACGTCCTTTGACCTTCGCAATGACGTAAATACATTGATGTTTCAGTTGATTCAATAAAACGTGTTTGTTTATACGTCTCTACTTTACTTACTTACTAAACGCAACATGATTGGTGTATAACCGTTTAAATTCAAACATTTTTTGTTTACGTTATTCAGTTTTTCATTTAATTTGTAATAATTTATGAGGAACAATAACATGTTATCTTACAACAGGTTTTTTGAAAGTGGAAACCCAGATGCCATAAAAAATTGTTTCTTTATCTATCTATCTACAGGGTGTAAAAAGACACATCACCAAGCCGACACCTACGCATTCTGTACGTGTAACTAAGTAACATTGAGCAAAAAAAATTGCTTTATTTTTAGGTATTAAAAACAGCTGTTTTTTGTAATTACGCGCTACCGACTATGCCTATGGGTGTGACGATTTGTACGGGATGGGGGAGGTGGTGTATAGGCGTACCCCGAACCCCGCTGCTCTGCCGGCCGGTGCCGTTTTCGTGAAAAACGAAAAAAAAAACTTTAACCTTCATTATCTCCATAACCAGTCGGTTCCCAGGTATGGTCCAGTACAATAAAATCATCGTATTGATGGGGAGAATATGTGGTTTCAGTTTTCGTTAAGGGTCTTTTTACACCCGATATACTATTATGAAACTACTAGCTGTTCCCCGCGACTTCGTCTGCGTGCAAATGAATAAAAAGTAACCTAGTTTTTTCAGGTCTCAGGCTACCTATTTGCCAAATTTCATCTAAATCCGTTCAGCCTTTTCAGCGTGAAGAAGTAACAAACATACACACACACACACACAAACTTTCGCATTAAAAATATTAGTAGGATAAAAAGCCGTGTCTCTCAATTGAAGATATTCCGGAGAAACAGCCGGGATGGGGTACTGAAACGTATCCCTATACATGGGCAAAACAACAGCTGAAATGCGCTGTCGGAGTGGGTGTTCCCCGATAGTCACAATCTGGGTGTCTTCAAGTCGCGAATGAATCGGTTTCTTCTAGACAAGCACTTAACATCAGGCGAGGTGGCGGTCAAACGCAAGCCTATAATCAAATAAAAACTGACTAGGTAGTTAACGTGCTCTCTGACGCACGGAGGGGTGCAAATGTGTAAAGAATGATCACCCATCCATTGCATGATTGCGACATGCGCAGCTTAACCTTGCAGATCGCGCATGACTGTACAAATTATAAATAAAATAATAGCGTTGTTTTTTAGTCGTCCGAAGAAACTGTGTGCACAGCAGTTCGTAATTATATTTGATCTTTTTAAAACTGCCAATTCATTGTGTTTACATATTTCCGGCTATACTAATTAGTTCCAGAATTCGTAGCCCCTAAACCTATTATGAGTTACTCGAAAACATAGCATGACATCACCACGCCTCTAGTTCCTAGAAAGGTTAGGTAGATAAAGAGAGATAAAGATAAAGATATTTTTATTTGTTTAAACATGAGTATATATACAGGGTGGCAATTAGGTTATCACATTAAATGAAACCATGTATCCTAAATGGCCTTCTTTGTACATACACAATAAAAAAAATGGCCAGTTGCCGCTTTTACAGGTCAGTAAATGTACCAATAAATAGTACAACTGTTAATACAAGTTGGTACATTTATTGACCTGTAAAAGCGGCAACTGGCCATTTTTTTTATTGTGTATGTACAAAGAACGCCATTTAGGATACATGGTTTCATTTAATGTGATAACCTAATCGCCACCCTGTATACACAGGCATGCAAGATGTTTAATAATTAGAAAGACAGTCATGTTTAGCCATTACGGCGTACAAATATAGAATTCAGATTTTAACATTAGAGATTTATTTAGTCTTCATAGTTTAAAGTTAAGTATTTTTTTTTAAATATCATATTAACTTATTACTATATTAAATATTTATTACATCAGTCAATTAATTCAATTATTTTCAATTATAATATTATTAATCTTATTATAATTATTAACTAATTATTTTATTATTATTTTTTTCACATCAATTACTTTACATAGAAATCTTTAAATTTTATCTATACCTAATAGAATTCCTAATAGAAAACCTCATTTGTCAATACTTATATATTATATTATATTCAATTATAATATTATTATTCTTTTTTATTATTATACAGAGATGTATAATTTACTCACATTTCGCTAGTCTAATGTTTAAGAGTGCGATGCCTAAGACAAACTCGCTGGTGGGCGCAGCCAAAACACTTGCTATTACAACAAGTGCCGTGTTAGAAAGGGAGATGAATAATATTCTTACGTAAAATTAGCGCAAAAGTCCTTTACGAAAAGGGTTTTTATAAAAAAAACTAAGTACCTACTTGATATACAGGGTAAAATTAAAACCAGTGCGGATACTTTAGGAGGTGAAAGTACTCATGAATATGATCAACTTTTACTAAGGGACCGACATTGAAATATGAAAAAAAAAATCTGCTGTTCCCTACAAAAATGCACCACTACACGATCAAAATGTATGGAACAGCTGATTTTTTTTTCATATTTCAGTGTCGGTCCCATAACAAAAGTTGATCATATTCATGAGTACTTTCACCTCCTAAAGTATCCGCACGGGTTTTAATTTTACCCTGTATATCAAGTAGTCATGCTACATCAGTCATGTTACGTGTGCTGAGGGCAAGCCAGACGAATCTTTTTTTCGTTTTAAAGAATACTTCATGAATGTCAGTGATATTAAATGTACATATTGCTTTAATAACGATATTAACTCATTTAAATTCATGTAAAATGAACATAAAACGCTCTAAAACCAAAAAAATGCTACGGGCTTGCCCTCTAGGCACGCCACTGGCTGAGGGTCGATCCCGAGACCCCACGCGTCACATCAACCCTTTTTTCAGGAAGCATTCCAAAGAAGTGTCAGCGGGGGAGATAAGCAAGAAGTACGTGTGCCAGGAGTGCGGCATGGCCTTCAAGGCGCCTTCCCAGCTGAGGAACCACGGCATCAAGCACTCCGACACCAGGGACTACTACTGTGTGGAGTGTGATAAGTAAAGCACCCTCTCGCGAAGTTCATAGCAGAAGAAGTTCTAAAGCACCCTCTACTCGCGAAGTTCATAGCCCAAGTACTCGACGAAGTTCTAAAGCACCCTCTACTCGCGAAGTTCATAGCCGCAGTACTCGACGAAGTTCTAAAGCACCCTCTACTCGCGAAGTTCATAGCCGCAGTACTCGACGAAGTTCTAAAGCACCTTCTACTCGCGAAGTTCATAGCCGAAGTACTCGACGAAGTTCTAAAGCACCTTCTACTCGCGAAGTTCATAGCCGAAGTACTCGACGAAGTTCTAAAGCACCCTCTACTCGCGAAGTTCATAGCCGCAGTACTTGACGAAGTTCTAAAGCACCTTCTACTCGCGAAGTTCATAGCCGAAGTACTCGACGAAGTTCTAAAGCACCCTCTACTCGCGAAGTTCATAGTCGAAGTTCGCCGAAGTTTAGAGTATAGAGCGTTTCACAGAATTCCCTTCGATGCTCTGTTGGCGTCCCTGTCTGTCACTTTGTTTAGGTCTAAAAAGGAAAAACGGAACCCTTATAGGATCACTTTGATGTCCGTCTGTCCGAGGCAAGACCGTTAATGGTTGGAGGCATCTGCTCATAGATGTCGCTACTAGAAGTAAGGATGTAATAGCGGCAACTTTTTCATAGATGGCGCTATTGCATATTTCGGAATAATTCGCTCTTGTCCGCTTTTTTTTTACCAGAGACCACTAGGATTTTTTCAAAGGTCAAAAAGTTAATTTTATAATTGAATTTTTTTTCCTCAGTGCTCTTCACGTATTAATTATAAATTATATTGTTATGTTTCATTTCAGGAGTTTCAAAACAGACGCTATATTGAAAAACCATTTAAAGACTGCAGCAATTCACGTCAATTATTTAGAATTACCGTAAGTATCGTTTTGTTGTAGTGATAAAATGGGTCTTGTCAGCCTCTTATACGACTTCCTACTATGTAATATTATACGCGAAAGTTTGTGAGGATGTATGGATGGATGTATGTACGGATGCTCGTAACTTTTCACGCAAAAACTACAGCACGGATTTTCATGAAACTTTTCAGTAATATAGCTCATGCATCAGAATAATACATAGACTACTTTTTATCCCAAAAACGCGGGCGAAGCCGCGGGCAAAAGCCAGTTTAGACATAATTGAATGAATGTTTTGATTCCAGAAAGCCTTGCCTTTATTGTGACAAGCGGTTCGCGATCCGCCGGGACCTGGACAGGCATACAAACAGAGTGCACCTCAATGTCAAACCGTTCACTTGTGATAAATGCGAAAAGGTACATTGCCGTCATCTTAATTAGTACACATCTATGTATAACTAGCGGCACCAGTCTTGATCACAAACGTCAATTGCGCATTAGCTGATTTTTGGTCTCTTTGCGGAATGAAGAAGACGGGGGGCGCCGAGGCTATACGCGATTGGTTCGTCAGTCGATGCTCGTCGTCTAATTGGACCATTCTCTATTACGTATTGTCAATTGTCTTTTGTCTATTGAGCCGAAAATGTACATGCGCGGTCTGTGATCATAATTCATGCCACTATTTATCCCAGTGGCGTGCCTAAAGGGCAAGCCTGGCTCATTTTTTTCGTTATAGAGGATATTATGTTAATTTTCCATGAATTTAAGTGAGTTTAATGTCGTTATTAAAGCGATACCGTAAATTAAAATCACTTAAATTCATGAAAAATCGGACAAGTGCGACTAAGGCGATTCGCACAATGCACCGCATCACGCAGCGTAGCGCGGGAGTGCGTGACCTTCCGTTGTTTGCAAGTACCTGTATTTGTATAGAAATTACGCATGGTGCAACACACTGAAAACGCATTCACGCGCGGGATTTTTGTTCCGTCGTCACGCACACCGCAGCGTAGCGCGGGGCGGTGTGTGATTTGCCTAAGGGTTCCGAAATATGCAATAGCGCCATCTAAGCTCCTATTACATCATAGTAGATATATCGTATCTTGATCATAGATGACGCTATATTGAATACTTTTAGTGCCGCCATCTATGAGCAGATGGCTCCACTCATGGTCATGACAGACGGACTACAAAGTGATCCTATGAGAGTTCCGTTTTTCTTTTTGAGGTACGGAACCCTAAAAAAACTTTTTTAACAAAAAATAACCGACCTCTAAAATCCACTACAAAGAAAATAATAATTTTGGTTTCGGAAGTCGGTGGCTTTGGTTTTTGTTTGCCTTTTTTTTTGCCACCGACTTCCGAAACCAAAATTATTATTTTCTTTGTAGTGGATTTTTGAAGTAAGTTATTTTTTGTTTTTATTTTTCCCTTTTTAGTTCTTTATCCCGTGTTAGATTACTTTCACGAATTCGTTCAACAGTAAATCATGTACGGAGTGTGTACATTTATGCATATAACTTTGTACATAGGAATGATTACATAATGTATTATATACTAAAACCTTCCTGAAAATATGTAGATTAAGTTAGTGAGAACCCCATCCAAATCGAATCAGTAGTTTTTGAGAAAATCGCGCACATACAAACATACAAACATACATACATACATACATACATACATACATACATACATACGGGACGAATACAGAACGTCCTTTTTTGAAGTCGGTTAAAAATGTGTCGGGCTTGTCCTTTAGGCATGCCACTGGTGCTAGTCGCCCCTGCCTACACCCTCGCGATTACAGGCGTGATGTTATGTGTTACAGACTTACGTGAACGACTGGTCGTTGAAGGATCACAAGCGGTTAGTCCACGACGGTTACAAAAGACCGCTAAAGTTCCCGTGTCCTATGTGTGACAAGGTTTTTGATGTGAGTACGATTGTACTATTTGTTACAGTCTATAATTTTCTTTTTAACTAATAAAATTTTCGAGTAGTTATTCACGAAAATCACTATACCTTACCGGTTCCAAATAGCCGCCATACCGCCGCAAAAATGCAGTTTTTTTTTAATTAGGGGAAACGATTTGTTACAATATTGAATATGGCACTCGAATCGTGGAGAGTTCATGATACAATGAGACTGTTATACTTCTGGCGTAGTGCAAAAGCGGTACCATACTTGAAAAACGCTTGTTTTCGATACGACTGTACTATCGCGATAAGAATAGGAACGTCAATGACCTCGAACTATCAACGATCACTTGAAAAGTAAGTCTTACAAAGAAAAATAATTTGCGAATGAATAACGTAATTTTTTTTCACTTTAATTAACGGGGTCTTTCATTTACCAAATCTATTGTAAATATTGTAATATTTTTTTTAAACAAAAAACAGCTCAATTTGCAATACAAAACGTTACAATATGGCGCAAGGTCAGTCCTATTCTTATTTTGATCGCACATTACATGCCCCGACGACCAGCGTTAAGACTATTTTTTTAATTCATGACTTAAGTAATTTGACCCTTGACCCTTGTCATTCTGTAACAAATGACTCCCAATTATCTATCACTATCCTCCAGTCTACATTCACTCTTGTAAAGTTTCAAGCTTTTGAATACCTATATTTCGTAGTTTAAATTATTTGTTTTTGTTACAGCGCAACCAGATCCTAAAAGGCCACATCCGCACCCACACTGGAGAACGCCCATTCCAGTGCAGCAAATGTCCTGCCCAGTTCAGCCAGTCCAGCATACTGCGCACCCACGATCGACTCATACACCTCAAACTGACCAGGGACGGACGACCTAAGGTCAAATAGACCTAAGGTGAAATAGACCTAACATAAAATGTGTTATTTCATTGTTATAGGTATAACCCGCACCAATAAAGAAATGAATTAAAATTAAATTAATTAATTAAATTCTAGGCAAGCGTGCTCCATCGTAGACCGCATCATCGCTTAACATCAGGCGAGATAGCGGTCAAGCGCAAGCCTATCATCGAATAAAAAAAAAAATTGGGGGCACTAATCATTCGTACGTTATTTTCACTCGTACGTTATTACTGTCTTTACTCACACCCGACGTGTAATAACGTGCGAGTGAGAGGGAATGATTAGTGCCGCCATTTTAGATTCGCTTCTTTATTGGCGCGGGTTATACCCGGCATGAGTCGTGACACAGATCGCGCATGTACTTTTGACCCAACAGACAGTTGACATTACACAATAGAGAATAGTCCAATAGATGACGAGCATCGACTGACGAACCAATCGCGTGCAGCCTCGGCGCCCCCCGCCTTTTTCATTCCGCCAAAGAGACCGAAAAATTTACTAATGCGCAGGTGAAGTTTGTGCTCAAGACTCGTGCCGGCGATTATACTATGTTTATGGACTAAGGTTTTACTTTCGTGCACGTTTCGGGTATGTCCGACTTGTTACGGACTCGATCAAATCGCGCCGATGGTTGTGCGACGCTGAAGACACGTCGAGTTGTACCTGAAATATGCTTAATGTCAGGAAAAGTGTATAAGTCCATGACCATACTGTTTCGTTAAATGTTTAAAAATCGGGTATTATAGGAAATTATAGGTCCGGTTGTGAAATGTTGTAATAAATAGTTAAATCATACGTTTTGTTTTATTTTCGAGAATACTCATAAAACCTAGTTTTATTGACCAATTCGTTGCCGCTTTCTTCCCCCTTCCACTCATTTTGGGCTATCAATCAAATTTGCTAAGTATAATATATAATAGTATATGACCGCTTAACGTTATTTCGATATGTACCTACCTAACACAAAATAAATCTCAATCTGAAAGAAATAGATAAATATTATGTATTCGTCAATTAAGTGAACTCGTAAAAAAAAAACTTATGGTCAGGTCATGTGGGGTATCAAAATGAAGGGCTCAAAGAGACTATTATGAAAATACATTTATTACATTGAAGACTAAAAAGTGAAAAAAATAATAATATTATAAATTAAAAAACCGTCCAAGTGCGAGTCGTACTCGCGCACCGAGGGTTCCGTATCATTTTTGGACGTATAAAGTGAAAAAAACCGGACCGCATAACTAAGTTTGTTTGTGAAGGAATTTTGATGATTTTGAAAAAACTGTTCTAGTTAGGAACATCGTTTTATTTTTGGTGCAATATTTGGGTCAATTTCTATCAGCTCTAATTATTTTAGATTTTTCGCTCCGCACACTTCAGAGATAAGGGGGGGGGGGGGAATGGTATTTTTTCAGTCATTTTTCATCATATCTCGAAAACTGTGAGACATAAAATAAAATAAAAATATATTTTGAAATGTGCAAATCAAGCCCTTTCATATGATATGCCACTTGACCTAGTAACCCCACTTTGAAATTTCGGCCCCCACTCCGGCCCCTTTTGCATTGAAAATAAAAAAAAAAATTGACTTTTTTCATTTGCAATAAAGTTGGGCAAGCATTCTTTATAACTGTTCCAAAGGACGTCGGCAGTTTTAGGCTTGATATGGTACAGTAATAAAAGCTTAACCAAAAATAAAAATATATTTCAATTGTTCTTTGCCTAATTTATCTTAGAGATTAAGAATTGGAATCAAAAATCGAAATAAATAAGAAATAAAATGATTATGCCATTGACATTTTGAAAAAACCACTAAAACAAAAACGGGTGCATGCTGGCTGGCGCGTGCTTCCACAGAATATCATGGTGACAGCAACTAAAACCTTTGTATTAAGAACTCATTAGTCGGGCTGTACTTCACTGGATCACTCACACCATACTTAACCTCACTGTCAGACATAAGAATATTTCTCTTTAACCCAATTACGTACAAAAACAAATAAAAAATGAATTTAAATACTCTTGAAATACTCGATCACACCAAACTAATTTCATATCTGTACCGACTTACACAATCTGAGGCCCAGCGTTCTATGGGCGTCTGCCAGTGCCCTTTCAAGTTGATAGCATTAGTAGTTGCTGAAATAAGCAGGTGTGACAGACAGACAGACAGACAGACGAAGTTGCACCATAAGGGTTCCTTTTATACCATTTTGGTACGGAACCCTAAAAAACCTGACTGTGGTCAGCCCTACGTCATAACTCGTGTAAATAAAACATTGCAGTCGAGACGGGACCCATTACATGGATATTACCTGATAACAGTGGGTCCCGACTGCAATGTCTAGTTTTATTTTTCTTTTTAGTGGTGTCTTGTTTACACGTAGGGCAAATGGCGGTCGGATTTTTACTACGTTTTTATTATAAATGTTTTAAAAAGTTTTTACTGTAAACTGTAATTATTTAAAGAAATTATATAAAATCGACTCGAAAACAGTGATTCCATAGACGATAACAAAAATGTTCCGCAGAGTACCCTCATTTACTTTTGACAATAACGTTGTTCAACTCTTTTAAAAGGTTCATACAAAAATTTAGCTATCACTTTTCCCACTTTAGAAGTACTTAATTCTTGTTTTTGTTGACAGATACGAAAAAATCACTTTAAAACATTACATTAAAGTTTTTACATCTATAATAAACTTACATTATGAGGAGTTCTTCTTTAACATAAAAAAAAATCAAAAAGATATACGTATATGAATGCGAAGTAGGGCTAAAGCGCATGCCTAACTGAGGCGCGTACGCAACCGATAAGCATTCGGCAAGTTTGGGGTACCTACTCTAGTAAAAAAGTGTATAATGCTACTGCGTTACTATTGCTGTAATTTAGTAAGCCAAACACTATAGAATGTTGACATTTAATATCATAATTATGTATTGCATTTAATATCATAATTATGTATTGAAGAACATGGGTACTATCGATTATTGTCCGCCTAAATCGTGACTTTTGCCGTGTGTGCGTGGGTTGAAACTTTGAAGCTCTGTTTAGCGACAAGTGGACCCGTCGATACGTTAGTTTGTCTTTTAGTAGATACAACGGTTTTCACTGCCTATAGCAACCTGTTCTAGACACTTCGAATGATTCAGATGCGATGACATTCACCTCTACCTACATCATTCATCCGAAGTTAGTTTTCATATTATGTCAACAAACAGCTCAGCGGATATTTGAGGAAAGTTTGATATGTTCAGCTGCGTAAATAAGGAAATTGCGACTTACGACTTTTTTATCGGTCTGAGCCTACGAGTTGTGCAAATATCAAAATCATATATTAACGGGATTATTCGTAACAAACCCATTACTCTCTGTGTATCCGAAGAAAAGTATTATTTTCAATCAATTATTTGCCGTAAAATATTTTGCTGTAAAGATGACTGGTTTTGGAAACATGGTCTTTCTGGTACGTACCTATTTAAAGATTTTTCTTGCTACAAGTCATAAGTATATCTGCTCCTGAATTTAGATATTTTATTCATCATTATATTTTATTCATCATTATAAGAACGGCACCTTTTTAAAATTCGTTGCACGTTTTCGATAGGTACCACCTTACAATTTTATCAATATTTTCCTTTGTGACACTTTCCGTTGTACTTTCCATTGTGTGATTGCGCAAAAAGGTCCATAATGTGATTTAATATTTACGTCTTAAATCATACTAGTATAAAGATTGTTATTGCTTAGAAAGTCGCTACGCACTGAAGTGACTCCTAGGTCGTAATTCCTCTGTGGTTTTACCCATGGAGCATTTATACAGGTTTTACCTAAGCGAGTACCTCGAGTCGAGAGTCCCGCTCATTGCAAGCGTTTTACGCGCGAGTCAGGAAACGCCCAGCAGCATCTGCAGTGTGATTCTGTAACCATCTCACCGTGAAAACTTAGGTGAGTGAGCGTGGAGTGAGCTGTCAATAGTGTCAATTCCTAGCAAAAACAAACTCACTTCACCTAAGTTTTCACGGTGAGATTTTTACAGAATCGACCGGCTGGACGGGATGTATGTAGCTCTAGTATCTCGGCAATGCGCGTGTGTCTACGCGCGAGTGGACTCGCGCGCAAAACGTCTCATCTAGACAGGCTCTAAACCTTTTGGAATTATTGGCGCCGATTTTCATAAGCACCAACAAAACTGATGAGTTAGGTACATATTGCTATCTTTTTCTAACAGCCCAAAAAAATGACAAGTAGGTACCTAACTCTAGCGATGTTCTACTACCATAGATATATTTTTTTCTTTATAGCGTCTCATTTAAGTTATAGTCGGTAATTTATTTCGGTAAGCCAACAAGAGAACAGAAGATTCTCCGGTCTAGAAAGTTCTCAAACATTTTATATTACAGGTGACGGTTTACTCCGTCGTTATGCTGATGACGACGACCGCCGCAGCTCCGGCGGACTCCGCAGCAGTCGACCAAAAGAATGGCGGTCTTGTCGATCTTGGTCTCCAGATTAAAGATGGACTAAATTTTGGCCTGGGCTTAGTAGGAAAATATTTTGTAAAAGTTGACCTCAAAAAAGATTCCTTTACCGTGGGCGTACTTGGAAAGGATCTAGTTAAACTCGACCACACAAAAGATTCCTTCTTAGATGTTAAAGTCGGTGCATAGTAGGTACCTATCTACTTATTTGAAACATAGGCTTTTCTAGCACTGAGTGGAATCTAAGTCTAACAGTGAGTTGAGTGATAAAACCCGAGAAAAAGAACATGTACCTACCTACCTACTTAAATGTAAAATCGATTCAACTCGAAAATTTCGAAATGTACCTAATATTTTAATTTTAAATCTGCTTCCAAGAGCAACATTCGGAAAAAAATAATAAATAAATACTTACCTAATTTTTTTGGAAATAAGTATCTATTTAGGTACCTATTTAAAGCAAAGTTAATAGAAATGATTTGGTTTTATATAAACAGTTTTTTTTAATTAAAAAATAATGGGGATAGCAAAAGAGATAATTGTTTCTCTTTCTTATTGCTTCCGATATGGGTAGACTGTTGAGCCTTATATCTAATTTATATAGTAAGAGAACTTATGTACACAGATATGCAATGAATATAATTTTGTCTTTATTTATTTTTTTGTATGAAACTGTGTCGTGAGAACCAGAATCTTCCTACGTAATAGTAGGTAGGTACCTAGTACCTAAACCAAATAAGCATAGTAAAAAACTGAGAAAATAAGGTAGACAAAGAAAAAAAGAATTTAAAATCCCGATCGCGGATAATAAAAATAAATTAAGACATTGCAGTCGGGGTCCACGGTAATATCCATATAATGAGTCCCGACTGACACGACTGCAATGTCTTGTTTTATTTTTCTTTCCGCGGTATGGTTTTAGAATTTTTTTGTCGACGTGTTGACGATCCCAAATTCACAAGCGGTAGATATCGAACCTTAGTCACAGCCAGTGGTTCATGAGGGACCATTTGACATTTATGTCTTGCCAGGGACCACCAACTGTTTAGGTTGTCACCAACAAACTCATCACCTTAAACTAACCAGAGATGGACAACCTTAGGTCAAATAATTAAGTAGATATACTTAATTATAATAGACGTACCTACAACATGATTTTACATGCTGTTGTTATCCAACCGCACGGTTGTCGCAGTGGCTGAGAGATTGGCTGCTGCGCAACGTGTCGCGGGTTCGATTCCCGCATAGCACATAGATCTGGCTGTTTGTGTATGTGAAATTTGTGTTTGTAAACGCACCCACGATACAGGAGAAATTAATCCTAGTGTAGGGCAACGTTTTTTTTAAAAAGAAAAAAAAAATAAAGAAAACTAAGTAATCCTACAACGCTAAAGTTTGACAGGATGTATGGATGGATGTTTGTTACTCTTTCGCGCAAAAACTACAGAACGGATTTTGATGAAACTTTACAGTAATATAGTTTACTTGACTTTTGCCCGCGACTCCGTCCGCGTGGACTACAATAAGCTGTATCTCTGGTTCGTCCCACCGGAATTAGATGAAACGTGGCTCAGATTTTAAGTTGGACCCCGAAAAAAAGCTATCGAACGGTGAAAACCACATTAAAATCCGTTCAGTACTTTTTGCGTGATGCGCGCACAAACAGACAAACAGCCAACAGACAAAAATAAAAATATTCTCGGGCATGGTTACGTCCCAGTAGGTAGGTACTATCCCGATTATTTTTTCTGGAATACTTCAATATACAGACACGGCTTTTTTACAATTTTATAATAGGTACCTACTTAGTATTAGATAAATCAAAATAACACAAAGGCTACCTTTTATCCTGAAAAACGCGGGCGAAGCCGCGGGCGGAAGCTAGTTAATTATATAAGATGTTTAAAGGTTTTATGCAGGGCTAACATGCGCGGCGCGACAAATTTTGTCGACTGTTTTGTCTCGCTCTTACTCGTGCGAATACGAGACAAATGCACGATAAAAGCGTCGACAAAATTTTGTCGCGGCGCGCATGTTAGACGCTCTGGACTGTTTATGGACCAAGGTGCGTGCATGTTTCAGGTAGGTATGTCCGACTAGTTTCGGATTGTATCCGCACCAATGCCCGTGCGACGCTGAAAACACGTCAAGTTGTAGGTAGGTACTACTGCTAGGTACCTGAAATACCTAAGTAATTATTATCTACCTACATGAGGAAAACGTCTATGACCGTCCTGTTTAGTTCAATGTACCTATAGACAGGAAATTATAGGTCCGGTTGTGAAATGTTGTAATAAATATAATAAATATTGCGGATATGCTTTGTTTTATTTTCGAAAATACTTAGAAAAAAAAGGCATTTGTTTGTGTCGATATGACGCACAAATATAAACATAACATAAATACCTACAACAACAAAAAACTGGTGGGGGAAATATGCGTCACATCCGCGCAAAACGGCCATCGCTCAGCGTGATGCTGTGACCCATACATGGAGCAGAGCCACAGCGCTGGCCTACAGCGACTACAAACTTGGTAATTAGGTACCAGAAAAACTTGGTTTTATTGAAATAAACTTTGTTTCGTTGGAAATCTATAGATATTAATATTATAAAGCTGAAGAGTTTGTTTGTTTGAACGCGCTAATCTCTGGAACTACCAGTCGGATTCGATATTAGTGTCAATCTACACATATTTTGACAAGGGCGCCATGACAAAATACGGGATACTATTTATTCGCATAATTTCTTAATTCCTAATATACTCTGGCATAACAAGTTAGGCATAACTTTGAATGCCATAATAATACTTTGGCATAATATTTTTGGCATAATGTTTAAGTGGGCATAACTATCATTTGGGCTATATTTATTCGGTCTAATTTTGAGTCGCATAAAGTTACGAGGCATAATATTTATTCATCTAATAGTAATTAGATATAAATAGGCATAATTGGATGTAATCACTAGCTTATGTTGATAGTTAGTGTAATTTTTAGGGTTTCGTAATTCAGCAACTGAAATACCGACTACATAACTTTGTATTTCATAATAATTCTATGCAATAATAATATTAAGAAATTATAATATTATGAAATACAAACTTATATTTGCGGTTGCAAATTGAAATACCTATTCCTTGCTACGGAACCCTACAGTGCAAGTGGTTCGACTCGCACTTAGTCGGTTTTTTTTTTTAATTTGTTGAGGACTTTTTGAATCTGCAAAATAAAGAAGTAGGTACCTATTATGCCCAATATAATTTGGGTACTACATTGTCAGTAGGTTAAGGTGCGGCGGGGGTGGCCCTTGAGCCACCCTTAAGCCGCGAACTATTTATTTTACATATGAAAGTTATTTCACTCAGCGCTTACACTAAAGGAGCATTGGCAAATTGTCCCAGTTATCAATAGAAACAAATTGTATATTATCGGAAAGCTCTTTTTATGTTCATTATTTGCTGCTATAGCAGCAGGTCTCAAATCATTGTGTCAAAAAAATAACAATTTAACAATATGCATTAGTTGTCTTAACTGTCTTAACACGTAAAGGGTTAATTATTCGAGCGTGGGTATTATTTGTATGCTGCTGAACATTATGCCTAAGTATCGTTATGCGTTTGTTATATTATGCTTTAGAATAAATTATGCTTCTAAACGTTATGCTAATAGTAATTATGGATAAAAACTTATGCCTAAACATTTTATGCCAAATTACATTATGCGTAACGCTCATTATGATAAGTAACAGTATGCCATGCTAAATTATGACATTAAATTTTATGCGAATAAATAGTGATCAACAAAATACCTACCTACTATACCTACCCCTGTACGTGCGCCGTCAAAGTTTGGGAACCCCTGGTATATGCCATTTAACATAACGCTATGACCCTTAGGAGCCAAGCAACGGGGGTGAAACCGCGGGGAACAGCTAGAGTATATTTGTATTCGTCAAATAACGCGAGTAAGGTCCAAATACTTAGGTGAAATACGTCAGTGAAGTTTAATTTTAGCGATTATTCCCGATGTCCACCACTTTGTCTGGCCACCACTGGGGGACAGCGAGACAACTTTAAAACTATTCTCGTTGTCCACCACTGGGGGACAGCGTCACAACTTTTGCCTCCGCAGCCGGCGGCGGCTCCCAAAAATAACGCCGTTGGGAACCGGCGTAGCCTTCGAGTAGCAGGACGAAAATATTTGCAAACTACCGTAGCAGCAGATTAATGTTGCCGTGTTTTAAGTTGAATTATTTACACTTTTAAATAACAGTGTCAATGTAAAACAAAATACTACTTTTTTGGACTTACAAGGGGGAGGGAGGTGGTCGACGGAGCCCCGCTACGCGGGGCTCCTATTTCTGTCTGCAAGGTTAAAAGTAACCTAACACGAAGCGGTTGACGGGGGCTTCGTTCGCTCGCTCACTCAACCCCTTCGAACCTAAATTGTCCGTATCGGGGTGTCCAAGTTCCCGAGCTCGCTTCGCTCGCTCTTGCTCTCGCTAAGACGCTGTCCCCCAGTGGTGGACAACGAGAATAGTTTTAAAGTTGTCTCGCTGTCCCCCAGTGGTGGCCAGACAAAGTGGTGGACATCGGGAATAATAAAATTTTAGGGAGTGACTCCGCTGCCGGCGCGGCGCTGCCACTAGGGCATGCAAAACCGGAAAGTCATCAAAACCGGTTTTGAACATCGTTTTTTTGGGACCGAAACCGAAAACCGGAGCTAGGTCCGGTTTTAGCAAAAAAAATCGAATGTAGTATAATTTAAAAAGAAACACCATTTTTTTTAAATACCCACTAAGTCTACAAATAAAACAAATTGTATGATACATTTCTTTTTAATCCAAACCATAATAATTGTACAGATAACAATGAACTTATAATAGTATAAAGATAAATTAACTGAGATCAAATCAACAACAAGTAAGTTTTTGGTATCTTTGGTACCTATTAAGTCTGCTATCAAAAATAATATATTTTAAACATAGAAAACACAATCAGCATCTTCAAATATTAAACACAGCCACCCACAATTACCAAAAAAATCAACATTTTTGTAACTTTGAAGACTTGCACTCCCGGTAAGGGTATTACTGCAACAACGCAGGCGCAGGCTGGCGGGTTACGGGTGCGGGGTGCGGGGGTAGTGGAGGGAGGCGTGTAAGTGGGTGGATGCAGGCTGTGTTCGGTTCGGATATATTTGATGCCTCAAAATTAATTATTTTTTGAGAGTGTTCGAAAAAAATGTTGATAAAAATCAAAATGTTAATTGTTACTCAATACCTAATGGGAAAACCGGAGCTGAGCTCCGGTTTTGGCTCTCAAAACCGGTTTTCAAAAATCGTTAAATTTTGGCCGATTTCCGGTTTTGCGCAAAACCGGAAAACCGGTTTTGCATGGCCTAGCTGCCACCCAAAATTAACGCCGGTGAACCAAGCCCCGCTTCGTAGGGCTCCTATTTCTGTCTGCAAGGTTAAAAGTAACCTAACACGAAGGGTTATCATGTCGGGGTGCTGCAAATTCCCAAGGGGGCAAAGTCTAAGCGCATACCTACATACTCAAAGTTTTAAAGTCATAGCCTATTAGAGCCACCCGACACCCGACCAGCATCGCCTCGCCTCGAGCGGTCAGTTTTCTTTGTATGGAGTAGGTACTACGGGTATACGCTCACTAAGTACATCAACTATGGAGCGCCTCGCCTGCGGGATGGCACGCGCGGACGGCGAGTGGACCACTCGGTGACCACCTCAGATCATAGAAACAACTTGCTTCTATGATCTGAGGTGACTACCCTTGTCTTGCGTTGCCCACGCGCAGGTCCCGAATAGATCACGCGCTGTACGCGACGTATAGACCTTGTCATGATCCCTGACAAACTACTCATCTATTGGCGGACAACGCATCTATTCAGAAGATTTTTGTATCAAAACTTAACATTTGACTTAAAAATTAAATAAATTAGTTATTAAGTGTAAATTATCATGTAATTGTATTTTATAATAAACTATAATAGCATTAAAACACGGAATTATTGTTTTCCGTCGGATATCTACTGTAATCTCAGTGTTTGGTTACTCGCCGAAACCGGTAACCTGTCAACCAACGGAAGCCGAAGTTCGAACTTTAGGATTTAAACATGGGAGTATTGTTTATTTTATTAATTGTTTAATAGCACACAGTCATTACTAGAATCCGGAACACGATCTTATTGAGTCCTAGTTACGTTATTTCGTTGAAAATCACTTTGTTTTCAAAAGAACAAAGACTTTGTGAACTAAAATCACTTTGATGCAGCAACTCTAATATTAATTAACATTCTAAGGTTTAATACCTATTGTCTTGTTTTGCTGTTTGAATTACCTAATATTAATTACTATATAGATCTATGTCCCGTTCAGAATTCTGGATAACCTACCCACATAAATTAAAACTAAAATTTTATGGGAACATAATTTAAATATTAGAAAATAATTACTGTTATTATCAGTTTAATAAGTATATGCAGTAGCCTACCTCAACTTTAGACTTCCCTTTAAAATAAAACACTAGTAGTCCTCCTATTCTGGATAACCTACCCACATAAATTAAAACTAAAATTTTATGGGAACATAATTTAAATATTAGAAAATAATTACTGTTATTATCAGTTTAATAAGTATATGCAGTAGCCTACCTCAACTTTAGACTTCCCTTTAAAATAAAACACTAGTAGTCCTCCTATTTTTCACCTCATTTCCATCTCTTTTGTCTATCCAATCCGTTCTCACTGTTTCTATATTATACTTTCAGTAACCAGTCCCGTCACCATGCCAATGCTGACCCGTAAGGCTACTACTCAGGAACTACAGCTTAAATTGAGTGCGGCCCTCAATGAACTCAAAGCAGCCAACACACAATGTCAACAACTATTACAAGAGCGCGAAGAAAGTGAAGAGGAAGTGAAGAGGATTGTTGACAAAAACTCAAGTTTAAAACGGGAGCTAGTAGGCTTACATCAGCAATACCTGGAAGTTATCGATGAACGTGACAAACTCCAGGAGGTGACGGATGGTTTTCACAACTGCAGTAATATATATGAGGAGGCTTTATGTAAAGTTAGGGACCTAGAGGAAGAACTAATTTATGCAAACATTCGAATTACTAAATTACAGAATGAAAAAGAATGTTCTCAAGCTGTTGAAACGGATCATTTATATAATGAATTATTAAATCATAATTGTAATCCACATTCTATAATTACAATTGACCTAACTGAACAAGACTCCATACTAAAAAACAAGAGTGGTCATAGGGTCAGTAAAAATAAAATTAAAAAATATATAAAACTAAATAAAATTATTAAAAAATTTAATAAGTCTAAGAAACAACAAAAACACTATTCGAAAAATATTCAATTAAGGAAAGAACGTGTTGCACTAATAAATAAACTTGATAATTATAAAATAAAATTAGAAGATAGCATCAATATTTATCAAATAGATACTCAGCGCCTACAGTCTGAAATACAGACATTAGACAGTTCGCTAAATTCTCTGTATAGGAAATATGTTACCTCCCAAAAACAAATTGATGAACATATCCTAGCTGCAAATAAGCTAGTAGATATGTGCAACTATAATGCGGACAGGGTGGAATCACTTACTCTCAACAATACACAGTGTACTTGTATGAGGAATGTTAACGTTTCCCAACTTGAGGAAATACAGGGCCCATCCCAGGCTGGGAACATTCAATATGACTGTATCCTCACTACAGAAAAATCTGACATTGTGCTGACACCCAATAGTTCTATCCCTTCTAATTGTAGTGAAGTTTGTTGTCATTCTGTAATGTTTTCAGATAGCTTCGGAAAAGGTTTAGGAAAATTGCTTAGTAACAGCTTGAGTCATTCTATGCAAAACAATTGCATGCCTGGTTCAACCTACAAACAAATAATGACATCAGTGATTAAACACCAATATAATCCTGACACAAATATTACTATATTTGTAGGTAATAGTAAAAATATTAGTAAAGATGACATCACAGATAGTGTCACAGAAATATTAAACTTAAATTGTAATAAAATAATATTGTGTGCATTCCCATATTTTGAACAATTGTCACATAGGCAAAACAATTACATAAACATGCTTAATAACCATATACATTTCTTAGTAAGTCACTATAGTGACAGACTGACATATTTTGACACCAACAGTTTTGTTGATAAATTGAAGTCGACTAGGGATACTGTGTATCTGCCCATTAGTTTTAGACGCCAAATCTTCTTCTTCTACCTGGCGTTAATCCCGGCTATTGCCAGGGTCCGCCTTCCGACTGAACTTCCTCCACTTTGCCCGATCTTCTACATCCTTTTCAGTCAGGCCATTGGCTCGCATGTCGGACTTGACGGCGTCCAGCCAGCGCTTGCGAGGGCGACCACGGGACCTAGCCCCAAGGACAGCCACATTCATGCATCTCCGACCAACGTACTCCATAGGGCGGCGCATGATGTGGCCATACCATCGCAGACGACACTCTTGCAGTTTTTCCCCCACGTCACGGACACCAAGACTACCTCGGATGAATGAGTTGCGTATGCGATCGGATCGCGTTACGCCGCTCATCCACCTTAGCATCTTCATCTCCGTGACGCGAAGCTCCTGGGTGTGTCTGCTTAGTGCTGGCCAACATTCGCCGCCGTATAAGAGGACAGGCCGTATGATGCATTTATATATCTGCCCCTTGAGCTTCGGAGGCATTTTGCGGTCGCATACAACGCCCGTTACCTCGCGCCACTTCGCCCAAGCCGCGCCTATACGTGTTTGGACATCGTCGTCCACGTTGCCAGACTCGTGCAGCACGGATCCAAGGTACCTGAACGTCTCGGACCTGGTGATCAGGTCCGAACCTATTCGGATGGTGTTTGAATCCTTGCCGCCACAGGACATGTACTCAGTCTTCGCCACATTTAGTCTCAGACCACCGTTTTCCAGCGTGTCCTTCCAAATGCTGACTTTGCGCTCAAGATGGGCTTTGTTCTGATTAACGAGGGCGATGTCATCGGCATACATCATTAGCCATGGAGGCTGATCTTGGATGTTTGCCGTAACTACATCGAGCACCACGTTAAACAAGAACGGGCTAAGAGCCGAGCCTTGGTGAACGCCAACAGATATTGGAAAGCCATTGGATTCGCCAACAGCGGTCTGGACAGAGGACACGGAATCGCGGTACATGTCTCTGATAATGTCAACATAGGCCTCGGGAACGCCCTTGAAGCGAAGTGCCCACCAGATGGACTGCCGAGGTATAGAGTCGAAGGCCTTCTGCAGGTCTAAAAAGGCCAAGTGCAGAGCTCTCCTTCTCTCTCTGTACGCCTCAGTCAGAGTCCGTAAGGCAAACACTGCGTCCATGGTGCTGTTACCCGCCCGGAAGCCATATTGACACTCAGAGACAGTGCACTCGCTACGGAGCCGTGTGTCAATGATGCGCTCGAAGAGCTTCATGGTGTGGCACATGATCTTGATACCGCGATAGTTACTACAGTCCTGTACGCTACCTTTGCCTTTATAAACAGGGATAATCAGGCTAGATCGCCACTGGTTCGGCATTTCCTTGGTGATCAGGATGCGGTTAAAAAGATCCGTCAGAAGGTCCACACCATGTGGGCCCATCGCCTTCCACACTTCAATTGGCACATTGTCAGGTCCAACCGATTTCCGGTTCTTCATGTGGCGAAGAGCAATGCGGGTTTCGTCGGCGGAAATAGGGAAAATAAGTCCAAGGTTAGGAGGCGGTTCGGGAGGAAGGTTATGGGGATGCTGTTTGTTAGACAGCTCCGCAAAGTATGTGCACCATCTCTCCTTAACAGAGGGGGCATCGTAGAGCAGCTTGCCCTGGGCGTCCCTTACACAGAGACATTTGCTAATGTCTCGTGTAGCTTTTTCCCGGGCACGCGCCAGCTTAAAAATAAGCTTTTGCCCCTCCGCAGTTTCCAGCTTGTCGTATAAGGGCGACAGACTTTTGCTGCGGGCTCTGGCTACAACTTTTTTGCAAGCGCGCTTAGCCGCTCCATATGCCGCCTTGTCATCCGGAGAGTTGGACCCTTGCCACTGTTTAAATAAACCCTTCTTCTTCCGAGTCGCCTCCTGCACCCCGTCATCCCACCACCACGTCTCCCTGTCTATGGTGCGGCCACCACGGGAAGTGCCAAGGACGCGCTTACCCGCAGCGGTGATTACTGAATGGATCCTACTCCAGATCTCTTGAGCGGACTCATGCGGAGCACTGATCTCGAGATGCTCGACCTCCGCGATGAAGTCCGACTGTTTGGGGCCATCAAGCAACCACCACTTAGTGCGGGGTTTGCGTTTCTCGGTCACTTTCTTCTTTGGCACGACCGCAAAGTCCAGGACAAGGAGGCGATGTTGAGCCGCTAGGCTTTCGCCTGGGATGACTTTGCAGTTGGTAACCTTGCCAATGTGGCACCGTCGCACCAGCAGGTAATCTATTTGGGTTGAGTAGGCACCACTACGGTACGTAATAAGATGCTGTGGCTTCTTCTGAAAGAATGTGTTCGCGATGGCTAGGTCAGACACAGCGCAGGTCCTGAGTATACTGACTCCCTCTGCATTTAGTTGGCCATAACCAAAACCACCGTGAACACGTCCGTGCTCTCCAGCAAACTGACCTACGTGGCCGTTGAGATCCCCCCCAACCAAAACACCTTCGGAACTTGGAATAGCGCGTAATACGTCCTCGAACTCATCCCAGAAGGCCTCCTTTTCAGACTCACAGCAACCAGTTTGAGGAGCGTAGGCGCTGATTAGGTTCGTCACCGACCCTTCGATCAGCACCTTAACTCGCATCAACCGGTCGCTGTATCGGTCTACTTCAAGGAGTCCATCCTGAAGGTCCTTAGACAGCACTACTGCCACTCCGCTCCTGCCTGACGGTGATCCGGCGTACACTAGCCGGTACCCCTGCCCGATGTCACGGGCCTTATTCCCCTTCCAGCGCGTCTCCTGAAGGAAGGCGCACTGGACCCGACGCTTCGCAAGTACGTCCGCGTTTTAGACGCCAAATAGTAAGGCTATTAGCTTATAATATAAACTCAGACATAAGTAGTATGTCGAAGTCATGTCATAGCAACATAGTAGTTAGTAATAATACTAATATTCAAATTAATTGTAGCGCAGCTATTAATAATTATACACTTTGTACGAAGGAGGATCCATGTATAGAACTATCAACTTCAAAGACCACCATCAGTGACTTTCAACTGAATGTAGGGTCCACAAGTAGTGGGAACTCACTGACTTGTGATGGCATTAGGGTCTCGGGATTCACTCCTGATAATAATTTAAACTAGTCAGTAAGACAATGGATGGTACCTGTAACAATAAAGTTAAATTCACCAAAACTAAGGTACCTTCTTGCACACAACGACCTCATTGTCATAAAGGGGCTAAGCAGAACTCTCTGAAATTATTACATCAAAATATTCAGGGTCTCTCTTCAAAATTATTAGAAGTTGAGATGTTTTTAGAAAAAACGATGTTTGATATTATTTGTATAACAGAACATTGGTTGAAAGATTACCAAATGCTAATTATGAGAATTATAGTGTGGGCAGTTGTTTTAATCGGATATCTATGCTACATGGAGGTTCATTAATCTTAATTAAAAATTGTATTAAATCTAAGCCACGTAAAGACATAAGTGGACTATCAGTAGAACGTAGCATTGAACTGTCATGTGTTGAGCTAGATAAGCATGTTATAGTGTGCGTATACAGACCCCCAAATTATCAAAACTTTGCTATATTTGAGTCCATAATGGAAGATGTTTTGTCAAAACTTTCTACAAGTAATAAAGCAATAATTGTCTGTGGGGATTTTAACATAAACATATTAGAAAATACATCTTATAGTAACAGACTGTTAAGCCTTTTAAATTCATATAGCTTGAGTAATGTGTTTTTCGAACCCACTCGAGTAACTTCGACTTCTGCGACTTGTATAGATAATGTTTTCTGTAGCTGTGATTATTTAGATAAGGCCATTGTTAATTATCTGCCTTCCGATCATAGTGGTCAATCCGTTACTTTTAGGTCCAACACACCTATACAAAAAATACAGATAAAATTCAGACACATATCAACCGGCGCTTTAAAAAGATTTGATGATACTTTAATAAATAAGTTACAGTATGTTCAGGGTCATAATATGGACAGTATAAATAAATTATATGATGATTTCTTCTCAGTAGTACACACCGAATTTATAAACAATTTTCAAGTAAAGAAGAAAAATATTTACCCTAAATTCATATTTAGCGACTGGGCAACTATAGGCATTAGGAAAAGTAGAGAAAGACTGTTCGAGCTGTATGGTCTTAAACCATATAATAATACGGACGTTTTTAAACAGTATGTTGCCACTTATTCTAAAACTTTCAAAAAAGTGTGTAAAATTGCTAAAGCCCTATATATCAGCAACAAAATAAAATCAGCTGATAATAAAATAAAGACCACCTGGAAAATAATTAATAATGAAACAAACAGGAATAAGAAATCAAATCAAGATTATACACTGGAGACACCACGAGGTCCCATAAGCTCAAACATGGAAGTGGCTCAGGAATTTGTAAATTTCTTTACCAATATACCGTTGAAAACTACGGAATCTTTAAATTCCTCGCCTGCACTTTCTATTACTTTGCTTAGAGAAAACGTCTCCAGCTGTCCTGTAGAATTTAAGTTTAAACATATAGACCCTATGTCCGTGATTAAAGCTTTTAAGGATATTAAAATTAAACTAACCGAAGATCTATGGGGCATGTCAATTAAAGTTTGTCAATCTATTATTGTGACCGTAGCGCCCTACTTGGCCCTAATATTTAATTCGTGTGTGGATCAAGGAATTTTTCCGGATCTAATGAAATACAGTAAAGTCATACCGCTCTTCAAATCCGGGGATAGTAAGGACACCAATAATTATAGACCTGTATCTGTGCTGCCAGCTTTCAGCAAGGTGTTTGAAAAAATTATGCTTAATCAAATGCTACATCATTTTAATTCTAACAACATCTTACATGATCAACAGTATGGTTTCACCAAAGGACGTTGTACTACTGACGCCGGTGTTACTTTATTGAAGCATATTTTTAATGCGTGGGAGGAAGGGCAAGATGCCATCGGAATCTTTTGCGACCTCTCGAAGGCATTTGATTGCGTAAATCATGAAACACTGTTGTTGAAGCTCGAGTTTTACGGGCTTCATAAATTTGCACTCAGTTTGGTAGATTCTTACTTAAGTGATAGACAACAGTATGTTCAAATAAACGGTGTAAGTTCATTGGGTCAAAAAGTGAAAATGGGGGTACCACAAGGATCAATATTGGGTCCGTTCCTATTTCTAGTATATATTAATGATTTACCACATTTACTGCAAA
This sequence comes from Thalpophila matura, assembly GCA_948465475.1. Lineage (NCBI taxonomy): Eukaryota > Metazoa > Arthropoda > Insecta > Lepidoptera > Noctuidae > Thalpophila > Thalpophila matura. The sequence continues at coordinate 10,040,212 of OX419201.1, read as the reverse complement.
ATCAGCCAAAGATGGTGTTATTTGCTGATGACACATCATTGATTTTTAAAGTAGATAGACGTGTTCAAAACCTTGACGACGTAAATAATGCTATTCTTCAGGTACATGATTGGTTTACTGCAAATAATTTAGTGCTCAATGGGAAAAAAACTAAATGTATAAGGTTCGCCTTACCGAATGTAAAAAGCAGTGAATGTGACGTCGTACTAAATAAGGAAAAACTTGAGTTTATAAATGAGACAGTGTTTCTAGGGATCACGCTTGACTCGAAACTTCAATGGGGTCCTCACATAACTTCCCTTGCAGGACGGCTTAGTTCAGCCGCATACGCAGTAAGGAAAGTTCGGCAACTAACAGACGTCGATACCGCTAGACTGGTCTACTTTAGTTACTTTCACAGCATCATGTCTTACGGTATTTTACTGTGGGGACGAGCTGCAGACATTGAATCTATTTTTATTCTGCAAAAGAGAGCTATAAGAGCCATTTATAAGCTCCGCAGTCGCGAATCTCTTAGAGAACTGTTCAAAGAAATAAACATCATGAAGGTGCCTTGCCAATACATTTACGAAAACATAATGTATGTTAGGAAAAATCTACATCTATTTAGTAAAAGATGTGAAAGACACCATTATAATACTCGAGATGGGAACAAACTAGTTCAACCACGCTACAGATTATCGAAAGTACATACATCTTTTATGGGGTACTGTATAAAATTTTATAATAAACTACCTCCCAACGTTCTCCAATTAAATGAGAATATATTCAAAGATTGTATAAAACGCACACTTTGTAGGCAACTAGAAGATTATATTGCTGATAAAGATGCTTGGCTTAATGCTGGTCCTGCTCCACAACCACTTAGACTCATATAATCGGAGTTAATAACTGCTCTTGAAGTTCCCCTTTATGACTTTGTAAATGTTATTATTCTTCTGACATTTATAGGTAATCAGTCCAGAGATTGTCATGAATTAATTGTTCGTTTCTAAGTAAGCTGGTTTCTCTTGTATAGTTATAAATAACATTATTTTTGTATATTTAAGTAAATTTCTTTGAGATTTGTGAATGTGAGTACCATGTAGATATTTACAATGTTTTAAGCTGATTGTAGTATGACAGTTGAGAGCATGTCATGCTCGCTTTAATGTACCGCTGATGGTGGCGTGTGTATTGGATCGTTCGATTCCCTCCAAAATGGTTGAGTTAAACGGTGCTGATGCACGCGTCATATCCGTGAACGGGCGCTGTCAGTCGATACTGGTCATCTCTTGACTGCTCAAGCAATATTTTGACATTTTACAGGTTTAAATGATTTTTATTTTATTTTAGTACCTACCTTTGATTTTATTTTTTATCCTAAGGGATTTTTAAAATATCTCACATTGCTCTCACATATTAGGGCATAAATGTAAACAAAGAAATTGTATAGTTGAATTAGTTGAAAAAGAGTAACCATGGAGTTTCTTGTCCGTTCTTCTCCATAGGAATCTACGTTTTGGAACGGACAACTAGCTTCAACTAACGGACAAACTGACTGACAACTATTGCTTGACTATTCAAAAGTGCCTGTAAATGGTCTAATTGAAATAAATGTTTTGACTTTGACTTTGACTTTGACTTTGACTTTGACTTGACTAATAATCTATACTTAGATATAATAAATCTGTAGAGAGGTCAATACTGTACATGAAATATATTTTCAAAATAACTATCAGGGGGTGATTAGTGATCGATACTGATGCCAAAAATGCAATCAGTAAAATTTTTGTCAGTCTGTCTGTCTGTATGTCTGTCTGTCTGTCTGTATGTTCCTTATAGAAACAAAAACTACTCGACGGATTTTAACGAAACTTGGTACAATTATTCTTCATACTCCTGGGCAGGTTATAGTATACTTTTCATCACGCTACAATTAATAGGAGCAGAGCAGTAAAGGGAAATGTTGGGAAAACGGGAGAAGTTACTTCATTTTTAAGCTTCCGTCGCGTGTGCAGCCTTAATGGTTCAAGCTACATAGAAATCATGTATAACGAAAATGTTCTACATAAAATAATCTAATAAATATCTTATAACAGCATATGTCTATCTTTTATGGTTGACTCACAATAACACGTGTAACTCCCGATAGCTTAGCAGTTCGGAGCTTTCTCATTTTATTTGTTTACTCTTACGTTTAAAATACTCTCACTCATCCCTAATTTAAAAAAGTTAACATTATTACCTATTCAATAAAATAAGAGTTATAGAAATCGGTATAGAAACACCAAACTTATACATGAAATACGCTAATAAGCCATCGCGCCGTCGCGCGTGAATACTGAATCATGCTATAAGGATTATTTTTGTGTAACGGTTGCCGCGCTCAACGCGGGATCGGTTAGTGGTGATGAATTTGCGGTATTGCTGTAATCGCGTGTGTTTATGTCACTCAAAATAGAAAACTATTCACCCCTCGGGGGTAAAACAGCTCTTCTGCGGGGGTAATAAGATTGATAATCTTCTATACAAATAAATAAAATTGAAGTGTCTGTTTGTACTGTCATGTTGTTGTAGGTACCTACTGTTATGAACCGGAGTGATATAATGGTAGTTAAAGTTTACTCCTGAGGTACGTTCCCATGGGGTAATTTCCGACGTCCACGCGGGCGAAGCCGCGGGCGAAAGCTAGTAATAACTATTGCAGTTACGAGAAATGAAGAGAGAGAAACATTCGACGGTCCCTAGGTTTATACATAGGGACCGTCGAATGATATTTCTCTTAAAATTTGTCAGGTGTAGTTAGGAGATTATTCTCCTAACTACACATGACAAATTTTACAGGAGATCGCTTCAAAGTTTCAATCGCGCGTAGGTAGGTAGGTATCTAGGTAAATCAGTGTTCCGCAAAGTTCTACAACGTGATTTTGTTTCGTCGCTTATTGTTATGTTGTATTATGTATGTAAAAATAGATTTTTCATAAATTAATTCGGAAAATTTTGGAAAACCCTACACTATATGTATAGGTACCTTCAGGGTGTCCCACGGCTATGCCACATGGAGGGAAAGTACTTTAAATATTTGAGATAGGAAGTTTTGCTTCTTCATTGCATGTTCATTTTTTCACATTTGGTCAGGTCGATTCCCAGATAAAGCAAGTAACTTTAAAAAAATCTTTAAATGCAGTATTAGTTAATTTTAAAAATAAAGTGAAGTCTCCATGAAGCAAAACTTCCTATCTACAATATTTAAAGTACTTTCCCTCCATGTGGCATAGCCGTGGGACAACCTGTATAGTGTAGGTTCCTCCAAAATTTTCTGACTTCCTAGGTGTAAGGACCTTGAACACAAAAAGTTTGCGGAACACTGCCCTACGTAACGTTCTACAAGAAAAATTTCATGAGTGGATTTAATGTTCAATTTGCTAACTTAGGCCCGTATTACAGAACGATGCTCGAGCACAGATCTCTGCTCGCATACATTTAAAGCCATTTGATTGGTTGACATCTATGCTCAAGCAGAGACCTGTGCTCGTATCGCGAGTATCGTTCTGTAATACGAGCCGACTTATTTCTATTTAATGTTCAATTTGCTAACTTAGACTTATTTTTATTTAATCAAACAAAAGTTATAGGTGGCCTGAAGGCCACGAAAACAAAAGATGCAAATCACGTATCTACCACTTAGGGGATTGTACGTAGGGACCGTTGATCATCTAGAATTCTAGAGTACCTATTCTAGAGCGGTGTTATGCAAATATGGATTCAAGCTGAAGATCTGTCTAGCGACAAGTGGACCCGTCGATACGTTAATTTGTCTTATAATACGACGGTTTTCAATAAAAACAACCTTTTCCAGAAACTTCGAATGATTCAGACGTGCATGTCATATGTGCGTGCATCCGTAAGTTAATTTTCATGTGTCAACAAACTGTTTTTCGGATAATTAAGGAAACTTTATATATTCAGCTGCATAAATAAGGAAATGGCAAGACAGTTCAAATATCAGAAACCTATATTAACGAGATCATTCGTTACAAAGCCATTATTCTCTGCGAGTCCACGGAAAAGTATTAAGTAAATCAATACCGTGACATATTTTGCAGTAAACATGATCTTTCTGGTACGTATTATTTAAAGATTTTTCTTGCATAGCATAGCATAGCATAGCATAATCGGCCTATAATGTTCCCACTGCTGGGACACAGGCCTCCTCTGTGAGAGGGAGTGGGCCGTAGTCCACCACGCGGGCCCAGTGCGGGTTGGTGGACGTCACATGTCTTCGAATTTTTGGTTCTATTATTAATTATCCTAGTAATATGGCAATATTATTTATTATCCTAGTTCTCTCGTGTATTTACTATAATCATCATTTAAGGGCACCTTTTTAAAAGTGGTTGCGCGCTTTCCGTTGTGCAACATATTTTCCTTTTTGACATTTTCTGTAGTAACTTCCACTGTACGATTGCGCAAAAAAATTTGGTCCTTCATGTGTTTCAAGATTTACTTATTTATGAAACTCCACCGTGGGAGAGTCATGCTTCGGCACGAATGGGCCGGCTCGACCGGAGTAATACCGCGGCTTCACAGAAAGCCGGCGTGAAACGGCAAGGCAAAGCAAAAGGCAAGGGCAGTTTTTTAAAGGCCGGCAACGCACTTGTGACTCATCTGGTGTTGCGAGTGTTCATGGGCGGCGGTAATCACTTACCATCACGTGATCCGTCTGCTCGTTTGCCTCCTTTGATATAAAAAAAAAACCGGCCAAGTGCGAGTCGTACTCGCGCACCGAGGGTTCCGTATCATTTTTGGACGTATAAAGTGAAAAAATCCGGACCGCATAGTTAGGAACATCGTTTTATTTTTGGTGCCATATTTGGGTCAATTCCTATCAACTCTAATTATTTCAGATTTTTTGCCCCGCAAACTTCGGAGATAACGGGGGGAAGTGGTATTTTTTTGGACATTTTTCATAATATGTCGAAAACTGTGAGATATAAAATAAAATAAAAATATATTTTGAAATGTGCAGATTAAGCCCTTTCATATGATAATATCAATTGACCTAGTAACCCCATTTTAAAATTTCGGACCCCCACTCCGGCCCCTTTTGCAATGAAAATAAATATATTTTTGGACTTCTTTCATTTGCAATAAACTTGAACAAGCATTCTATATAACTGTTCCAAATTTCAAGTCGATAGCATAAGTAGTTGCTGAAATAAGCAGGTGT